>JAZKJV010000722.1:288686-943831 GCA_037367405.1 Ottelia alismoides | reverse complement strand
TAAACGGGTCTGGATTTTATTGGACTCCTCTCGGTAGATAAGTAATCTGATCTTAGTCCCAAATGTTGGACATTGATCTGAATGTGATTCAGATGCAATGAGAAGATTAGATTTGCGGTCTTGATTTAATCAAGCATCTATGGGAGGCCCGCGATCTGGATTTGAGATATGATCTCAATATCCAATTCACTATACGTGGAACAATACAATTGCCATGTCCTTATCTCCAAGTACTCGCGGAGAAAGCGCATTATCCTTGAAGGAGTTCATGGATAATTCTATTGTTGATGTATGTATCCGAGCATTGAGAAAATGGATAATTAAATGTGATTTAATTATCATGATTAATATGAATCTGATTCATATTATAGAGAGAGCTATCTTAGATAATTAAATGTGATTTGATTATCAAAGATGAAAATAATATGAATGTGATTCATATTATTTAGGCACGTGAGAATAGAGATCCAAGATGACTAAACGTGATCTAATTATCATGGATATGAATAATGTGGATAGAAATATCCATATTAGTCATATATATTATAAATGTGATTTATAATATATAAGAGAGAGAGAGAGAGAGCTATTTGTAATTTACATTTGTTAATTAAATGTTAATGTGAATTGGATTCACATTGGACATTAAATTGAAAATGTAATTTACATTTTATTTTGGGTTGTGAATGTGATTCACAAATTTCCAATGGTATGATTGCAATGTTCACGAAATAAATTGGATTTATTTTTTGTGAAATAATATACAACAAAAGTTGTTGAAGATATTAGAGAGAATCGTGAGATAATGCAATCTCATATAATAAGAGAGAGGCATCCACCTTCCATATAGGAAGAGTGGATGGCCACAATTACCATAAGGAATGTGGTGGTCGTCCACCCTCTTTATGGAAGGAGGCTTGCCGCCTTTCTTATTTCTCTAATTGAGATTGATTTGATATAAATCAAATTATATTCTATATATATATTTGATTTTTATTAAATTAATTGTTGTTGATTTTTACCAACATAAATCTTAGCCATTGAAAGAAACACAATCAATGAGAACCATTGGATTTGTGTTGTCCATGGATTGAGATCCATGAATCCCAAAATATTATAAAGGGAGAGGCACCCCATTGCTCTTCTTTACACATAACACACATAAGAGAACATAAGGCTCTCTCTCTCTTTCTCTCTACACGTCTAGTCTCTCTCTCCCTCTCATGTGGCCGTCCACCATGGATGCCCTAGAGAGGTTCTCCATCGCCACAGCGTCGTCGTCATGCTGCCCGATCATTTGCTCGTGGATCTCCGTCTCCTTCGGTGTGCCTCGCTCGTGAAGAAGACGATGGATCTCGTGTGTCGAGATCAGGAGATCTGTCGCTTGGATCATCAACATGGATTGCGAGAAGCACGCAGTTCGTCCCTGCGCTCGCAAGCATCTCCTCCATCGAATCAGACTTGAAACAGGAGGTCTCTTCATTTAGAGACTCGATCGCAACCATGCTTCAAGAGGTAATCCAATTACGTGTTTGTGGTTTAGAAAAAACGATCCGAGAAGTGTTCTTGGATCATGTGGTTTCATCGCAAGAAAAAATTTTAATTTCCGCTGCATAGAACAACTAGTGCGACTAGTCGTTCTTCATCGTATTTGATACGATGCTCACACTTCTGTGATGTGCTTGAGGATCTAACCATATCCCTCACGTAGCACCACGTCGATGTTACTTATCTGATTTAACGATTGGGATGCACACCTCTTCACTTCAACATCGATGATAAGGATTATATATGGAGATTAAGCTCGATCCATCAGCATCTGGGAAACCGCCAAGAACACGGAAGAACATGCAGGGATGTTGGCTTCGATCGGCAAAATCTCTATCCTCCGTCCTCCTCTTCCCTCGTTGATGGGTTGAATGTGTTCATGGAGCCTCTCCACATCTATAGGATGCTTCAATTGGGTCCGAGCCCCATCAGAAGGAGCATGTAGCTAAGAGTTGTCTAGGGGTACTTTTGGGCTTCAAAATTAGGATCCAGGCATCTACCAAGTACATTAGTCTGCACAAAAGCTAGAGGACAACGAGAGGGTTTCTCTCGACCCTCTAGCATGGGGGAATCATCGAGTGAATGATCTCTTGTGTAAGGCGACAGAGGGAGCTTGATCGGCCTTTATTCTTGTTGAATCGAGGGTGGAATATGAGGGGTTTTGTGGAGAATGCAAAGAGGAACGAAGGTGAAATGGAGATGGATCTGCTAACAGTCGAAGCAATGATAAATTAGAGCTGGAGCACAATGCTCCACCAATTGAAAATTCAAAAATTATGCTAACATAATCCATGAAATTTTAACCTAACACATAGATTATACTAAGGAAAGAAAATGCGATAAAAGTAAACCTAATTAACTTCTCATACCTGCAAAACAAGGAGCAGAGAAAGGCTTCATCGGAGATGAGCATTAGTGAGACCTAGACCACCAAATCGATCTTCTTTCTCCACGCCAAGACCTCTACGGACCTCTTGCTATCACTAGGGGTTCAAATGCTTCAAGGTTATGGGGTTACAGTGGGCAAAATGGGATCAAAAATGGATTGAAGGCAAGGGGATGTTATTTATAGGACAAGTCAGAGGAGATGCCTTGCTGCTCAAATTTCACATGAATCGATAAAGATCAATTGGATCTAAAGATTGGGTGTGATTCAGGGTAATCAAACATCCAACTTTTGTTCAGCACGCCAAGCCAGATCATGAGTGGATTAGCGGCAAAAAATGTGGGAAGTAGGTGTTTCTGACAAAAGTTGCAGTGCTTGAGGAGAAGGGGAGGAGAGAGGGGCTGTTGACCTGAGGTCAACAGTCCCTCACCTATGAGTGGTCCATGTAGAACCACTATAAGACAAAGAATAAATGAAAAAACTTGTAAATTCAATAAGAATTAATAAATGATTTTTTTAGAAAATTAAAATGTGAAAATTGTTTATTATTTTATGTACTAAATTTTGGTATTTTATTTATTTTTACAACTTAAATTTATTAGATGTTAATTTTTACAAGTAAACTTATAGGTATATTTACCTATGTTTTGAGTATTTTTTTTGTCTTTTTAATTTTATTATTATATGTATATATTTTATGTATTTTAAATGTATTGGCATACATATTAAAACACTTTTAGTTTATTGTTCTGATTTTACTTATTTACTTAAAGAAATGTGTATATGTATTATATAGGTATAATTACCAATATATTGATATCTTATTTATTTTAATTAATTTATGATGCTTTTATTTTATGTTTATCTATTTATTGTATTTCAAATTATTATTACAAATATTTAAAAATACAAGAAAGATAAAAATGTAAAGAATGAATATATTGGATATAATATACATGTATAAGGCATAAAAAGGACCTAAAAGCCGACTTTTCCATCTTAACTCCATTTTTAATAAAACCACCTTCGTTAAATAGGTGGTTAAATTTTATGAATAATAATAGTGAATTTGGTCGATTTTGAGTTTATATGGAGAAGATATAGGTCCGTAAAGTTTTCATTGTGGCTTTGTGTCTTCCGTGACCTAAGCACCATGCGCATTATTTTGTGCGATATCAATTTTGTATTATTATGGACAATATTCATGTTGAGGGTTTTATTACTTAAGGTATAAAAACTAGGAAATAAAATAAGGCACCAATGGTTGTTTTTGATAAAATAGAGTTAGGGTTTTAAGTGTTGTATTCTATACAGTTAATTGCCCTATCTCCCCCGACTTTATTCCTTGTCGACCAAGTCAATATTAACTAGATATTGAGATCTAGGGTCACTCAGTGTCTTTGACACTTCATTCTTTTTTCTTTCCTTTATTCTTTTATTATGAAATTAAATATAGGTTTTTATACAGTATTTATTATCAATTATTGCATGTTATTTTGTACAGATAAATGATATATACATGCATTTAGGTAGGAATTTAAGGTCATAATGAAAGAATAATGGTGATGAAATGGAGATTCATCACCTACCAAGCGGGAACTTCTACTCGGGAAGCACATATTAATTTATTTGACTAAGTCTAATCGATCTTTAGGTACATGATTATTGATTTAAGGTTTGGGCCTAGTGCTATTTGGATCAACCAAATAGAAACCTAGAAATAGTGGCTACAAGAACATAAAACAAAGAAGAGGACAGTTTAAAAATACAAATTATGAGAAACAAAATAAAATAAGTGGAAAATAGGTAGGATAAACAAGAAAGTGATGAAAACTGGTCGGGTCTCCCAGGTGGAACAGTCACAAGATGAATTGGACCCGTGAAGTCTAAATGTATGTGAGTGTCCAATTATTACAATTTATATAAGTCGCTTTCTCACAAAAAGAAATTGAAAACTAAACTAAATTATTTTGCTCTTCTCAACTCTCAGTTCTCTCCTTATTACTCTCGCATGCCTGCTTGGTCTCATGAGCCAGCCTCCACCTTGCTCGGGTGCCTCGGGTCTCCTAAAAGATCCACCCTTGCTTCGCAGGCCCTCGCACAAAAGTCAAACAAAGAGAGTGATTATAACATATAAATAAAGTATCAAATAAAATAATAAGAAATAAAAGGATAAATAAAATAAGACATGTACAATATGTACACTACTCTACTCTAATCATTGCTCCTCCCTAAACAATGGTGCCATTTTATTACCCGAAAACCAGTCTGCGAAGGTTAACAAGCTATCCTAGCTCATCAGAGAAGCAACAATTAACCCATAATTAGACTAAGTAACAATGTTGGAGTCAAAATTCATTATAACTCTACATATTTATGAATATGTGTGTAGGCGTAAGTAGGTAGATCCTTGATATGAGGCAAAATTGAGGGTAGGTAATTATTGTGAATTATTGTTGATTAATAAAAATTACTTTTTGTATATGTTTCTTATTTTTCTTATTTTTTGTAGGTTTTTTATTATATTTAATAATTTTTATTTTTTATTATTTTATATTATTTTAAAATTTTATATCTTATATAAGTAATATGAAATATTTATAGATAATATAGCTTTATATATTTATAAATAAGCCGGAATATATTCAAACTAAATAAAATAAGATGTTTTTATCTCTTTTATCTTTTGCTTTACTTTTGGTAATTTTATATTTTTTTTTCTATTTTTTATGAATTTTCAAAGTTGAAAATAAGTCAAAACAAAAGATATAATAAATAAGTGACTTTGTTTTGGGTTTAATAACTATAAATAAGTCCAGAATTTATCCAAAATTATAATATATAATAAAGAAATCTACAAATAAAAAGAAGGGACTTTTACCCGGCAGACCCTGTAATCTTTTTAAATTACCTCTACGACCTTTGAAACATCGATATTCCTCCCTCGACCCCGTAAACTTGCTAACCCTTACTCGATAGACCTTGTGGTTAATCCACATCCATTTGTCCGTTAAATTTAACCGGATTATATTAAAAAGAGATGCATATTACCCTCTTTGTTTAGAAGATTTACAAAAGAAGTCATCCGTCTTTTTCCCTACGCATCCTCCTTACATTCCCTTCCCATCCACCTCCTGCATCATCTCTGACCTCCTTCATGTCACCATCGATCTCCCAGCCCTTCCATGCACCGTCTCCTATAAGGACGGGATCATAAAGATGGAGGTAGAGCTCCTTCTTGGTCCAGTGAGGCACCAACTCGATCGCAATCGAGATGATCTGTCTGTAGTCGCTAGGGAGGAAGCCCTCCCAAACCTCGTCAAAGTCCGACGCTGGACGGAAGGTGGAGGATGTCACTGTCGAACGACACTTATCGTGTGGGGATGTGAGGGAGAGGATGTGGGAGATGCAGACCTCCGACAAACTGTCGAGACCAACCTCCATTGATTCCTCTTTTTCTTCTTCTTCTTCTGCAGAGAGCGGAGGAATGGAAAGAAAGTGAGTTGAATGGTGGTGTTTGAGAAAGCTTCGGTACTAAGGTTTTGGGCTGAGATTTCCTCCCACGCGCATCGTCTAACCTAGCACTCCCTCCAGGTTGCTGCCAACCTCACCTGCACCGTCGACCTGCATCTTCTCTAGGACGCCGCTGATTTGCACCCACTCCAGGCCACCGTTGAACTGCACCCCCATCCTTGTGTCGTTGATGACCCCTTTGATCCACCACCAAATGCATCATTCAAACAACATCGAGAGTTGCCTCCTCATTCCCGTACTTGATGGGAGCTTGAATGATGCCGACACGAATGGAGATCAGGTCCTTGTTTTCTTCCTCGTGCCTTTGACATGTAGCAGACATCAATAGAGAGTGAACCCACAATTTCAAACCATGATTACGCTCCCTTCCACACCGTAAAGCTTCTCAAGATGCGGCATCTACCTCCGGAAAGTGAGGAATAAAGGGATCGAAGATGCACCATCGTCCGTGGAGAGGCTCTCAACAAGGAGCTCGAATGACACCGACGCAAATAGGGATCGAGTCTCAGAAACATTGTCGGAAACCCAAGAAAGCAACAGAGGAAGAGGGAGAAAAGATGGAAGGAGAGAGAGGAGGGGAGAGACACCGTTGGATTTGATTTGGGTTGAGTAACTCACCTTTAACAAGCAAGTTAACTTAAGACCTGCAAAATTGATGGTAGGGTTCATAGGGTAAGACGGAGCAAGTTTACAGGGTCGAGGGAGGAATATCGATGTTTCAAAGGTCGTAGAGGTAATTTAAAAAGATTATAGGGTATGTCAGGTAAAAATCCCTAAAAAGAAATATTTTTAGATTTATATATATTATTTTTGTTAATTTTTGTAAATTTTTATGGTTTCAAGATTTTTAAGTTCTATATTTTGTACTTTTTAGTCTTTTTTGGATATGTGGTAGAATATTATATAATACACATGAGACATTGTTTTGGAATTTTTGAATTTTTTTATAACTTTATGGGTTTTAAATATCTAAACATAAGAAAATAGCATGTTTTGTATATTTATAAATAGGAAATCAATTTTAAATACATTAATAGAAATATATGTTTTAAAATGTAGTTGTTGGCAGGGGTGAGCATTGGGCTAGGCCGGCCCAGCCCGGCCCGAACCCTAGCCCGCATCGCCCGGCCCAGCCCGAGCCCGAATTATTTATGGGTCGGGCTTGGGCCAAAGATGTAGTCCCAGTAAATAATTGGGTCGGGCTTGGGCTCAGCCTGGCCCAGCCCATTAGGCCCGATAGCCCGGCCTGCATGGAAACCCAAAATTAGGCTTGTTAGGCCCGATAGCCTAGCCCGCATAGAGCCCATATGTGTCTAGGACTTTGATATCTCACTTCGATATATTCATCTGGATTTAATGAGGAGTTGACGACGTCGACAGATTAATCCAGTTGAGGTACATTTTCAATCTGTTTGTTTACTATTATTTGCACATGTTTCTATAATATCTCTATGAAAGTCTTTCCATTAGATATTGTAGAATCATAGATATGACCAAATCCATACAAAATAGTAGGATAACTAAATAATAAAAACCTAAATAACTAATAAATACTTCACAATAAATATTATAATCAAAATAATCAAATGAGGTTACGCCAAGTTTATGGGCCCACCAAGTCTAGACTCATAAGTTTTGGGTCGGTCCAAGCCCAATTGATTTTCAGACATTATGGGTCGGCCCGGCCCAGGCCCGACCCATAATAATTGGGCTGGGCTTGGGCATGAGCCTTCAAAAAAATTAGTGGGCCTAGGCCCGGCCCAAAGCCCACAACATAAATGGGCCTGGGCCTGGGCCCTGTAGGGCCCGGCCCAGGCCCGACCCATGCTCATCCCTAGTTGTTGGTATTTAAAATAATTATCCGCTAATTTTTGGACAAAGAAATGTAATTACATTAATTAAAGCAAGAAATAAAATAAATATCATAGCACAATGACCTTTCTACAAATTTTAGAGATTAGGCTTGCAGTTGAGAATAATAAAACATAGTGCAGGGGTCAAAGAAGCAAATATTCTATTAAAATACAACTTTAATATCTGCATGCAGGGACAAATTACCAAATAATGCAAAGTTTCAAAGCAAACAATAACATCCAAAACAATCCCAGTGATATTATCATGGAAAATCTCTAATTAAATTCGATTTGTTATACATCCGGTAGGGACTAAATTGCAGTTACATGAAAACATTCTTCATTTAGTAACGAGTCTTGAAAATATAGGATGCAATACATAAAAAGTCCACAAAATGTGCCTCGCATGGGGGCACATGAGGGCTCAAAATTGGACTTAAATGCAAATATATAAAATCCTAGCATCCAAGATGCAAAATATTCAGAAATAATACATATGATATTATATTCACAAAACCAAATAGAAATGCAAAAAATGAAGAGGGGTGTGATGTAATTTATCCCCGAAGGCATGCTATCTAAAGGCGTTGATGCACCCACTTATGAGCGGGTGACTGAGATTAGAAGATACCCCTTTGATGATGGATGGTGGAGGCTCGATCCTCAGATGGATCAATGATTATATGAATCCTCGATCGTATGGTTGTTGCTGCACTTGGGTCGCACTTTGGATCGGATGACTACGAAGGCCACTGGAAGATCAGAGACGAACATGCCTGTGTCGGTTTGATCTAACGCAACTCTCTGTTCCGCACCCCGCACCCCCCCCCCTCGCATTGTTGAAGGGCTCAATAGGTTCATGGAGGTGGTATATAACTGAAGAAAGGCTTAAATGGGTCCCACATCAGAGGAGGCCCGGAGGTCGAGGAAAGCTTGTTGCACCTGGAGCTTCGATGAAGGTTTGAAGCAACACCCAACTAGTGATTCTTCACGCTCGTACTTTCATTGTCAGATAGGAGACATAGGGGGTAAAGATCTAATCCCTTTATTGGGTAGAATTGGGTGAAGATAATTTGTAATGGAAGTCTCCAGCGATGCGGAGAAGGATGGAGATAGGTGGACTCAATTCTTGCAGAATCGAGGGGGATGAATGATCATGGATGATGTAGAAACGAAGAGGAATGATGTGAGGTGGTCAGCTCATCGGAATAGTGGGTAAATATGAGGAATAGTGGCCAGATCTCTAAGCTTCGGTGTACTTTAATCTAATGGATCTTAAGCTAAAACGAAGGAAATTGCTTCAAAGAAAGACTGAAAGAAATGCTGGAAGGAAATGCAAATAAAATGCATTAAAGAAACCAAGGCCTCAACAGATAGAACACATGGAAGAGACGAGTCGCCTGAGCTAAACTCTGATGATAGGGAACATCGTTCCTCCATCCTTATCCTCACCACAAATCGAGTAGCAATGCCTCTTGTCATAAGGGCAGCCTCCAGCAATGAGCTTTGGGTTGTGAATAGAGAAAATGGGATCAAAAATTGACTTGAAGGTTGTGGTTCTTATTTATGGACATGGCGAGGGGCGATCTCGTGAAGGAGATGGTGTGCGATTGGGAGGTGGTTGGTGGAATCTACACATATGGTGTGGTAAAGGGAAATGAGAAGAAGAGAATTGGTGAAGGGCACAAGGGTTGAGTGGTGGAGGAGGAGTGAGAAAATGGGTAAGATGGGTGGCCTGCACAAGGAGTGCACAGGGATGGTGCTTGGACTGTGTGGGGTGTTGATCGAATGGGTCAACACCCAATGCGTCCTGATTGGTCCACGTGGGACCAAGTCAGAGCAAAAGGAAAATCAAATTAAAATAAAATAGTAAATGATTTTATTAAATAAACTCAAAATATTATAATTTTTTATTATTTTAGAAAAAAAATTATTATGATTTTTTTATGTTTACAACATTATTTGTTATATATTAATATTTACATGTACATATATATGTATGTGTGTATACACGTATTTTACATATTATGTTTTTATTTTGTATTATATATTGTATTTTAATATTTATTTATTAATTTATATCATTATTTAATATGTATTTACATATTTTTGTGGTGTTTTTATTATATTTATTTGTATGTGTAAATAAATAGATATGTATACATTATATGTATAGTATACCTATGTTTTTGGTCTATTATTTATTTTGGTATTTTTATTTGAACCTCTAGTTTAATATATTTTATATAATATATACAATTATTTAAAAATATAAAGAGATTAATAATGTAAATAATAAAATATATTAATTTTATATACAGATACCCCAGTGCAATAGTAACTCTAAAAGATGGATTTTGTATTTTAGCTCTATTTTCAATGAAACCGCCTTTATTAGATAGATAATTTAATTTTAAATACAATGGAGGTATGTTTGGTTCAATTTGAATTCATATGGAGTAGATATTGGTCAATGAAGTTTGGTTTACTGTTTTTTCATCTGTGTGTACAATGTGCATTGAGCATGATTTTTATTGGCTATTATTTTTATCATTTTCTATATATTTATATGAACATGTTTTGTATCGAAAACTTTATAGTTTTAGGTGTGTATATTGAATAATAAAATAATGTAAAACTGATCTATATATAGTATATAATTAGGGTTTTGTTGAATATTTTATACAGTGTTTGGCCCTTATCTCTCCCTACTTTATTCCTAGTTGACCTAATTAATATTGACTTCTTGAGATTTAGGATCATTCAGTGTCTTCGATATTTCAATTATTTTTCTTTTCTTTCTGTATTCTTTAATTTTAGGTTTAAATACATGTGTTTGTGTGTTAATTACATATGAATGTTAGCTATTAATTTATGTCAATTAGTGGTATTTACATGTATTTTACTAGGGATTTAATTCCAAAATAGAAAAGTAAAGGTAGACGAATGGCTATTCATCACTCACACATTGTTTGACTTGAGACATTTCAATGTTAAACATGTCTCATTCTCAACTAAATACTTCTGCATCTTAAAATTATCAAATACATCGAATTTATGTTTGATAAAATAAACACATAATTTATAAAATAAACACGTAATTTTCTAGTTGCATCATTAATGAAAGTAGTAAAATGGTGAGATTTGCCAAGGGATGGTACCTGATGGCCCCTATATGTCTGTATGAACCAGCTCCAATCTTTTAGTCTTTTGTATTTTTACAATCTTTGTGAAGCTGACTTTCTTTTGTTTTCCCAAGATATTATCTTCACGAAACTCTAGGTCGATAGTTTGTAATATTATTAACTTTCCCTTCTTTTGCATGATCTCCATTCCCTTTTCGCTCATGTGACCAAGTCATTTATGCTAAGTCCTAACATCACACCCAGAGGATGCAACATTTATCCTATTTATAAACGCGATACAATATATAGGGTTTATTCTTTCTTACCTCAAGCCAGGATCAATGATCCTTTGGACATCTTCCACAAATATGCACCAGTTGATGTCAATAGACCACTTTCTAATGCATGTATGGTAGATATGAGATTCCTTATTATATTGGGTATGTGTCTAACATTCTTCAATCTCAAGATGTATCCATTGGGTTGGGAGATGTCAATGTCGCCCTTTACTGCTATGTTGCAACATTCATCATCTCCTTGGTACAACTTTCAAAAAAATCACCTTTCACATAATTTTGGAGGATGTCCTTTTGTGAGGCGGTATGAAATCAAGCGTGACGATCCAAAACATACCTTGAGCATCTGCAATACATATCAATACACTTTTATTCTTATCATCGATAAGATTTATAATATTCTTACCTTTGTCATTTTCTCCTTTTTCTGCTTACTGAGGCATTCCATTCTGTCTTGTAATATCCCATTTGTTTGAATTCCAGTTGATCACAGATTTCAGATTTCTAAATTTGGATCTTCCTTTATGTGTCTTTCCCTTATAATGCTTTTAGTTCCTTTATCTCGTCCTTCCTTGTGACGCCCCGCCCCTCCGGCTATCGAAACCGACGAGACGGGAGTGTCGGACCTACGGTCCAAATACACCCATGATCTATGATACTCAGCAAACCATCTTATGCACAATAGATCAACATTTGAAATATAAATAACAACAGGAGAATAGTATAAAATGGAAAGAAAAATGCAACATCCATTCTCATTGACAATGTTCATCAAGTCCATAACCATAGAATGGGATACATCACATAACCATAAAACCTGTAGAAGAAGTTCTCCAATATTTCATTACATACCTCTCAACAATAACATAAATAATGCGGAAGTAAATAAGTTACTCTAAGTAGAACGCACCCTGCTTGGTGCAAGTATGACGTAAAAGGTCCGATCTCCTCAAAGACCGCTACTGTGGCGGTTGCTGCTCAGGTACACCTGTTGGGTTTACACGAGGGTAACATTATGAGAAATTGCCCAGTAACGAGACAACACTATAATGACTAATATAGGGGTAAGGAAAGAATGCATACTCAACTTTACTTAATGGCATATGCATGTATTGTAAAAATTTAGAAAGAACATCAAGTCATTCTAATTCTCATTCGATGACATTGATTCTATTTATTTATAAAAATAATCATTGAGTATTCCCAGGATATTCTTGATATTTCTACAAGCTGGTTAGAGTCTAAATGGTATAAAATTCCCGACATCTGGTCATTTGTCATTTCTGGTATTATTTCAGCATATACAAGTACGCGACTCGCAGGCCTCCGCTACGCGGGAACTTGTTTGTCATCTTGGATAAACCTCCAAGTATCTCTGTCCAACTAGAACAGGAAAAGGTCTAAACCTCAAATTCTCCAACTTCAAAGCATATCCCGGAACACCTCTCACAATATTATTACTCGAAATAGAATTTGATGCGGCCACATCCAATTCCACTCCAAGTCCTAATATCGTATATAAATGTGAAACCAAGAATGTCAACTGTTGCCACTTGCCAGCTCCGTCGAGCGACTCCAGATACAACCGGGCTGCTAGGTGCAATGTCACCCAACTCGTCTGTTGGGGTCTCGACCCTCATGGTATCTACCCGAGACCCTAAGGTGCATGTCCAATCCCTTACTATGCCTAACTCCATCTACCCGTTCATTGTGATATATCACCCATAGGGTAATTATAAAAAAGCATTGCAATATGTGTGTACGACATGCGAGTTTAATCGTTCGTCGCACTTTTGATATATTCATACTTCATAGTTACTATTTTAGTTATGATAATCGATGTATGCATTTGGCGATGGTTACAAGTGAGACATATTTCAAACTACCACTGTAACTTTACAACCATGTACGCACATTCGCTATTTAGTAATTCCCTTTTACTGTATAATGATCTATAAGGCATCAAGTAAAAGAAGTATTTGAAATATTTTCAATTATCGAGTGTGTTATTTATAAAACAACCATTATAAAACAAAGAAGGAGACATTAAACAAATCTAAAAAAAACTTCAGTGCAGTTTTATTGCATACTCAGTGATATAAAATATTACATTTCAAGACATGTGTACGTTATTTTAGTATAAATGTTAACCTTCCATTGATTTAATTATAGATTTAAGTAGGGAATGATCATTAAACAACATGCTCCTAATGAACGTCCACACAAACAAATCTTTTAAATCATTAGGCATCACGATGGATCGAATAAGGCAGCACGATACAGATAATTGTAAAGTGCAGATATTCCTGGAGTCATAACGGTTACAAGGTAACCTCCATTTTTTTCTTTGTGAACTGAAAACATATCTTATTCTTAGTAGCTCATGAAAAGCTAATTAAAAGCAATTTAAAAGTGATAATACATTTCCATTTTAGGTCACTATTAGTGTGTAGAGAGATAGAACATAACATGTATACTAATTTGACAACTTTACATTAACAATGATTGCATAGGCATACCCTTAATTTAACTTATCGTTGGAAAAACAAAATCATAAGAAATCTTTGCGTAATTAATCAAGCCATATAATTCAAGTATATGTAAGATCTAGAAATCTGATCTTCTGTTCCCGAAATTACAGGGAGAAGTTACTTGTGATATTAGAGATGCCCAAAAAAATTAATCTAATGGTCATATAAACCCAAAATTTGTAGATTAACTAATAATTCTAGAGTATATCACAACCTGGACTCGATTATCCTTGAGGTCGTTTGGAAATTGTCATGTTATTGTTCCTACCTCGTCCATATTATTCAAAACAATTAGTTAACCAGGGGAGATTCTTTAACAAGGAGATGTTGGAAAATATAGTCTACAATATTTGGATACTACACGGATCAATATCTAAATGGTGACATCTAGATTCGACGAATATTACAAAAACAGAAGATATCTTACGGCCTCTATTGATCACACATCTTGGTTTGATAAAGCATGCAAATCCAATAGCAAAGTGGTAAGGGTTTCCTTGCGATTAAAATTCATGGCATAAAGATACCTAGGGCTCTAAAATGTTCCAACAAAATCTCAAAAATCGTGTGAAACCAACAGCAAGAGGGGGTATTTATCGTTACCTCCGAGGATGTTCCCTCGGGATCTCCTCTCACACGAAATGATATTTCCATCTCTCGATGGTAGCGCGAATGCGTGTGCGAAGGTGATCTCGAGCTTTCCTACGTGATGGCGGTCGCGGATCTTCGATCGTAGCTTCTTCTCCGATGCCGACGGTGGCCCTCTGACATAAAATCGACCAAGGTGGTGGTGCTCCAAAGAGAGGGAAAGATGGTGGTGGCTAGGCTTTGAGAGAGCAGCCTACCATCTCCTATTTATAGAAGGAGAGGTGGATTTGGATCTCGATTCGGATCCGGTTCGGATCCATATATGGGTCCCGACTATGATACGTAAAATAATGATAACTTGAGCTAGAATGTTGGAACTGGGTGTTCTTGGGCTTGTTGGAAAAATCTCGACGAGATCCACGTAATGGTGTGATTATTTGAATTTTTTGGATGTCAAAATACTTCAGATTTTAGGAAAAAGAAAAATTCGGGATTTCACATCATAAAAATCTTAAAGGAAGTCTCGTCCTCGAGACGTAGGATTTAACGTATAAGTTTCGAATGTGGTATAGATTCAGGCATAAAAATCTTAAAAGCATAAAAATCTTAAAGAGAACGAAACCCATAAAAATCTTAAAGAGGATTGAAATAGGGTCTCGTGAACATACCTTCAAAAAGATAGGGGTATTTCTGTCGCATATCTGCTCTGGCTCCCATGTGGCCTCCTCAACATTCTGACTTTGCCATAATACCTTGACCAAAGGGATGTCTTTCCGTCGTAACCTCTTGACTGCCCGATCTAAAATCTACACGGGTGCCTCAGGAAAAGACAAATTCGGTTCAACCGCGAGGTCCTCATAGCTACTCACATGTCGAGGGTCATGAATATACATCCGGATGTTTGACACTTGGAATACATCATGCACGTCTGCCAAGTGAGGGGGGGGGTGCTACTCGGTATGCTACCTTCCCAATACGAGATAAAATCTCGAAAGGGCCAACGAACCGTGGTGCCAACTTGCCCTTGACACCAAATCTTTGAATACCTCTCATTGGAGATACTTTTAATAATACAAAGTCTCCGACATCAAATTCAAGATCACGACGTCTATGATCAGCATAGCTCTTCTGGCGGCTTTGTGCAGTCAATAATTTCTTTCTAGCCATCTCTGCCGTCCTTGTTGTATCCTTGATTATCTGAGTAGAATAAATCTCTTTATCACCCACTTCCTCCCCAATACAAGGGAGTGATGCATCTCAGCCCATACAGTACCTCAAAAGGTGCCATGCCAATACTAGTATGGTAGTTGTTATTATAAGTGAACTCCACCAAAGGAAGGTGATCCTTCTAAGATCCTTACCACTCAATGGCACATGCTCTGAGTAGGTCCTCAAGAGTCTGAATTGTCCTTTCTGATTGTCCATCTGTCTGCGGATGATATGCTGAACTAAGACACAGTTCAGTTTTTAGGGCCTTCATGAATTCTCCCCAATAATGCGACGTGAAACGAGAGTCCCTATCAGATACAACCTCCTTGGGAATCCCATGCAAGCGAATAACATGTTGAATATATAGTTTGGCCAAATCCACCGGAATTCATGTCATGTTCATGGGAATAAAATGTGCAGACTTCGTCAACCGGTCCACAATAACCCAAATCGCATCATATCCACCTATTGTACGAGGTAAGGATGTCACGAAATCCATAGAGATACTCTCCCATTTCCACAACGGAATAGGAAGTGACTGTAACAAGCCAGGAGGACGCTTGTGTTCTGCCTTCACCAACTGACAAGTAAGGCAACGACTGACATGTTCTACAACATCTCTCTTCATCCCCTCCCACCAGAAGTGTTGATGGAGGTCTCTATACATCTTGTTACTTCCAGGATGGATAGATAATTTAGAACAGTGAGCCTCGTCTAGGATGTCTCTCCTTAACTCATCATCGTTAGGGACACACACACGATCTCCCTTCCATAAGTTGGACTCACAGACTCTGAATCCATCAAACTCCTCCTTCAAGCATCGATGGAATAAGTCTTGTAATTTCTGATCTATTTGTTGACCATGCACAATCTTGTCCCATAATCCACTATACTTGGCAGGTACAGGTACAACATCTGTAGTACTATCAAATGGGTGCCACTCACTGAGGGCTGTGAGCATATCCCAAGTTTGTAGCCATGTTGTGGTACCTTCGGTATGTGTTCTCCTACTCAAAGCATCCACCACTACATTCCCTTTACCTAGATGGTAAGAGATAGTGCAGTCATAATCCTTCAATAGCTCCATCCATCGCCTTTGCCTCATATTCAACTCTCGCTGGTCAAAGATATATTTGAGACTCTTGTGATCTGTAAAAATCTCAAACGTGACCCCATGTAAATAGTGACGCCATATCTTCAACGCGAAGACTATAGCTGCCAACTCCAAGTCTTGAGTAGGGTAGTTCCGTTCATGGTTCTTCAGTTGTAGTAATGCGTATGCTACAACATGATCACGTTGCATCAACATCGCTCCTAAACCCTCCTTTGATGCATCAGTATACACCGTAAAGTCTAAGGGGCCTGAAGGAAGGGTGCGAATAGGAGCACTGGTCAGTCTCTCTTTCAATGTACGAAAGCTTCGCTCGCACTTGTCGCTCCAAACGAAAGGGACATCTTTTTGTGTCAGACGAGTAAGTGAGAGAGCTAGCTGCGAGAAGCCCCTAACAAAATGTCTGTAGTAGCCGGCAAGGCCTAAGAAACTGCGTATCTTGGTAACTGTTTTGGGCTGCTCCCAGGACATGACTGCCTCTATCTTGGTTGGATCAACTGCCACACCTGCTCCTGAAATTACATGACCGATGAAAGCTACTTCGGTAAGCCAAAATTCATACTTGTTGTATTTTTCATACAACTTGTTCTCTGAGTGTCTCAAGAATAGTATGGAGATGCTGCTCATGCTCATCACGTGGGTAGATCAAAGATATCATCAATGAACACTATCACAAAATGATCTAAGTATGGACGGAAAATTATGTCCATCATATCCATGAACGCGGCAGGTGCATTCGCGAGCCCAAACGGCATAACTACAAACTCATAGTGGTCGTATCTAGTGTGAAAAGTAGATTTAAGCACATTTGTGTCCTTAATTCTCAATTGATGATAATCCGATCGTAGGTCGATCTTTGAGAATACCGTTGCACCTTGCAACTGATCGAAAAGATCATCTATTCGTGGAAGTGTGTAACAGTTCTTTACCGTCTTTTTATTTAATTGCTTGTAATCGATGCACAAGCGTATAGACCCATACTTCTTCTTTACGAAGAGGACAGGTGCTCCCCAAGGTGATGTACTGGGACGTATAAATCCCTTTTTCCAATAACTCCTGCAGTTGTACTTGAGCTCCCTGAGTTCGGCTGGTGCCATTCTGTATGGAGTAATGGAGATCGGTTGCGTGTCGGGTATCAAAGGAATCTCGAACTCGATCTCCCTTTCCGGCGGTAGTCCAGGTAATCCTCTGGGAATACATCAGGAAAATCTCGTACAATTTTGACGTCTTCAATCATACGATCTTCGACGGGTAACTCCACAATATGGGCGAGAAAACCTATGCAGCCCTGATCGAGCATGTGTTGGGCCTTCAATGCCGATACATACAAGACCTCACTATCTGAGGTACATCCATAAAAATGAAAGGTAGGTATGCTTAGGAGACGGAACACTATCGTCTTCTCGAAATAATCAAGGCATGCATTATATTGCTCGAGCCAATCCATACCTAAGATGACATCAAAATCTTCTAACTGAATGAGTAAAAGATATGCGGGCAGTATGTGCCTGCCGATCTGCACTGCTACATTCTCCACTACTTACCGTACTATGAATAATTGGCCCCCTGGACCCTTGATGTAGTAAGGAGATGGAACACAGACTGGCTCTTTATCTAACTTGGGCACTAATCGATGTGCTAGAAAAGAATGTGTAGCTCCCGAATCAAATAAAGCATGTAAGGATATACCATGCACTGAAATCATACCTCGCACTACAGCTCATGAGGCGCGGGCCTGCTCCTGTGTGATTGCATTCAATTATCCATGCGGGTGTGATGGGGAATTAGATACTGCAACACTGAAGGTTGGTCATGGTGGAGGACGTGGAAAGCCTCGACCTCCACGACGAGAAGCTAATCCATGTGACTGTGCGGGTGAGAAGGTTGGTCGTACACTTGGTTGAGGACTGCCTGAGCTGCTGGCAAGTAAGGGACACTTGGCCTTGAAATGGCCCGACTGTTGGCAGTGGAAACACCTACGATCTCCTGGCTGAGAAAAGGAGCCTCCTGAGATAAGGCTAGCACCTCCCGTCTTGCGATTCTGAGAGTCTGTAGAAGGGCGGAAGGAAGTAGTACCGCGACTCGTCAGGCCTTGCCCCAAAGTAGGTGTAGGAGCAAACCTGCTAATGGTAGGAGTGTTCGCCACTTGGTGGAAATGACGCTCTCTACGAGCTCTATAGAAATCTCGACGAGTAGATCTCCCTGACTGATGTGGTTGGAAATGTGATGGACTCCCCTGAAGCCGACTTTGAGTTGTGTCCATCTTGGTAGCTTTAGCAGCTACCTCCTTGATGGAAGTGAAATCCAATGCAGATAGTTGGTGTTGCACATTGTCGTGCAGTCCCCGAATAAACTTTTGTAAATTCTCCTCAGGAAAAGCAGTAGTCGCTGGTGACTGGCGGGAAAGTTCAGTATAGCGAATGAGGTATTCTTGGGCTGTCATTGACCCCTGCTTCAGTTCAGCAAACAATCTCCTATGATCCTCAACCCAGTGGTCAGGATAGAACTGACTACGAAACTCGTCAAGAAATACTTCCCATGTTATGGGATCCTCCAGATGTTCCTTGGCGGCGTACCACCAATGTTCAGCGTAACCTGCTAGTGAAAATTCCACGAATGTAAGTCAAGACTCTTAGGAGCATGGATCATCCATAAGACCTTAGATACGTGATCCATCCACAGCTCAGCCTCATATGGTGTGCATGTGCCGAAGAATTGGGGCATCTTAGACCTCTGGTAGGCTGCATAAGTTGTTTGATGTTTCTGCAATGCCTCTAAATCCTCCGACCCTTCAGGGTCCAGAGACACCGAAGGATGAATACTGCCCTCTTCCTTACGAGAAGGTTGATAAGAGGAATCTTCCTGCTGAAGGAGCCTCTGTTCCAATGCCTCCTGACGTTGTTGTATATCATGCACGGCTTGAACTAGTAAGACCAGCTGCTGTGCAACATCAGGGTCAACACGAGGCGGCATGATTCCCTACGAGAATCATTATATTAGAGATTTTTTTTATTAAAGATACAATGGACATATTGAGCATGACTTGAACTATTCTCCTTAAACTGATGACGAAGTCAAAAGACTTATCGTTGTATTTATAATTCAAATCCCACTAATAATCTAATATGCAAAAGAGAGAATGGAGTATCGGGCTCTGATACCATCTGTGACGCCCCGCCCCTCCGGCTATCGAAACCGACGAGACGGGAGTGTCGGACCTATGGTCCAAATACATCCATGATCTATGATACTCAGCAAACCATCTTATGCACAATAGATCAACATTTGAAATATAAATAACAACAAGAGAATAGTATAAAACGGAAAGAAAAATGCAACATCCATTCTCATTGACAATGTTCATCAAGTCCATAACCATAGAATGGGATACATCACATAACCATAAATCTGTAGAAGAAGTTCTCAAATATCTCATTACATACCTCTCAACAATAACATAAATAATGCGGAAGTAAATAAGTTACTCTAAGTAGAACGCACCCTGCTTGGTGCAAGTATGACGTAAAAGGTCTGATCTCCTCAAAGACAGCTACTGTGGTGGTTGCTGCTCAGGTACACATGTTTGGTTTACACGAGGGTAACGTTATGAGCAATTACCCAGTAATGAGACAACACTATAATGACTAATATAGGGGTAAGGAAAGAATGCATACTCAACTTTACTTAATGGCATATGCATGTATTGTAAAAATTTAGAAAGAATACCAAGTCATTCTAATTCTCATTCGATGACATTGATTCTATTTATTTATAAAAATAATCATTGAGTATTCCCACTATATTCTTGATATTTCTACAAGCTGGTTAGAGTCTAAACGGTATAAAATTTCCGACATCTGGTCATTTGTCATTTCTGTTATTATTTCAGCACACGCAAGTACGCGACTCGCAGGCCTTCGCTACGCGGGAACTTGTTTGTCATCTTGGATAAACCTCCAAGTATCTCTGTCCAACTAGAACAGGAAAAGGTCTAAACCTCAAATTCTCCAACTTCAAAGCATATCCCGGAACACCTCTCACAATATTATTACTCGAAATAGAATTTGATGCGGCCACATCCAATTCCACTCCAAGTCCTAATATCGTAAATAAGTGCGGAACCAAGAAGGTCAACCGTTGCCAGCTGCCAGCTCCGTTGAGCGACTCCGGATACAACCGGGCTGCTAGGTGCAATGTCACCCAACTCGTCCGTTGGGGTTGCGACCCTCATGGTATCTACCCGAGGTCCTAAGGTGCATGTCCAATCCCTTACTATGCCTAACTTCATCTACCCGTTCATTGTGACCCATAGGGTAACTATAAAAAAGCATTGCAATATGTGTGTACGACATGCGAGTTAATCGTTCGTCGCACTTTTGATATATTCATACTTCATAGTTACTATTTTAGTTACGATAATCGATGTATGCATTTGGCGATGGTTACAAGTGAGACATATTTCAAACTACCACCGTAACTTTACAACCATGTACGCACATTCGCTATTTAGTAATTCCCTTTTACTGTATAATGATCTATAAGGTATCAAATAAAAGAAGTATTTGAAATATTTTCAATTATCGAGTGTGTTATTTATAAAACAACCATTTATAAAACAAAGAAGGAGACAATTAACAAATCTAAAAAAACTTCAGTGCAGTTTTATTGCATACTCGGTGATATAAAATATTACATTTCAAGACATGTGTATGTTATTTTAGTAGATATGTTAACCTTCCATTGATTTAATCATAGATTTAAGTAGGGAATGATCATTAAACAACATGCTCCTAATGAACGTCCACACAAACAATTTTTTTTAATCATTAGGCATCACGATGGATCGAATAAGGCAACATGATGCAGATAATTGTAAAGTGCTGATATTCCTGGAGTCATAACGGTTACAAGGTAACCTCCATTTTTTTCTTTGTGAACTGAAAACATATCTTATTCTTAATAGGTCATGAAAAGTTAATTAAAAGCAATTTAAAAGTGATGATACATTTCCATTTTAGGTCACTATTAGTGTGTAGAGAGATGGAACATAACGTGTATATTAATTTGTCATACATTAACAATGATTGTGTAGGCATACCCTTAATTTAACTTATCGTTGGAAAAACAAAATCACAAGAAATCTTTGCGTAATTAATCAAGCCATATAATTCAAATATATGTAAGATCTAGAAATCTGATCTTCTGTTCCCGAAATTAAAAGGAGAAGTTACTTGTGATATTAGAGATGCCCAAAAATAATAATCTAATGGTCATATAAACCCAAAATTCGTAGATTAACTAATAATTCTAGAGTATATCACAACCTGGACTCAATTATCCTTGAGGTCGTTTGGAAATTGTCATGTTATTGTAGATTCGACGAAGATTACAAAAACAGAAGATATCGTACGGCTCTATTGATCACACATCTTGGTTTGATAAAGCACGCAAATCCAACAGCAAAGTGGTAAGGGTTTCCTAACGATTAAAATTCACGGCATAAAGATACCTAGGGCTTTAAAATGTTCCAACAAAATCTCAAAAATCGTGTGAAACCAACAGCAAGAGGAGGTATTTATCGTTATCTCCAAGGATGTTCCCTCGGGATCTCCTCTCACACGGAAATGATATTTCCATCTCTCGATGGTAGCGCGAATGCGTGTGCGAAGGTGACCTCGAGCTTTCTATGTGATGGTGGTCGCGGATATTCGATCGGAGCTTCTTCTCCGATGTCGACGGTGGCCCTCCGACGATAAAATCGACCAAGGTGGTGGTGCTCCAAAGAGAGGGAAAGATGGTGGTGGCTAGGGCTTTGAGAGAGCAGCCTACCATCTCCTATTTATAGAAGGAGAGGTGGATTTGGATCTCGATTCGGATCCGGTTCGGATCCATATATGGGTCCCGACTATGATACATAAAACAATGATAACTTGAGCTAGGAATGTCGGAATTGGGTGTTCTTGGGCTCGTTGGAAAGATCTCGATGAGATCCACGTAATGGTGTGATTATTTGAATTTTTTGGATTTCAAAATACTCTGGATTTTAGGAAAAAGAAAAATTCGGGATTTCGCATTCCTCTTCCTTCATTATTCAAGATAGAAACTCAAGAGTGTTCTTTTATTGTCATCTTCTATCATGCTTCTTCTCGAAGAAGAAGAAGATCGGCAATTTCCTCTAACTTCAACTTCACATAACCATAAAGAGTTGTTAATCGATACAACTATTACATTCCAACTATCAAGTAAACTAGGAAGAAGTCGAAAGGCCTCTACCTCATCATCAAACACGATCTTCACAGACTCCAACTAGTTGATGATACTGTTCAGATCATTCAGGTTTGAGGCCACCAATGAGTACTTATTCATCTTTAGATTGAAAATCTTCTTCATCAAACACACCTTGTTTGATTTGGATGGCTTCCCATATATCTTTTCAAGAACTTTGAAAAGATACATCATCGTCTTCTTGTTTGCGATATTTGAAGTCCTCGATGGAGCTAGGTTGAGCGTTACCATTCCTAGAGTCTTTCGATCTAGGATCTTCCACTCCTCACCCTTCATGTCTCCAGATTTCTTCCCTTTGATCAAAAATAAAGATTCTTTCGGTACAAAACATTTTCGATATGCATCTTCCAAAATGCGAAGTTCGGTCCATTGAACTTCTCGATCTTGATCTTTGATTCTTCCACCATCTATGTAGAGGTTAATATATGAATTATGACTTTGATACCAGTTGTTTATGGATCCAATCAAGAACCACACAAATAGTTTTACGGTTAGAGAAGAAAAGCATACACTATCGCACAATACAAGGTTTTGTAGTGGTTCGACAATGTTCCTACTCCACTTACTAATATCAGACTCCCTCCATTGTTGCTTGAATGATTTTGGAATACGATATGTGGTGCCCGAGGGTTCCTTTTATAATGCAACAAAAGAATACCAATTGTATTTAGTAACCCCACCATCAACTCTCAGCCAATCAAGATGCATGAACTCAACAATCCAGCATAATGGCTGTCAACCAATCAGGATACAACAGGAGGATCAAACATTTCAGAAATCCAATCCATCAACTTTCAACCAATCATGATGTAGGAGGGGGATCAAGTCTCTTAGCAATCCATCCCAGCATCTCTCAACTAATCAGAATGCATGGGGGAGATCAGTCACATCAACATTCATCTCCACTAGTACTCAACCAATCAGTCTTCACAAGATAAATCTCAACAATATATACATACACATGTATATGTGTGTATTATGTATTGAATCCAATTATAAACGTAAGAATTCAGGTTAATTTATATACGATTCATTTGGAAATTGAATCCTCAAGTAAAATTTATGTTTAGTTTGTTTTATTTTGATTGATTATTTTTAATTGAATTAAATGATTTAATTCAGTTAGCACCCTATTTCGAGTAATTGGCATGCCTTTAACTTCATTAAATGCCAATACATATCATAAAAATTTATCATCATGTGCTCAATAGGAATGAGATTCGCTTTGAGGGGAAAACCTCCAAGAATAGAGTAAATAACACAAAAATTTATAAAATATACAACTAATTCCACCCATGTATCCGAACATTAAAAAGATAATGCATTATTGGATCTCTAAGATTTATCTCAAACTAACTTTGAGCTAGTGTGATTTAAGGGTAGAAAGGCCAAACGGACACCTAAGCTTCAGTAGTTGCCGTACCCTTTTTGGACAAATCTTAACAATTGAGTACCGCGTTTTACAGTTTTACTCCTTGAACATTGGCATGTTAACATAGAGTAAATATGTAGAGGTCGTGGTGGCATGGCAAATAATAGGGGGTTGCAGTGTAATTGTACAAGTTTTCAGGGAGCTTAGCGTAAAAATTCAAAAAAGAGGAGGGCAAGTTCAGAAGGTGGAAAATGCAACAATTTCCAATCGGAAAGTCGCGGAGGTATATTCGGGAGGGATCCCTTCACTGAAAGGACGAAGAAAAAAAGAGGAGGTTTCTAGAGAGGAGGATCCGACCCATCGGTGCACCACGAGTTGCCGTAAGAGGCCACGTCATGGCGAGGAGGGTTTCCGAGGCAGTGGGAGAACGCCACCCTCACCTTCCCCCCACCCCTCGATACCTCCGCTCTATATATACCCCTGCTCCCTGCGCCACCACTCCCCACAACAACCGCCAAGCGCTTCCAGGGTCCTTCAGATCAACGCACGAGGATCGCCAGAGCCGGGGTCACCACGGCTAGCCTTGGAGCCGACGGGCGGTCAACCTACCGCCACCCCCTAACCCCTGAGGTGATCGGCGTCCCTTCTTCCAGGCGGAGAACCCCACGCCGCGGTCCCCTCACCGCCCTCTTGGAGAAGAAGAGGAACCCCTCCCCGCACGGCGGCAGAGGAGCCCTCCCCTCCGCAGGCGGAAGCCCCTCCGACCTCCTCTTCCTCGCCGGCGGCGGCGTCGTCTCCCTGCCACGTGTCATCCTCTCCTCTCCTTTCGTAGCTTAGATCGATCCCCCACTTTTCTCTTCTGACCATGTTGACAATCAAGAGAGTTCCCACCGTGCTCTCCAACTACCAGGAGGACCTGCCGGCCGATGGAGCAGGCTGCGGCCGCAACTGCCTCGGGAAGTGCTGCCTCCCCTGTGAGAACCCAATCCTCGTCTATCTGTTGAAATTTGAAATTTACCATGTGTTTTTCTTCGCGAACTTCGCTTGAATTGGTTCATATCTAGATAGGATTGTTGTCATGTTGTCTTTATATGTGAGTTGATCTTGTTTTGCTTCGTTTTTAGGTTAATATCGGTAATTATTATACCGAATTTTTTGATTCTAGACAATTAGCCTAATAGGGATAAGGAAACGTTATCATGAGATAAGCTATCTCATCCTTCAACCTAACATGATTGTTGGACGATCGATTTTTTTGTAAACAAGGGACTTCTAGATAGAATTTCGTTATAGCTAGATAGGATTGTTTTTATGTGGATTTTAGAAATTTAAGAGTTGTGGTTGATATTGGTTTGTCCGTTTTTTAGGTTGATATTAGCAATTACCATAATAATCTTAGATTCTAGATAAGTAGCCTACTTGTTTTTGTGTTTGTATTTGCCGAACATTTTGGAGTGGGGTTGATGTCAAAGAGAAGTGAGTGCTTTAGCTTTTGTCATGCCGTTAAGATTGATGTTATTTCTTGATCATATGTGGGGATGGAGACGTGTGATCTTTCTCTTTGTGCTGCTGTGGCTGATTCTGCGCTGATTTTAGATATAAGATAATATGCTGAAAACAAAGATGTGTTTGATAGCGGTGTTGAACAACCTACTCGAAAATGTGTGAATATTCTATTGTTGGTGATCGGTGTGTTTATCTTGTGACTGTAGTTTCAAAGCTTCCGCTGTTTGCATTCAATGAGGAGAGGAAGGATTTGCCCCTGGGGAAACTTTTATCTGAAGAGGATCCTCCTGTTGATTTCCTCGGCACCCTTGTTCTCGGGCAGGTAACTTTTATCAGCCACATCTGGCTGTTTTGCTGTCCTACTTCCGGTGTTCTTGATTCGTTTGGTAATAGTCGTGTATCTTGTTCGTGCAGTGGGAAGATAGGATGAGCAGGGGCCTCTTCCGTTATGATGTTACTGCTTGCAAGACCGAGATCATCCCTGGAAACTATGGGTTTATTGCTCAGATCAATGAGGGACGCCATCTGAAGAAGCGCCCAACTGAGTTCCGTGTTGACTGTGTGCTACAGGAATTTGACCCCAACAAGTTTAACTTCACTAAGGTTGGCCAGGAGGAGGTGCTATTCCGCTTCGAAGGCAGTGCTGATGGAAAGGCTCACTACTATGAGAAATCTTCTGTCAATCCCGCATTTACTCCGAGTGTTATTGCAATTAATGTAAGCATACTATTTCAGCTTTAGATTTGATATTAAATTCATGTGATTGCTTATTTGAATTGGTGCTTTGTTATGGTGCATGTCTTCTGAATATTTGCTTGTAACTCTTCAGGTTAGCCCAATCGAATACGGTCATGTGCTTCTGATTCCTCGTGTACTTGATTGCTTACCTCAAAGGATCGACCCAGAGAGCTTCCTGCTTGCGCTTCATATGGCAGTTGAGGCTGGCAGCCCCTACTTTAGATTGGGTTACAATAGCCTGGGTGCTTTTGCGACCATCAATCACCTCCACTTTCAGGTATTAATTCCCACTTGCAACATATTCTATCTTTTATCTTATAATAAATCTAAAGATTGCCCTTATCTGATAGGTCAGGTCTGACATGGTTGTTGACATGTTGTGGTTTATTAGTTTTTATAAAGACAGGCATCTCTCCCTTCAATTTGTAAATACTGTAGGATTTTCTAATACTGATTCCTCTGTCAATGTGTTTATATAAAGGCAACATTCCCATATTTTGATCTTCTCTAAGAAGACTATCTGTGCCGGCATCATATGGAAGGAAATTTCATATCCAGATCTTTACATATTTTTAAAGAGAAGCACACTTGCATTGTTTAAAAGGAAAAATGCCTTGTTTGTTGTTGCCAGTTTTCTCCGTGATGTAACTTCTTCGGTAATAGATAATTTCATCTTCTACAATCTTATTTGGCATTTCTTATTTTCATAATCTCTGCTCAGTTTGCCTGAGTTGTAAAATTGGTAGCTTCATCTTGTTGTCCTGGCCAGCACCTCCGCCAAGTTTATCCTACCATCTTTCCCATTCCTCATTCTCTTGAACTCCTATTCCACACCATTTCTTGAATTTCTTTTGCATTGGTGAAGTACTTGCAGCTCCATTGTTAACAATATTTTTCTGCATCTCAGCAAACTTTTGCATTGTCTTGCTATTGGCCTTTGTTCCTCAAGGTGTCATGTCCATTGGCCCTTGCTAAATCTAGTGTCTATCGCTAATGGTTTTCCAATGAAGACCTTCGAAGTCGTGATTTATTATTAGTAACCTTGTATAGTGATGTTTATGTTTGTATTTTTGGTGAACTTTTCTCTGTCAGGCAATTCATAATGGAATGTTATGTATTTTGCTGATTGCAGGCCTACTACCTTGAACAGCCCTTCCCTGTGGAGAAAGCCCCAACTAAGAGGATATCCATAGACGAAGCATCAAACAAGAGCGGTGTGAAGGTCTTCCACCTACTGGAGTACCCCGTGCGGGGTTGGGTCTTTGAAGGTGGAAACACCCTTCAGGATCTTTCGGACACTGTATCCGCTGCTTGCATTTGCCTCCAAGACAACAACATCCCTTTTAACGTGTTGATATCCGACTCGGGCAGGAGGATCTTCCTGTTCCCTCAGGTACAGTACTACTGACTATGGTTATAAACAATTTGTAGAAGTTCATTTTCTGGATGAATATTCCATGCAACTTCTCATTTATTCAAAATCTCTGCAGTGCTATGCCGAGAAGCAAGCCCTCGGAGAGGTAAGCCAGGAGATCCTAGACACTCAGGTTAACCCTGCGGTGTGGGAGATCAGCGGGCACATTGTGCTGAAAAGGTCAAAGGACTTCGAGGAAGCCTCAGAGGATTATGCGTGGCGGCTCTTGGCCGAGGTGTCTCTTTCGGAGGAAAGGTTCCAGGAGGTGAAGGCGTACATATTTGAAGCCATGGGATTAGCTGAAGTAGATACATGTACTGTCGCTCAACCCCAAGCGACGTTCCAGGCGCAGCCACAGGTCACCACCCCTCACTTCCCAGAAGGTTGTGTGGTGCAGCAGTGAGCAGGCCTCCTGTCAGTGCTATATTGCAGGTATACAGAACTTTAGTATGTTGTTGTGTCATGTCGCTTGTGAATCGAGCTTGAGATGGTCCAGTCTTGTTAACGGTGACCATATATAGACTCGTCGTGCCTCTCCTTTGCTTGGAGAAGTAAAAAATTGTGGATTTTTTTGGAGATGTAGACGAACACCCTAGCTTGTCTGTTCTTTAAATGATATAGTTCTAATATAGTCTGAAATTTACTGGTTATAGATCGGATTTCGACACTGCGGAGCCTATGAACCTCTTGTTATTAGGTGCATATCACATAGCGTCTACAAGACTTGGTCCCTGTTTATTCAGCATTTGAACCTTTGGTATTTTGAAAATCTTGATGGTTTGAAGCAAAAGTCAGATTCTTTTGGTGATGGGGTAGTTGTAATGGTGTCTGTCGAGCTCAATGAGTCAAACCGACTCCAACTCAGACTTGAACTTGATCAGAAAACATGGGCTTGAGCTCGGGCTTGATAATGTTCGAGCCGTGGAATGATGGCCTGGACTTGGCTCACGAGCCTTTAATGAGCTGCGTTCAACGAGTCGACTTGCTCACGAGCCGAGTCAAGTTCTTAAAGCCGAACTCAACGAGCTCGAGCTGGCTGCGTCTTAACGCGACATCGAGTAAGTATAAAATAATGTTGCCTGCTCCCCTGTTCTATAGAGATTCCCATACGTCGGGTTCTTAAAATTGCTTGATATGTGACTCCCACACATGAGTATATCGAGTTATCGAGTTGAACATGACTCAACTCGAGCTCGACTCGATAACCTTAATGAGCCACAAATCCATCTCAAGCTCGGGCACGATAAGTTTTGAGTTGGGATCACAAGCTCTTAACAAGCTGAGCCTGAGTTGAGTTCATCGAGCTTGAGCTTTCCTGACATCCTTGGATATTTGTTACGAGAAAAAGGGCTTTCCAACTATCACACCTTTATCCCATCATATTTTTCTCCTTTTCTTTGTCATCTTCTTTTTTATAATGATTTTCACTTGTCCTACATAGATGGAATTTAAAAATAACATACAAGTGACCAACTAGATGGATAGATGCAGAGAAGATAACAACCTCATGTAAGCTGCCGAAGAGGGGAAGGAATGCTGATATTTTATCTATAATTATTCTAATTTCTTGGAATGTGTAAAACTCAATAATGTTTTAAGTCCACATGCAATAAAAAATATTTTTTATAATGTTAATTAAAAAGATATTTCTTTACATATTTTTTGTCAGTTTTTCTTTTGGTGAAAAAAGATTGCTTAGAAAACACAGCAGATGCACTTGCAAGGTTGGATTATTTTCAAACAGTGTTAATATTCTCTGATGGTAATTTTGAAATTTGATATATTTATATCTCAAACAAATTTATATTCATGAGTAAGGTCGGATTATCAATATAAATGTGATGAAAAGTTATTTAATTAAAAAGATGATAAAACGGGTTAAATAAATAAATATACAGAGAGAGAGAGAGAATAACGAAATCAGAAAAAAAATATGGTAAAGAATGAAGCTATAGAGGTTACACGAGGTACAGAAATGTAGACATTATAATTGTACCCTTTTCACATTCACTACTATCGATATAAACCTTATAAATCTGCTCATTCACCTTATAAATCTGCTCATTCACCTCTGTCATTAAGGTGTACATTTCAACGAATTTTAATAGGAGTCATAATGTAATTCCATATGTGCCCTTTAGAGTCATTTCATTACCACTAATGCCCCTATTTTATTTGCAATTACACTTATACCTATATATCTCTACAAAATTCACAATGGTGTCATTATTATGATTGATTAAAAAGGAGCATTATTGCTGGGCTAGTTTTCTCAAGAGAAATTAATTGTATCTTTAGGTCCCGTTCGTTAGCAAGATACGGGATAAGAAGGGATTAAGCTGGGGTAATCTTCGCTTCTATTCGTTTGCAAGGATAGAATTTGTGAGATAAGGAGGGATAAACGGTAGTTATTTACTATTCTTTGTTCGGTTAGATAGAAAGGGCTATGTGATAGAAGTTAATTATGTTAGATAAAATTGTAAGATAAAATTGTGAGATAAGGAGAGATAAAAGTTTCAAACCCCATCCCTCATGTTGACTTCAGAACTCAGATATTGACCATCATCTTCGGAGAGAGAGAGAAATTTTGTGGGATAACAAATGATACATGCCCATGTATCTCTTAAAAGAAAAAGTTGACCGATTAGGCTCTTAGTCGAGTCGGCGGAGGAGGGGGGAATAACCGACTCGTCTAGGACTAGTCGATCATTAGTCGATTAACCCGACCCAATCGGTCGACTTTTACATCGAGTTTTTTTTTAGTTTTCTGCCTTTTTTTAAAAGCGAACTTATACTGATATGCTTAATGTTATATTTAAAATCAATTGCTTCTTGTATTTCATTATGATAGTATAGAAAATGTACGAATCTATGTTAATATATAAGAGTGTATGTATAAAAATGATTTATATATTTAAAATAATTAAAAATTTTCAAAACCGACTAATGACCGACTGAATCTGATTAATCGTCCAAATATCGATTAATCCTTAGTCAGTGACTCCGTCGATGAGTACTGACTACCGCTTTTATGCAACCTTGTGTTATATGAAATTGACAGATACCATAGACTACATATTATAAATATCTCCGATAATACCATATTAAAATTTTGAATCATTTTCTTAGTTATAACTGTAAGATGGCCTTACTTAGAAACGTATAGGCAGTTTTTCTTTGCCAAGTAAAGTTTGTTTTCATTCGTCTAAAATAGCAAACTATCACACCCTTTGATGCGAGCGGACATTTAAATTTGATTATATGGATGCGAGCGGTATATGGCAGAGATCAAAAGGAGAAACCTATGGAGCATGGACTCGGACCCGGTCCAACCCGAAAAAATCCAGCATGAGCCCGTCATTTTTCCCGAGCTTGGACCAGGTTGAGGTCCAAATTTTTGGACCAAATGAGAGCCCGGACCCAAGCCAAGGTCACAGCATTGGGCTCGGATTTGGGCCGAGCTCATCCCGCCCACAATTATAAAATTTGCAGGACACAGGAATCACACGATTGAGAAATTTTGGAACTGGTGCATATTGCATCTATAAAAAAAAAAGGAGAGCTCTCAACCCTTTCTATCGTGGTTGTGCTAACAATGAATATTTTTTTAATATCATTATACACCATAAAGCAGTTCAGACATGAAAGCATCTGCATATAATTTTTCAACGGGGATTAGTTTTGAATACTGTGATACTTAAAGAAATACTGATAGTGTCAGTTCCTCCACCTGGAACTGGTTGCATGAGACAGCAACTAATCCAATACTACGTCGAGCAGGGGGGCGAGGAGGGGTCGCCATATCCGGAGAGGGTTGCAGGGAGGGAATGGACTGGTGGTGGCACTGGGACAGGATCACGGGACGGGGGCATGCATGACCCATGTAGCAGAATCTTATCTAGATATCGCAGGCCGATTCAAGCTTTCCAGGACCAAATCGGGTTCAGGTTGGACTCGGTCTGAGCTTGAATTCTTGATAAAATCAAGGCCCGAGCTCTACTCATATGTACATCGGGTCTTATACAAAGTTGGTCTTGAGTTTCATATTTTTTATGTCGTACTTACCAAAAGAAAAAGGATACCGAAGGTGAAAAGGTGATATTAAGATATTTTTTTGTCAAATCTTGATATTTTCCTCTATGTTGGAGGAAAATGTATAGTTGCTTATTTGGATTTAGAATGATTTCACTTCCATCCTATAAGGAAAATTTGAAGATCATCGTCGTCAATCATGTTACTATGATGGAAGAAGCTTTTCATCCGATCTACTTGATTCCAGAATCTAAGAACTGTTCTCATTTTAAAGCTATATAACCAGTTATTTGGGACTCGAAGTTTAGTCAAAGCATAATCATTTTTAATTCAAATATAAGGTCAAATGTTAGGGAATTCGTCTTTAAGACAGGATTTGTCATTTATCCAATTTAACCAAAAGATGAATTTTCACATTAACATAAAATCCTATACGATGCTTCTCTAATTTTCTCTGATTTCGATTATTGCGAATTTTAAGGGACAAGTCTTTCTCGAAAATACTAAACTTTGATAAGATTTCTAGGAGAGGTGACTCTGGCTGGAAGAGCTATTATATGAACTTTCCAACCACTCAACTTAGTGGAAAATTTATCCATCAAAGAGTTGCCAACGGTTCAACAACAACAAAGCCTTTCTCCCATAATTAAGTAGGGTCGGCTAAAACGGTGTCAAATGCTTTTTTTAAATCCATTTTTAAAATTAAGGTATTTTGATCATTTGGACTCCAATGTCGTAAACACTTAGAGGTTACGATGAGGTAATCGTGGGCCGATCTATTATTTAAGAAGGCATATTAAGTTGGTGGCATAAGTATTTGTAATTTTGGAGCCTATTTATCTGATAGACTTTTTTAGATGATCCTCAAGGGCATGTTTATAAGGCTGATCGATCTATTAGATTTCCATCAGGTTTATAAATAAGGGAAATTACAAAGTTATTTATATGCTTAATGTTATCTAGGTTTGCATTATCTCTTTGTAAATAATTTAACATGCCTAGAAAATGCTCTTTTAAAGTGGGCCAAAAAGTTGTAAAAGAATTCAAATGGCCCTATTTAAGACAGGTGTTTTATGGGTTTTTTTATTTTATTTTGAGTCTCTTCCATTTCAGCAGGGAGAATGGTATCATTTATTAAAGGCGAGAATTGCGTTTTTTTAGTAATAGAGGTTGCGGTCTATAGTAGACATGTATATTTGCCCTCATTTTTTAGTCAACACATTCTCTTCATAAAAAAGAAAGATTTCTTTTTTTTATTCATCTGTGGAGTTGAAAACCCCATTCAAGAATTTTTTTTGATCCAATCCATAGTCATCTTTTCTTAGTCCCTTCAGCGTACCATACATGCTCTTCAAGATTGGTAATTTCTCTAAATCCTAATAATCAAAGTTTCTTTCATTTTTTTTCCCATTTCTAAGGTTATTTGATTTATTTATTGCCTTATATGAGTGTTTTAGGTATTTTTCTACTCACATTTTTTTTGCTTTAGGGCTTCATTTTCATCGCCTGAAAATGGAAAGGATTATCCGACCATAGATGTGTATCCCAAGAATGTCTTCCTCGGTCTCTAAAGGAATGTTTTTAACCACTGAGACTCCATTCTAAATCTATTTCTTTGTGTTTTTAAATAATCGTGCGATTAGACGAAGTGGTGGTGATCCAAGAAAGTGTTTGGAAGAGTTTTGTCTAGCTACCATGAGAGGAACCACCAAACCATATATATGCAATCTCATGATTTGGCACCTCATAATGACCCTCAAAAATTCATTCCACGAATTGAATCGAACATATAAGTTATTTAAGGGAGCCCTCGATAATCGATCACGTCTTTTGAAAAGGTTGAAATCACTGATTAATAGGGTGGGACAAGAGTTGGGGTCTAGGAGGGTATGCGAGTCTAAGAAGCTCAATTTACCAGACTCGAAAGGCGGGTCGTAAAAGTTAATGAGCCTAAATTCAATTCCTTGTGATATCAAGCAAAAGATGGCACAACAGCTATAATCAAAATTTAGGATATTTGAACATTCAAAATCTCATTTGATTCACATCTAGTGTTTGAGTACCAAGTGATATAGTCCAAACCTCACATCTAAGCCCTAATGTTTTTATCTCGACGGCATGTTTTTAGGGCATGTATGGTAACTGGGTTGGATTGGGTTGAACCTTCTGTGAACAGTAGTTGTCTGATGACTAGGAGGGTTAGAATGATAAAAGTGATGTGATGTGTCATTGATTATGCGTTATATTAACTTTTAAATTATTATAATATATTTTTATGTTAATTTTTCATTTGAACATAGTTAAAAAATATTATAACAAAGAAAGTGGACAATACATACAACTAATTCCAATCCAGAAATGCAGTGATCAGGAGGTATGCTAGGTTACCATGAGTAACTTGGCAATCAAGCGAGGCTTTAAAATGTGAAGAGGCTATCTTGGCAGATCTTTCTAACTCCCTTAATATGGATATTTTCCAATCTACACCCAATTCATGGATATTCCAGGGAAGCATCTTTATATTATCTTACAAATTCTAAGACTATTGGTCATAATTACAGATAGAATTTATGAAGACTTCCTCTTCATCCTTCTGATCAAGTGTGTGGATCGTCTGTTGTAGCCTCCTCTGTGTTACAACGTGGGAATGCTGCAGCAGACGACCCGGTCCCTCTGATCTAAGTCTACTTAAATAATATCACAATTTTTCGTGAAGCAAAAAAAAAGTGTTTGGTTTGGTATTTGGAGCTTGAGTTTTGTGCAATAAGAGAGTTTGATCTTGGTTAAAAAGACGGTGATTTACCCCCATTCATATCAAGATGCATATAATCTTTAAAAAAGTTTGATGAAAAGCTTCCAATATTAGAAGAGGGAGAGAAAGTGGGGTAGTATTACATGGTGGAGAAAAAGGAGTATGGCTTGATTATGCGACACTAGGGGCTTTTCTGGTTACCCGATTACCCCACGGTAACACGGTTTATCCCCTACATTCATGGGATGGAATTTCATCACAAATCAATGTGACATCACATTCCTCATTCCAACACTCTCAACCCTCGTAACCATCCAAACAATTACTATTCACATGAGGTTACTCCAATACAATCCAACCCAGTTACCAAATGAACCCCAACATTAACATATACCAACAGTTGAATAAGAGAGTCCATGATTTGAGCCGCGTCTTCTTGGGAGGATGGTAGTGCTTCAATTTGTGATGTACTCAGACATGTTGGGGTTTCTTCAAAGAAAGAAGCACCTCTGAATTTTTTGACGGATCCACAAGAGGGGAGATCGGCGCTCAAACCAAATGATGTTTTAATATTTGGATAGGCTGGAGCAAAGCATGCATGTGTTGATTTGACTGGAGTTTCTCCATCGGTGGGTCCGATAAGGAATGATTTTATTGCGGGATACACTCCACAGAATGTTGTTCCTTTAAAATTGCAAGTATGATAAAGCTTGTATTGACAATCAACATGTATACATCCCTTTTGATTTTGATACCTTTGGGTTCTTGAGAACGAAAGCAGTAGTGCTCCTCAAAAGGGTCCAAAAAATTATGCATAGCAATGTTATGATTCTCAGGTCTATAGATGTTGTGTTTCGAAGAATTGGATTTGTCATCCAAAAGAGATTGATGGTGCGACTTATTGCTCGTCTCCCATCAATCTCTCAATAATAGTTTTGATTGATAATATATGAAGTACATGCATATAAGTATGAATTGATCAGGAAACTCCTTTAAGAAGTTTTATGGAATTCAGATGAGAGCGCATGATAGTTGAAGAAGGGATCCACATTTAGGCAAACATGTTCCTTTGCACCGATAGAAGTGCTTATATAAAAAACGTCTAAATTTTATGTGAAAAGTTTCTTAACAAAAAGTACAATAATTATGTTGCATGTGAGATTCAACCATGTCTCGTAATTAGGTTTAATTATGCAAAAATCCATGAAATCATATATTAGTAGTATCATTTCAACAATTTGACATACGATAATGAATAATTTAGTTTTTAAAAGTATTTTCATGATATCTTCTGTTATTAGATATAACAATCACTATTTCCTATTGCAAAATTGCCTTTGACTTTTAAAATTCGCAAGGAATATCTATTTGTTGTTACGTTGATAGCCATCGTATAAAAATGATTATTCGTTGATTTTTTCTTCTGATGTTATCAATATTAGTATAAAGTTTAACGAACCGTTTGTCAGAAACAAGATCCAAAACTAAATAACAAATCTCAATGTCAGTGTTCGAACAAAAGTCAATCTACTGCTGACAAACAGAGTTTGTTAAAAAATATTTCTTTGAACAAACCTTATCATGTATTCACCATATGTAGAACTTAATGGAACATAAGGAATGTGCGGGAAAAATAAATCTCTTTTTCTTGCCACATTGGCGACCTTGCATATGGTTGATTTATATCCCTCACAGTTCTTTTGTCCAACAATAGTTTCCTTGTTGTCATCACCAAATAGTAAAGTTTTAATCGATATACGAGAGGAGCTTCTAGGTGTCGTCATCGAAAAGAAGCGCCAATGACATCTTCTCTCCTTCAAGAAGAACGGTCGCCTTCGCTTCTTAAGCGATTATAAATCATAAAGAGGCAATCCTGATCACAATGAACTTGCTCCCATTATTCACATCAACCCACTAGCAAGTAAATCCAAATGTCTTCTTTTTGGTCTCGTGTCTCCTCAAGCCCGTCCAAATATTCCTATATTTGAGTCACATACTAATCACCTAGGTAAGCTTTTTCTTTTACTTGTTATCATCGGCTTTCCCACTTTTCTTTCAACCATCCACCCAATCTTCCTCCTCTTTCCATATCATAACCTTGAATTTATTTAGAACATAATTTGCAGTGCACACAATCATATTTTCCTCTATACCAACTTCACTTCATGTGCCCTATTTATCAAACCCGTCGGGCATGTTCGAATGGGGAGTGGTTGGAGAATAAGTGGTCAATTCTCCTCCCAACACCACTCTCGAGGGTACAACTATTCTCCATCCTTTGCTCTCATCCGAGCATTCACCTTCTCCTCTATTCCCTCCACCTCACCTCTCACACTCCCCTCCCGCCAACGATTGTCTTGTCCTTCCCTCTTGTACACCTCTCCCCCAAAGCTCACCCGCCGCCTCTTCTCCTCACTATGTTATGTCTCTAACAACTCGGCCAACTCCTACCACGCCACCCACCATCTCCTCTCATCTTCCTGTCGCACTCCAAACACTCATCCTCCTCCTCTCCTCCCCCTTCCCCCTCATCCGCTCTGTAAGCCCTTGTCTCACCTTTCCCCTCCACAACTCACCACGCAATGATGCACATGCTCCTCGTAGATATATTGACGTCTCCACTCCGAGCCGGGAGCAGGGTTTCAAAGATGGGCACAGGGGACGGTCGCGACCGACCCATCCCCTATATAGATATATGCGACGGTCATTGTATGCTCATCTCGTTTATATCTAGATGGTATGTGAACCATTTGACCATCCCATACACCATACTCACATGAGATGGTGAACAAGGTAGACCATCTCCGATAGCATCATATGGGACGGTCGCTCAGTGACTTCCGTGTCCTCCACTAGAATTTTAGGTTTTAAGGGCTATTTAGGGGACGACCTGTATGACCATCCCATTCGAGCATTTTGACGTTTGATGGGACGATCGTGGTTGTCCCATAAAGCTTTTTGTGCGCCTCTCTTGCCAGATCAATAAAGCGATGAACCTTTAAGGGACAGTTAACAGCCATCCCCTTTGTGTAAGTATATGGGACGGGTAATGCTTGATCATCTCATATGTGTTCCTGAACACTAAAAAATAAGCGGGTTTTGCAGTATATGGGATGGTCTTACTTATGGCCATCCCCGATTCTCAAGGAAGGGACGATCGATTTGACGGTCCCCTCTGGTTGGAACAACGAAATCTCCCAAAAGAGACCCATAACCCATTCTGTTGATGCCCTCATCATCTACTTCCCTCCCTCCCCGTCTTCCCATCTCACTCCAGCTTGAGCTTCTCATAGGAATCATGCATCCACCTCAAATGATCCTCTTCCTTCATGTGGTCATCTCCTCAATCATTGGTCCCTTGTGACAAACACCATCATATCAATAACCATTTTTTTACTTTGAAACTTTTCTCTTATATATCTAGTTACGTAGATGAAATTACTAGTTGACTTATTATAGTTGAATACAACCCCAATATTGGTATATATTTGACACGTTGCACTCGTTATGGGATAGGGTACTATTGAGAGAGGGTACTTTAGTTGACATGTCTTGAGTTAGATGTATACATGATCATGTATATTTGATTAGGATAATACGTGGATACTGATATATCTGGAATTAGGTTGTGGTAGATTAATGTTACATCATATTCCTATCAATATTAATAACTATGAATGTAGGATATGATGTTTACATGTTGAACACATGGTACGTCATAAGACTCTTATATCTTATAGGTTGTTGTACACATATTGATATACATTAGTATATGATATATTCTCATGTAATGTTTACTTATTCGGTAGAGTGATATCAACATGAGATGATTAGATAACAATATGATCATGTAAATATTATTTTAATGCAGACATCTATGGATAAGTCTTGGATGACAAGAGATATGATGATTTTCAAATCTTAAGAATGGAGTAATTGGATTTTTAGATTGAGCATTTTATGTTGAGAGTGAGAATCGAAAAACAAGTGTTGATGGTGATATAATAAGTTATTCTTGTACAAAATGTAAGATACTCGAATGTCCGAGACTAAATTTTTGAACATCTATTCTTATATGGTTTTTGATGATATTACACAATCTGGACCGATTATGGTGAAGAACTCAACCAACATTGTATTCAACATGAAAGAGAAGATGTTATGGAGATAGACAATGAAGGTGATGATTTACATGAAAATGTTAGATGGCATAAATAGGAATAAGTTAAATGATATAGAAAATACAAGAAATGATTATCATGATTTTGAGAAGAATCTCACTGATGCAAAAGAAATGTTAGCTCCCGAAATAGAGATGTAATGATTGCAATTTCTATTAGAAATATTTAAAAAGAAAGTTAAGAACCGTTCCACAACAATAATGATGACGGATGTCCTATCACTGATTAGGAGACTAGTAAAAAGTCTTGAAAATTTTCAAAAGATTGGAAAGATGTAAACTCTGGATTTAAATCATTGGGATTGTAATATTAGAAGATAAGCACATACCCTAATGACTGTGTACTGTTTTGAAAAGAAAACGCAAAGTTGAGTCATTGTCCGGAATGCCAAAAATCAAGATGCAAAGCCTAAGATAATAACATTAGAAGAAAAAGTGAGAAAAAATTGTTTGATATTTCCACTAATTCCTACATTGAAGAGATTATATAGTTCTAAGAAAACTGCGAAGTGGATGATATGGCACCACAATAGAAGGAGGAATGATTCAAATGGTCGATGCGGTACCCTGCTGATACGGATGAGAGGAAAAAATCGATGAAAGATTTCTCAAATTTTCAGAAGATGTTTGAAACATCAGATCAAGACTTGTAACATATGATTTTAATCCATTTGGTAATATGATCATGAGTTATTCGATTTATCCAGTTCTCCTTGTAACATATAATCTTCCTCCATGATTGTCAATGAGTTCCTCATTTATCATGATATCGTTACTAATATCGGGTCCGAAAAGTCTATGAAATGCAATTGATGTTTATATGGAACCATTATTCGATGAATTAAAGCTTTTATGGAATTTTATGATTAAAACTTCTTATGCATTTAAAAGGGAGTCGCTTATTATGCGTGCGGCATTACTGTGGACTATTTCCAGCTTATGCGAATATATCTAGTTGGAGTACCGAGGGAAAATTTGCATGTCATGTATGTTTAGAAGATACTCATTCTACCTGCCTTACCGCAAGTATGAAACATTGTTATCTAGGACAACTATATTTTTTTCCACTTAAACATCAATGGCAAAGGCATGAAAACCCATAAAATTTGATGGAATATCTTTTCATTTGACATAAATCTTTATATAGAGCGGAAGGACCACTTTTATGGGAGCAACAAATACAAATGGGAGGTTTTATTTGGATAGATCTTTCGAGGTGGATAGAAGTAGATATGAAGGTCAGGAGTGGTGACGGGTGGAGGAAGGAGGAGCGACTGCGTGGCGGCTCTAGAGAGTGCCATGTGTCTGCTACAGAAAATTCAAAACTCTAAATATAAAGAAAATTACAAAAGAAATAGTTAGAGGCAAAATTAAAAAAAAAGTCAAAACATGAAAGTTGTTTGTCTCGATGATATCTAAAAGTTTCATGTTGGTCAAAAAGTGAAAAGAGGTCATTTGTATAAAAAGTATTTTTGGGGTATTTTTAAGGGGGTAAAAACACTGACTTTTTGGTTTTGAGTTGTTTTTGTATTTTTTTAGTCTTTTAAAGGTTAGTGAATTATAGATAATTACTCAGCCTAATTTTTAGGGGTTTTTGGTGAGAAAACAATTACAAATAAAATAATGATAAATAAATACAATTAATTAAGGGTTAATTATACACAATATGTTACAAGATAATAATAAAGAATTAACGGTGATTTTTATTAGATTGATTAAGCCAGGGGTTTAATTTGTAGCTTTTAGCATGATGAATATGAGATTCATCAGGACTCAAAGGTGGATCGAGCTAGAATAGTCCGCTTCACAGACCTCCAGGAGACTGCACCGTCTCCAAGGGTAAAGACATACCAGTAACACCATTACTCCCAGACTCCTCTATTTCCCTATCCATCTTGCATCACTATATCTTTCTAGTACAGATGGATGTCTACCATAATGCAAACTAAGGGAAATAGTTCCCTTCAAGTACTTCAGTACTCAATACAGAGCCTCCCAGTGAGTACGGTTAGGACAACTAGTGTATCTACTCAGCTTTGCAACCGAGAATGAAATACCAGGCCTCGTGCAATTTTCAAGATACATTAAACTTCCTATGACTTGTGAATACCTTAGCTGAGCTGCAGGTACTCCACTTTTATTCTTAAACAGTATTTTGGATGAATCAAAAGGAGTGCTTACAAATTTGCAATCTTGATATCCAAATTTCTCAAGTACCTTCTCAACATAGTGAGATTGAGAAACTTCAACCCCATCAACTGACCTTGTCAGTTTGAGACCCAAGATCACATCTGCCTTAGTCTCATTAATAATCCTTATATGTGATCCAAACAATATGTCATCAACATACAGTTACAAGACAATACAATCATCACCTTTCACCTTGGAATAGACACACTTATCGGATTCATGAACCTTAAAGACACATGACAAAATAGTTTTGTCAAATTTTTCATGCCATTGCTTTGGTGCTTGTTTCAATCCATAAAGAGATTTAACAAGTTTGCAAATCTTTCCCTCATTCCCAAGAGTCACAAGTCCATCAGGTTGATCCATATAGATCTCCTCCTCAAGATCGCCATGCAAGAAGGTGGTCTTCACATCTATTTGGTAGATAAAGAGATCATATACATATGTCAATGCTATGAGCATCTGGATTGTGGTCATCCTAGTCATAGGGGAATAGGTATCAAAATAATCGATACGTTTCTTTTGTCTAAATCCCTTGGCAACTAATCTGGCTTTATACTTTTCAAATGATCCGTCAGTCCTAAGCTTTCTCTTAATATCCACTTGAACTCAATGGTAGAGCACCCTTTTGGCAAGTCAACCAAATCCCAAGTTCCATTATCCATAATGGAGTTCATCTAAGATTTGACGGTGTCCTTCCATTGTTTTGCTTCAGATGAAGCCATGGCTTCCTTGTAACTTGGTGGATCACCCTCGATCTGGTAGACAACAAAATCACTACCCAGATCCTCGGCTATCCGAGTTCGTTTACTCCTCCTTGGCTCAATTTCTTCTGAAAGATCATCGGGTTCAGGTTGAGTGTCAACCCCCACATTTGTTATCCTTTCCACTTGATCTGAAATAGATCATGATGTGGAGATACTCTCAATGGTCAGTTTCTGAGGAATCCCAGTCTTCATAGGGAAAACATCCTCAAAGAAGGTAGCATCACGTAGTTCAACAATGGTGTTGACATATGCCCGGTATATCGGACCGAATTACCAAGAACCTATATGCATAGTTATTTCCCAAGTAACCTAAGAAGACCGCATCAACAGTTTTAGGACCAAGCATTTTTCTCTTGTGTTCTGAGACTAAAACCTTAGCGAGATAGCCCCACACTTTGAGATATCTTAAGCTCGGTTTCCTATTTCTCCAAAAATTCAAAAGGATGTCTTGGATGAACCCTATTCAAAATATGGCAAGTCGTATTCAGGGCTTCTCCCCACATATAGGTTGGAAGTCCAGAACTCTGTAGCAGAGCGTCGATCATGTCAGCTAAGATTCTACTTTTCCGTTCTTCTTTCCCATTTTATTGTGATGAATATGGAGCAATAACTTTGTGAACTATGCCAAATAATTTGCATTGTTCATCAAACATGTTAGAGGTATATTCACCTCCTCTATCCGACCTATGGTGTTTAAGCACTTTTTCTGTTTGCATCTCATCCTCATTCTTAAATATAAGGAATTTCTCTAAGATTTCATCCTAATTTTCATTAGATATACGTAGCAGTATCTACTGCCATCATCTATAAAGGTGATAAAGTATTTTTTATTGTCTCGGATCAACACACCAATAAACTCACAGATATCAGTGTGCACTAGATCCAAGATTTCACTGTCTCTAGAGACGGACTGAAAAGACTTCATAGGTGTCTTAGCTTTGCATAAATATTTCACATTTTTGAGTTTTATAATCAACTCTAAATTCATCATTCTTTTAATTAAATTTAAGTTTACATGTCCCAATCTAACATGCCACAGATCACAAGACTCTAGATTATTAACCATATGAGACACAAAATTAGAACATTCACAACTTAAAATATTCATTTCATCAATGTTTACTAAATCACATCTAATTCTAAGTAACAAATCAAAATCTGCCAAATAACCTTTTCCATAAAAAAATGCCCTGTCTCAGGATGACAACTTTATTACATTTAAAGTTCAATTCAAAACCATTTCTAACTAAGATAGAGCCAGATAAAACATTCTTCTTGATGTCAGGAACGTGCAGCACCCTGTGCAACGTCCAAACACATCCAGAGGAGAACCTCAAGTTGACTTGTCTCGATCCTAGCACCCTGGCTGCAGAATCGTTCCCCATCTTCACAGTCCCATCATTGCTGGTCTGATATGAAGAAAATAAAGTTCTGTCAGAATAAATATTTACATTGGCTCTCATATCCACGAGCCACTCATTTGGATCATGAATATAGTATAGTTCAGGTTTTACAGAGACATGCCCCTCGCTAGCCCCAAGTCCCATAGTGACCATATTTACTTGTGGACTCCCGTCTGCAGCCTTGGGTTAAGCCTTTAAGGATGGACAGTCCTTCTTCCAATGGCCAACCTGATTACAGTGCCAGCAAGGTTTATTCTTTGTCTTTTTCTGGATCTTGCCATTTGATTTTATTTTATTATTATTACTCTTTCTCTTCTTATCCTTGCCTTTCGAGGTCATGAAGTTGACCTTAACCTGAATGTCGACAAGAAGCACATGCTTTTATTTCATGTGTTCATCCTCTATGGTAATTGATGAATCCCTAATCATCAGTCTTTATATTTTTATTTTAGCTAATCTTGGTAAAGCATCATAAAAATGGATGTAAATACAATAACTTAGCAATATGCATGCATGTGTTAATATTACATAATTAGCATGTACTTGTGCAAAAATAAAAGAATAAAGAAAAATAAAAAAGGAAGGAGGTATTTAGAATAAATACAAAGTGATCCGAACCCCAAGAGAGGGCCAAGCTTTGGTCTAATCATCAAATAAAATAAGTAGAGAGAGATATGGCCTACTCTATATGTATATATTATGAGTATAAATGAATAAATTATTTTTGTCAAAATAAAATAAAATTTTTTACCTCCTTGTATATATTCTTAAAAATAAAATAAAAATTAGAAAAAGAAAATAAAAAGAAAATAAAATTCTCTCTCCTCTATACATAATACATTTATATATATTCCTTTCCATATTTATTTTATACATGTAAATAAATAATAAAAATAAAACAAAATTATTTTGTACTTCAAAAATTATGTTGTAAATAAATAAAATATGAAATTGGGGTATTTTTGTAAAAATAATAAATTAAAAATAATTGTACAAAATACTTACGTATATTGTAACTATATATAATACACTATACTGTACATAGATTAAATTATTTTCAAAAATAAATAAATAAAAATCTTAAAAAAAGTTTGAAAAATAATAATCATTTTTCATTTTATACAATTTTTAATTTAAAATCATTTATTATTTTTTATTGAAATTGTAAAGTATTTTGTAAATCTTATTTTCTGATTGGTCGGCTGGAATGTTGACTGCGGGTCAACGGCTCCTTCCCGGGTCAGACCCGGATCCTAGTCGACGGAGCTTCTTCTCGATATTTTCCTGCCGACTCCACTCACCTTTTGCCTCAGGATTTGGAACCGATAATCCCGTACCTCTGATATCCTCATTGGTCCATTTCCCGATCTGATTCCTTCTTGGGTCTCGCGCTTCTCTTCGATCTTTCCAGACCCTCAACAACCATATATAACCTCTTCTCTACCTCCACAGTGCCCTAGCTCGTGCCTCGCTCCCATTTGAAACCCTAGCCACCTCCAGTTAAGTGACAGTTGCCTGGAGCGCAACTTGGTGATTGATTTGGTGTAGCAAAGCCATGGCTCGACCATCGTGGCCGGAGTTCCACTGCGAGCAGCCTCCCCTGCCTTCCGCAGCTCGGTTGAGGCCATCACCCCAACGACCACCGTCTCCTGGAGCTCAGAAGTCGATTCAGACCTTCAGGTGAACCTTTTATCCCCCGCCTTTATCCAGTTGATCGAATCTTTCATTTGTTTGCCGCCGCACCTTCGACTGCTCCGACCAGACGGTAGGAGCTCGACCACCCACCTTCAGCCGCTCTGATAGCACTGCACGCTCACCCTCCATCTTTCTCTGCATCTTGATCACCCTGATCTTCGTCCATCTAGTCGAGATTAGGTTCAAGATCTCCTCCATCGCCTTCGCCGGAGATCGAAGTCCGCCCCACGTCGCTTCTTTGCTTTTTAGTCCCAATGACCTAGACCGGAGCATAGCTCCGAGTCAGAGCTACCCATTGCAGGTCTTTGTGTGCGCTGGGAGCTTCCATTCCATCCATTCCAGGGCTCGCCGAAGTAGCTCCAGGTCTCCTTCGTCGCCACTCCTATTTCACCGGTGGAGCTTCCATCAAGTCCGCTCAGTCGACGCAGAATCGTCTCACAATCACGTCGGCGCCTTACGATCATCCATCGGAGCTGGGGATCTCTTCCTTGGCTCCGGTGAAGTTTACCCGATGACTGCTCTTCCAGACACGCTCCGCACCGTTGGATTAGCCGGGTTTCCCTAGATCTCATCATGACCGCCGACACAGCTGAGGAGTCAGGCCGTTGGATGTCAAATCTGACGGCCACTTGCGCCCCACATCCCCGACCAGGTCTGGACCGTCAGATCTGACACCTGACATCCATCAGAGCCGCACATCGACGCCTTCTCCAGCTGCCGCCATGTGCCCCCTCCACGCGCGTCTCACGTGTTGCAAGGGTGTATATCCCTTTTTACCATGCATTTAGTTTTGTTTACATTTTATTCTGTAAAATAAAAGTGTAGTTGAACTTATATGCATTCCAGTCCCTGTAATTTCTGATATTTGCTATTTAGTCCTCCATGTCTGAAGGCACGTGCGTCGTCACGTGGACTTTGGTGTTTTTGCAATATTAGCCTTGGACATTTCCTATGTTGATGTTTGAATGAATGTTTTCTAAAATTGCACATATGCCCCTATGAGTGTGGAATTTATGCATGTGTTGGATTTAATTGAAGAAATTGCAGAATTGACCCCATGTTTTTAATGCGTGTTAATGTTCAACCCAGAAACTTAAAATAATTGCACTTAAGTCCTTACAACCTATGTATTTGGTTTTCAATTAAATAAATATCAAAACTACTCCAAAAATTCCCAAAAATACCAATAGCTCCTACTAGTGTGTAATATTTTTGGTAATTTTTGTGACACATTTTGAGTTTATTTGTTATTTTCTAAAAATCAAAAGCCTTAAAAATTACTTCTGTCTAATTTAGAAAACCCATAAAAAAATATCACCTTAAAAATTCCAAAAAATTGCAAGTGCTTGTTTTGTTGTGTTTTAATTTCTGTAGCATTTTCATTTTATTATCTTTTATAAAACACCTAAAAATTAAAAAAAGATTAAAAACCTTATAAAAATCACTAAAAATTCCATAAAAATAAAAAATGTGTTTTCAAGTTCTTTACATATATTTTATTTTCTATTTTCACATAAAATTGATATCTGGAATTTAGGGGTATTTTATTAAAATCTTAAAAAATCCATAAAATACCCAAAAACACTTGAATATTTTAAAAACACAAAAATTATTTTATTTTGAGTTTTTTGAGCTTTTTAGACCTTAATAAAAATTGTTGTGCTGTGTTTGCTTTTATTTTCTTACTCTTTCTTAGAAGAAAATATTAAAAATTAAAATTAAAAACCACCAAAAATATTTTTATTTGTTTTTTATTTTTCGACTACTTGGTAGGACTTTCCCGTGCTCCTTGTGTTCGACCCTGGTGGCTATACTAGGTTAAATAAATAGCAAGACCGCTTGCCTTGATTTTCATGCGTGTTTGATTTTGATGGTGGTCTGATTTTTCTTGTTGATCATGCCTTGTGATTCATGTCACAACGACCTTAGATATTCCTTAACCCGAGTTGCATTTGTGGGTCATCAGCAATTGCCACCATCAAGTCATCCATAGAAAATTTTCCCTTCTATTCCCAAGACTTGGAGAATTTTTCTATGATGCACATGTCTTGAAACTTTTCTGGAAGTTTCATTTCGACATCTTTTAAACCATGGAGTAGGAGCAAAAACTCATGTGCCTGTTCAGAAATCGACTTCCCTTCGACCATGGAAAACTTCAAAAATTTGTTCATGGAGTATTTCTCAATACCGAGGTCTTCGGTATTATGCTTTTGATCCAAATCTTCCCATAGCCCCTTCGCGGTCTGTGTGGACGAACAATATAAGTCAAACAATGTGTTGGACAAAACCAACATGATGCAACCATGACATATACGGTCATGTTCCTTACACGTAGATTGCGCCTTCTGGCTATCGGATGAGGGGTTTTCCTTTTCCACTGTAAGGCAATCAGTTTCAAGCATAGAGATTAGTCCTATGGTGGTTAACCAGATCTTCATGCGTTGTTGCCGACGCTTGAAATTTTGTCCACCAAATTTCTTAGGCATACCCGTCATTTCTACCCTCGATTTAAACATTGTTTCTGACATGTTAAAATTGGTTCCGGATATCCTCTCTAAGATTGTTGAAAACAAGATCATTATCGCATATATTAAACCATAATTACACTGATTCAAATGAATTAACAGAAAAGTAGCAAACAAAATGAAAGAAAAAGTAAGTCAGAGATCACCGAAGCGTCCATGAAATGGACTGTCCTTAGAGAGGATATCGCCTCCGCAATATTGGTGTGTGGGGTACCGCTCCTAAGATACAACAGTATATGGACTTCGTCCATGCACACCGACGAGACCGTCCTCGAAAGTCGCTCCAAGAACTTGCAGCCGAGAAGAACATGTCGCATGTTGGGAGAACAAAGAGCAAGGGCGGCGGCGTGAGAGTTTTTCTTACGAGTGAAGTAAAAACGACACGATAAAAGGGGTATAAAAAGAAGAGCTCGCGTGCCCTAGCGCGTTGTACCTTCAGATTCCAAAAATGGGGCTAAAAATGAGGCTGATCGGATCGAGTTAGATTGCCAATGCGATTGAATCCAAATTAATCTAAAAACAAGCTGATTGGATCAAGATTCGAGATCCGAATTGACTCTCCCGAGCCGAAGCCGATGCGGAGCGAAGCGCGCACGCACACGTGTGTGATCCTCCGTTCCTCCTCTCTACTATTGCTACAAGAGCTTGGGATGTAAACTTATTTATAAGCCCACCAAAAGTTTATAGATACTAGATATGGTACTAAACTTCCACTTAAGTTTTTCATGTTTCAAATTTGAGAATTCCTAACTTCCCTCCAAGTCATTTGATTTCCCAATTAAAATCAAATTAACTCCAGTTGTAATCACATAGACTTTACAATTAAAATCTAATTACAATACTAAATACGACAGTTAGTGGCAATATGGTTGAAATTCTAACATCATTTTGTGATTAATTGACAATATGGTTGAATCGGTCTCTCATTTAACAGAAGTTGTTGAATGTCTTTAAATTTTGGTTGGATTTTGATTATTTGTTTGTGCAGAGGTTTTCCTTTGGCTCAAATATGTTCCTGGCATCCAGTTTAGAACAGACAACAGACCTTTCAAGGTCCGGTTTAATTGAAATTTACAAGAATTTGTTTTGAATTATCACCATTTTAGTGTGTTTCTAACGTTGATGAATTTGCCAAACAATATCTGTCAGATCCAAGTCTGTCGATTCAAGACATGACGATAACGTGTATACGCAACGGATCGAACTTGGATGAACTGATCAAGTCTGTCGATTACTATCTATTGAATTATATCTAGTTAGTTTTCTCCAGCTTGGCAAGAGCCATCTTGCATCGTTAAAAGAAGTCCAGTCTTTTCAGGTTCTCGCTTCGATTTCGATTGATAATGGATTATAAACCTTACACGTCAACACTGTGGACCGATGACCGATAAGTGGACTTGATGGTATCAGTTCTACGCTTGATGCCGACGCTTTATACTGTGAAACATTTCTTGGCAGATTATAAACCTCAACGTCTAAACTTTGAATCTCGACGTCTAAACTTTGAATTTAAAGAAGTAACCAACGAATAATATTCGTTGTTATATATTAAACTACGGAAGATATGGTAACGAATATTATATTATTCGTTGCCTTCGGTCAATTTTCTTGTAATGATTCCTCTTTATTCTCCTTATTCATATCCTCTAACCGAACAAAGAATAGATCATTATTCTTCTTATTCTCCATCCTTATTTTTGTTTATTCCTGACCCGAACACCCCCTTAGGGCTCGTTTGGTTACTGGGTTGGGTTGGGTTGGAGTAACCTCCTGTGAATATTAATTGTTCGGATGGTTAAGGGGGTTGGAATGAGCAATGTTATGTGATGTCACATCAATTATGTGATCAAATTCCAACCTAGGATTGTCGAAGGATATGCCAGGTTATCTCGAGATAATCTGACAACCAAACGAACCTTTGGAACTTATATCGATCAAGCGATCTGGAGCTCACTTCCACTGATGAAACTTAACAAGTTGATTGATCAAGTGAGGATGAAAGGAAGCATGATTTGAATATAAGGTTATTATCTCCTTCTTTTGGTTATTCAAACAGCGTGATGACAATTTTACATCAAGAGATCATGAATGTGTCTAAGGGAAATGCGAAATACACACGTGATGGCCATCAATATACGCATCAAACCACAAAATCCCCTAATAACTCTAGGTGTTTTTATTCATGTGTTTGAGGAACCAATGAGAATCAACATCAAGGGAAGATGTATTGCCTTCGTCTTTGGCAACATAAACTACGAGAGAGCGAAAGAATAAAGTAAGGGAGGTTATGTTCATCATCTTCAAGAAAATGCCAAAAGAAGGCTATATGAAGACGATCTTTGCAATCCAAGATGAGCGCACAGATTACCCTAACCTCATGTATGCAATGGTTCTTTTAGATTTCAAGTGACAGTCTTATGGTAAGTTCCCTATAACGTTTCCAAAGGCTTTGATTCCCAATTTCCCATACCGTATCGGGGAAAATTGAATCTGGCAATTTGTTGAGCTTAGGTCCAAATAGATTTGTTGACAACCATCCAGAATACCTAAGTCTAAGTTGTCATACCATAAATTTCTAACGATTATAACCCACTCCATACTTTTAAGTTTAAAATGTATGACTATGTTTGAGGGTGTTAAGATCTCCGCCATTTGTATTTGCAAAATTCTCATTGCGATATGCTCCGTCACCTATTTCTAATATATAAAATTACACTACTGTAATTTTTTTGGATTTTTTGGAAATAAAATGAATTTTCTGTGAATATTTAAATACCAACAAGGTGATATAGGGTGAATTAATTTTAATAACTATCAAAACTTAATATTTTCAAGATCTAAAAATGTCCTAGCTAGATCTACATGAGAGATATCAAGACACATTTGATATCCTAAAAATACTATGTTTGAATCAATTAAAAATTAATTATTAAAATCACAGGATGATTTATTCTAACCACAATATGCATGCAACCGAGATGATTTTTCGCCATGGAGCGGAAAATAATCAACTCTACTTTTGGTAATTTTCATGAATCTTTAGAATAATAAATGATTTACTGCAAATTTCAAGTCACTAACTGGGAAAAACATAGATTATATCACAAAGATTACTATAAATCAATCAATGCTAGTAAACATATCATTAAAGACCCAACATGAAGAGAATTAAGTGTTCTACAATATGCAATTTTCGGAAACGAAAAATGGTGACACAACTCAATTGGGGATACGGAATAAGGGATTTGATTCGCAATCACTAACTATAGTCGGAGATCTACAACTACTTTCTGTTTTTCTTCGGATACAAGACAAACCGATAAGAACACCTCCTTCGCTAACCACATCCTAAAACTCCTTCCATAGAATCAATATGAGAAATCAACTTGAGTGGTTAGCCTAATTTAACTTCTTATATTAATTGTATGACTGAAAGCAAAGACAAGACTACTTGTCACGTCGAACGTCGTCGTACAACTTCGAAACTGCATTGGAACACATGCAGATCTACGTGTCACCCAGCTGGCACAGACACTAAGGTAGATGCCTTCTAGCTTTCTACCTGGGGATCAAAGGTTGCACACCCATCCCTTGCAGTCACTATCTCCAACTACCCAAAGCATCACAGTAAAACATCACCGTGAACAACAACCTCAACACAGAAGATACTTTAACCATGTAACCAAGCCACAACCTTAACACGGGAGAAACCTCGATCGTGGAGACCATTGAAGCACCAAGCACACATGAAAAAGACTCCAACCACGACACATAATAAATATATAACAATTTTATCTCAATCCGCAAGGATTCAGATCTAGAGATTGTGTTAGATGACGGATTTCTCTTAACACATTCATATGCTATCTATACTTTAGATGATTTGAAGTTGTTTCAATCTCATCAAATGGGTTATTCTAGAATAATCATTCGTCTGTTAGCATATAGATTCATTTAGTGTAGTGATTATGAATTTAATATAATCAATGGTCCATTAATTTTTAGTAATTATTTCTATTTATGAAAATAATTATGTTAGCTAATGATATCTCGGATGTCTTATGCGTATCTATCATAATTTCGTTAAATTTCCTCCGTTTAGAAGACAATTGGGTCCAATCAGATCCATATATACATAAGAACTTCAATGCATATGAAGGTCGGATAACTCGGATATTGGTCGAACTTTAAGATATAATATGAAAAATATCTAAAATATTCCCTATGTAAAACCGCTCAGATCTTCGATTCAAGTACGTGCATGTGCTCTTCATCCCTTCCATATCATAGTGGTATACTTTTTATCGATATGCAATAGCCGAATATCCGGGAGTCATCCTAACATGTCTTGATAACTAGATACCCTCCAAAATATGCTTTACCTGAAACTGCTCAGACATTCGATCCAAGTATGTGAATGCGATCCTTATCTCACCCACATCATAATGTTATATTTTTATCGACATGCAATACATAAATCTCCTAGACTGGCCCCAAACATATCGTGATAACTAAATACCATCAAAACACACCTCACGTAAAATTGCTAAGGTTTTCAGTCCAAGCACGTACATGTGATCATCATCTCACCGACATCACGAATATGTAATTCTTGTCGACATGCAATAACTGGATTTCTCAGAATAACGTCAAACATGTTGCAATAAACTAAGACCCCCAAAACACGCCTTGCGTGGAATTGCCCAAATACTCAATCCAAGCATATGTATGTGATCCCCATCCCACCCACAATGAAGATATGTAATTTTTATCAACGTGTGATAACTTGATCGTCTAGGAATAGAGGAAAACATTACCTATAAGTTTTGTGTAATGACCCAACACGGACTCAAAATGAGATGCATGTGGTACACAAATATTATATGGTACAACAACAAGATAAAAATTTAAAAATCCATACTTCGAGGTCATTCTCCTGGATTTCTCCTCTACCCCAAAAATGATGTTTTCGATGTTTCAGCACGTGAGAAACGAAAGGACCTCGTCGTCCATTTTGTGATGACACCTTTAGTTTTTCCATCTGACGTCAGAACCCAGTCGGAGACGGTAGATTATGGCTAAGGAGTCAGCCACTTGGGTCTTATATAGGTTCGGTTTCCGAGTTCAGTTCTAACCCTAAAAGTCGTAAACAATCTTATTTTGAGCATAACTTTTGCATATAAAGTCTGATTTTGATGTTCTTAAGCTAATTGGAAATGTCTTGTGGAATACCTCAAGACGAAGTGATTATATTTCCAATTTGGTTGCTAGATTAGCTCGGAAAGTGGGATTTAGAGAAATTGGATACTTAAGATCTCGCAGACACTTCTTTGTCATCCTTATTCTTTTTGAATTTTTCTTGTTATTCAAGAATCTTGTGAACCTTATTATGAAGAGAGACATATCTTTGTATTCTTCTTCTTCACTTCTTGGTTCCTCAATTTTGATGGGTAGTTTATTTTTCTTAAAATCTTATGTTGATGCATTATTGTGTTTTCTTCTTTACTTTATACGCCATCTGATTTAGGTCACCCATTTTGATTTTATCGATGTCGTTGGATTCGTTGACTATGGTGATCTTTGATCCCATTCATTAGCAAGAGAGTCCATCAGATTTGCTTATGGTTCTCCTTTGATAAAATTTTTCCTAAGAGTTTTTAGATTCTTAAAAATCTTAGTGATGTTTTCTAGTAGCAACATTTAAACAAGTAATATCTATGGATAGCATTGAAATTTTGAACTCTTTAGCTTCTTATTTTTTTCATAAGTAACCAAGAAAGTATGCCACTTCATATGCAGTCTTGTACAAAGATATAGCTACATTCTTCAGATGAGAGAGCACAATAAGAATATTCTTGGCTTCGGCATTCTTCCCTATTTCTTCCATATGAGTTTCAACGTAGTCTTCTCTTCCTTCAACCATCATTCTCTTTATGAAAGGCTTTGAAGTGTAGTTCCAAAGCTTGTAGTCAATTGGTTGTATGAAAATCCCCATCTGGTTATCCTAGTATGAGGTGGCTTTGAGATAGAAAATCATGTAGATGTAAAATTCGTTATGGATCTTTGTGTCATTTTACAAATCGGCGACTAAGATTATCTATTTAATAAATTTCTCACACGAATGAAATCGATTGGTTTATAAAGAATTAGCGACTTAAATTACGTAATAAAATATATAAAGATTTAACAAATACTTTACAAAAGACAAGATTTTATAGTTTGGAAATCCAAGTACGTGAAAACCATGATTTAGAAGCATGGTCTAAGATTATCCCTTTGCACTACCGTAGGAATACCTGTTCTGATTACCTTACTACTATCGATAAGTGTTGTTGAAATAATTGTAAAACATATTCAATTCTAGATAAATAAACCCTCAGGAAAGTCTTTTACCTTAATCATAAAGAAGGAATCTGCACGTAGGGTACTTGAGAAGTATGTGACGACCACAAGTATCAGGGTACTCAGCCAATCAATTCGAAGCATATACATTTTTACATTCGAAACACGTAATAAAACATAAGCCGTAGAAATTTGCACAAAAGATTGAAATTTAAAATTTTCTTTTCATTCACATAATATCCAACAATCATTACAATCCATATCCATATATCAAGTATGCATAAAAAGGATTATCCATACATACATAATACATGACAAATCTTTCAAAACTACAAGAAAAGTAAATTAGTAAAAGCTATTTACAAGTAATGTACCACAAGGAAACCATATAGATGCACAAAAGAGAACTCCATGCACAAGTTGCTCACCGATGTGGCTTCTTCTGAGAACCTGTGGATCCTACGCAAAGGTATATTATGAGCTAAGTTGCCCAATATGATGCTAAAACTGCAACAAGCAAGGTGCTAAGAAAATGTGCAAAAGAAACAATTTGGTACACACTCCTCACAAATAAGGCAACAATCTAGTCACTCTCATTTGCCTTGAATAATTCATGATTCGTGGATAGTATTTGATCTTAGTCCATGTGAGACCGCTAACTATGACTCTAAGGTACTAAGAAAACTTTAGGGTTGGGTACTGATGAATCATGTATTCATCATGCTAAAATTGGTCAATTAGGCTCGCTTCCCAAAAAATCACATGCATTTGATCATTAACAGAGCATCATTAGCATTCATACATGTGTAAATAATATGTGCATTTCCTCATGCATAACTGCATTAAAAATCCCAAGTGTAAAATAGCCCAAAAAGTTGCTAACTTCTCACATTTGTAAATAATTCATCCTAACTTGATTGTCCCAAAACCACCTCCATTGTGTAGATATTACTAACTTCATTAAAGAAAAAATACAAAAAAATTACTAACTCAAAAAAGTGTCAAATAATCTTAAAGTCTAATTTCACATCCGACGGACTAAAACGCGCATATCATCTCCCTCATACAGTGTCTGATTTTAGTCTACTCACTTTTAAAGTACTCTATTTTCAAATACCTTCAAAACAAGACCAATTTCGTAAAATTCGAAGCTCATATGTGAAAGTTGGGTTTTGGGCCTCTTTTGCGCATTTTGACTTTTTGCTATTTTCGACCTAAATTTTTATGTACATAAGTAACCCTTTTAATTTTATTTCTTCTTCATTGATGTTCTTTGATGAAAGTTTTATTAAGCGAAATAAAAATCCAAATCTAGATTAAAACTGAAATCAAAGAAACTGACGGAGTTCAAGTGTCTGTTGTTGGTCTGTACAAAAATTGTGTGTTTCTTACTTCTAATTTATTTTCCTATTTTCTCATTTATTAAAAATCCAAAAAAATCAGATTAGTGTGTAATTAATTTCCTTATATTTTATCATATTTTTCGTAGATTTGTTATCCTTTTTAAAACCATCAAAAAATATAAAATCCTAAAAATCTGATTCTCTATACACATGGAGAACCATCAAAAATACCACTTTGCACAGGTGACCTCTTTTACTCATGGGTCCTTCATGAAAGTTGTTTACCTCATCGGGGCGAACAACTTTTGTGAAGAAAATTTTTCGATTCGAGGTCTCCTTCTATTTCTTTTCTATTTTTCTTTATCTTTAAATTTTGAAATTTTTTGGGGTGCCACGTGGCAGACCCTGGGGGTGCCACGTGACACCCCACGATTCTCTCTCCAGCCGCCCCTTCCAGGTCACGTGCCCAACACGTGACCCACCTTCTCCTTCCTCCAAGACGTTCCTCCTTCCCCGCGCATACCGCCCCCACTTCACCCCGGCCGCCCCTTCAACCACCGCCGACTGGGCCCGTTACCACCATCCTGGCCATCCACCTCCCATAACCGCTGCCACTCTGCTCCTATAAAGCCACCCTCCCCCCCTCGCTGGCCTTCAACCTTATCTACCATTTCAGGAAGAGCCTCGACATCCTTGGTGACAGCAGGACTTAGGCAACCTCCGACGTGATCCAGCCGCCTTCTGGTGTGCTGCTGTTGGAAATGCGAGCCCACGGCGAGCCATTATGCATTATTGCAATTCACTCCTTAATCTGAAATGAAGAATACATAATTTGCATAATAGGTCCCTTAGTACAATTAGGGTTATGTACCATGGCCATCTTGATGATCATACAACTGTTGATTCAACTATTGAATCATAGAGGCTGGTGCTTGGTTGAATATCTAAAGAGTTAGATTGAGGACTCATCAAGCACCGTCAAATGATTGTTAAGAGATGATCTCCAGCCTGAGTAGATGGCAATCCTTATCTCTGAAGGCTGATATCTGACCGACCTCTTGATGCAGGTCCTCTGCATAGGAATAGAGGTTCGGAGGTGTCAGATTAGTTAGGTCAAAGAGTTGACTTAACGAGATCGAGATAACCAAAGTCCTATATCGTATGCTGTCATGATATAGGCACACATCCTCTAACCGGAGACAGATGTGTTACTATATGTCTGAGTATGTACATTTGGCAGACCAATAGGTTGATGACCTAATCAAGGTCTATACACCGGCGCGCTGGTGTGCATATAAGGGCATATGAGTAATACGATCTCTCAAAGGGATCATACAGGTTCAGTTACTGAACCGTAAGACATGAGCTCACTCATGAGATATTGGGAAGAATCAAATTCCGTGCGCACGGTCGTCTCGCTTTGGAAGCTTGACTGAATTTGTAGGTTTGATATATACTTTTGGAAAGTATATGATCAAGACCTAGGTATGATATACGCTTTTAGAAAGTGTATGATTGATACCAACTCCCAATGATCGAATGAGAAACTTATTGACAAAACCATGAAGTAGACAGTATAAAGTTGATCCAATACTTCGGGTTTAGTCTGAGTCTTCCAGTATGCAGGATGTACAGGTATTGGGAATACCTGAGGGTGATGTGATCATAAACGATTGTATAACCATGACGCTTCCATTCCTAGGGAGTGATGAAACGGGTCTGGATTTTAGTGACTCCTCTCAGTAGAGAAGTAATCTGATCTTGGTCCAAGTGTTGGACATTGATCTGAATGTGATTCAGATGCAATAAGAAGATTAGATTTACGGTCTTGATTTAATCAAGCATCTATGGGAGGCCCGCGATCTGGATTTGAGATATGATCTCAATATCCATGTCACTATACGTGGAACAATACAATCGCCCTATCCTTATCTCCAAGTATCTGCGGAGAAAGCGCATTATCCTTGAAGGAGTTCATGGATAATTCTATTGTTGATTTATGTATCCGAGCATTGAGAAAATAGATAATTAAATGTGATTTAATTATCATGAGTAATATGAATTTGATTCATATTATAAAGAGAGTTATCTGAGATAATTAAATGTGATTTGATTATCAAAGATGTGAATAATGTGAATGTGATTCATATTATTTGAGAACAAGAGAATAAAGATCCAAGATGATTAAATGTGATTTAATTATCATGGATATGAATAATGTGGATAGCAATATCCATATTAGTCATATATATTATAAATGTGATTTATAATATATAAGAGAGAGCTATTTGTGATTTACATTTGTTAATTAAATGTTAATGTAAATTGGATTCACATTGGACATTGAATTGAAAATGTAATTTACATTTTGTTTTGAGTTGTGAATATGATTCACAAATTTCCAATGTCATGATTGCAATGTTCACAAAATAAATTGGATTTATTTTTGTGAAATAATTTGTAACAAATGTTGTCGCAAATATTGGAGAGAATCATGAGATAATGTAATCTCATGTAATAGGAAAAAGGAAGCTCCCTTCCTAATGAGGAGAGGGGACGGCCACAATTCCATAAGGAATGTGGTAGCCGTCCACCCTCCTTATGGAAGGAGGCTTGCCTCCTTTCCTATCTCTCCAATGGAGATTGATTTGATATAAATCAAATTATATTTAATATATATTTGATTTTTATTAAATTAATTGTTGTTGTGTTTTTAGCAACAAATCATGACCATTGAAAGAAACACAAATTAATATGGACCATTGGATTTGTGTTGACACATGCATTGAGATCCATGGATCCCAAAATCCTATAAAAGGAGAGGAACCCCATTGCTCTTCTTTGCACATAAGTGAGACAACAAGTCTCTCTCTCTCTTTCTTTCTCTTTCTCTCTCTCTCATGGCCGTCCACCATGGATGCCCTAGAGAGGCTCTCCATCGCCGCGGCACCATCGTTATGTTGCCCGATGTTTTGCTCGTGGAACTCCGTCTACTTCGGCATGCCTTGCTCGTGAAGAAGACATCGGATCTCGTGTGTCGAGATCAGTAGATCCACCGCTTGGATCATCAACATGGATTGCGAGAAGCACGCGGTTCATCCCCGCGCTCGCAAGCGTCTCCTCCGACGGATCGGACTTGAGACAGGAGGTCTCTTCGTTTAGAGACTTGATCGCAACCATGCTTCAAGAGGTAAACCTAATACTTGGTTGTGGTTTAGACGAAACGATCCGAGAAGTGTTCTTGGATCATGTGGTTTCGTCACATGAAAATTTTAATTTCCGATGCATAGAACAACTAGTGCGACTAGTCGTTCTTCGTCGTATTCGATGCGACACTCACGCTTCCGTGATGCGCTTGAGGATTTAACCATATCCTTCAAGTGGTATCAGAGACAGGTTGGTGGTTTTGGATACGATCCATGAACCGAGGATGACTTGGGTTCATTAGGGTTTGCGAAAGTTTTCTTGCATTTCATTTTCGCATCTCTGTTTTGATATTATTTTCGGCACTGTTTAAATTGTTTAAATACGAAAATAATAATTGTATTTTATTCCCCATTAAATAAGGAAACCGTAGGATCTGAGTTTGCGTGATTTCGATTCCGTTTGCTCTAGATATGCTCATTTTAGTGAACATGTATCCACTGTTTCGGGGACTGCGGATCATGACGTAATTAAATTGTTAATTGCGGATTTGAAACACCTTGAAATACGTGCAAATCACTTGATTTCTGTTGTAAATCAAGTTAGCAAACTTTAGAAATTTACTTTGCTTAATTTGGATTTAAATTGATTGAGATATGGTATTTTTAGTAAGTGAGGGTCACTGCTGAAAAATACTTTCCTAATCAAGAACCTAGTGATTGTCATTTAACTAATTAGTGAAATTAAATTGTTTAATTTCCTGGAATAATTATGCATAAATATTTGTGAAATATTTGATGATAATTATGTCCTTAAATGACTTTGCCCTAACCAATAAATGATTAGATGTGATCTAGATCAAGATTGGTTACATGATCTACATGATCAACATTCCAACAAACATGTTGCTTGAATAGGACTTGGGATTTGTTTAGCAAATCTCATTATAATGTTAATCAAAATTGTTTTGATTATTACTATATGGTATAATTTCGGTTGAAGAACCGATGATCATCTCAAGTACAAAATGATCTATTTTGCATTATCCTTTCCTGAGGTGGATATGGTGTCTAGTCGGAGAGCATTGGGGTTGCGGGTTGCAATGTATGTGGTCCGTCCCACTCTCGTCGGTACTGGCCATGACAGCGGGTAGGGTTAGTATAATGCTTAAGAAATCATGATGTATTTCTAATTATTAAAATTCGAAATAATACGTATTTGAGATAATACCATAATTAAAGTAACAATTAAAATTGTTTGTTGGATATTAATTGGATCATTAATTTAATATGATTAGATTAATTGGAATCCAATTAAAATTAAGACACTCTATTATAAATAGATGTGTTATTTCCCTTGGAAGAATTAATCATAATGAATATGATTCATAATGATTAATTAGAATTTGAATATGATATGGAGGATCACATAAGTGACATCCATGGTCTCCCGTCAAGGCGAAGGGTTCCGTCGCCAGGGATTGTATGTAGGAGACGCATGTCCGAAGTGACAGCTCCTGTATGCAAGCGCATCTGGATCGGGCTCTTTGCTTCTCGAAAGAGTAAGGCCGTATACGTAGTGACCCCAATATCGGATCCTCATATTATTGGGGCGATATTGGATTGCATATAGCGAGTACTATTCCTGTTGACGGTTGGTTCAATTAACGACGGGTCAACATCGCCTTCGGGGTGGTGGGCCCGGGTGTTAAAGACCGAATTGGGAATGCAAGTTGGACTTGCAAAGCGGGATGTGTTCCCGCTTCTTTTTTTCCGAGTTGCAGATTCTCATATTATTGGGATGTAACAAAGATAAGGAAGGAGATCCCAGATCTTGTTGAGATATAATGGTAAGTATATCTCTTACATTGAAAGTGGTTAAGGGAATGAACTTTCAGTGTTGACAAGACAAGACAACTTTGATAAAAAAATTTCTAAATCAAAGTAATATATATTTATATTTCTTATTTCAGATAATCCTTCATTAAAACCTACTCAATGATATACTCAATAATAACCAGTAAAATATCATGGATTGGACTCATGATCCAGATATTGTACTTGCAATTGGACACATAATGTATGTGGTTCTAATGTGCAAGTTTCCTCATAATATTGAGGAATGACAATTAAATAGATAATAGAACTATAACCCTAGGGTTTGTATGTCTCTATAGTCTTGATCTCTCATCGGATGTACTTTGGAAGTGACATGTCGATGATGATCGCAATTGTCAAATAATCCTTATAAAATTAATGAAGATATTCTGGCATACATATGTGCTCTTGACATTTAACATGAATGAGATGGTTCACTGCATCATGCAGAATGGTGGCTCTATAAGAGATGATGTATTCAAATTGTTTGAGTACCTACCTGAACCTATGTTTTTAAGAGTTTAAATGGATGTAGATGATGAGTGTCATCATTCTACTATCTATACTCTGGTCATTCATGAAGCTTCATAATATTCATATTGTATGAATTTAATGAAGCATGTATAAATGTTGAAATGCTCTTACATAAGAGATCCTTAGTCTTAAGCAATGGTTGCTTATAGATAAAGGGAGCGCAGTGGAAGCATGGGTTGAACCCGAGTTAGAAGTATGATCAAAGAGTTGACTATACATCTATGACTTCCATATGTCATCCGAAGAGTTGGATGAATGCCAATACTGCAATAAGTTGATGTGTTGATAGTATGACTATCAAGTCTATCTAGAATCCTTAGAGAAGGACTCGGATGGAGCATCGGATTAATCTACATAAATCATTGATAAGATAAAGTCAAATAATTGTATCTCAATCTTCTGATGACATTTGCAATAGGTTGCATATGTTTTAGAAGACTGGAAAATTTGATCTTAAGGGTTTATAGTTATCCACATGGATATTGATGCAATTGTTGCAACAATCTCTGTTGGATTGATAAACTTGTTAATTTCAGTGGGAGAGTCCTTAGTCTTAGAGAATGTCTCTATGACCTAAATATAAGAATACACTCATTGTTTGTTTCTAAATGTTAGAAATGAACATGAATCTGAGATAGAACTATCATAAAGAGTTATGATGTATATATTTCAGATAGTAATCTAATAATCTAGTGGACTTCACTAAATTAGAAAATTAATGAATGGTTCATTAACATTTCTAAATATTGAAATTAAACCTTAAGATCAATAGGAGGATGAAGATCATTTGACAATGATCTAGCATGAAGCCTTGGACATTTGTCTATTGATTTGATCAATAGACTAGTAAGAGATGAAACTTTAGAATGTCTAAAATTTCAAAGCTTACATACTTATGAATATTGTATTCAAAGAAAAATGTCCAATACACCCTTCTTAGAGAAAGGTGTAAGATGTCAAGGTATTCAGGATCTCATACATATTGATGTATGTGGATCATCTATATCATAGTAAACATTGTGGATATGTGATATCTATCGATGATTATGTATAATATGAGATTTCTTCTCTTCACCAAAGAAACCTTTGAAATGTTCAAAGATTTCATTATTTTTGGTTTAGAACCAAAGTTTGAAGGAAGATAAAATGAATTTGATCTAATTTAGGTAGCAAGTACCTGTTAGATAAATTCAAAGAATACCTTATAGAGATATGAATATCATTTCTATCTCAATCCTCCTAACACATCTTAACTCAATAGAGTTATAGGGAGATACAATTGGATCATGTGTGACATGATCTTATCAATGATGAATTTTAGCATAATTATTCCTTAGTTTCCAGGTATGTATGTGTAGTAGAGACTACAATGTATATCCTTAATAAGGTTCCATGTATGTTGGAATCTAGCACTTTAGAGTGCTGCTTCATTAGGAAAATAAAGGATGGTATTGGATACCTACTTTATGACCTTGAGATTCTTAAAGTATCTCATCTCTGAGAATATGATTCTTAGAGGTTGAGACTCTTGAGAATCAAGATGAAAATGAAGTATAGGAACTCATTTAATCTTGAGAAGATAATGAGGCTCCTTAAATTGGAAACTAAAAAGGGCAATTAATGATGAAACATTAATACCTCTTCAAATGAGTTTGAGGATGTATTCCATGTGTCAGTTAAGTCTGACAATGATCGGACTTCATGTGATGAAGCTCCTAAGGATCATGACATGGAAAGATGGATTTTAGCAATAAAAGTCTAACGTAGACTTCATATACAAGTGTTGTATATGGACCCTCGAGGATCCACCTATATGGGTAATACCTGTAAAGGTGTAAATGGATCTTCAAGAGAAAGGGAACCTGATGAGAAGGTGGAGACCTTCAAAGCACGGTTCATAGACATGAGCTACACATCGGAAGAGAAGACATTGCTTGCGATGAGATTTGCTCTTCGGTGACCATGCTTAAAAACATCAGAATATTGCTAATCTTGGTTGCACAACTTGACTATTGCATCTTCAAAGATGTAAGTCAAGATTGCATTCCTCTATAAATACCTCTCTGAGGATATTCACATGAAGTAGCCCCAGGGCTTCATGATTGAGGAAAGCAAGGTGTGTAAGTTAAGGAATCCATCTAAGGACTCAAATAAGCTTCTTTGAGATGGACCATAAGATTTGATGAAATTATAAACGTTATGATTTCAAATGGAATCTTGATGAGCCATGCGAAGCTTAGTGGGAGTGCCTATGTGTTCATTGTGCTAAATGTAGATGATATCCTGATCATTTAAAATGATGTAAGGATAATAATAAGTGTTTTATAATCTGATTGTTCCATAACTTGAGATATGATCTCAAGGATACCTCTTGGATCTTAGTTTTGAAGGTGTTCAGGAGCAAAGAGAAGAGGGTATTGGGACTGTCACATTAGTAGTACACCTTGGACATATTCTATTTTACGGAAAATCCCAAGAAAGGCTTCCATCCCTTAAGATATGGTTCTGACCTGTCTGAAGGGATAGCACCTCAAAGAGTTAAGGAAGTAAATGCTAGAACTACTTGCACTTGTGCATTAGTTACGAGAAGCTGAGTGTATGCTAGATGTGCACAAAAGCCAGATATCTACCATGCAGTGGGAGTAGTAAAATGTTACTAATCCTACTATGGAAATAAAACACTTAATTGCAGTAATAATAATATCTTCAAAGATGATGAAACTTAGAGATAGTGATCTCAAAGTCTTATATTCAAAAGTTTAAGACCATGTAGATTGTGATCTATAAGGGTCTAAACTTTAGATACCTTAGGAGATAGAGATCTCCGGGAATGAAGGTATTCTAATAAGGATTATGGGGATACTGGTTATGATGTCAGGGACACTATAACCAACTAGATTGAGTATTGGTTGTATGAGATGCAACATTCGCATTAGATGCGAGCACTGTTACTGGGGATATGCAAGTGCCGTAAAAGGACTTGGCATAGTCTCGCGGGAACAGAGTGACTGATCAGCTTATCTAGCTATTTTCTAAATAGCCTATGATTGTCACATGAGTGCGGGTTTAAATGATTAGCCCATTAATGGCTCTTTGGGCTAGTGGGAGATTGTTGGAAATGCGAGCCCACGGCGAGCCATTATGCAATAAATGTTATTGCAATTCACTCCTTAATCTGAAATGAAGAATACATAATTTGCATAATAGGTCCCTTAGTACAATTAGGGTTATGTACCATGGCCATCTTGATGATCATACAGCTGTTGATTCAACTATTGAATCATAGAGGCTGGTGCTTGGTTGAATATCTAAAGAGTTAGATTGAGGACTCATCAAGCACCGTCAAATGATTGTTAAGAGATGATCTCCAGCCTGAGTAGGAGATGGCAATCCTTATCTCTGAAGGCTGATATCTGACCGACCTCTTGATGCAGGTCCTCTGCATAGGAATAGAGATTCGGAGGTGTCATATTAGTTAGGTCAAAGAGTTGACTTAACGAGATCGAGATAACCAAAGTCCTATATCGTATGCTGTCATGATATAGGCACACATCCTCTGACCGGAGACAGATGTGTTACTATATGTCTGAGTATGTACATTTGGCAGACCAATAGGTTGATGACCTAATCAAGGTCTATACACCGGCGCGCTGGTGTGCATATAAGGGCATATGAGTAATACGATCTCTCAAAGGTATCATACAGGTTCAGTTACTGAACCGGAAGACATGAGCTCACTCATGAGATATTGGGAAGAATCAAATTCCGTGCGCACGGTCGTCTCGCTTTGGAAGCTTGACTGAATTTGTAGGTTTGATATATACTTTTGGAAAGTATATGATCAAGACCTAGGTATGATATACGCTTTTAGAAAGTGTATGATTGATACCAACTCCCAATGATCGAATAAGAAACTTATTGACAAAACCATGAAGTAGACAGTATAAAGTTGATCCAATACTTCGGGTTTAGTCTGAGTCTTCCAGTATGCAGGATGTACAGGTATTGGGAATACCTGAGGGTGATGTGATCATAAATGATTGTATAACCATGACGCTTCCATTCCTAGGGAGTGATGAAACAGGTCTGGATTTTAGTGACTCCTCTCAGTAGAGAAGTAATCTGATCTTGGTCCAAGTGTTGGACATTGATCTGAATGTGATTCAGATGAAATAAGAAGATTAGATTTACGGTCTTGATTTAATCAAACATCTATGGGAGGCCCGCGATCTGGATTTGAGATATGATCTCAATATCCATGTCACTATACATGGAACAATACAATCGCCCTATCCTTATCTCCAAGTATCTGCGGAGAAAGCGCATTATCCTTGAAGGAGTTCATGGATAATTCTATTGTTGATTTATGTATCCGAGCATTGAGAAAATGAATAATTAAATGTGATTTAATTATCATGAGTAATATGAATTTGATTCATATTATAAAGAGAGTTATCTGAGATAATTAAATGTGATTTGATTATCAAAGATGTGAATAATGTGAATGTGATTCATATTATTTGAGAACAAGAGAATAAAGATCCAAGATGATTAAATGTGATTTAATTATCATGGATATGAATAATGTGGATAGCAATATCCATATTAGTCATATATATTATAAATGTGATTTATAATATATAAGAGAGAGCTATTTGTGATTTACATTTGTTAATTAAATGTTAATGTAAATTGGATTCACATTGGACATTGAATTGAAAATGTAATTTACATTTTGTTTTGAGTTGTGAATATGATTCACAAATTTCCAATGTCATGATTGCAATGTTCACAAAATAAATTGGATTTATTTTTGTGAAATAATTTGTAACAAATGTTGTCGCAAATATTGGAGAGAATCATGAGATAATGTAATCTCATGTAATAGGAAAAAGGAAGCTCCCTTCCTAATGAGGAGAGGGGACGGCCACAATTCCATAAGGAATGTGGTAGCCGTCCACCCTCCTTATGGAAGGAGGCTTGCCTCCTTTCCTATCTCTCCAATGGAGATTGATTTGATATAAATCAAATTATATTTAATATATATTTGATTTTTATTAAATTAATTGTTGTTGTGTTTTTAGCAACAAATCATGACCATTGAAAGAAACACAAATTAATATGGACCATTGGATTTGTGTTGACACATGCATTGAGATCCATGGATCCCAAAATCCTATAAAAGGAGAGGAACCCCATTGCTCTTCTTTGCACATAAGTGAGACAACAAGTCTCTCTCTCTCTTTCTTTCTCTTTCTCTCCCTCTCATGGCCGTCCACCATGGATGCCCTAGAGAGGCTCTCCATCGCCGCGGCACCATCGTTATGTTGCCCGATGTTTTGCTCGTGGAACTCCGTCTACTTCGGCATGCCTTGCTCGTGAAGAAGACATCGGATCTCGTGTGTCGAGATCAGTAGATCCACCGCTTGGATCATCAACATGGATTGCGAGAAGCACGCGGTTCATCCCCGCGCTCGCAAGCGTCTCCTCCGACGGATCGGACTTGAGACAGGAGGTCTCTTCGTTTAGAGACTTGATCGCAACCATGCTTCAAGAGGTAAACCTAATACTTGGTTGTGGTTTAGACGAAACGATCCGAGAAGTGTTCTTGGATCATGTGGTTTCGTCACATGAAAATTTTAATTTCCGATGCATAGAACAACTAGTGCGACTAGTCGTTCTTCGTCGTATTCGATGCGACACTCACGCTTCCGTGATGCGCTTGAGGATTTAACCATATCCTTCAAGTGGTATCAGAGACAGGTTGGTGGTTTTGGATACGATCCATGAACCGAGGATGACTTGGGTTCATTAGGGTTTGCGAAAGTTTTCTTGCATTTCATTTTCGCATCTCTGTTTTGATATTATTTTCGGCACTGTTTAAATTGTTTAAATACGAAAATAATAATTGTATTTTATTCCCCATTAAATAAGGAAACCGTAGGATCTGAGTTTGCGTGATTTCGATTCCGTTTGCTCTAGATATGCTCATTTTAGTGAACATGTATCCACTGTTTCGGGGACTGCGGATCATGACGTAATTAAATTGTTAATTGCGGATTTGAAACACCTTGAAATACGTGCAAATCACTTGAGTTCTGTTGTAAATCAAGTTAGCAAACTTTAGAAATTTACTTTGCTTAATTTGGATTTAAATTGATTGAGATATGGTATTTTTAGTAAGTGAGGGTCACTGCTGAAAAATACTTTCCTAATCAAGAACCTAGTGATTGTCATTTAACTAATTAGTGAAATTAAATTGTTTAATTTCCTGGAATAATTATGCATAAATATTTGTGAAATATTTGATGATAATTATGTCCTTAAATGACTTTGCCCTAACCAATAAATGATTAGATGTGATCTAGATCAAGATTGGTTACATGATCTACATGATCAACATTCCAACAAACATGTTGCTTGAATAGGACTTGGGATTTGTTTAGCAAATCTCATTATAATGTTAATCAAAATTGTTTTGATTATTACTATATGGTATAATTTCGGTTGAAGAACCGATGATCATCTCAAGTACAAAATGATCTATTTTGCATTATCCTTTCCTGAGGTGGATATGGTGTCTAGTCGGAGAGCATTGGGGTTGCGGGTTGCAATGTATGTGGTCCGTCCCACTCTCGTCGGTACTGGCCATGACAGCGGGTAGGGTTAGTATAATGCTTAAGAAATCATGATGTATTTCTAATTATTAAAATTCGAAATAATACGTATTTGAGATAATACCATAATTAAAGTAACAATTAAAATTGTTTGTTGGATATTAATTGGATCATTAATTTAATATGATTAGATTAATTGGAATCCAATTAAAATTAAGACACTCTATTATAAATAGATGTGTTATTTCCCTTGGAAGAATTAATCATAATGAATATGATTCATAATGATTAATTAGAATTTGAATATGATATGGAGGATCACATAAGTGACATCCATGGTCTCCCGTCAAGGCGAAGGGTTCCGTCGCCAGGGATTGTATGTAGGAGACGCATGTCCGAAGTGACAGCTCCTGTATGCAAGCGCATCTGGATCGGGCTCTTTGCTTCTCGAAAGAGTAAGGCCGTATACGTAGTGACCCCAATATCGGATCCTCATATTATTGGGGCGATATTGGATTGCATATAGCGAGTACTATTCCTGTTGACGGTTGGTTCAATTAACGACGGGTCAACATCGCCTTCGGGGTGGTGGGCCCGGGTGTTAAAGACCGAATTGGGAATGCAAGTTGGACTTGCAAAGCGGGATGTGTTCCCGCTTCTTTTTTTCCGAGTTGCAGATTCTCATATTATTGGGATGTAACAAAGATAAGGAAGGAGATCCCAGATCTTGTTGAGATATAATGGTAAGTATATCTCTTACATTGAAAGTGGTTAAGGGAATGAACTTTCAGTGTTGACAAGACAAGACAACTTTGATAAAAAAATTTCTAAATCAAAGTAATATATATTTATATTTCTTATTTCAGATAATCCTTCATTAAAACCTACTCAATGATATACTCAATAATAACCAGTAAAATATCATGGATTGGACTCATGATCCAGATATTGTACTTGCAATTGGACACATAATGTATGTGGTTCTAATGTGCAAGTTTCCTCATAATATTGAGGAATGACAATTAAATAGATAATAGAACTACAACCCTAGGGTTTGTATGTCTCTATAGTCTTGATCTCTCATCGGATGTACTTTGGAAGTGACATGTCGATGATGATCGCAATTGTCAAATAATCCTTATAAAATTAATGAAGATATTCTGGCATACATATGTGCTCTTGACATTTAACATGAATGAGATGGTTCACTGCATCATGCAGAATGGTGGCTCTATAAGAGATGATGTATTCAAATTGTTTGAGTACCTACCTGAACCTATGTTTTTAAGAGTTTAAATGGATGTAGATGATGAGTGTCATCATTCTACTATCTATACTCTGGTCATTCATGAAGCTTCATAATATTCATATTGTATGAATTTAATGAAGCATGTATAAATGTTGAAATGCTCTTACATAAGAGATCCTTAGTCTTAAGCAATGGTTGCTTATAGATAAAGGGAGCGCAGTGGAAGCATGGGTTGAACCCGAGTTAGAAGTATGATCAAAGAGTTGACTATACATCTATGACTTCCATATGTCATCCGAAGAGTTGGATGAATGCCAATACTGCAATAAGTTGATGTGTTGATAGTATGACTATCAAGTCTATCTAGAATCCTTAGAGAAGGACTCGGATGGAGCATCGGATTAATCTACATAAATCATTGATAAGATAAAGTCAAATAATTGTATCTCAATCTTCTGATGACATTTGCAATAGGTTGCATATGTTTTAGAAGACTGGAAAATTTGATCTTAAGGGTTTATAGTTATCCACATGGATATTGATGCAATTGTTGCAACAATCTCTGTTGGATTGATAAACTTGTTAATTTCAGTGGGAGAGTCCTTAGTCTTAGAGAATGTCTCTATGACCTAAATATAAGAATACACTCATTGTTTGTTTCTAAATGTTAGAAATGAACATGAATCTGAGATAGAACTATCATAAAGAGTTATGATGTATATATTTCAGATAGTAATCTAATAATCTAGTGGACTTCACTAAATTAGAAAATTAATGAATGGTTCATTAACATTTCTAAATATTGAAATTAAACCTTAAGATCAATAGGAGGATGAAGATCATTTGACAATGATCTAGCATGAAGCCTTGGACATTTGTCTATTGATTTGATCAATAGACTAGTAAGAGATGAAACTTTAGAATGTCTAAAATTTCAAAGCTTACATACTTATGAATATTGTATTCAAAGAAAAATGTCCAATACACCCTTCTTAGAGAAAGGTGTAAGATGTCAAGGTATTCAGGATCTCATACATATTGATGTATGTGGATCATCTATATCATAGTAAACATTGTGGATATGTGATATCTATCGATGATTATGTATAATATGAGATTTCTTCTCTTCACCAAAGAAACCTTTGAAATGTTCAAAGATTTCATTATTTTTGGTTTAGAACCAAAGTTTGAAGGAAGATAAAATGAATTTGATCTAATTTAGGTAGCAAGTACCTGTTAGATAAATTCAAAGAATACCTTATAGAGATATGAATATCATTTCTATCTCAATCCTCCTAACACATCTTAACTCAATAGAGTTATAGGGAGATACAATTGGATCATGTGTGACATGATCTTATCAATGATGAATTTTAGCATAATTATTCCTTAGTTTCCAGGTATGTATGTGTAGTAGAGACTACAATGTATATCCTTAATAAGGTTCCATGTATGTTGGAATCTAGCACTTTAGAGTGCTGCTTCATTAGGAAAATAAAGGATGGTATTGGATACCTACTTTATGACCTTGAGATTCTTAAAGTATCTCATCTCTGAGAATATGATTCTTAGAGGTTGAGACTCTTGAGAATCAAGATGAAAATGAAGTATAGGAACTCATTTAATCTTGAGAAGATAATGAGGCTCCTTAAATTGGAAACTAAAAAGGGCAATTAATGATGAAACATTAATACCTCTTCAAATGAGTTTGAGGATGTATTCCATGTGTCAGTTAAGTCTGACAATGATCGGACTTCATGTGATGAAGCTCCTAAGGATCATGACATGGAAAGATGGATTTTAGCAATAAAAGTCTAACGTAGACTTCATATACAAGTGTTGTATATGGACCCTCGAGGATCCACCTATATGGGTAATACCTGTAAAGGTGTAAATGGATCTTCAAGAGAAAGGGAACCTGATGAGAAGGTGGAGACCTTCAAAGCACGGTTCATAGACATGAGCTACACATCGGAAGAGAAGACATTGCTTGCGATGAGATTTGCTCTTCGGTGACCATGCTTAAAAACATCAGAATATTGCTAATCTTGGTTGCACAACTTGACTATTGCATCTTCAAAGATGTAAGTCAAGATTGCATTCCTCTATAAATACCTCTCTGAGGATATTCACATGAAGTAGCCCCAGGGCTTCATGATTGAGGAAAGCAAGGTGTGTAAGTTAAGGAATCCATCTAAGGACTCAAATAAGCTTCTTTGAGATGGACCATAAGATTTGATGAAATTATAAACGTTATGATTTCAAATGGAATCTTGATGAGCCATGCGAAGCTTAGTGGGAGTGCCTATGTGTTCATTGTGCTAAATGTAGATGATATCCTGATCATTTAAAATGATGTAAGGATAATAATAAGTGTTTTATAATCTGATTGTTCCATAACTTGAGATATGATCTCAAGGATACCTCTTGGATCTTAGTTTTGAAGGTGTTCAGGAGCAAAGAGAAGAGGGTATTGGGACTGTCACATTAGTAGTACACCTTGGACATATTCTATTTTACGGAAAATCCCAAGAAAGGCTTCCATCCCTTAAGATATGGTTCTGACCTGTCTGAAGGGATAGCACCTCAAAGAGTTAAGGAAGTAAATGCTAGAACTACTTGCACTTGTGCATTAGTTACGAGAAGCTGAGTGTATGCTAGATGTGCACAAAAGCCAGATATCTACCATGCAGTGGGAGTAGTAAAATGTTACTAATCCTACTATGGAAATAAAACACTTAATTGCAGTAATAATAATATCTTCAAAGATGATGAAACTTAGAGATAGTGATCTCAAAGTCTTATATTCAAAAGTTTAAGACCATGTAGATTGTGATCTATAAGGGTCTAAACTTTAGATACCTTAGGAGATAGAGATCTCCGGGAATGAAGGTATTCTAATAAGGATTATGGGGATACTGGTTATGATGTCAGGGACACTGTAACCAACTAGATTGAGTATTGGTTGTATGAGATGCAACATTCGCATTAGATGCGAGCACTGTTACTGGGGATATGCAAGTGCCGTAAAAGGACTTGGCATAGTCTCGCGGGAACAGAGTGACTGATCAGCTTATCTAGCTATTTTCTAAATAGCCTATGATTGTCACATGAGTGCGGGTTTAAATGATTAGCCCATTAATGGCTCTTTGGGCTAGTGGGAGATTGTTGGAAATGCGAGCCCACGGCGAGCCATTATGCAATAAATGTTATTGCAATTCACTCCTTAATCTGAAATGAAGAATACATAATTTGCATAATAGGTCCCTTAGTACAATTAGGGTTATGTACCATGGCCATCTTGATGATCATACAGCTGTTGATTCAACTATTGAATCATAGAGGCTGGTGCTTGGTTGAATATCTAAAGAGTTAGATTGAGGACTCATCAAGCACCGTCAAATGATTGTTAAGAGATGATCTCCAGCCTGAGTAGGAGATGGCAATCCTTATCTCTGAAGGCTGATATCTGACCGACCTCTTGATGCAGGTCCTCTGCATAGGAATAGAGATTCGGAGGTGTCATATTAGTTAGGTCAAAGAGTTGACTTAACGAGATCGAGATAACCAAAGTCCTATATCGTATGCTGTCATGATATAGGCACACATCCTCTGACCGGAGACAGATGTGTTACTATATGTCTGAGTATGTACATTTGGCAGACCAATAGGTTGATGACCTAATCAAGGTCTATACACCGGCGCGCTGGTGTGCATATAAGGGCATATGAGTAATACGATCTCTCAAAGGTATCATACAGGTTCAGTTACTGAACCGGAAGACATGAGCTCACTCATGAGATATTGGGAAGAATCAAATTCCGTGCGCACGGTCGTCTCGCTTTGGAAGCTTGACTGAATTTGTAGGTTTGATATATACTTTTGGAAAGTATATGATCAAGACCTAGGTATGATATACGCTTTTAGAAAGTGTATGATTGATACCAACTCCCAATGATCGAATAAGAAACTTATTGACAAAACCATGAAGTAGACAGTATAAAGTTGATCCAATACTTCGGGTTTAGTCTGAGTCTTCCAGTATGCAGGATGTACAGGTATTGGGAATACCTGAGGGTGATGTGATCATAAATGATTGTATAACCATGACGCTTCCATTCCTAGGGAGTGATGAAACAGGTCTGGATTTTAGTGACTCCTCTCAGTAGAGAAGTAATCTGATCTTGGTCCAAGTGTTGGACATTGATCTGAATGTGATTCAGATGCAATAAGAAGATTAGATTTACGGTCTTGATTTAATCAAACATCTATGGGAGGCCCGCGATCTGGATTTGAGATATGATCTCAATATCCATGTCACTATACATGGAACAATACAATCGCCCTATCCTTATCTCCAAGTATCTGCGGAGAAAGCGCATTATCCTTGAAGGAGTTCATGGATAATTCTATTGTTGATTTATGTATCCGAGCATTGAGAAAATGAATAATTAAATGTGATTTAATTATCATGAGTAATATGAATTTGATTCATATTATAAAGAGAGTTATCTGAGATAATTAAATGTGATTTGATTATCAAAGATGTGAATAATGTGAATGTGGTTCATATTATTTGAGAACAAGAGAATAAAGATCCAAGATGATTAAATGTGATTTAATTATCATGGATATGAATAATGTGGATAGCAATATCCATATTAGTCATATATATTATAAATGTGATTTATAATATATAAGAGAGAGATATTTGTGATTTACATTTGTTAATTAAATGTTAATGTAAATTGGATTCACATTGGACATTGAATTGAAAATGTAATTTACATTTTGTTTTGGGTTGTGAATATGATTCACAAATTTCCAATGGCATGATTGCAATGTTCACAAAATAAATTGGATTTATTTTTGTGAAATAATTTGTAACAAATGTTGTTGCAAATATTGGAGAGAATCATGAGATAATGTAATCTCATGTAATAGGAAAAAGGAAGCTTCCTTCCTAATGAGGAGAGGGGACGGCCACAATTCCATAAGGAATGTGGTAGCCGTCCACCCTCCTTATGGAAGGAGGCTTGCCTCCTTTCCTATCTCTCCAATGGAGATTGATTTGATATAAATCAAATTATATTTAATATATATTTGATTTTTATTAAATTAATTGTTGTTGTGTTTTTAGCAACAAATCATGACCATTGAAAGAAACACAAATTAATATAGACCATTGGATTTGTGTTGACACATGGATTGAGATCCATGGATCCCAAAACCCTATAAAAGGAGAGGCACCCCATTGCTCTTCTTTGCACATAAGTGAGACAACAAGTCTCTCTCTCTCTCTTTCTTTCTCTTTCTCTCCCTCTCATGTCCGTCCACCATGGATGCCCTAGAGAGGCTCTCCATCGCCGCGGCACCGTCGTTATGTTGCCCGATGTTTTGCTCGTGGAACTCCGTCTACTTCGGCATGCCTTGCTCGTGAAGAAGACGTCGGATCTCGTGTGTCGAGATCAGGAGATCCACCGCTTGGATCGTCAATATGGATTGCGAGAAGCACGCGGTTCATCCCCGCGCTCGCAAGCGTCTCCTCCGACGGATCGGACTTGAGACAGGAGGTCTCTTCGTTTAGAGACTTGATCGCAAACATGCTTCAAGAGGTAAACCTAATACTTGGTTGTGGTTTAGACGAAACGATCCGAGAAGTGTTCTTGGATCATGTGGTTTCGTCACATGAAAATTTTAATTTCCGCTGCATAGAACAACTAGTGCGACTAGTCGTTCTTCGTCGTATTCGATGCGACACTCACGCTTCCGTGATGCGCTTGAGGATTTAACCATATCCTTCAGCTGCTACGAGCTTCCAAGCTCGCTCCCACTCCGACAGCATCTAGTTGCCGTCGATCCTCCATTACAGGTACCCCTCTCCATTCCTCCTCTTCATCCGATCCCACGCCACGCAACCACCGCCGGCCTTGCACAGGCCGGAACCCCTTCCCCTCCGTGCACCCTTCGCGCTTCGCCCCTCTTTTTTGCCTTGGTAATATCCTGCAGGTGTCTCGACGGCGTGCAGCTCCTCCGCACGGCGCACGGGCTCCGTCTCCTCTCCCTCTGCACTCGCACCGCTCGGTCGAGCTCCGCCATCTGCAGGTCCATCGTCAGCCACATACGCACCTCCTGCTCTTCCGCCTCGCCGTCGCGCCCCGCCGTGCGTCAGGACAACCACCTCCGCTCAGCCTCCCCCGCACCTCGGCCACACCGTGCCGCCCTCCGTGCCTCCTCCTCCGAGCCGCCATTGGATCGGGCATAGACCCTTGATCCGACGGCCCCACTCACGCCACGTCCCCCCCTCCCCATCGAGCCTAGGCCCTAGCCTAGAGGCTCTGGCTATCTGAACCTAGGATCGGGACCCACGAGTCTCCAGTCACCGCCAGATATTGCAAATATGCTCCCCCGCTTGGGTAAATTACAGAAGGGCCATCCTGACTTTGCAAAGTTACAGATAAGCCCTCTAGGGACCTATTTGAATTGAAAAACTTTATTTTAATTACATTTTAGCCTTGGAATTTCATTTCATCATATCTTTTTCATATGAACTCCGTTTTTAGCATATAATATGTCATTTTGAAGCTATTTTCGTGCTCTACCATTTAGCATATTGTGAACAGATCTGAAGTTGTTAATGATAATTATTATTTGAGGATTCATGTTGACTCTTGCAGGCTAAATTTTGACATATTATATTCTCATGGATAAATTGATGTTGCAGGAGTGTTCTTTTGAATGATAGATATTGATCTCTCATTCTTTTACAAAATAAATTTTATTGAGGCTTTGATTAGAAAATAATGATTTATCAATAGAATCATTTGCCTTATCCCAGTAATTTGCATGATTGTTTCTCAGAACTAATTTCCTTCTGCCTGCTTCAGGAGTTATTTTGATAAATATTTCTGGACATGATCTCTTTCGATCTGTGATGTGATTTTGAGGATTAATTGACTTTATTAATTGATGATTTAAATCGTGAAAAATCACAGATCCTGAGCTGAATTAGTGTTTCTGTTTATTTCCTTGACATTGCATTTCTTCGCATTATATTATATTTTCCCAACACAGCAATTAATCAAGCATTAATTGATTACTCAATTTAATTTAAACCCGTGCAACTAAGAATAAATGTTCCCTATGTTCGAACTTGGTAGACTTGCCAAGTAAAAATACTCCACAACATTCAAAGTTTGTGGTATTTGTTGAATCGTTTTCTGCCTCCTATACTACAATTCATCATTAATAAAGAGGCAGATTTCACGCTCATCAAATGGCGTCGTTGTCGGAGAACGGTGATTTTTAGGGTTTTAAATCATTTTTGTAATTAATTTTTGTGAAATTAATTTTGTGTCATTTTCTACATTTTATTCTGCATTTCTCTGTTACTTCAGATACTAACCGAATTTCTCTCTTTGCAAACTACTAGGAGCGAAAGTTTTGGATTTAATCAAGGATTTGCAAATTGAATTTTGATTTTTGTGAGAGAGAGAGAGAGAGCTTAGTCTATGTTTAAATTTGTGCATTATTCTCAGGGTCCCTCTGTATGAACCCTTGTAATAATTCAGACTGAACACTTATGTGGTGTGTCGGGTCTGTTTCAACCCCTTCTGTGTGGTTGGGACCCGTCTTGAGTGGCATAGGACTTAGGCACATATACGCTTTCTTGTCTTTAATTGATTGTGCTCGTAATCTTAGGTCAAACTTTCACTAACTATACACACTATAGATCGTTCAACATTAGCCAAATTTTGAAATCAATTATTCCCGCTAATAGAACTATCTACTTAGGGCGTTTTTCATCTGTGCATATCATTTAGTGTAATTTTAATTCCTTATCTTGCATCCTGCGTGAAGAACGCAAGGATTCATTATAAGTCTTTCTCTTAAGCATGCATCATTGATTTACGTTTGCATTGGCTTTTCTGATCCCCCTTTCTCAAGTTTTACAATATAGGATTTAAAGGAATTGGGACTGGTCTTTAGGCGTAAAAATATGTGCTCACATAATTTCACTGATAACCTCAATTTAAAACTGGGACTACTAATCAAGGTGACTGCAAATAAAACTGACATAAAATTAACCAGTGTCTGGTGGAGAGAAAACTACTCATTTTTGTAAGGACTAGAACGCACACTTTGGGTAGAGCCAAAACTGAGAAATTGCACAAAGACTACTGTTTTTAAAAACAATTAGCTACTTTTCAGTGAGGGTCTCGGGTAGCCGTTCTACGGTCCGACTTCCCTTAGCAGAGTGGGCGGTTTAGAGGACACCGCGGAAGGCTCCGTCCTCAAGTAACATGGGTAGCCGTTTAAACGGTTCGTACTTACACATATACTAGCTGAGAGTAGGTGCAACTAGTTGTATGAACACAGTCTTTGTGAAATATTTCGGTACCTAATAGCTCCGCTTATTTTTCAAGATTGTCTTGTCATTAAATTAAAATTGAAAAGATAAGCAACCAAGCCATGATGTACCTTCATCTGTGTTGAGTGGGTGAATCTGAGAATTTGGCTTGTGTTTACTTTGTGTCTACATTCTCGTGAAGACTCTCTTGATTCTTCTTATCTTAGGATCATCATCTTTTCACTCCTCCACTAAGTAATCTTTTATCCTTAGCAAATCCTTACTTAACCCCGACACTTAATACTGAACTCTTCTTTTCTGAAGGTGAATCACAATGCCTCCAAAAAATAACCCTGGTGACGATGAGAACGACAATGACCCTATTCGGGCACTCAATGTCTAGTATAACCGCGGCTGAACAACACAACGAACTACTTAGGGCACATATAGCAGTAATGCAACAAGGCGAGGCTGCTATGGAAGACACGTATCTCCCTGAACTAGATGATGACTATAATTGGTTGAGGTCGGTACCCCCTGAGGATGCGTTCGAACACAAACCGCATTTCCTTGCACTATTGTCGAAGTTCGGAGGGAATAATCATGAAGAACCATATATCTTCCTCCGTGACTTTGAGTTAGTCTGTGCTAACCTCTTCCACCCTTGGGTTAGCAAGGACTACATAAGGTTGAGAGATGTCCCCTTCGCCTTGACCGATAAGTGCTTACTGGCTGAAAATTTTAGGGGAAATAGTCACTACATGGGTCACATTCAAGACTTTGTTCTTAAAGAAATTCTACCTAGTAAGTAGAATCAATCATATGAGGATCAAGCTCACGAGCTTTACCCAATACCCAAACGAACCATTCCATGAAACCTGGGAAAGATTCACAGACTTAATATAGAAATGTCAAGGACACAAGATAAGTAAAATGATGCTTGTCCAAAGTCTTGTTAGCGGGCTAAACCTTGATACTCAAGGGTTAGTATGTGCATCATGCGGAGGAAGCTACATGAGACGCCACGAGGACACCATCTATAAGGTGTTCGAGAGACTTGCTGAACCCAACCGTGCACAAACCACCAGTCGGGCTTACATAGCCGGCTCCAAATAGATGGTGAATAATCTGACGACCAATCAGAGTGTTAATATGGGAATAATAGCTGATAAGCTAACTATGGTCAAGCAGATTTATAAAAAGGTGGACGAACTCCATAAATCGTCTGATATGGAGAAATTGGCTAAATTGCTTAAGCAAATGGAGGAATTGGCTGACAAGGTATCTAAGATACCTGCCCTGACTTCACCCCCCGCACCCATACACCAAATTCACTACATTCAAGGCCAAGAGGTAGGGCAATAGAGCCATTGGGAGGAGACCAAGTCTTATCCCATCTAACTAAAGAAACCTCTGCTCAAACTGTTTATGAGGAACCTCCACATGTCATGGAGATAAACGGAGTTTGGTATAACCTGTAACCGGTCAACCGCTCAAACCAAAACTCCACTCCTAACCCTCGTCCACTGCAAGCCCAACCCACCTACCAGCCTCAACCGCAGCAGTGACAACAGTACTGCACGGGTTATCAGAACCCGCAACCTCAGCCACAACACAACCAACGCCAAGGCCAGCAGGGCCAATTCAAACAATATCAGCAGCCTTAGGCAAGACAAAGCTAGGGGTCCTCCTCTTCTTCTATCTGTCCGGAACTCCAGCGAGTGCTGGACGAGCTTCATGACATGAGAGTCGACATAAATCGACTCTCTCGATGGAGAGACGAAGTGACCACACCCCAGACCATGATTCCAGCTCAAGTCCAAGCTAACCCAAATAGCCTCAGATATAATCAGGTATTAATCTCTGAGTATTCCGTACCTGAACACGGTCTCTCATCAAACAATAATGCCTATCATATTTCTCTTAGGAGCGGAAGGACCGTAACCATGCCTGATCGAGCGAAGGAACCTGGTGACATAGCCCCAGTGTCCACTAATTCACACAACCCTGGGAAAATTTATGAAGGAAGACAGGAGGAGAAAGAAGAAGTCCCACCCACACCACTCGGAGAAGAGTCGGATTCTGAGTCTGACAAAGAAACGCCACCAAGACACCAGCAACATCTGACCACCAATTTCTGTGTTTTCAGTCCAAGTCCTGTAGACAATTTTTCATTCAATAAAAGTGATGTTTTTATCACAACAATTCCATTCCTTTCCCCTGTGCTCTTACGACCGGAAAGAAGAAAAACATAAAAAAAACCAAAAAAATGATTACGAGATGGCCCGCATCTACAAAGAAAATATTAAGGTCACTCTGTCCTTAGACGAGATGATAGAAAGATACTCGGATTTTCGAAAGTACCTTAAGGTGAGATACACACCAACCAGGGCCAGCAAACATACTCCTAACCGAACAAAGAAACACATACTCAATGTTGCCACATCTCGTCTTATAAAAAATGAGATGCCAAGGAAGAAAAGAGACATGGGTGCTCACTTTGTCACTAGCCACATCAAAGAAATCAAGTTTGCAATAATTTTATTAGACAATGGCTCATCCATCAATCTCATGTCCACAATGCTATTTGAGCATCTGAATCTAGGTCCTCTTAAGCAATCTGCAGCTGTACTTCAATTCGCAGATACATCAACTAGAGATCTAGGGGAGATTTGAAATATTGTCATCAACATAGAGGGACAAAACTACCCAGTAGATTTCACAATGCTTGACATGGATGTCCCTAGAAATTGGAAAGACTCCCAAATGATACTAGAGTGACCCTTCCTTAGGACCGCAGGAGCTATATTTAATTACACATTCGGGAGAATCCAGTTTAGAAAAGTGGAACTTAAAATGAAGCAAACTAGGTTTCAAAGACCTGACACTAAGTCGAGCACTGAGTCTGAAAAATCAGAAACTGAGACAGAATATACATAAGCAACAGTTGGACCCTGGAGTCAAAACCCAACCGCTATGATAGAATCAACCTCATCTGAGGAGGAATTTGTCAATGACTTAGTCTACCAGCTTATTCATGCATCTACCTATACTCTAGGAGACTCAGAGGCCCCTTTGGACCTGTCAGTCCATTCTCCTTATGGACAGTCCCTGAGTAAGGTACATAAATTGGACGCGCCACTTGCCACACCACATTCCATCGTTAGCGAACCGATCCCAGAAACACCCATGATGGTGGACGATATTGATACAGTGTGAGCGTCCACATCACAACAAGAAGCATCTCTGAGGGAACCAGATTCAAGCAACATTATTGACCTACCTGAACTAAAACCACTGCCCCCTACGCTTAAACATGCCTTCCTTGCAGGAGATAAGGGACAGTTTCCAGTCATCATCAGTCCTCATTTGACCGAAGATTAGGAGATTTGCCTGCTTAATGTTTTGGAAAAAAAATCGCAAGGCTATAGGCTGGAGATTATCTGATCTTCCAGGGATAAACACAGCCCTGTGCTCGCACCATATTTACCTGGAGGATAATGCTAAACCCTCCCGTGAATGCCAACGTAGGTTGAATCTAAACTTATGGGAAGTGGTTAAGACTGAGATCGAAAAATGGTGTAAGGCTGGTTTCATATATCTCATCTCCGAATCCAAGTGGGTGTCACATTTGCATGTTGTTCCGAAAAAGTCGGGACTCCATATTATCACCAATGAGGTGGGAGAAGAGATCACAACACGGATACCCACGTCGTGGCGTATCTGTGTGGATTACAGACACCTGAATACCGCACGAAAAAGGACCACTTTCCGTTGCCCTTTATTGATCAAATCTTGGAGAGATTGACGGGAAGAGAATACTTCTGTTTCTTAGACGGGTACTCGGTCTATAATCAGGTAGCCATCGCCCCCGAGGACTAGGAAAAGATTACTTTTACATGTCCTTTCGACACATACGCATTCAAGCGAATGCCTTTTGGGCTTTGCAATGCTCCCAGTACCTGATTTAACCAAAATTCACGGGGTCTAAATGTGTCTCACACAAAGCGGAGACAACAGTCGTTGTGGTGACCCTCAATGAATCCCAATCAAAGTCAACAATAAACCCACGATGTAAATCAAACAATGAGAAGCAAGTGGAGTTAAAATTTATTATAACTCTACATAAAATGTGTATAGGGGTAAGTATGTAGAGGTCGAACTCAGGGTTCACACAGGATAGATCAAGCAAGATGCAAAAATGTGTATGTGATTAAGTGTCTACAAATATGCAGTGGGTTTTTAATTTTATATTTTTTTATTTAATTTTTGATTTTATATTTTTGTATTTTGATTTTTAAATTTACTGATTTTATATTTTTCTTTTTGTATTTTATATTTTTATATTTCCTTTTTCAATAATAGAATTTATATACAATATAAGGGAGAGTGGAATAGAGTATTTATAAAAATAGGTAAAATAGGGAAAATCAGAAAATAAAGTATTTTTGGTCTTTTTGTATTTTTCTAATGTTTTTATGATTTTTCTAGATTTTTCCAAATTTTTTGGTATTTTTAAAGTCAAAAATACTGAAAATAGTGAATAAAAGTTGCTGGCCGAAATTAAAATGAAGATGAAAAATAGTAATCAGTGTCCGAAATTCCTCAGATTAATTTTAAAATAAAGAGAATGACACAAAGAAAATTCAGAAACAAAGTTTATATTTTTAGGATTTTCTGGAATTTTTAATATTTTTAGGAAGGTTTTTGGTGTTTTATAATTTTTAGGAGTTTTCTTTTGTATTTTTTAGTGATTTCTGGATTGAAGTTAAAAGACACTAAAAGACATAAGCTATATTTTTTTGGAAATTTTTTGAGATGTTTTTATAATTTTTATGGATTTTATAATGCAATCAGTAGTGAAAATTCTTGTTTTTGAATTTTTATAAATATGAAAATGCAATAAAAATGCAAAATAAAAATATGGCGTGATAATATGATTTAACAGGAACACAATATAATTTTTATGGATTTTTTTAGTGCAGGCCGAACCTTAATGAGAACCAGATTTGAAATCCAACAGCCTCCGAGAATCCCAAGACTTTGTTCAAGTCTTCTCAATAGCCAGGTCAGAAATATTTCAACTCACACGCAAACTCTTATGACTATGAATCTGATTCGTACAGTGTAAGTGATGGTGGCTCTCCCCAACTGAAATGACAAAGAGACTGACTTCTCCAATATGGCAACCCAATGATTCCCCTATCCAACAACTCATTCCTCAAGGAGCAGGATATTCCCTTCTAAGTTCACGTGGCAACCAACTCAAGAGGAGGGGGTGAAGAGAAGAATGGATGGTAGCCAGTGTAGCTACCTATCCTAGGATGCAAGACCAGTGTAGTCAAGTCATCCAGCTGCAGGCTCACATGATTTGACTTTGAAGCTCAAGCTTGCTTATTTGACTTTACACTTATGTACACTCCGGCAAGTATTTTTATTTTTGTACAGGCCTGTCCACTTTTTTTGGAGTTTTAGCTTTTGCATTTTTTTTGAATACTATATACAGCTGCATTTACATAGGGAGTTTTTCCTCTTGAGCCAGTAGACTATCCCTCTTTTGAAGCTTTATCGCAACCCACGATCTCCTATCCTTGAAACTCATCATTACTGGACGGGTTGGGGTGCACTTCCCTCCCTAGAGGAGGACAAGTGTTTCCACCTGTGTGCGTCTCATACTGGCAAATCCAACCTGCTCACCACTCCAACTGAGTTGAGCCATGTGAAAGGTGCAGGTGTCCAAGTTAGGTCATTATCAACAAGAGTCGTGCGTGTGCTCCGAAATAATCTACTTAGGCAGTCAAGAATCCATTGAACCAAGTCTCATGATCCTCAAAGAATTAAGTCAACTAGACCTGAAGTACCTCAATGCCAGTTCCTATAAGGTTCCTGTTAATTAGGTAGATTTTAAGGTCCAACCAAACTCCAATCTTCGGATTTAACTTAGACTCGTTCAATTATCAAACTCAATCTGAAAAATGTGAATGCCATGCAAATGCTATGCAGAAGGCAGAAAATATTTTGTGATGCAATTTTCAAAGATTTTGAACTTTTAATGGATTTTTGAAAAGATGATGCATATGCATTTTTTAGATTTTTCAAAAAGATTTTTCAAATGTTTTTGGATTTTAATTTTGCAAAAGTTGTTGGGATTTTTGAAAACAAAAAGATTTTGGCCAAAAACTGGGTACAAATATTTACACGGGGATGCATCTTTTATTTACAAGCAGTAGATTTTAAGAATTTACAAGGGTAAGTGGTCAATTTTATAGGTATATGTGTCTCGAGAATTTTAGGTGAGATGTATGTATTCCTCAAACTTATTTGACAAAGGTTTTTCAAACAATTTTGAAAACTATAGTCCAAAATAATTTTTACAAATAGATTTTACAAATATTTACCCACATTTAAAAATCATTTTGCAACGGTTTTCCAAACAGTATATATAGATTTTCCACATATTTTTGCAACCATTTTTCAAACCATTTGCAAATCATTTTTGAAACATTTATTTCATATAAATAAAATAATTTTACAATCAAAATGTTTTACAAAGGTTGAAAACATGTAACAAAATGTTTTCAAAATAGTTTTCAAAAGATTTTTCACGAAGGCTTTCAAACTATTTTTCAAACATTTTGCAAAAAATATTTTCACCTGATTTATTAATCAGTAAATACACAAAGAATTTGAGGAATAATCACATTTTTGTTAAGGTTTTTAATGAATTTTATATGTATAATTAGCCATAATTATTAAGAAAATACGAAAGTACGAGTTATGGCTAAAGTATATACGTAGTATATACGACCCCCTATACTTAGCTTGAGCTTTGTCCTCATAGATCGGAGAGAAAAGAGAAGACATAACTCGTACTAAGTATAGAAAAGTCTAAAGAATAAAGGGATAAGAGATGAATGAATAAACCAATGGAAGTTGACCGTCCCCCCTATACTTAGGATCAAATAATCCTAAGTATAGCAGACTGTACGCAAAGCAGGGAGGGTCAAGGGTGGGAATGAACAGATCGTACTCGGACTGTCTCCCCCTATACTTAGGGTAAGATATCCCTAAGTATAGACAAGAAGAGGAGACAATGGAGAGGATCAAAGAATAGAAACACTCGGGGTGCGCACCCCCCTATACTTAGGACAAAGTACGTCCTAGGTATAGAAAACTGTCTACAAGGGGCTACATCTTTCTGATAGATAAAGAAGATAGAAGAGGAAAAGAAAAAAAGAAGAAAAGAGATCAAAAGGTGAGAGAAGAGATTGTGAGAATGTACACATCACTACCCCTATACTTAGGGTAAAAGAAGCCCTAAGTATAGGCAACAACAGGAGTAATGAAATGGAACGATGACTGAACACTCGGCTCGTCCACCCCCCCTATACATAGGACAAAGTACATCCTAAGCAAGGCAAACACGAGGATGGGTGGAGGAGCAAGACGGGAGCGAGACAGAGATGAACAAAAGTGAATATACAACAGAGATGGATGTACACATGATCAAGAAGGTAGAAAGAAGACCTTCTTGCGAGACCTCTGAGGGATAGATCTAGTGTGGTGCAAGTCGACATCGGGGTCCACAGTGGACGGAAGCCGATCAGGGTCGACAGAGTGAAGGCCCTCAGTGGAGTCAAATCAAAAAGGGACGAACTGTTCTATGGAAGTAGTACGGCTAGGTTCACCCTTGGTGGTCCTATGGTGTGAAGGAGCAGACGGGCGAGTGGAAGAAGTACAACTAGGTCTGGCCTTGGGGGTCTCGCTGATATCAAAGTGGAATGGGATGAACTCATCATCATCGGAAGAAGTGTAATCGGAGTCGTCCTGCGAGGTCTCGTCCAGGTCAAAACCAAAAGGAACGAAATCATCTGTGGAAGTATCTGAAGTCTGCTCGTCCTCAAGAGCTTCACCTGAATCATTGTTTTCATTAAAATAGCCGAATCTATCAAGATAATGACTAGCATCATAACCAACCTCAATCATCTTTACTTTTGAGTGACCAGGAACGGACTTATCAGTGGAAGTAGCCAAACCAGGTCCGTCCTATCTAGTCTTGGTATCTGCCCGTCGCTTAATGGTGTCAACCACATAAATCCCGTGGATCTCATCAACACATCTCCACACACCAGAAGGAGGAACTTCGAGGTCCATGCTTTCCGAGTCTTCCCCTGTTCGGAAGATTTCTCAGGTCTTATCAACGGTCAATAAGCAAACTTCTCTAATATCATCAGATAGGTCATAGTCCTCGGGGTCAGCTAGAATAGGTGAGTGTGCATCAGGTGCAGGTCTCTGGTCTATTGTGGGTGCGGTGATCAACACTTCGCTCTCGTCAATAGGACGGAAGCGAATCTCTCCTGATCCATAGTCAATAACGACCCTCGCAGAGGCGAGGAATGGTCGTCTCAGGATGATTGGAGAGGGCTCCCCTGTGGAGGTCTCCATGGGCAATACGACAAAATCAACATTGTACCTCGTACCCTGAATCGAAATGATGGCATTTTCAAGGATAACCTTCGGCCTCTTGATAGATCCATCAGCAAACTGGACTATCATCCTGGTCTTCTTGAGAGGCCCTAAGTGAAGAGAATGTACCAGCGAGAAGGGTAATATACTAATAGAAGCACCGCCATCTAGGAGAGTGTGATCACAAGTATGGTCAGAGATGGTGCAGGTGATGAAAGTGGTAGTTGTGTTCTTCTTCCTGGCAATGGGACGGTGTGTGATGGCGTGGGCAGTGTCCATGGTCAAGATATGACGCTCAGATCTGCTCCTCTGCCTTCTCTTCTTGGGAAGAGGGGCAGATAAATCAGTCATGGTTTGCTGAAGTGGGGAACGGATAATCTCATGAATAGTAGCCACCACTTCGGGTTCAGTCAATATTTTTTTGAATTTTTGGACCTCCTCCATACAAGGGAGGAAGTCGGAATCAGTACCTACACGAGGCATGCCAAGAGCAGTCTGTACAGCGGCATCCTCGGGGTCAAAGGTGGGACAGGATGTGAATGGATGTGTGGGTGAATGATCTGGCAAATGGAACCTCTCCTTACAATCTGAATTAACCAAGTGTCTCCCGAACTCTTTTTATGTTTTTAAATTTTTCTCAATTTTTGTATTTTTGGCGATTGCAATCTCCCATGATCTCCCACAAGGAATTCGTATCTGTGATGAATGGAGCGTCAATCTATTTTTTCCTCAAGATAGCCATATCCTCATTCATCAAATCAATGCGCTCTATCATTCGATTCAAGATATCACTCATAGAAATCGAGGGAGGTGACTCCAACATGTCAGACTCGGGTGGATGTGAAGGTGGAGGTGGATAATATACAGGTGGAGGTGGAGGTGGGTAGAAGTCTGAGGTCTGATACTGCGGTTGAGGCGGATATGTACAAAAGTCAGGAGCAAAGTTCTCCTGGAAAAAAGGAGGTGGACCAGCTGGAGTGAATGAAGAATCCGCAAAGTCCGGATAAAATACGCTCCAGTCGGCCATCTCGAAACAAGAGAAAAAATGATTCGGGAGAGCACGAAGGTCAAGTCAAGAGAAGTGTGAAGAAAGGCGCAAATGCACAGAGATGATCTAGAATGCACACAAACAATCACAAACAAACTCACACAATACAAACCCTCAATGCACCTACTCAACTCTGTAGAGACCGAAAAGTCGGTCTTTTTATCTTGTCTGTTTTAGAGTTAGGTGAGAAGTCCAAAATTGCACAAACACTTAGGGGGCTGAATGGGCTTTGGGCACTAGTCCTTAGTGTATGCGTGAGCAATGTAAAACGAAGACAATGAGGGGATTACTCGCCCCAAGAGAAGATTTTCTTTTTGGTTGATTTTAGGGTCAAGTAATATTAACAGTCCCAATTTTATTGGTTATCACTTTTTTTGGATTTTTAGTGAGAAATGCACGAACCTAACGAGGAGTCAATTTTACTTAGCACCTAGGTGATCAAAATCAGAGGGGGAGTCGGAAAAGCAATGAAGCGGCAAATCGATGATGTATGCTAAAGAGAAATGCTCACCTTGCCTACATGCAAAAATACTTAGCAGAATTGAAACCTATCTATATGCAAATGCAAGCCGATGAAATCGCCCTAAGATGAGTAGTTACTATTAACGTGAAGAACCAATGCTAATGACTTAGAATAGAATCGAAGTGTTCAATCTTGGGGGTCGATCGGTGTCCACCACAGTGGATCCTGTACGCGCTGTATACGACCCCTCCCGGCGCGATGGTTCCGAGACTAAGTAAGAAGCAGTTTAAATTTGACTAAGTCCAAATGTGACTATAGGTACATGCAATGGTTATTAATGTGTTTGGACCTAATGCTATCGACAAGCAACTCCAAAAACTAAGGACTCAATCACACAGAGTAAGGAAAACGAAACCGAAAAACAAAACGAAAAAGGTGGTGAAAACCGTGAAAAGCCGCGGTGAGCCCCAAGTGAACAATCACTTGGAAATTAGGCCCGAAAGTCCAAAGTCCTATGTACCTGTATTATTACAATATAAGAGGATCTCTCTCACAAAAATTACACAAATAAATACTTATACAAAAATGCTCAAAAAGATGACTGTCTTCTCAAGTCCTCCCCGCCTCCTTTGATGCTAGGTCAGAAGTCTCCTACCGCCTTCACGTGGGTGCACATGCGCCTAAGGTGGAGCGCCTCCCTCGATCCGTGGTTCCTCGCACAAATTCAACAAGAGAGGGTGATTAAACAAGTCAAACAATTATATCAAATAAATGAGCAAATAAATAAGGCAAAAAATAGGCAAATAATCACAATCACAAGCAAAAAGTCGAACTATGCACTGTTGCTCCCCGGCAACGGCGCCATTTGATTTAATCGAAATTCACGGGGTCTAAATGTGTCTCACACAAAGTGGAGACAAAAGTCGCTGTGATGACCCTCAATGGATCCGATCAAAGTCAACAATTAACCCACGATGTAAATCAAACAATGAGAAGCAAGTTGAGTTAAAATTTATTATAACTCTACATAAAATGTGTAAGTATGTAGAGGTCGAACTCAGGGAGCACACAGGATAGATCAAGCAAGATGCAAAATGTGTATGTGATTAAGTGTCTACAAATATGCAAACTTTTGTGGGTTTTTAATTTTATTTTTTTATTTATTTTTTGATTTTATATTTTTGTATTTTGATTTTTAAATTTACTGATTTATATTTTCTTTTTGTATTTTATATTTTTATATTTTCTTTTTCAATAATAGAATTTATATGCAATATAAGGGAGAGAGGAATAGAGTATTTATAAAAAAATAGGAAAAAATCAAGAAAAAAGTATTTTTGGTCTTTTTGTATTTTTCTAATGTTTTTATGATTTTTCTATATTTTTCTTAATTTTTTGGTATTTTTAAAGTCAAAAATACTGAAAATAGTGAATAAAAGTTGCTGGTCGAAATTAAAATGAGGATGATAGTAATCAGTTTCCGAAATTCCTCAAATTAATTTTAAAATAAAGAGAATGACACAAAGAAAATTCAGAAATAGAGTTTATATTATTAGGATTTTTCTGGAATTTTTAATATTTTTTGGAAGGTTTTTGTGTTTTATAATTTTAGGAGTTTTCTTTTATATTTTTTAGTGATTTTTGGATTGAAGTTAAAAGACACTAAAAGACATAAGATATATTTTTTTGGAAATTTTCTGAGATGTTTTTATAATTTTTATGGATTTTATAATGCAATCAGTAGTGAAAATGCTTGTTTTTGAATTTTTTATAAATATGAAAATGCAATAAAAATGCAAAATAAAAATATGGCGTGATAATATGATGCAACAGGAACACAAGATAATTTTTATGGATTTTTTAGCAATTTAGAGATGCATGCAATAAATACAGGAAGCGTAAAGAAACTACAAGCTAGCAGGGGTATTTCTGGAAATATCTAAAAGTATGGTAACCTTAACGCAATTTTCACAGGAATTTTATAACTGACTAAAAGGTTTTCAGAACTGATCGCAAATAGCCAAACCCTCGAGGGCTTCCTAGCAAAATTCCCACGACACACGTGCGTGAGCACGCGTACCTGCTAGGGGCTAAGATGTAATTCACAAAAACCTGGGGGCTCACGATGCAAAATTACCATAAACTTATAACAGCAAATAAATGTTTTGGAACTAAATGCAAAATAGCTAAAGGCGGAAGGGGGTCCCTGCAAAAACACTAAGGATCAAGTGGTGGACACGCGACATGGCGGGGACCTTAACACAATTACCCAAAATTCGGAGGTTCAAATGCAAATTACACAAAAGTTTCTAAAGGGCTGATGAAAGTTTGTAAATTACGTAATAAATAAACAAAATTAGCTGGGCTATGTCTGCAAAATACCCAGCAGAGGGGTTGATCGCACGGTGGGAAGTCTTCACTTATACACATGGTGCGCCCCTGTGTGTCGATGACGATTCGCGAGCGAGGGCTGAGATTAGATCGTCCCTATGGATCCAACGGCCGAAAGCTTGCAAAATCCGACGACGGCTGTAGCCTGTCAAGAACAAAGGGGAGATCCACGGCTCGCGATGATGGACGAAGAACTGGGGATGAACAGGCCCCCGGCGGACTTTGATCGAGCGTTGCGGGCTTCTCCGTCTGTCAGACGCCCATCCCCAAGGCTCCTGGTGTTGCTGCGGCTCTGGTGAAGATGTAGAGCTCCACAAAATGGCCGGAGTCCTCGCCAAAAGCTGTAGACGAGGCGCCGGACCCGGAGCTCCTTCCAGTCCTCAAAGCTCCCTGCAAGTCTGCCTTCCTCGATGTTTTCTGTAGGGGAGACGTCAGCGCAAAAAGGCGGAGCGCCAGAGGGCTTCAGGAGGCGGAATGGGTGTAGGGGGTATGAGGTGGAGGCTCGCCGGAGCAAGCTCCGGTGAGGGAGAGGTGGATGGCGGTACTACGAGTGTGAATCGAAATGGAAAGGTGGAAAGGTGGAAAGGGTTCCTAACGCTAAGGGAAAGATAATAAAGCAAGAAAAATAAATAAAAACAACAAACCTCAAGCCCAGAAATAGCGAGGTGGGACCTCGACAGCGGCGGGCACCGGAGGTGGCTGGAACTCGCCTCGGAGCACGAGTTGCACCTCAACGAGGTGCTGGGATCGACCCTCCGTCACCGGGGATCCCAAGCAATGACTCGGAGGTCTCGGCAAAGCCCTAACGCGGTTCAAAGATGGAAGGGAAGATGGGGTGCGGTTTTTGAAAGATGGTCGAGCGTGCCCAAAGATCGAGGTGCAACAGGCGTCATGTTGATCCAAAGCCCAAGATAAGCTTAGGGCGTGTATCATGGGTATACGAGCAACAAAAGTCAAGAAGGAGCTATCATGAGATGATGCTTGTAAAAGCCTCGAAAAATCCGCAAAGATGGGGCAAAAACGAGGATTCTGACAATCTACAGGAGAGGGTCAGAGAGTTGACCCGCCGGTCAACTCTCGAGACCCCCTGGTTGGTCCACGTGGACCAACCAGGAAAGACTTGGAAAAAATCATTTAAAAAATCATTTTAAAATAGTAGATGATTTTATTATTTGTAGGTTATTTAATAAAAAATGTTTACTAATTTATAAGGTATTTAAATATGATTTTTTAGTTATTTTTATGAGGTGTAAAAATACAAGTTGCTATTTTAGACTATATAGGTATATACATTTATATATTTTATTAATTTATTTTTATTTTGTGATTTTAATTTATTTATTTTTTTATTATTTTATAAATTTATAAAATATTTTTATACACTTAAAAGTATTTTTATTTTATTTTTCTAAAGTATTTTATACACTTAATAAAATAAAAGTATGAATTACATAGGTATATATATTGGTATTATACCTAGGTGTAGTATAGACAAGTATTTTATCTTTGTGTTTTATGTGTGTTTTATTCCTTTTTAATATACCTATGTATTATAAATAATATTTACTAGATTATAAAAATATAAAATTGTAAAAATAATGAATAATAATTAAAATGAATATTTTAATCTGTATAAGTATACAAGTGGGGTCCAAACTCAACTTTCAAACCGTAACTCCGAAAAATACGAAATCACCTTCATTAAATAGTTTATTTTACACTATATACAATTAAAGTGAGTTTGGTACATTTCGAGTTTTTATTTGAGAGATATGGGTCTGGGAAGTTAGGATTCTGGAATCTTATTCAGATCATATGTTTTTATCTGTACATTAATTTTGAGTGAAATCAATTTTGTATTTTTATTTATTTAATTATATACAACTTTCATGTTCAAAGTTTCTTTATTTTAACTATAAAAAGTGGAACCAAAAATAGGTCCCAAAATGAACAAAGAATGAATAAAAATAAGAGGTATTTCTATTGGTTTTTGGCCCTTATCTCCCCCTACTTTTATTCCTTGTCGACCTAATCATCGTGCTGCCTAGGTCTCGGGGTTTCAGGTCATAAAATATTTACAATATTTTATTATTTTTCTTTTCTTTTATTTATTCTATAATTTTGTCTTTAATTACAGTATTTTATACACTATTTACATGCACATGCATGAATGCTAAGATGCATAAATTAGCGTTATTTACACGCATTTGCTAGGGTTTTTGATGCCAAAATGGTAGAATAAAGATGATGAAATGTGGCTTCATCAGTACCTTTCAGCGATGCATGATTGCAATTTTTGCCGACATGGTTAGGGATTTCCTGGAGGTCTTCATTGAATTCTCGATCCACGGTGATTCATTCGATGATTGTCTAGCGCACCTAGATCGAGTCCTCCAAAAGTGTAGGGAAGTAAATCTGGCGCTCTCTTGGGAGAAAAACCATTTCATGGTAAAAGAGGGCTTTGTATTGGGGCATGTCATCTCTAAGAAGGGAATGGAGGTTGACCCTGCCAAAGTTGATGTGATCAAAAAGCTCGGGCCACCTACAAATGTGAAGCAAATATGGTCTTTTCTAGGGCATGTCGGATTTTACAGGAGATTTATCAAGGATTTTTCAAAAATTGCCCGACCGTTAACTGACCTCCTAGGGAAAGACACCGAGTTCCTAGTTAATAATAGTGTCTTGAGGCCTTCGAACTACTCAAAAGGAGGATCATTGAGACTCCAGTCCTACAAGCTCCCAACTGGTCTCTTGCCTTCGAGATCATGAAAGACGCATCCGATTTCGTAGTAGGAGCAGTGTTTGGACAACGAAAAGATGGAATCTCGTATGCTATTCACTATGCAAGCAAAGTTTTAGACCCTACTCAGAAAAATTACACCATAACCGAAAAGGAAATGCGTGCTGTAGTGTTTGCCTTGGAAAAATTTCGATCTATACTTATAGGATTGAAGGTGACAGTTTACACATACCATGTTGCCATTCGATACTTAATGGCCAAAAAGGACGCAAAAACACAACTCCTGAGGTGGATACTATTGCTTTAGGAATTTGATTTGGAGATTAAATACAAACCTGGAGTTAAGAATGTCATGGCTGATCATTTATCACGGATCGAACATAACAAAATCCCGGAATCTGAATCCATCCGTGAAACCTTCCCAGACGAGTCAATTTCTGCTATTGACTCTCCCCCACGGTATGCAGACACAGTGAATTATCTTGTCACCAAGGAAGTTCCTCAGGGTTGGCCCAGGAATAAAATCGATGGACTCATATCTGAAGCGAGACACTACCATTGGGAGGATCCGTTCCTTTTCTTTGAAGGACCGGATTGCATATGGAGAAGATGTATTCTTCAAGAGGAATACCAAAGTATCCTCAATCTGTGCCACACCTTGGAGGTGGGAGGACATCACTCTGGGAAGAGGACCGCTGAGAAGATACTGCAATGTGGATTTTATTGGCCGGCCTTGTTTAAAGATGCTTACAATTTTGTCAAGCCGTGCCCCGTCTATCAGAGAATGGGAGGGACCATTGGTTTCAAATATGTCATGCCTATGCAACCAATGATCATCTGTGATGTTTTCGATGCATAGGGCATTGACTTTATTGGCCCATTCCCTAATAGTCAAGGATTTGAATATATTCTTCTCGTGGTAGATTATTTATCTAGGTGGGTGGAGGCTATCCCTACTTGAGCAGCAGATAGCAAAACTGTTTGCAAGTTTTTGAGAGATAATTTCATTTCGAGGTCTGGAATTCCAAAAATTTTAATATTTGATGGGAAAAGCCACTTTGTCAACTGGGAGGTGAAGAAGTTGACTAAGGAATATGACATCGAGCACCGTGTCGCTACTCCTTACCATCCACAATCCAATTGCATGGCCGAGGTGTCAAACAGGGAGGTTAAAGGAATTTTACAGAAACTTGTCCTCCCAGACAGGAAGAATTGGTCCCAACTCCTAGACCAAGTTATATGGGCTTACCGGACGACTTATAAGACCCCATTGGGCAACTCCCCGTTTCGAATGGTATATGGAAAGCCATGCCACTTGCCCGCAGAACTCGTGCATAAATCAGAGTGGGCAATCAAAAAGATTAATTGGAACTGTCACCAAGGAAAAAAGAACTAAGAGATGGATTTAAATGAACTATCCAAAATCCGAAATCATGCTCATGAAAATAGCACCATTTACAAGGACAGAGTAAAGAGATGGCATGACAAGAACATTCGGACGAAGATCTTTGTCCCAGGGAAGAAAGTCTGGTTATTTAATGCAAAATTGAAAATTTTCCAAGGTAAATTGAAATCAAAATGGATGGGACCCTTCGTTGTAAGAGAGGTACACAATAATGGCAGTGTTGAGATCTCAGAGACCGTAGATAGCACGCAAGCATCTGTAGTCAACGGTCAGCTACTTAAACATTTTGTCGAATCCAACGAGCAATTAGTACAAGTTGAACAGATCTCCTTCACTCAGGACATAGCTTTTGACGAAAGATTTGATCTGCCCAGATAGACCACCTATCTGGATCCAATACTCTTCTGTATATCTATCAACCCGCTCTCAGCCCCCAATACTTAGGGGACGGATTTCATTGTTCATACAACACTTCTATTCCTTACATTTACCCTCGACTGCCTCATTTCATCCTTTTCTTCCATGCTTAGTCCATCAAAAGTCTAAGTGTCGGGGGGGCATGTCAACTTCTATTTTTAGTCCCTCTATACTTAGAACGAGCTATGTCTACATTTCCCTTTGTGTCATGAGGATATAGCACACGCTAAGTATTGGGGGTGTCTTTGTATATATTTTATCTACTTTATTTAAATCTCGTACTTTAATCGTTTTTACCTAACATCGGGGATGGGTACAAGTAGTGTGTATTATGTGTATAATATCTGTTTTTCAAAAAAAATCAATCATGGTCTTGCATTTCATCAAGCATTTCATACGTTCCTTGGTTGACATATCCTTAATACATTCACTGTTACTCGAGGCTTGAGGATTTTGAGGACACTTGATTTCTGTGATTTTAAGAGTCTGAGTTAACATGCCTTAATCATTAGGGTTTTTGAACTTAATTATCCACACTTCCCTAGTTTGAAATATTTGAGCGCTATATTGCACTCTTCATCTCTACCTTCAAAAAGAATAGGACCATCACAATTACTTTCACAACTGTATGATTGATAAGATGAGTAGAGTTATCACTTGAGGAACTTGGACTAGAGATTTGAGTTTAGATCCGATCTAATGATATTGGAGGATGGGATAAAGTTAAAGAAGGCTTCAGAAAACCTGAATGCCAGCAAAATCCTAGCCAGTATATGAACAAGTTCATATGCTATCTTTTTGATAATGACCTAAGTACCAGGGTGTGATGAAACTTAATAAAAAATGCTACAAGTCTGGGTGTCGAAGGTATCTTAGATACTCAAAAGAAACACACCCCGGTGTATTCCTAGAAAAATAAGTGCAGACGACTCCAAATTCTCTTGACGGACACATTGATCAACAAAATGAAAATATACTTGTGTGAGTATTAAGGCACTCGAGAGGCACCTTGTTCCAATGTGAGGGAGATAAAATTAGACACAATCTTATGCCCTCCATCATTTGGTTGTCCATCTACACTTTCAAGACTGACAAACTAATGAGACGGTTGACTGAAGCAAGAATAGACTTATTCCCTAGTGTTGAGGATTAGGTCTGGAAGAGTCTCTTGGATTGGAACTTTGGGTAATGTCTCGACTTGACTCTCATGAATTCACTACACTAAAACTCATATCCTTATACTATATGTACAAACAGAGAGTCTGAAGATTAGAAAAGTTGGATTCCTTCTGATTAAAGCATGGTTAAGCTTAGACTTTTAGGATTACTCAAATTAAGGGTCTTCTATAAATTGATCCTTGAAAATTCACATGCACAGTCAGGGATGTATTCCACTAAGTCATTCATTCATGCTCGGGGATGAGCATGGTCTAAGTATAGGGGTATGACGAATCACGTATTCATCATGCTAAAATTGGTCAATTAGGCTCGGTTCCTAAAAATTCACATGCATTTGGTCATTAACAGAGCATCATTAGCATTCATACATGTGTAAATAATATGTGCATTTCCCCATGCATAACTGCATTAAAAATCCCAAGTGTAAAATAGCCCAAAAAGCCGCTAACTTCTCACATTTGTAAATAATTCATCCTAAGTTCGATTGACCCAAAACTATCTCCATTGTGTAGATATTATTAACTTCATTAAATAAAAAATATAAAAAAATTACTACCTCAAATAAGTGTCAAATTATCACAAAGTCTAATTTCACATCTGACGGACTAAAACGCACATATCTCCTTCATACAGTGTCCGATTTTGGTCTACTCACTTTTAAAGTACTCCATTTTCAAATACCTTCAAAACAAGACCAATTTCGTAAAATTCGGAGCTCATATGTGAAAGTTGGGTTTTGGGCCTCTTTTGTGCATTTTGACTTTTTACTATTTTTGACCTAAGTTTTTATGTACATAATTAACCTGTTGGACATGTGATCCCATGGCGAGCCATTATGCAATAAATGTTATTGCAAATATCATTCTCTGATCTGAAAATGAAGAATGAATAATTTGCATAATAGGTCCCTTAGTACAATTAGGGTTATGTACCATGACCATATTAATGATAATATAACTGTTGATTCAATTATTGAATCATAGAGGCTGGTGTTTGGATGAATATCTAATGAGTTAGATTGAGGACTCATCAAGCACCGACAAATGATTGTTAAGAGATGATCTCCAGCATGAGTAGGAGATGACAATCCTTTCTCAGTTAGGTTGATATCTGACCGACCTCTTGATGTAGATCCTCTGCATAGGAATAGAGATGCGGAGGTGTCAGATTAGTTAGGTCAAAGAGTTTACTTAACCAGATCGAGATAACCAAAGTCCTATATCGTATGTTGTCACGATACAAGCACGCATCCTCTGACCGGAGACAGATGTGTGTTACTATATATCTGAGTATGTACATTTGGCAGACCAATAGGTTGATGACCTAACCAAGGTCTATACACCGGTGCGCTGGTGTGCATATAAGGGCATATGAGTAATACGATCTCTCAAAGGGATCATACAGGTTCAGTTACTGAACCAGAAAGCATGAGCTCACTCATGAGATATTGGGAAGAATCAAATTCCGTGCATGGTCGTCTCGTTTTGGAAGCTTGACTGAATTTGTAGGGTTGATATATATTTTTGGGAAGTATATGATCAAGATCTAGGTATGATATATGCTTTTGGAAAGTATATGATCGATACCAACTCCCAATGATCGAATGAGAAACTTACTGATAAAACCATGAAGTAGACAATATAAAGTTGTTCCAATACTTCAGGTTTAATATGAGTCTTCCAGTATGCATGATGTATAGGTATTAGGAATAACTGATAGTGATGTTATCATAAATGATTGTATAACCATGACGCTTCCATTCATAGGAGTGATGAAACGGGTCTGGATTTTAGTGACTCCTCTCAATAGAGAAGTGATCTGATCTTGGTCCAAATGTTGGACATTGATCTGAATGTGATTCAGATGCAATGAGAAGATTAGATTTGCAGTTTTGATTTAATCAAGCATATATGGGAGGCCCACGATCTAGATTTGAGATATGATCTCAATATCCAAGTCACTATATGTGGAACAATACAATCGCCCTGTCCTTATTTCCAAGTATTCGCGGAGAAAGCGCATTATCCTTGAAAGGGTTTAGGATAATTTCATTATTGATATGAGTATCCAAGCATTGAGAAAATGGATAATTAAATGTGATTTAATTATCATGATTAATATGAATTCGATTCATATTATAAAGAGAGCTATCTTAGATAATTAAATGTGATTTGATTGTCAAAGATGAAACTAATGTGAATGTGATTCATATTATTTGGACACATGAGAATAGAGGTCCAAGATGATTAAATGTGATTTAATTATCATGGATATGAATAATATGGATAGCAATATCCATATTAGTCATATATATTATAAATGTGATTTATAATATAAGAGAGAGCAATTTGTAATTTACATTTGTTAATTAAATGTTGATGTGAATTGGATTTATATTAGACATTAAATTGAAAATGTAATTTACATTTTATTTTGGGTTGTGAATGCGATTCACAAATTTCCAATGGCATGATTGCAATATTCACAAAATAAATTGGATTTATTTTTGTGAAATAATTTGCAACAAAAGTTGTTGCAAATATTGGAGAGAATCATGAAATAATGTAATCTCATGTAATAGGAGAGAGACATCCACCTTCCATATAGGAAGAGTGGACGACCACAATTCCTATAAGGAATGTGGTGGCCGTCCACCCTCCTTATGGAAAGAGGATTGTCTCCTTCCTATTTTCTCCAATGGAGATTGATTTGATATAAATCAAATTATATTTAATATGTATTTGATTTTTATTAAATTAATTGTTGTTGGTTTTTTACCAACAAAATCTTAGCCATTGAAAGAAACACAAATCAATGTCAGCCATTGAATTTGTGTTGTCCATAGATTGAGATCCATGGATCCCTAAATATTATAAAAGGAGAGGCATCCCATTGCTCTTCTTTACACACAAGAGAACATAAGTCTCTCTCTCTCCCTCTCTCTCTCTCTACACGCCTACTCTCTCTCTCTCTCATGTGGTCGTCCACTATGGATGCCCTAGAGAGATTCTCCATCGCCGCAGCGTCGTCGTTATGCTGCCCGATCATTTGCTCGTGGATCCCCGTCTCCTTCGGTGTGCCTCGCTCGTAAAGAAGATGTTGGATCTCGTGTTTCGATGTCAGGAGATCCTCTGCTTGGATCATCAACATGGATTGCGAGAAGCACGTGTTTCATCAACACGCTCGCAAGCATCTCCTCCATCGGATTGGACTTGAGACAGGATGTCTTTTCGTTTAGAGGCTCGATCGCAACCACGCTTCAAGAGTTAATCATATTACTTGTTTGTGGTTCATACAAAATGATCCAAGAAGTGTTCTTGGATCATGTGGTTTCGTCGCATGAAAAAATTTTAATTTCCGCTGCATAAAACAACTAGTCTGACTAGTCGTTCTTCGTCGTATTCGATACGATGCTCATGCTTCCTTGATGCGCTTGAGGATATAACCATATCCTTCAAGTGGTATAAGAGCCTTAAGTTGGTGGTTTTGGATACTATCCATTAACCGAGGACGACTTGAGTTCATTAGGGTTTGCGGAAGTTTTCTTGCATTTTATTTTCGCATCTCTATTTTGAGATTATTTTCGGCACTGTTTAAATTGTTTAAACACGAAATAATAATTAGATTTTGTTCCCCGTTAAATAAGAAACCTTAAGATCCGAGTTTACGTGATTTCGATTCCGTTTGCTCAAGTTATGCTCATTTTAGTGAACATGTATACACAGTTTCGGAGACTGTGAATCTCAACGTAATTAAAGAGTTAATTGCGGATTTGAAACACCTTGAAATGCATGCAAATCACTTAGGTTCTGTTGTAAATCAAATTAGCAAACTTTAGGAACTTACTTTCTTTAATTTGGATTTAAAATGATTGAGTTATGGTATTATTAGTAAGTGAGGGTCACTGCTGGAAATACTTTCCTAATCAAGAACCTACTGATTGCCATTTAATCAATTAGTGAAATTAAATTGTTTAATTTCCTGTAATAATTGTGTATAAATATTTATGAAATATTTGATGATAATTATTTCCTTAAATGACATTTCCATACCCAATATTTGATTAGATGTGATCTAGATCACTAATTAGTTACATGATCTACATTCCAACAAACATGTTGCTTGAATAGGATTTGAGATTTGTTTAGCAAATCTCATTATAATGTTAATCAAAATTGTTTTGATTATTATTATATGGTATAATTTCGGTTGAAGAACCGATGATCATCTCAAGTACAAAGTGATCTATTTTGCATTATCATTTCCCGATGTGGATATGGTGTCTAGTCGGAGAGCATTGGGGTAGCGGGTTGCAACTTATGTGGTCTGTCCCACTCTCGTCGGTACTGGCCATGACAGCGGATAGGGTTAGTATAATGCTTAAGAAATCATGATATATTTCCAATTATTAAAATTTGAAATAATACGTATTTGAGATAATACCATGATTCAAGTAACAATAAAGAATGTTTGTTGGATATTAAATTGGATAATCAATTTAATATGATTAGACTAATTAGAATCCAATTAAAATTAAAACACTCTATTATGAATAGAGATGTTATTTCCCTTGGAAGAATTAATCATGATGAATATGATTTATAATGATTAATTAGAATTTGAATATGATATGGAGGATCACATAAGTGACATCCAAGGTCTCCCGTCAAGGCCGAGGGTTCCGTCGCCATGGATTGTATGTAGGAGACACATGTCCGAAGTGACAGCTTCTATACGCAAGCGCATCTAGATCGGGCTCTTTGCTTCTCGAAAGAGTAATGTCGTATACGTAGTGACCCCAATATCGGATCCTCGTATTATTGGGGCGATATTGGATTGCGTATAGCGAGTACTATTCATGTTGACGGTTGGTTCAATTAATGACGGGTCAACATCGCCTTAGGGGTGGTGGGCCTGGGTGTTAAAGATCGAATTGGGAGATGCAAGTTGGACTTGCAAGGTGGAATGTGTTCCCTCTTCTTTTTATCCGAGTCGCAGATTCTCATATTATTGGGATGTAACAAAGATAAGGAAGGAGATCCCAGATCTTACTGAGGTATGATGGTAAGTATATCTCTTACATTGAAAGTGATTAAGGGAATGAACTTTCCGTGTTGACAAGGCAAGACAACTTTGATATAAATATTCTTAAATCAAAGTAAAATATGTACATATAAATATATACACTTATGCAAAATTCTTATTTCAGATTATCCTTCATTAAACCCACTCAATGTTAACCAGTAAAATATCATGGATTGGACTCATGATCTAGATATTGTACTTGCAGTTGGACACATACTGTATGTGGTTCTCCTCGTACTAATGAGGAATGACAATTAAATAGATAATAGGACTGCAACCCTAGAGTTGGTATGTCTCTATAGTCTTGATCTCTCATCGAATGTACTTTGGAAGTGACATGCACAATTGTCAAATAATACTTATAAAGACTTAAGAAGATGTTATGGCATACATATGTGCTCTCTTGACATTTATCATGAATGACATGGTTCTCTGCATCATGCAGAATGGTATCTTCATAAGAGATGATGTATTCAAAATGTTTGAATATCTACCTGAACCAATATTTTAAGAGTTTAGATGGATGTGGATATGATGAGTGTCATCGTTCTACTATCTATACTCTAATCATTCATGAAGCTTTGTAATATTCATATTGTATGAATTTAATGAAGCATGTATAAATGTTGAAATGCTCTTACATTGATTTTTTTTGAATTTAACATAAGAGGTCCTTAGTCTTAAGCAATGGTTGTTTATAGATAAAGGAAGCGCAGTGGAAGCATGGGTCAGACCCAATAGTCAAAGAGTTGACCGTACTTATATGACTTCCATATGACATCCTAAGAGTTGGATGAATGCCAATACTGCAATAAATTAGTGTGTTGATAGTATGACTATCAAATCTATCTAGAATCCTTAGAGAAGGACTTGGATAGAGCATCAGAATAATCTACATAAATCATTTATATTGACTTGCTTATTGAATAAGATAATGTCATTTGCCGGTTGCATATGTATTAGAAGATTAGAAATTTGATCTTAAAGGTTTACTAGTCATCCACATGGATATTGATGCAATTGTTGCAACAATCTCTATTGGATCGAAAGTCTTCATAATTTCAGTGGGAGAGCCCTTAGTCTTAGAGAATGTCTCTATGACCTAGATATTAGAATACACTCATTGTTTATTTCTAAATGTTGAAAATAAACATGAATTCTGTAATAAATCTATCATAAAGAGTTATTATGGAGATATTTCAGATAGTAATCTAAAATCTAGTGGACTCCACTAAATTAGAAAATTAATGAATGGTTCATTAACATTTCTAATACTGAAATTAAACCGTAAAAGATCAATAGGAGGATAACGATCATTTGACAATGATCTAGCATCAAGCCTTGGACATTTGTCTATTGATTTGATCAATAGACTAGTAAGAGATGAAACTTTAGAATGTCTAAAATTTCAAAACTTACATACTTATGAATATTGTATTCAAAGTAAAATGTCCAATACACCCCTCTTTAGGAATGGTGTAAGATGTCAAGGTATTCAGGATCTCATACATATTGACGTATGCGGATCATCTATATCATAGTAAACATTATGGATATATGACATCTATTGATGATTATGTATGATATGAGATTTCTTCTCTTCACCTAAAGAAACCTTTGAAATGTTCAAAGATTTCATTATTTTGGTTTACAACCAAAGTTTGAAGGAAGATAAAATGGATTTGATCTAATCTAGGTAGCATGTACCTGTTAGATGAATTCAAAGGATACCTTATGGAGATATGAATATCATTTCTATCTCAATCCTCCTAACACACCTTAACTCAATAGAGTTATAGGGAGATACAATTGGATCATGTGTGACATGATCTTATCAATGATGAATTTTAGCGTAATTATCCCTTAGTTTCCAGGTATATATGTGTAGTAGAGACTACAATGTATATCCTTAGTAAGGTTCCATGCATGCTTGATTCTAGCACTTGAGAGTGCTGCTTCATTAGGAAAATAAAGGATGGTATTGGATACCTACTTTATGATCTTGAGATTCTTAAAAGATCTCATCTCTGAGAATGTGATTTTTAGAGGATGACTTTCTTGAGAATCAAGATGAAAAATGAAATGTAGGAACTCATTTAATCTTGAGAAGATAACGAGGCTTCTGAAATTGGAAACTAAAAGGACAATTAAAGATAAAACACTAATACCTCTTCAAATGAATTTGAGGATGGATTCCATGTATCAGAGAAATCTGACAATGATCGAACTTTATGTGATGAAGCTTCTAAAGATCATAGCATGGATAGATGGATGTTAGCAATAAAAGTCTAATATAGACTTCATATACAAGTGTTGTATACGGACCCTCGAGGATCCACCTATATGGGTAAGACCTGTAAAGGTGTAAATGGATCTTCAAGAGAAAGGGAACCTGATGAGAAGGTAGAGACCTTCAAAACACGGTTTGTAGCCATGAGCTACACATGAAGAAAGAAGACACCGCTTGCGATGAAACTTGCTTTCCAGTAACCATGCGTAAAATCATCAGAACATTGCTAACCTTTGCTACACAACTTGACTATTGCATCTTCAAGATGTAAGTCAATATTGCATTCCTCTATGAATACCTCTCTGAGTATATTCACATGAAGTAGCCCCAGGGCTTCATGGTTGAGGAAAGCAAGGTGTGCAAGCTAAGGAATCCATCTATGGATTCAAATAAGCTTCTTGAAGTTGGACCATAAGATTTGATGAAATTATAAATGTTATGATTTCAGATAGAATCTTGATGAGCCATGTGAAGATTAGTGGGAGTGCCTTTGTGTTCATCATGCTAAATGTAGATGATATCATAATCATTTAAAATGATATAAGGATAATAATAAGTGTTTTATAATCTGGTTGTTCCATAACTTGAGATATGATCTCAAGGATACATCTTGGATCTTAGTTCTGAAGGTCTTCAGAAGCAAAGAGAAGAAGGTATTGGGACTGTCACAATAGTAGTACACCTTGAACATATTTCATTTTTTGAAAAATTCCAATAAAGTTTTCCATCCCTTAAGATATGGTACTGACTTATCTAAAGGGATAGCACCTCAAAGAGTTGAGGAAGTGAATGAAGAACTGCTTGCACTTGTGCATCAGTTACGAGAAGCTAAATGTATGCTAGATGTATACAAAAGAGAGATATCTGCCATGTTGTGGGAGTAGTAAACTGTTACTAATCCTAATATGGAGAGAAAACACTTGATTGTAGTAATAACAATATCTTCATAGAGGACAAGATTTTTTGAGATCTCAAAGTCTTATCTTCAAAAACTTAAGACTTTATAGATAGTGATCTAAAAGGTCTTAACCGTGGATACCTTAAGAGATAGTGATCTCCACGAATAAGGGTATTTGTTAAGGTGTAGTGTCAAGGACACTGTAACTAACAAGATTGAGTATTGGTTGCATAAGATGCAACATTCGCATTGGATGCGAGCACTGTTACTGGGGATATGCAAGTGTCGTAAAAGGACTTGACGTAGTCTCGCAGGAATAGAGTGACTGATCAACTTACCTATCTATTTTTCTAAATAGCCTATGATTGTCACATGAGTGTGGGTTTAAATGATTAGCCCATTAATGGTTCTTTGGGTTAGTGGGAGATTGTTGGACATGCGAGCCCACGGTGAGCCATTATGCAATAAATGTTATTAGAATATCATTCCCTGATCTGAAATGAAGAATGAATAATTTGCATAATAGGTCCCTTAGTACAATTAGGGTTATGTACCAGAGCCATATTAATGATCATACAGTTGTTGATTCAATTATTGAATCATAGAGGTTGGTGCTTGGATGAATATCTAATGAGTTAGATTGATGACTCATCAAGCACCGACAAATGATTGTTAAGAAATGATCTCCAGCCTAAGTAGGAGATGGCAATCCTTTCTCAGTTAGGATGGTATCTGACCGACCTTTTGATGCATGTCCTCTGCATAGGAATAGAGATTCGGAGGTGTCAAATTAGTTAGGTCAAAGAGTTGACTCAACAAGATCGAGATAACCAAAGTCCTATATCATATGTTGTCACGATATAGGCATGCATCCTCTGACAGGAGACATATGTGTTACTATATGTCTGAGTATGTACATTTGGCAGACCAATAGGTTGATGACCTAACGAAGGTCTATACACTGGTGCGCTGGTGTGCAAATAAGGGCATATGAGTAATACAATCTCTCAAAGGGATCATACAGGTTCAGTTACTGAACCGGAAGGCATGAGCTCACTCATGAGATATTGGGAAGAATCAAATTTCGTGCACAATCATCTCGCTTTGGAAGCTTGACTGAATTTGTAGGGTTGATACATACTTTTGGAAAGTATATAATCAAGACTTAGGTATGATATATGCTTTTTGGAAAGTATGTGATCGATACTAACTCCCAATGATCGAATGAGAAACTTACTGATAAAACCATGAAGTAGATAGTATAAAGTTGATCCAATACTTCGGGTTTAATCTGAGTCTTCCAGTATGCAGGATGTACAGGTATTGGGAATACCTGTGGGTGATGTTATCATAAACGATTGTATAACCATGACGCTTCCATTCCTAGGGAGTGATGAAACGGTTCTAGATTTTAGTGACTCCTCTCAGTAGAGAAGTGATCTGATCTTGGTCCAAATGTTGGACATTGATCTGAATGTGATTCAGATGCAATGAGAAGATTAGATTTACGGTCTTGATTTAATCAAGCATCTATGGGAGGCCCACGATCTGGATTTGAGATATGATATCAATATCCAAGTCACTATACGTGGAACAATACAATCGCCATGTCCTTATCTCCAAGTATCAGGATAATTTGATTGTTGATATGAGTATCCGAGCATTGAGAAAATGGATATTTAAATGTGATTTAATTATCATGATTAATATGAATTCGATTCATATTATAAAGAGAGCTATCTTAGATAATTAAATGTGATTTGATTATCAAAGATGTAAATAATGTGAATGTGATTCATATTATTTGGGCACATGAGAACAGAGATCCAAGATGATTAAATGTGATTTAATTATCATGGATATGAATAATATGGATAGCAATATCTATATTAGTCATATATATTATAAATGTGATTTATAATATAAGAGAGAGCAATTTGTAATTTACATTTGTTAATTAAATGTTGATGTGAATTGGATTTACATTGGACATTAAATTGAAAATGTAATTTACATTTTATTTTGGGTTGTGAATGTGATTCACAAATTTCCAATGGCATGATTGCAATATTCACAAAATAAATTGGATTTATTTTTGTGAAATAATTTGCAACAAAATTTGTTGCAAATATTGGAGAGAATCATGAGATAATGTAATCTCATGTAATAGGAGAGAGACATCCGGCTTCCATATAGGAAGAGTGGACGGCCACAATTCTTATAAGGAATGTGGTGGCCGTCCACCCTCCTTATGGAAAGAGGATTGTCTCCTTCCTATTTTCTCCAATGGAGATTGATTTGATATAAATCAAATTATATTAAATATATATTTGATTTTGGTTTTTTACCAACAAAATCTTATCCATTGAAAGAAACACAAATCAATGAGAGCTATTGGATTTGTGTTGTCCATGGATTGAGATCCATGGATCCCAAAATATTATAAAAGGAGAGGCACCCCATTTCTCCTCTTTACACACAAGAGAACATAAGTCTCTCTCTCTCTCTCTTTCTCTACATGCCTACTCTCTCGCTCTCATGTGTCCGTCCACCATGGATGCCCTAGAGAGATTCTCCATCGTCGCAGCGTCGTCGTTATGCTGCCCGATCACTTGCTCATGGATCTCCGTCTCCTTCGGTGCATCTCGCTCGTGAAGAAGACGTCGGATCTCGTGTGTCGAGATCTGGAGATTCTCCGCTTGTATCTTCACATGGATTGCGAGAAGCACGTGTTTCATCAACACGCTCGCAAGCATCTCCTCCATCGGATCGGACTTGAGACAAGATGTCTCTTCGTTTAGAGACTCGATCACAACCACACTTCAAGAGGTAATCCTATTACTTGTTTGTGGTTTAGATGAAACGATCCAAGAAGTGTTCTTGGATCATGTGGTTTCGTCGTATGAAAAAAATTTTAATTTCCGCTGCATAAAACAACTAGTCGTTCTTCGTCGTACTCGATACGATGTTCACGCTTCTGTGATGCGCTTGAGGATATAACCATATCCTTCATAACCCTTTTAATTTTATTTCTTCTTCATTGATGTTCTTTGATGAAAGTTTTATTAAGCGAAACAAAAATCCAAATCTAGATTAAAACTGAAATCGAAGAAACTGACTGAGTCCAAGTGTCCGTTGTCGGTCTGTACAAAAATTGTATGTTTCTTACTTCTAATTTAATTTTCTATTTTCTTATTTATTAAAAATAAAAAATCAGATTAGTGTGTAATTAATTTCCTTGTATTTTATCGTATTTTTCTTAGATTTTTTATCCTTTTTAAAATCACAAAAAATACAAAATCCCAAATATCTGGTTCTCTATACACAAGGAGAACCATCAAAAATACTGATTCGCAGAGGTGACCTCTTTTGCTCCTGGGTCCTTCATGAAAGTTGTAGATCTCATCGAGATGAACAACTTTTGTGAATTAAATTTTTCGATTTGTGGTCCCCTTCTATTTCTTTTCTATTTTTCTTTATCTTTAAATTTTGAAATTTTTTTGGGGTGCCACGTGGCAGCCCTTGGTCGTGTCACGTGGCACCCCACGATTCTCTCTCCAGTCGCCCCCTTCCAGGTCACGTTTCCAGCACGTGACCCACCTTCCCCTTCCTCCAAGACGTTCCTCCTTCCCCGTGCATAACGCCCCCACTTTGCCCCCGGCCGCCCCTTCAACCACCGTCGCTTGGGCCCGTTACCACCATCCCGACCATCCACCTCCCATAACCGCTGTCGCCCTGCTCCTATAAAGCCCCCCCCCCACGCTGACCTTCCACCTTATCCTCCATTTTGGGAAGAACCTCGACGCCCTTGGTGACAGCAGGACTTAGGCAACCTCCGACATGATCCAGCCGCCTTCTGGTGTGCTGCTTCGAGCTTCCAAGCTCGCTCCCACTCCGGCAGCATCTAGTTGTCGTCGAGCCTCCATTACAGGTACCCCTCTCCATTCCTCCTCTTCATCCGATCCCATGCCACGCAACCACCGCCGACCTTGTACAGGCTGAAACCCCTTCCCCTCCGCGCACCCTCCGTGCTTCGCCATTGGTAAAGCTTTGCCCCCCTTTTTTGCCTTGGTAATCTTCTGTAGGTGTCTCGCCGGTGTGCATCTCCTCCGCACAGCGCACAGGCTCCTCCGCCTCGACCTCTGTACTCGCACCGCTCAATCGAGCTCCACCATATGCAGGTCCATCGTTAGCCATCGGCGCACCTCCTGCTCTTCCGCCTCGCCGTCGCGCCCCACCGTGCGTCATGACCACCGCCTCCACTCAGCCTCCCCCGCACCTCGGTCGCACCGTACCGCCCTCTGCGCCTCCTCCTCCTAGCCGCCGTTGGATCGGGCGCTGACCCTTGATCCGACAGCCCCACTCACGCCACGTCCGCCTCTCTCGAGCCTAGGCCCTAGCCTAGAGCCTCAAGCTCTCCGAACCTAGGCTCGGGACCCACGAGTGTCCAGTCACCGCCACATAGGCTCGGGATAGCCGAGCCTGAGCCCCATCTCCGAGCCTCTAGTTCAGCGCCCGAATCTGAGGTCAACCACTCGAACCTCAGCCCCGTCGTTCGAGCCTGCTGGCGTATGTGCGACGCACGTACGCGTGCAAAAATTGCATCGAAGCCCCTAATATTTCTTGATATTGCAAATATGCCCCCACCTGGGTAAAATACAAAAGGGCCCTCCCAACTTTGAGAAATTACAGATAATCCCTACATGAACCTGTTTGAAGAGAAAAACTTTATTTTAATTACATTTTAGGACCTGAAATTTCATCTCATCATATCTTTTTCATACGAACTCTGTTTTTAGCATATAATATGTCATTTTAAAGCTATTTTCATGCTCTACCATTTAGCATAGCTTGTGAACATATCTGAGATTGTTAATGATAATTATTATTTGAGGATTTCTGTTGACTCTTGCAGGCTGAATTTTGATATATTATATTCTCATGGATAAATTGATTCTGTTGGGGTGTTCTTATGAGGGATAGATATTGATCTCTCATTCTTTTACAAGATCAATTTCATTGAGGCTTTGATTAGATAATAATGATTTATCAATAGAATCATTTGCCTTATCCCAGTAATTTGCAGGATTGTTTCTCAAAACTAATTTCCTTCTGCTTGCTTCAGGAGTTATTTTGATAAATATTTCTGGACGTGATCTCTTTCGATCCGTTATGTGATTTTAAGGATTAATTGACTTTATTAATTGATGAATTAAATCGTGAAAAATCACAGATCCTGAGCTGAATTGGCGTTTCTGTTTATTTCCTTGACATTGTATTTCTTCGCATTTGTATTATATTTTCCCAACACAGTAATTAACCGAGCATTAATTGATTACTCAATTTAATATAAAATTACGCAACTAAGAATCACCGTTTCCTATGTTCGACCTTGGTAGACTTGCCAAGTAAAAATACTCCACAACATTCAAAGTTTGTGGTTTTTATTGAATCGTTTTCTACCTCCTACACTACAATTCATCATTAATAAAGAGGCAGATTTCACGCTCATCAAATGGCATCGTTGTTGAGGAACGATGAATTTTTAGGGTTTTAAAAAATTTTTGTAATTAATTTTTGTGAAAGTAATTTATGTGTCATTTTCTGTATTTTATTCTGCATCTCTCTCTTACTTCAGATACTAACCACAATTTTTCTCTTTGCAGGCTACTAGGAGCGGAATTTTGGGATTTAATTAAGGATCTGCAAATTGAATTTTGATTTTTGTGAGAGAGAGCTTAGTCTAGATTTAAATTTATGCATTATTCTCAGGGTTCCTCTCTATGAACTCTTGTAATAATTCAGACTGAACACTTTTGTGGTGTGTCGGGTTTGTTTCAACCCCTTTTGTGTGGTTGGGACCCGACTTGAGTGGCGTAGGATTTAGGCACATATACGCTTTCTTGAATTTAATTGATTGTGCTCGTAATTCTTAGGTCACACTTTCTCTAACTATACGTACTATAGATCGTTCAACATTAGCCAAATTTTGAAATCAATTCTTCTCACTAATAGAACTATCTGCTTAAGGCGTTTTTCATCTGTGCATATCATTTAGTGTAATTTTAATTCCTTGTCTTGCATCCTGCGTGAAGAACGCAAGGATTCATTGTAAATCTTTGTCTTAAGCATGCATCAATGATTTACGTTTGCATTAGCTTTTCCTATCCTCCTTTCTCAAGTTTTACAATATAGGATTTAAAGGAATTGGGACTGCTCGTTAGGCGTAAATTTTTGTGCTCACATAATTTCACTGATAACCTCAATTTAAAGCTGGGAATGCTAATCAAGATGACTGCAAATAAAACTGACATAAAATTAACTAATATCTTGTGGAGAGAAACCCACTCATTGTTTGTAAGGACTAGAACGCACACTTTGGATAGAGCCAAAACTGAGAAATTGCACAAAGACTACCGTTTTTAAAAATAATTAGCTACTTTTCAGTGAGGGTCTCAGGTAGCCATTCTACAGTCCGACTTCCCTTAGCAGAGTGGGTGGTTTAGAGGACACTGCGGAAGGCTCCGTCCTCAAGTAACACGGGTAGTCGTTTAAATGGTCTGTACTTACACCTATACTGACTGAGAGTAGGTGCAACTAGTTGTACGAACTCGGGACAGTCTTTGTGAAATATTTCGGTACCTAACAACTCTGCTTAATTTTCAAGATTGTCTTGTCATTAAATTAAAATTGAAAAGATAAGTGGTCGAACCCTGACGTGCCTTCATATGTGTTGAGTGGGTGATCCTGAGAATTTGGCTTGTGTTTACTTTGTGTCTACATTCTCGTGAAGACTCTCTCAATCCTTCTTGTCTTAGGATCGTCATCTTTTCACTCCTCCACTAAGGAATCTTTTATCCTTAGCAAATCCTCACTTAACCCCGACACTTAATATTGAACTCTTCTGTTCTAAAGGTGAATCACAATGCCTTCAAAGAACCCTAGTGACGATGAGAATGATAATGACCCTATTCGGGCACTCTTGGCTAGGATAACCGCTGCTGAACAAAAAAATGAACTACTTAGGGAACATATAGTAGTAATGCAACAAGGCGAGGCTGCTATGGAAGACACGTATCTCCCTGAACTAGATGATGACTATAATTGGTTGAGGCCGGTACCCCCTGAGGATGCGTTCGAACACAAATCGCATTTTGTTTCACTGTTGCCGAAGTTCAGAGGGAATAATCATGAACAACCATATATCTTCCTCCGTGACTTCGAGTTAGTCTGTGCTAACATCCACCATCATAGGGTTAGCCAGGACTACATAAGGTTGAGAGTTCTCCCCTTCGCCTTGACTGATAAGGCGGCTTACTGGCTGAAAAATTTAGGAGAAATAGTCACTACATGGGCCACATTCAAGACTTTGTTCTTAAAGAAATTCTACCCAGTAAGTAGAATTAATCAGATGAGGATCAAGCTCATGAGCTTTACCCAACGCCCGAACGAACCATTCCATGAAACCTGGGAAAGATTCATAGACTTAATATAGAAATGCCCAAGACACGGGATAAGTAAAATGGTGCTAGTCCAAAGTCTTGTTAGGGGGCTAAATCCTGAAACTCAAGGGTTAGTAAGTGCATCCTGCGGAGGAAGCTACATGGAACGCCACGAGGACATTGTTTACAAGGTGTTCGAGAGACTTGCTAAATCCAGCCGTGCACAAACCACCAGCCGGGCTTATATAGCCCGCTCCAAAATGATGGTGAATAATCTGACGACTGATCAGAGTGCTGATATGGGAATAATAGCTGATAAGCTAACTATGGTCGAGCAGATTTATAAAAAGGTGGGCGAACTCCATAAATCATCTGATATGGAGAAATTAGCTAAATTGCCTAAGCAAATGGAGGAATTGGCTGACAGGGTATCTAGGATACCTGCCCTGACCACCCCCCACACCCATACACCAAATTCACTACATTCAAGGTCAAGGGGTAGGGCAACAGAGCCATTGGGGAGGAGACCAAGTCTTATCCCATCTAACTGAAAAAACCTCTCCTCAAACTGTTTATGAGGAACCTTCCCAAGTCATGGAGATAAATGGAGTTTGGTATAACCTGGAACCGGTCAACCGCTCAGACCAAAACTCCACTCCGAACCCTCGTCCACCGCAAGCCCAACCCACCTACTAGCCTCAACCGCAGCAGTGACAACAGTACCACACGGGTTATCAGAAACTGCAACCTCAGCCACAACAGAACCAATGCCAAGGCCAGCAGGGCCAATTCAGACAATATCAGCAGCCTCAGGAAAGACAAAGGCAGGGGTCCTCCTCTTCTTCTATCTCTCCGGAACTTCAGCGAATGCCGGATGAGCTTCATGACATGAGAATCGGCATAAATCGACTCTCTCGATGGAGAGACGAAGTGACCGCACCCCAGACCATGATTCCAGCTCAATTCCAAGCTAACCCAAATAGCCTTGGACATAATCAGGTATTAATCTCTGAGTATTCCGTACCTGAACACGATCTCTCATCAACCAATAACGCTTATAATATTTCTCTTAGGAGCGGAAGGACCGTAACCATGCCTGATCGAGCGAAGGAACCCGGTGACATAGCCCTAGTATCCACTAATTCACACAACCCTGGGAAAATTGACGAAGGAAGACAAGAGGAGAAAGAAGAAGTCCCACCCACACCACCCGGAGAAGAGTCAGATTCTGAGTCTAACAAAGAAACGCCACCAAGACACCAGCAATATCTAACCACCAATTTCCCTGTTTTCAGTCCAAGTCCCGTAGATAATTTTTCATTCTATAAAAGTGATATTTTTGATCGCAACAATTCCATTCCTTTCACTCCTGCTCTTACGGCCGGAAAGAAGAAAAACGTAAAAAACCAAGAAAATGATGACGAGATGGCCCGCATCTATAAAGAAAATATTAAGGTCACTCTGTCCTTAGACGAGATGATAGAAAGAGGCTAAGCTTTTCGAAAGTACCTTAAGGTAAGATGCACACCAACCAGGGCCAGCAAACAGACTCCTAGCCGAACAAAGAAACACATACTCTCTATTGCCACATCTCGTCTTATAAAAATGAGCTACCAAGGAAGAAAAGAGATATGGGTGCTCACTTTGTCACTAGCCACATCAAAGAAATCAAGTTTGCAAGAACTTTATTAGACAATGACTCATCCATCAATCTCATGCCCACAACCCTATTTGAGCATCTGAATCTAGGTCCTCTTAAGCAAGTTGCAGCTGTACTTCAATTCGCAGATACATCAACTAAGAGACCTAGGGGGGAGATTCGAAATGTTGTCATCAACATAGAGGGACAAAACTACCCAGTAGATTTCACAATGCTTGACATGGATGTCCCTAGAAATTGGAAAGACTCCCAAATGATACTAGGGCGGCCCTTCCTTAGGACCGCATGAGCTATATTTGATTACACATCCGGGAGAATCCAGTTTGGAAAAGTGGAACTTAAAATGAAGCAAACTAGGTTTCAAAGACCTGACACTGAGTCGAGCACTGAGTCTGAAAAATCAGAAACTGAGACAGAATATACAGAAGCAACAGTTGGACCCTAGAGTCAAAACCCAACCTCTATGATAGAATCAACCTCATCTGAAGAGGAAATTCATCTACCTATACTCTAGGAGACTCAGAGGCCCCTCTGGACCTGTCAGTCCATTCTCCTTATGGACAATCCCTGAGTAGGGTACACAGATTGGACGCAGCACTTGCCACACCACATTCCATCATTAGCGAACCGATCCCAGAAACACCCACGATGGTGGACGATATTGATACATTGCGAGCGTCCACATCACAACAAGAAACATCTCTGATGGAACCAGATTCAAGCAACATTATTGACCTACCTGAACGCAAACCACTACCCCCTACGCTTAAATATGCCTTCATTGTAGGAGATAAGGGACTGTTTCCGGTCATCATCAGGTCACATCTGACCGAAGAGCAGGAGATCCGCCTGCTTAATGTTTTGGAAAAAAATCGCAAGGCTATAGGCTAGAGATTGTCTGATCTTACAGGGATAAACCCAGCCATGTGCTCGCACCATATTTACTTGGAGGATAATGTTAACCCTCCTATGAATGCCAACGTAGGTTGAATCTAAACTTACGGGAAGTGGTTAAGACTGAGATCAAAAAATGGTGTAAGGCTAGTTTCATATATCCCATCTCTGACTCCAAGTGGGTGTCACCTTTGCATGTTGTTCTGAAAAAATCGGGACTCCATATTATCATCAGTGAGGAGGGAGAAGAGATCCCGACACGGGTACCCACGTCATGTTGTGTCTGTGGGGATTACAGACGCCTGAATGCCGCAACGAAAAAGGATCACTTTCTGCTCCCCTTTATTGATCAAATCCTGGAGAGATTGGCGGGAAGAGAATACTTATGTTTCTTAGACGGGTACTCGGGCTACAATCAGGTAGCCATCGCCCCCGAGGACCAGGAAAAGACTACTTTTACATGTCCTTTCAGCACATACGCATTCAAGCGAATGCCTTTTGGGCTTTGCAATGCCCTCGGTACCTTTCAGCGATGCATGATTGCGATTTTTGCTGACACGATTGGGGATTTCCTGGAGGTCTTCATGGATGATTTCTCGGTCCATGGCGATTCATTCGATGATTGTCTAGCGCACCTGGATCGAGTCCTCTAAAAGTGTAGGGAGGTAAATCTAGTGCTCTCTTGGGAGAAAAGTCATTTCATGGTAAAAGAGGGCATTGTATTGGGGCATGTCATCTCCAAGAAGGGAATGGAGGTTGACCCTGTCAAAGTTGATGTGATCAAAAAGCTCGAGCCATCTACAAATGTGAAACAAATACGGTCTTTTCTAGGGCATGTCGGATTTTACAGGAGATTTATCAAGGATTTTTCAAAAATTGTCCGACCACAAACTGACCTCCTAGGGAAAGACACCGAGTTCCTAGTTGATCATAAGTGTCTTGAGGCATTCGAACTACTCAAAAGGAAGATCATTGAGACTCCCGCCCTACAAGCTCCCGGTTGGTCTCTTCCCTTCGAGATCATTACAGACGCATCCGATTTCGTAGTAGAAGCAGTGTTAGGACAACGAAAAGATGGAATCACATATGCTATTCGCTATGCAAGCAAAGTTTTAGACCATTCTCAGAAAAATTACACCGTGACCGAAAAGGAATGGCTTGCTGTAGTTTTTGCCTTGGAAAATTTTCGATCTATACTTTTAGGATCGAAGGTGACAGTTTACACAGACCATTATGCCATTCGATACTTAATGGCCAAAAAGGACGCAAAAGCATGACCCCTGAGGTGGATACTATTGCTTCAGGAATTTGATTTGGATATTAAAGATAAACGTGGTGTTAAGAATGTCGTGGCTGATCATTTATCACGGATCGAACATAATAAAATCCCGAAATCTGAATCCATCCGTGAAACCTTCCGAGACGAGCCAATTTCTGCTATTGACTCACTCCCATGGTATGCAGATACGGTGAATTATCTTGTTATCAAGGAAGTTCCTCAGGGTTGGCCCAGGAATAAAATCGATCGACTCATATCTGAAGCGAGACACTACCATTGGGAGGAAACGTTCCTTTTCTTTAAAGGACAGGATAGCATATGGAGAAGATGTATTCCTCAAGAGGGATACCAAAGTATCCTCAATCTTTACCACACCTTGGAGGTGGGAGGACATCACTCTGGGAAGAGGACCGATGAGAAGAAACTGCAATGTGGATTTTATTGCCGACCTTGTTTAAAGATGCTTACAATTTTGTCAGGTCGTGCTCCGTCTATCAGAGAATGGGAGGGACCATTGGTTCCAAAGATGCCATGCTATGTAACCAGTGATCATCTGTGATGTTTTTGATGCATGGGGCATTGACTTTATGGGCCCATTCCCTAATAGTCAAGTATTTGAATATATTCTTCTCGCGGTAGATTATTTATCTAGGTGGGTGGAGGCTATCACTACTCGAGCAGCAGATACCAAAATTGTTTGCATTTTTTGAAAGATAATATTATTTCGAGGTTTGGATTTACAAAACTTTTAATATCTGATGGGGGAAGCCACTTTGTCAACTGGGAGGTGAAGAAGTTGACTAAGGAATACGTCATCGAGCACCATGTCGCTACTCCTTGCCATGCACAATCCAATGGCATTGCCGAGGTGTCAAACAGGGAGGTTAAAGGAATTTTACAGAAGCTTGTCCGCCCTGATAGGAAGAACTGATCCCAACTCATGGACCAAGTTCTATGGGCTTACCGGACGGCTTATAAGACCCCAAGGGCACCTCCCCATTTCGAATGGTATATGGAAAGCCATACCACTTGCCGCAGAACTCGTGCATAAATCAAAATTAATCAAAAAGATTAATTGGAACTGTCACCAAGGAAAAAGGAACCAAGAGATGGATTTGAATGAACTATCTGAAATCCGAAATCATGCTTATGAAAACAACACCATTTACAAGGATAGAGTAAAGAGATGGCATGACAAGAACATTCGAACAAAGATCTTTGTCCCAGGACAGAACGTCTGGTTATTTAATGCAAAATTGAAAAATATCCAAGGTAAATTGAAATCAAAATGGACGAGACCCTTCATTGTAAGAGTGGTACACAATAATGGCAGTGTTGAGATCTCAGAGACCGTAGATAGCACGCAAACATCTATAGTCAACGGTCAGTTACTTAAACATTTTTTTCGAATCCAACGAGCAATTAGTACAAGTTGAACAGATCTCCTTCACTCAAGGTATAGCTTTTGATGAAAGATTTGATCTGCCCAGATAGACCACCTCTCTAGATCCAATACTCTTATGTATATCCATCAACCCGTTCTCATCCCCCGATACTTAGGGGACGGGTTTCATTGTCCATACAACACTTCTATTCCTTACATTCACCCTCGACTACCTCATTTGATCACTTTCTTCCATGCTTAATCCATCAAAAGTCTAAGTATAGGGGGGCATGTCGACTTCTATTTTAGTCCCTCTATACTTAGTATGCACTATGTCTACATTTCCCTTTGTGCCATGAGGACATAACATACACTAAGTATAGGAGGGTGTCTTTGTATATATTTTATCTACTTTATCCATAGCTCATACTTTAATCGTTTTTACCTAACATCGGGGATGGGTACAAGTAGTGTGTATTATGTGTATAACATCTGTTTTTCAAAAAAAATCAATCATGGTCTTGCATTTTATCAAGCATTTCATACATTCATTGGTTGACATATCCCTGACACATTTACTGTCACTCGAGGCTTGAGGATTTTGAGGAGACTTGATTTCTGTGATCTTGAGAGTCTGAGTTAACATGCCTTGGTCATTAGGGTTTTTGAACTTAATTATCCACACTTCCCTAGTTTGAAAGATTTGAGCGCTATATTGCACTCTTCATCTCTACCTTCAAAAAGAATAGGATCATCACAATCACTTTCACAGCTGCATGATTGATGAGATGAGTAGAGTTATCACTTGAGGAACTGGGACTAGAGATTTGAGTTTAGATATGATATAATGATATTCAAGGATGGGATAAAGTTAAAGAAGTCTTTAGAAAACCTGAGCGTCAGCAAAATCCTAGCCAGTATGTGAACAAGTTCATATGCAATCTTTTTGATAATGACCTAAGTACCAGGGTGTGATGAAACTTAATGAAAAATTGTTGATCAGTGTGCGCCAACTTTTGGTAAAAGAAGTGGAGCTAGCCAACAAAAGAAAAGAAAATGTCAAAGAAAAGCTCTATTATCCAAAGTCAAATTCCAAAAGAGGTTCCACCAACAGCGAGTGCTCCCAAACATTTTCAAAGTGTCCACTGAGACCAAACGCTAATTAGGACCAAGGAGTCGGGCTGACACCAAAAAAGGGATCTGCATCGTAAATGCTACAAGTCTGGGTGTCGAAGGTATCTTAGATACTCAAAAGAGACACATCCCAGTGTATTCCCAGAAAAATAAGTCTAGACGACTCCAAATTCTCGTGACGGACACATTGATCAACAAAATAAAAATATACTTGTGTGAGCATTAAGGCACTCGAGAGGCACCTTGTTCCAATGTGAGGGAGAGAAAATTAGACACAATCCTATGCCCTCCATCATCTGGCCGTCCATCTACACTTTCAAGACTGACAAACTAATGAGAGGGTTGACTGAAGCAAGAATAGACTTATTCCCTAGTGTTGAAGATTAGGTCTGGAGGAGAGTCTCTTGGATTGGAACTTTGGGTGATGTCTCGACTTGACTCTCATGAATGCAGTACACTAAAACTCATATCCTTATACTATATGTACAAATAAAGAGTCTGAAGATTAGAAAAGTTGGATTCCTTTAGATTAAAGCATGGTTAAACCAAGACTTTTAGGATTACTCAAATTAAGGGTCTTCTATAAATTGAGCCTTGAAAATTCACATGCACAGTCAGGGATGTATTTCACTAAGTCATTCATTCATGCTCGGGGACGAGCATGGTCTAAGTATAGGGGTATGATGAATCACGTATTCATCATGCTAAAATTGGTCAATTAGGCTCGGTTCTAAAAAATTCACATGTTTTTGATCATTAACAGAGCATCATTAGCATTCATACATGTGTAAATAATATGTACATTTCCTCATGCATAACTGCATTAAAAATCCCGTGCAAAATAGCCCAAAAAGCCGCTAACTTCTTACATTCGTAAATAATTCATCCTAATTTCGATTGACCCAAAACAACCTCCATTGTGTAGATATTATCAACTTTATTAAATAAAAAAATACAAAAAATTACTAACTCAAATAAGTGTCAAATAATCCCAAAGTCTAATTTCACATCCGACGGACTAAAACACGCATATCTCCCTCATACAGTGTCCAATTTTGGTCTACCCACTTTTAAAGTACTCCATTTTCAAATTCCTTCAAAACAAGATCAATTTCGTAAAATTCGTAGCTCATATGTGAAAGTTGGATTTTGGGCCTCTTTTGCGCATTTTGAGTTTTTGCTATTTTTGGCCTAAGTTTTTATGTACATAATTAATCCTTTTAATTTTATTTCTTCTTCATTGATGTTCTTTGATGAAAGTTTTATTAAGCAACACAAAAATCCAAATCTAGATTAAAACTGAAATCAAAGAAACTGACTGAGTCCAAGTGTCCGTTGTCGGTCTGTACAAAAATTCTGTGTTTCTTACTTCTAATTTATTTTCCTATTTTCTTATTTATTAAAAACCCAAAAAATCAGATTAGCATGTAAATAATTTCCTTGCATTTTATCGTATTTTTTCTAGATTTTTTATCCTTTTTCAAACCACCAAAAAATACAAAATCCCAAAAATCTGGTTCTCTATACACATGGAGAACCATCAAAAATACCACTTCACACAGGTAACCTCTTTTTCTCCCGAGTCCTTCATGAAAGTTGTAGATCTCATCGAGACAAACAACTTTCGTGAAGAAAATTTTTCGATTCGAGGTCTCCTTCTATTTCTTTTCTATTTTTATTTATCTTTAAATTTTGAAAATTTTTTGGGGGTGCCACGTGGCAGCCCCTGGGCGTGTCACGTGGCACCCCACGATTCTCTCTCCAGCTGCAACCTTCCAGGTCACGTGACCCACCTTCCCCTTCCTCTAAAACGTTCATCCTTCCCCGCGCGTAACGCCCCCACTTCGCCTCGACCGCCCCTTCAACCACCGCCGCCTGGGCCCGTTACCACCATCCTGGCCATCCACCTCCCATAACCGTTGCCACCCTGCTCCTATAAAGCCCCCCATCGTTGGCCTTCCACCTTATCTGCCATTTCAGGAAGAGCCTCGACGCCCTTGGTGACAGCAGGACTTGGGCAACCTCCGGCGTGATCTAGCCGCCTTCTGGTGTGCTGCTTCGAGCTTCCAAGCTCGCTCCCACTCCGGCAGCATCTAGTTGCCGTCGAGCCTCCATTACAGGTACCCCTCTCCATTCCTCCTCTTCATCCGATCCCACGCCACGCAACCACTGCCGACCGTGCATAGGCCGGAACCCCTTCCCCTCGTGCACCCTCCGCGCTTTGCCGTTGGTGAAGCTTCGCCCCCCCTTTTTTGCCTTGGTAATCTCCTGCAGGTGTCTCGCCGGCACGCAGATCCTCCGCACAACGCACGGGCTCCGCCACCTCGCCCTCTGCACTCGCACCGCTCGGTCGAGCTCCGCCATCTGCAGGTCCATCGTCAGCCACCTACGTACCTCCTGCTCTTCCGTCTCGCCGTCGCGCCCCAGCGTGCGTGGAGACCACCGCCTCCACTAGGCCTCCCCCGTGCCTCGGTCGCACCATGCCGCCCTCCGCGCCTCCTCCTTCGAGCCTCCGTTGGATCAGGCGCTGACCCTTGATCCGACGGCCCCACTCACGCCACGTCCTCCTCCCCCGAGCTTAGATCCTAGTAAGAGGCTCGAGCTCTCTGAACCTAGGCTCGGGACCCACGAGTCTCCAGTCACCGCCACCTAGGCTCGGGACAGCCGAGCTTGAGCCCCGTCTCCAAGTCTCTGGTTCGGCGCCCGAACCTGAGGTCAACCACCTGAACCTGAGCCCCGTCGTCCAAGCCTGCTGGCGCACGTGCGACGCATTCGTGCGCATTGAAGAATTGCACCAAAGCCCCTGATATTTCCAGATATTGAAAATATGCCCCCCGCTTGGGTAAATTACAGAAGGGCCCTCCTGACTTTGCAAAATTACAGATAAGCCCTCTAGGGACATGTTTGAAGAGAAAAAAACTTTATTTTAATTACATTTTAGTCCTTGAAATTTCACTTCATCGTATCCTTTTCATACGAACTCCATTTTTAGCATATAATATTGTCATTTTAAAGCTATTTTCATGCTCTACTATTTAGCATAGCTTGTGACAGATCTGAGGTTGTTAATGATAATTATTATTTGAGGATCTATGTTGACTCTTGCAGGCTGAATTTTGACATATTATATTTTCATGGATAAATTGATTCTACAGGGGTTTTCTTATGAAGGATAGATATTGATCTCTCATTCTTTTACATGATTAATTTTATTGAGGCTTTGATTAGAAAATAATGATTTATCAATAGAATCATTTGCCTTATCCCAGTAATTTGCAGGATTGTTTCTCATAACTAATTTCCTTCTACTTGCTTCAGGAGTTATTTTGATAAATATTTCTGGACATGATCTCTTTCAATCTGTGATGTGATTTTGAGGATTAATTAACTTTATTAATTGATGATTTAAATCATGAAGAATCACAGATCCTGAGCTGAATTAGTGTTTCTGTTTATTTCCTTGACATTGCATTTCTTCGCATTTGTATTATATTTTCCCAACACAGCAATTAACCGAGCATTAATTGATTACTCAATTTAATTTAAAATCGCGCAACTAAGAATCACCATTCCCTATGTTCGATCTTGGTAGACTTGCGAAGTAAAAATACTCCACAACATTCAAAGTTTGTGATTTCTGTTGAATCATTTTCTGCCTCCTATAGTACAATTCATCATTATTAAAGAGGCAGATTTCACGCTCATCAGGTACCTCCATAGGCTTGTGATGGGGTACTATGCATCATAATGAAGTTCCCAACACGTCCACTTAGCTTCACATACCAACGTTTAACTCCGTGTTAAACCCTCAATTATTCCACTTGATTCATTATAATCACATTTGCCCAACCAACTTCCAACCCATGAATCTCATGGACCATCCAAGTCCATTACCCACATGTAAGAGTCTACAATGGGGTAGGACGCGAGCCAAGGCATCGATTACTAACATAATCCATACCATAGTCAGAATCTTCATGACTATCCCAATCCTCCTTATTTACATGAGACTTGATTCATTTTCCAACTCAATAACCATCATTTCCCAGGACTCCCCTCTTCGTACTCCCACCTGGAATACCAACCAAACACCAGCTAGTACATAAGTGTTAACCCTAAGTGAAAAAGTCAAGTAATAGACTAATTACCATGACTACTTGACTCACACTCTAAACACTAGGCTAAAGGCATTCAAGTATTGAGTCTGAACGCCATGCGGTGACTCCTTGGTGTGTTAAGCAGCATGTCCTCCAATCGAGCAACTACTAAGAAACGGTTGGGATCACGGTCGTCTAAGCTCCTACCGGGGGCCCCAAGGTGTGCATGCCCATACCTTTATAGTAATTACTCTACTATCCACAAGCCACTTAAGATCAAATCACTGCGACATAGACAATAACCCATCGGAAAAGGCATTCATTAAACATAGATGTAGATATATAAATCATGATATTCCCCCATAATTATTCGATTTGATGATCAAGATGCTCTAAACTCATGGAGGCTCATCGCATCAAGATTAGTTTGATTCAACTCAAAATGGATACATTTTTTTATTTTCAACTCATTCCCAGTATTTCATATATTTATCATATACTATAAAAGTCATAGATGACTCTACATTTTTTAGATTTATTTTCATTAAATTTTAGGTCCATTTGGGTTTATAGTTCCAAAAATGACCAATCATCTAACTTTGATGATCTATCGGTACTGATCGATCAACAAAGATACTATGATATGTCATTTTGGTGTCAAATGATCGATCATCCATTTGGCATGATCGATCATTCCTAGACAGTGATCATATTTTTCTCCAGCGACATCCATGAAGTTACTTTGACAATGAATGGAATTACAATCCCTTGTTACTCTTGTTACCCACATCATGAATATTGATAAATCCCAGATTTATCAGCTTAATTGATTATATTTATCTCCTTTACTTAAGTTAATAACATGATTCATAACTTTATTAACACTAACAACTAAGTATTGTGTTGTATATAATTAACATTAATTATTATATATTAATATGGTGTAATATTTTATGTATTTATTTCTTATAAAAAATCAAATAAAAATTAGAATAAATTGTACATAAATAAAATAACATAAATAAAATAAAAATACAAAAAATAAGCAAAAAATAAAGAAAATTATTCTATATTGTTTTTATTAGTATTTAATTTTTAACTATATATAGTTGACTTTTGATCTCTTTGACTTCTACATGAAAGTTGTAGATCTCATCGAGATCTACAACTTTTATGTTTACCACTTTTCCTAATTTTGATCCTAACTAAATCTTTTTTAATTGTATTTGAAATTCTGATTTATCCTATTGGTGATCGTACCACGTGACCCACTCATTGGCTAGCCACATGTCTGCTCATGTCCGTCGTTCGATTGCATACTAATCAGGTGCATCTGATCCGTTCATCAGCACCTTCGTTATAGTCATTTGATCTGATTCTTAGATCATATCACAGTCGTCTGTTAGTGCCTTGTTTTGGACCACTTGATCCTCTTGATCAAGTGGATCTCATCCACTTGTAAGCGCCCCATTTTGGATTGTTGGATCATATGATCCAACGACGCCTAGTTTATCTCCAACATCCAACATTCCCTTCTCTTCTCTCTAAACCGTTCAAGCTCTTAACTTCCCCCATTATCTCTCCCTTATTAACTGCCCTTGCGCCTAACTTCCCTCACCGACCTTAAATCCACTCTCCCCTCTTCCACGCTGACATCTCAATCTCTCCGAAACCTAACTGACCTAACCGCTAGAAGTGATTGAAACCACTTCAGGAACCACCCAAACCACACCCCTTTTCCTTCTTTAAACCCCCCCATCGCTGTCAGTGGCGGTCGTCCATCCTTGTGCGAGATTTAGCCCAGCCTACTATCCCTCTTCGTGATAGGATTGAGGATCAACAAGAGAGTCTTTATCCGTAACCGTTTGCATCCCTAGTCATCAAGCCATGCCTCCGACCATCCTCCGTCAAGCAACCCACTCCTTGGATCTTCACCAACCGCTAACGGGCCTCCTTCGTCGTTCGACACGTAAGGAGGAGCATGGTGGCGCATCTAGCGATTCATCAGAGCCCAACCATCACCGTCACGTAAAAGAAAGCAAACAGAGGAGGTACACATTACAATTACCATCATATTTCTATAATTGGATGGTCTTGTGATTCTACTTCAGCCTCGATACCAGACCAGGAGATTCGGTGGATCCGAGCCTGCTTTGAAGCATGAAGATTACCCATGTGGCCTCCAAACCTATAACCGAGCCAATCATCACCCGAGCCTAGTACCGCAACCGCCTCATGCGTGCCGATCTAGGAATTTTGCAAAGTCACCCTTATCGATTTGCATAATTGCAATTATACCCTCGTGTAGGGGTATTTCATAAATTTTAACATCGATTTTCTATAATTTCATTTCAGTCCCTCTATGGACCTATTTTTTATATTTTAAACTATGTTTTATCCCATTTATACCCCTGGATTCTATGTTGAATAACTTGAGTATCTTTTATCCGATTGAGATGATTTCAGTGACATTTTGATCCTCGTTTAATTATTTTTGATCTGATATGATTTATTTTCTGATTAGATAATAGATGAAGGATTGATTTATGAGATTCTATATTGTGCATCCATACTTATTAAATGAAATATAACTATACATTGTATTGATCAATTGGACTTAGAATTAAGTTATATAATTGCTTAAGTTTGATGATTCATTCAAGGCATATTCATGAGTATAATTGCATTTGTTAATCTGTTCATTATGCTCATTTTGTCTAAAAAAGCATTATTGTGTTAAATCACAATTCATTTCATCCATGCCTACATTCGTGATGTGCATTGTTCTGCGTTGTCTCACTGTCTGCTTGTATTATTAGTATGTTTCGACCTAGATTAATTTATCAATCACTTAACCTATATATTTTCATGTCTAAATAATCGTATTGTAGCTCGTGTCCTTGAGTTCGACCTTGGACTTTCCAGGTTAAAAATTAAAGCCGAGAACCTCGTTACTGAGATTTCTCTCGATTCTATATGAAAAGCTAAGTTCCCGTGCTACAACAGATCCTAAGTATTACATGCATTTAGCGATTCATCAAATATACAATCATTTTCTTTGTGCACCTAGCCATTCAACAGAAAATCCCGAAAGGTTGATGCGATAAAATCTGACTTTTGGCGTAAAACTCACCCAAATGCAAAATCGACACCCATACATGTTCTAAACACCACCAACAACTCGTGGTGCGAAAATCACGCATAGCCATCAAGAAGAGATGGGTAAAATCTGTACCTATGGGAACATTCTCCCACGAGTTTCTTTACTTGGAATGAGAGTTTTGTGGTATTTCGTGGAACACGGATGTGTCCACAATGATCCTCCCATCGAGCTGTTCGAAATAGTGTACCGGGACATTTAATTTGTGGCCAGAAAATTACTATGACAGCGAAGTTCAGATGAGAGGGGAGGAGCTCATGCAGAATGGCTAAGTGGTCTGACCACTTGGCTCATCCCTTCTCTTTTATAGGGGTTCAACCTTAAACGGATCTAAATAACCGCAACCCATCTATATTTGAGAGTTATTCTCTTAGATGGACTTCGATTTCGACGTTCTTGGACTCATTGAAAAGATCTCGACGAGAACTATAAAATGTCATGATCATTTTTCTGATTTTGTTATTGGATCAAATAAGAATTTGAGAAAAAGTTCGGGTTCTATAATACGAGGGATATCACAATATAGAATGAAATTATAAGAATATTTAGTTGATGTTAAATATATTTAATTTGACATAGGCTATTTTTTTCATAAAGCTTCCCATGAAGCTGAGAGTGTGCAAAGTAATTATGCAAAATATTAGAAGCAATATGGAAGCTTTTGAGCGAGCATCAAAGTAAGCTCACGACAACATAGCACTTGGAAACTTGTTGGGAGTGAAGAGCTTATGAGTGATAATGAACAAGAGAGATTGAAAGAAGAGATCTTTTGTACCAAGAGAAAAAGTTGATATGTTGAAAGGAGGAGAGTACATACCCTTCTATAAAGATAAAATGTAGGTGGTTTACGCTTGCAGAAAAGGATGTTAAAACATGAGAAGGTGCCTTACAAGATTTACATGCAACGCTAGGATATTAAGACGCATAAAAAGTTAAGTCAGTCAACAAGATCTTTGTATTAGCCGATTGCTTTTGATAGTGGACTGAAATTAAGGAGTCAATTGATCTGAGATAACGTTCAAAGGAGTCAATTGATCTGGGGTAACGTTCAAAACCTATCAACAGCTACTCATTTGGCTTAGTTAATTGAATGTCAAGATGAGTCACTAAAGGTGTGGATTAATCCACTGAAGTAGTTTTGTCACCAACAATAGTATACATTATTAAGTATCGATTTTTGACTCGGAGTAGTGAACCGATTAGATGGATCTTTGAAATAAAGGATCTTTTTGTGAGTTACATATTTTTAACGAGTTTTTCTTTTAGGCTATTTTGCATTGTCACATAAAAAGAATAACAATGTCAACACGACTTCATTCAACAATCATGTTATTTAACTCTAAGTTGAGACATATGGTTACTATCATCACAAGATACTATAGTTGAATATTTTTCCCACAAAATGAATATCTTCATCACAAAGTTTGACAAGTTAGCAACCTGAGTCAATACTAGATGGTAAGTTTAATAGAGCCATCTTTTTCCAAAATGCAAAATGGGTTAAATACACATGAAAAATAAATATTTGTGACGTATATATATTATCAAAACTGAATGTTCAACTATATAACTTCTCCTTATCTAGTTTTTGTACATTTGTTTTAAATAAGGAAAATCTTTGTTCAACCTTACTTCGGTAATTATTCTAATAGAGTCACGACTATCATGACCTTGGAATATATCTTTGGAGAGGATCACGATGATTGATGACATTGATGGTAATAGACTCGTCTCTTATCCTATCATTTAATGGATGTCGCGATATGAAGGTTTTTTTCGAGGATGTCATCAAACAATAATGATGATTAATGATGAGATGAAGAAACAATCGACCAAATTTTGATTAAGTTGTCTTATGGTGTTGCTATGATTTTATGATTCTCTAAGGGTGTGTTTGGTTGCTGGATTAGCCCGGGTTAAACTAGAGGAGGGTAAACTATTTTTTGTTTTGGTGTTTGGATACATGGTTAAGGATTGAGTGAGTTTGTTGTGATGTGATTGTATTGAAGTTTGAAAAAGTGAGTAGTTATTGTGATGTAATTGTATTGGAGTTTGGAAAAGTGAGTATACGTTGAGTAGTTTATAATTTTTAGATGATATAATGGTATAATATATTATTTTTTTGATGAAATTGATAAAAGATAAATTATTTATTTAATGTATAAAAAAAGAGATGGAGAGTGAGCTCCACAAGTGAAAGAAAATGTGGATTTTGGGTGGATAAACACTCCAAGGGAGGGTTAACCCTCCAACCGAAAGTGGTCTAAAGTGTTAGCAAGAAGATGATTGTGATCAACGATGTGGCCGAGCATGTCTTGGTCTGGTGATGCCTCTCGGAATTGGTTTCTCTAGTGACTAAGTTCTTATGAACTTGTGGTATGAATCTTCAAGCTATATTTAGTTTCGCAAGTGGCACGCGTCGAAGATATTGTACCCCTCACCATCACCCTCCGAGTATATTATCCCTTCCATGCTTATCCCAGTTAGATTTGCAAGGAGAAGAGAGCTCATCACCGATCATCGGATACATATGCACATCTCATTTTATGACACATTGAATGATCTAATAAATTCCATTTTATGTGACGCTTTCTAAATATCAACAAAAATAGAAACAGATCCGACGGTCTCAAATCGTTGGATTTTTTCACGGGACGACTTCGGGAGGTGGAGTGCGGGCGAAGCTTCCCTTTGCTCCCCACCAATATAAAATGCCACCCCACCCGCCTCGCCTTCTCCTCCACCCAATTTCCCCACTCGCAGCGTGTTCATCTCGCTCAGCCGCCGTCCTCTCCTCACTCTCTCGCTTCGTGTAAGTCCAAACCCTAATCTATCCTATCCTCGTTCGTGCCCTCGCCCTCCAGTCTCCGATAATCCAATCACATCTGTTTGATTCTAGCTACTCCTCAGACGATCGATCCGATTTAGGTCTTGGTCCGTGGTTGTGTTTGGGCGTTGTTTCGGAATCTCGGTGTGGTTCGGCTGTTTTATATCGACGATCTGTACGTTGTTGATGTTGTAATTTGTCTTTTAGATTATTTGTTCGATCCCTTTCTTAGATTAGGGATCGTGTCGGGTTTGGTTGTACAGGGAGATATCAAATTTGTTAGAGTTTTGGTTAAGAACTGTGGGATGTTTGATTGTTGCGTACAGGTTTTCGGCCTCAGCATCAAATGTCAGGTGGTTTCGGCAAAGGCAATCCGTGGTTTCTTCGCCAAGAGTTTTGCTTAGCATACCCCAGCCAGTTGTGGTGTTGGTGCTGCATCTCGTTCAGGCACTGGACCTGACAAGGTCCGCATGTGATTGGTTCTGGCTCTGCACTTGTGAGACGATTTGTTGCCCGGCGAATCAATCGGGGGCTTGCAGCAGGGAGGGTTTCATAGGTGCAGAGACAATTCAGTGGCGAGGGAACATAGAAAACGGTGTTGAAGGTGATAATTGAAGTGCGACATTGGCGATTACGAAGGATTTTTACACGCAAAGAAATTTTTTCTGCTAGAAATGGGAAGATCTTCTCTTCCGCCTGGGTTCCGCTTCCATCCTACTGATGTGGAGTTAGTTCAGTACTACTTGAAACGAAAGATTATGGGGAAAAGACTTCATTATGATGCTATAGCAGAGGTTGATATGTACAAGTTTGCTCCTTGGGATCTTCCAGGTAAACCACCCATATATTTCTGAATTTCTGTTTTTTCCACAATTGGGTTTAAAATATTGGATGTATTAAGTTTCCACTTTTGTTTACTCAAAACTAAAGGATGTAAGCAGGGCATGTTCATTCAACTTGTCGAAACCTTATGACAGAATGCCTAGATGATTATGGGTTCCAAATCGGTGTGCGACTTTGATGCAGCGTGGAACCGAAATATAGGACCACCTATTTATTTAATTTTATCCGTTAATTTTATTTACGTTTATTTGAGTCGTCGTATTTTTAATTAAATAAACGGGATCGCTTGTGATCTCAATTAGTTAGAGATTTGAATTTCAAATTAGTCGGTTAGTCCGTTAGAGTCAATTTAGGATAGTTAGTTTCGATTTGAATTCCATTTTCCATATTTGTAACCTCATCCCTCCTATATAAAGGGATGATAGGCTAGTTGTTTAAGACAGTTCAGTGATTTATAAAAATTGAGATTTTATCTCTCCTCTCCCCTTTCCTTCTCTCTCCCCTCGCATGATCTTCATGTTCTTCCTCCCCTAATCCCTCGTGTTCTCGACGAGTTTCTCTCCTCAGCCCCTCCAATTTATTCTTCCACCAAAATCCAAAAAAAAATATTTTTCATCGCCGTGCGGATTCTCGATTTGCATCAGACTTGGGTAGGATTCTCAGAGAGGGAAGAAAATCTGAACATCCATTACTGCAGATGCTATCAAGTACCCTCGACACAGAGAATGGATCTAAGTGACACCTCGATGAACTTGTATGTGTTTCCAAAATTATGCAGACTAAAAAAAGGGAATTGGAATAAGCAGTGATGTTAAATGCATGCTTGGGCAAACACCAGTGGTCCAGCACCTTGGATGCTGAACGTTCAAGGCAGAGGCAAAAAAATGATTTTTCTTCCAAATTTTGCATTTTAAATAATTTTTAGGCTATTGGGTTAGACTTAGATATATGACCTTTACAGAAAAGTATACATACTATACATACATATGCATACATACATAGACACACACATGCATTATTTGCATGCATGCATTATAGACATATAGGATCAATGCATTACACATACATACATCTATACACATTAGTTCTAAGTTTGATGTACACTTGTAAATTCTCACATATACATATTAGTTCTAAGCAACATGCACACACATCACGTGCATGCTTGTTAATGCACCTCTTACATTTAAGATGTTGAGAACTAGATGCAATAAACGATAAATCAAAATATGTTGTGGGTTGAGAGGGTCGGTCATCTGGGATTTTGTGTTACTATAAGTCTATGATGGTTTCCCATCTGGGATTTCGTGCTGCTGCATTGAATGCATTTTTTTAGGTAAAGATGCTATATGGGGTGGTGATGGTTTACAATTTGTGTTAATTTGTCTGTTTCACTGGCATTGGGAAGCACATTCAAGGATGTCATGGGTGATGGGAAATTGTTGAGTTTGACTGGAAGAAGAGTTGATTGCATAAGGAGGTAGGAAAGAAGGGAGGTAGTGGAGGTGCATGCATTGTTTTAAAAAGCTTGCCTTGAGGCGTAAGCCTTGAGACTTTTTTTTTGACAACAAACACCTTGAGGCTTAAGCCTCACACAGAAGTTCCGAGGTGTAAGCCTCATGGTATTTGAGGCGTATGAGACGGTAAGGCGGTCAAGACGAGGAAGAGGTGTAAGCCTCAAGTGTGAGACTTTTTTCTAAAGCTTTTGGATTATATACTTTACACATGACCATGTTTTGCCCTAAACATTATATATTTTTATACCAGTGTTTTTGTTTCCATGTTAAACCTTGCATATTTCTATAAATAAGTATGTACAAAGAGAAGAAATTGCTCGATACAAGTGAAGCTTGATGATCTTGTATGCATCATGTTCAATTTATCATATTGCATCCACACATACTAGTTCTGTTGTACACAATATACATGATTCTATTTGAATTGTAATAAAATTTTTATACTAGTTGCAAGTTTGCAACTTGATGTTGTTATTTGATTGTGCTATAGATAGTTATTATATATATGAAGAAGCACAGTTGAAAAAAATCACATGGAGTAAAATAATAATTTTGTTTTGACATGAATAGCAGAAGCAATCACGTGATTAATATTAGTTTTTCTGAATTTCAATTCTTTCATTGTTTATGTGTTGTATCTTTTTACCAATGTGAAATTATTTTTAAATATGTTTTTGGAAAAAAACTCAATATTATATATATTAATGTAGTTTACTTAATTTTATTTTTTCTTTCCAAAAAATTAAGGCTTACGCCTCAAAGCTTATGCCTCGCCTCACATTTTAGGAAAATGCCTCGAACCGTCATTGGGTTCATGGAAGTGGTGACAATGTGGAAAGAGATTCTCAGTGTACCATTCTCACAGTGTGCATGAAAGGGAGACTAGAGGTGTGAGATTGGTGCATGCAAGGTTTCAGGGATTGAGGAAAGATGTTTTTGGTGGTGGGGGTGCATCAACAGGACTTGTAAACTATGAGAGAGAAATTTTGCTTCAAACAACATGTATTCTCATTCTTATTGCAATTGTAGATAAACCGGTATACGATGCTCTTAATCCTTATTTAATCAAGGATTAATGTTGATCATGCTTACATAATCAATTGAAATATTAAAACCCTTCATTTCCTCTATAAGACAACATAACTTCATCAAAGACAATATGACTAAATATACCAACAGTAAGAAAATGAAAAAATGAAATAATGGAGAGCAATGGTATTTATTTGTTTCTATTTACAAGCTGCTCTTTTGTTATGTAATATTATCATTATTAATTGTATTTTTAATAAAATTATTCATGCCGCAGAGAAGGTTTGCTTAAGATCCAAGGATCTTGAATGGTATTTCTTTTGCCCAAGAGATAAGAAATATGGATGTGGTCAAAGAGTAAATCGATCTGCTGATATCGGATATTGGAAGACTACTGGGAAGGATAGACCTGTTTACTATGATTCATTTATTGTTGGGATGAGAAAAACTCTTGTATTTCACACAGGGAAGGCACCACATGGTGAGAGAACCAATTGGGTTGTTCATGAATACAGGCTCGAGGATAAGCGGTTAACTCTTGCTGGAGTCTCTCAGGTAAAGCCTGTGTTAATGTTTTTGAGATGTGATGGATTTGTTACAGGTTTAGGTTGTATTTTTTGTTTCTTTGTTTATTCCACTTGATATTTTGCTTATTCAATCTAGGCAGAAACTTCTCATTGCCTGCTATATCTGTTCATTTTGGTTAATTTTATTATTGTTCTGCTTTTGCATCAATACCCTTTTTAAAGTTTTGTTATGTACATATTTAGTGTTCTGCTTCCACGAAAGATGTCTAAACAACCTTAAGTTTAGCGACCTTGTTAATTTGCCATACCCCTACCATTATCAAATTTCACATATATACCTTTATCTTACCATAAAGAAATGAGATCTGCCTTGTTTTCATTTCAACTTCATCATATAAGTTGTTCATAAACATAATTATGCATAAAAGGGTGTTGATATCATATTCATAAATAAAACATCATATTTCTCATAAACCTTAATTTATTCTTTATTTGAATTTGTCTTAGTTCACAAATCACTATGCATGTTTGGTGGTTAATTGCTGACAGAAATGGTCCATAAAGATAACATAAATAGATACAACTGCAGAGGACTTATCACACACCTTTGGAAGGTGTTGACCAATACGGCCCTTACGATCCTGTAACAGGTGCCAAAAATCTTAATTTACATATGTTTGAGACTTTATACATGTTTATTTTGATTGTGGATGATTATCACACATTTACACCATATAACACATATACTATAGACTATGTATATACTAATCAAAATCCTATCTACCACAACGACATGGAGTTGATTGAAGCATATATAACATATGATAACATAGTATCCCGTGTTACATATAACTTACATCATAGTTAAAGCTCGTGCATAAGAGGTTCTTTCATTTATGTTGAACTCTATACGTGTTACATGTTTCATGTAGAGATTGAGTTGGTTTAATTTCATTATGTATGTTTCTTTCATTCATGGACCATGTTGAGACAGAAATTACCATTAACATTATTGTAGATTCTAAATATGTAATTTGTGGACATGATAAGATGAGCATGAGTAGGAGTGGGAGCGACACATGAGGGGAGGGTGCCGACAACCTTTATGATTGGAGGGCCACCTCCATTGAGGAGGAAGGAGAGGGGTAGAGGATGTAGTCATGGAGGAATTGGATGGGGATGGCCCTTGGAGCTGGTCGATGGAGAAGAAATGCGTGTTGATGGCTTGGGAGGGGCCACGAGATGGTGCTTCAGATGTGGAGCCGCAGACCATCTATTTTGGTCATGCAAAGCGATGGAGCAGTTGTACTTTTGATGTGAGAAGCTGGAGCATCGATGATAAGAGTGCGAAGTAAGGGAAAAAATGGCTGAGGAAGGCAAACCACAACGACGAGTTCGGTTGTCGTAGCTATCAAGATTGCTATGATGCACCTAGAGTCGACGACTATGGTTTCGCTTGGGGGTTTGTTGTTTGATGTGGAATGGGGTTTATTGCTACCACGGTTAGTGAAAGATGCATCGAAGGATTGCTTATTGGATGGACTTGTGGTGGGAGAAGGTGATGTCGAGGCCTTGTGAAAAAGTACAGGAGAGTCTGACGATACTGAATTAAGGTGGTGCTTGTGTTGATGCGATTTGGTTGCATGGAGGAAGTCTCCGTATTAGGCGTCTGTCTCCGGAAGGCATAAGGGAGGTGATCACGTGGGCACTAGAGTACGACTTATTATCGGAGTTGCGAGGTGCGATTGCATGACAAAGACCCCATTTCCTTGATGGTAGTGCCATGGAGGAAAAATCAACTTGGAAGTTTTGTTGTTGTTGGTGTTCTGTTTAGATGTAGAAGGATCGGAGTTTTGCAGGAGGCCTTGAAACACTTAGGTAAGGTTGTTGATGTATGCAACTATGCCATACTGCCAGGTGAAGGTTCAGAGATGGTGCTTGCTATGAAGGGGGGCAGCCCCAACCACTGCTATGGACATCTATGTGGATTGGAAAAAGGTTGATATCCTTGTGGTTGTGGGTCTTGGAAGCTGGGGGAGGGTCGAAGGAGGTGTCATTGATGGTTATTGATGGTTAGGGACTGTAGTCGGCTACGAGAAGCTTGATGGTTGCTAGCTTTGAGGGCGACGGAGTCCAACAATCGTATTGGGGTTGCCTTAACACCGCTTACAATTTCTTGAGGGCTACATTGGTTGTTCAAGACACCTCTTGAAGTCGGGTTATAAGCAAAACCTGTTAGGACCTTCTGGTCCAAAGCTATTTAAGGGATCTTTGGCGGGTTCGAATATGCGCTTTTCGGCCCCCATCCCGATTGTCATTGTGAGTTATTTGGGCACAACCTTCCACATGATTAGGAGCACAGACTGGGGCCGAGCAGCGGATCTTCATCTCTTGGAGCTTGGTAGCGACTCGAGGGCTCTGACTCTTGCAACACCTTTAGGTCTTCGATCACTTGTCACGAGGGCGAGATCCAGGCCAAGGCTTGGGTCCTTATCGGGCACATGGGTTGATCTTACAGGGGTCGTGACATTTTTGAAGCGTAGAGTGGTGAATGCGATCTCCATCGATGGTGATTTTGATGGCTTCTCAAAATCCGTCGATTGTCACTGCAGTAAGGGAAAGGGTGAGGGCTTTAAAACTGGGATGAGGGTAGGTCATCATAGAAGTGGAGATGCCTCATCGTAGCGTCGGACAAAGTTTGACCTTAGGGGGGGGGGATTGGGGCTTGGCACATGGCAATCGGGATGGCCTAATTGTGGGTGGGTTGGCTTATGAGTGGGCGACATAGATGTTAACCTTCTTGCGGAAGCGCTGTTGATCGAATGCGTTGGAATGGGAGGAGGTTTTGGTGTCGAGGTTAGTGATGATAATGTGGGGCTTGTGCACTCAGGACACATGGCTACAGGGGATGCCTCACAAGTCTATGATGGCCCGATGGTGATTACTGCCATTGAAGCGGAAAAGGGAAGGGAGGTGATGAGTGTTGAAGTAGACGATGGAAAGGGGGTGATTTGTAGGGTGGCAAACGAGAGGAATGATGAAAACGAAGAAGGAAGGCGTTACGAGCAGGAGATTGCACGAACAATGGGGGATTGGATGGTGGGGTTACCCCTCGGCTTCCTAATGAAGCTCATATCATGGAATGTGAGGGGCCTGTGCAAAGAGGATAAGCGATTGGATTCTTGTTGGACAAATGGAAGACTAATATTGCTTGCTTACAAGAGACCGGAATTAATTCTTGTGAGTCGGTGATATGGAGTTCCACCTTAGGTCCCCATCTCAATGATTTCATAGTTGTCTTAACGAATGATAGTTGGGGGGGGGGGTAATTGCGTCATGGAATGACGACATGTACGAATTTGTTGATGAGGAGATCTTGGCCCACTCAATATCTGCGGTTTTGGCAAACAAGTTGGATCTTTCTTGGTTCGTTGTGACCTCGGTGTACGATATTGTAGGTGTGTTCGCTAATACGATATTGTGGGATGACCTATATCAAATTAGAATTAGATTTTTGGAGATGGCTTGGCTTGTGGTTCATGATTTTAACGTTATACTCTATGCAGAGGATAGACCAAGGGGAAGAGGTGTGTATGATCTTGGTTCTGATCTATTTGGTGAGGTTGTGGATGAGCTTGCCTTATAGGGTATGGTGGCTGCCAATTGTAGACATACTTGGAGAAGCTCCTCATCCTGTTCATGCATTGATCATTTTCTTCTATCCGTTGAAGTTTTGGAATTGTTCAACTTGGTTACTGTAACCTCCCTTTCCGGATCGAGCATTTGGTTTCCTAATATGTTATAATCTACCTCCTTTAAAAGAATTTTCATCATGATGAAAGAAAACTTACCAAGGAGATGCAGAAAATGTTGGTGCATTTCATCCCCTAACTCAAACATCGCTTCTTTTCTTTGATGGTGCCACTAAAGAACGTTGACCATGGGAACCAAGCGGCTTCACGATTGGTGCTCTCTTTGATCGACGATCCACACTGGTCTTTTTTTTCTTCATATACTAGATTCGAATGAATATCTAAAACTCCCTGCTCAATCACATGCGATGCATATGGATTATACTTTCTTAGCATTGATATGTGGAAATAACATGTATTTGCGTAATGGGGTGGGAGTGCATTCTGATAGGCTACTTCTTTGAGCTTCTTTAGTCTTAGAAGGTTCCACATATCTAGGACTTAACTTTTCCTTCTTGCTGAATCACACAACTCCTTTGGCAGGAGAATTCTTCAAGAACACATGGTTATCTACTTTAAATTCAATGCTCATCTTCATATGAGATTTTTATATGCTTTATATGGTTGGTATTCTCTTCTAAATCACTTCCACATCTTTTGCAAAAGTTTGGACTCAAACTAATTCTGGCCCTAAGATGTATCTTTTGCCCACATCACTCTAGCACAAAGGCGATCTACAAGGTCGACAATGCAATGCTTCCAACCAAGCCATCTTAGTAGTGGTCACATTGTAACCATTATTATATGCAAGTTCAATCAATCGTAAATGTTGATCCCAATTCCAAGAAAAATTGAAAGCATAAGCTCTCAACATGTCTTTTAATGTTTGGATTGTTCTTTTCGACTGCCCCTCGGTTTGCAGATGAGTGACGTGTTGAATTTCAAACTTGTACCAACAACTTCATGCACATTTCCCATAAACAAGATGCATATCTTGTGTCTTTATATGACATGATCGATACACGAATACCATGTAACTTCAATATCTTGTTTACATACAGTTCAACGAGGCTCTTTATAGATTTTGTGAACTAATTCACGATCACCCAAATAGTATCTAAGCGATGCTTCTTTGTTTTTGTTAATCTTGTAAGAAAGATTTTGTGAACTAATTCACGATCACCCAAATAGTATCTAAGCGATGCTTCTTTGTTTTTGTTAATCTTGTAAGAAATCCGAAATCCATTGCGACATGCTCATGCATACATGGATCTCTAGTGCTTGCAATAGACTTGTAGGCTTCTAGTGCTCAATCTTTACTTGTTGACAAATAAGATATATTGATACAAATTTTGCCATATCCTTTTTTGCCTCACATATTGTCGTTAGTCTTTGTACATCTTCATAATGGAGATGGATGGTATGTAAGACCTATGACATCCTCCCATTCATATAGACTATAGAGGCTACATGGGATTGTGTTTCATCAAGATTGAGGCAAGGGGTTGGGGCAAGAGGAACTCACTATCTATCTATTTCTCATTGGCTTTCCTTGTCTTTCTTAATCCTAACTAGGAATTGAGGCTTTGAGATTTAATATACATATAAAATGAAATAAACTATCTATTATTTTAGAGGGGAAAGAGAGGTGCCTTACTTTGGTTAAGCAGCTCTAGGTGTTGCTTGGCCTTCTCGAAGGGGGAGGAAAGAGGAAGCTTGGAACACAGGGAGAAGGAAGCATGCCATTTACACTTTTACAGTGGTCGTTGTACCCTACAATCAAGGTTTGAAAGGAAGGATGAGTTGGTGTCGATTCTACTTATAAACCCGAGATGACACAATGAGAATGGCGAACAAGTCGAGAGGCTAAGACAACAACGGTAGAGAAAACTATAGGGAAAGCAACCGTGATCGTGCGAAGGCTTTGGGACTTATCACTTCCTTTGGCTAGGTTTTCAAATATTTTATTCTTATTATATGGTTGGGTGTTGTTGAGAAGAGGAACATATGAGATGTTTATTTCATAGAGCTAGGGTCTCTTATATTTAGAGAAAAAACCCTGGAGAGTACAAGAGTTACGGAACCCGAAGGGTTACATCTTACATGGGATTACCGAATTCGAAGGGTCACAAGGGGTTACGAAACTCGAAGGGTCATAGAGGGTTACAGAACCTGAGGGGTCATGGGTTACTGGTTTTGAAGGGTTACAAATATAAATGTAAGGGATAATTACACCCATAACCCTGAGTAATTTGGCAATAACATTCATAACCCTGTATAATCGCGAATTACACGGGAAACCCTGAGTAATGCTTAACTCTTACATGACATAACCCTGTGTTATGTTTCGTTTGAGAGGACCGTTATATTTGACGGTTTTAGTTGAAAAAGACAAAAAACCCCATGATGTTCAATGTTATTTGCGATAACATGCCACCGATGTCCAGGTCCTTGCCCACCCGCGCCCATCTGATCCTCCCCTGCTCGAACAACCATCCCGACTGGTGAACTCCTCTCCTCAACCTCCTCATCGCCCATCTTCTCCTCGCATCTTCTTTCACCTAATCGTCTTCTCATCCCTTTTCCCTCCCAATCTCTCGTTCATCATCATCATCTTCGTTTTTAGTATTTTCCCTCCACATCCATCTTTTCGCTCCCGTCAGATCTACACTTTTTTCCCACATCCCATCCCAAATTCTTCCCTCCACTCCAATTGGCTTCCCTGTTCACCCCCCGCACTTATTGACCTTCCACTTTAGTACCCACCTCCAGATCTCCCTCTCCCCATCATCTCCTGCTGGGTTTCTTCCTAGGGAAGCAGAAAGTTGCCATCTTTGCGTCTGTGGATCTGGCGAAAGTATGGATCGGAGTGATGAAGTGGTAAGTTTATTGTGCAGTATTAGATTATGGGGTTCTTTTTCGTTCCTTGGATCTTTGATCGTGATCGGTGTGATCTCGTGTTGCAGAGCTCCGGATCTACAAATCCAAATAGGGATAGAGCTGAGTTGAAGTGCTGCACGATTTGCCGGACCACCAAGACCCCCCTTTGGAGAGGAGGTCCGTCTGGACCCAAGGTGCTTAATTTCTTACCCCGGATCACTACCCGTCTCGTTATTTTAAGTTGGCATTTCTTAGTTTCTTTGATCTCTTGCCTTTTGATTTACCCATTTCTCTGGGATGATTTGCAGTCTCTCTGCTATGCATGCGGCATAAGGTACAGGAAGGAGAGGAGAGATTTCTTAGGATTGAATGATGGTGCAGAGAAGATCAAGAAGGAGACGAAGAAGAAGCTGTGAAACGACGGCAAGATGGACATGCTCGGATTGCTCGGCTTTGATGCTGGCGTTTTGCTAAAGCAGAGATCTATGCTCTGGTTGAAGCGGCGACATCTCGGGGAGGAGGAGGAGACTGCTGTTCTACTTATGGCCTTGTCATCTGGGTTTCTGTGAGTGCCAACCCCCGCAGCTCGAAGCTCCCTCCTCCGCGGTTCCCCTGCTCGAAGCCCGCACCCAGCTCCTTGCCCACCCCGATGCCCAGCTCGCCGCTGCCCCCTCCCCCCTTGCGGGTCCCCTGCTCAAAGCCGGCTGCTTCTCTTCCCTTGGTCGAATCACCCCCAGCAGTAGTGCGGAGCTTTGCCTCCCACTGATTCGAGTTTCTGCCCTGCTCGACGCCCACAACTAAAAGAGCTCGGAGGAGATGGCCGGTCGGCAGCAGGGACGGAGAGGAGGTTGAGGTGGACGGAGGGTGAGGAGGTCCGAGAAAGGTAAATGGAGGTTGAAGGGAGAGGGATTTTTTTTGTTTATTTGCTAGCCGTTGGATTGAGGATGCGTTAAATGAACTCATTCATATGGTTGAGTTAACACATTAAACTAACGGAGGGTTATGAGTGTGAGACGGAGTGACTATCCAGGGTTTCTCATGTAATTCGCGATTATACAGGGTTATGAATGTTATTGCCAAATTACTCAGGGTTATGGGTGTAATTATCCCTAAATGTAAATATAATAACTCTTAAGACTTCCACTCAAGCTGGAGCCGAGAAAGCTACAACTTGTAAGAAAAGAAAAAGTATACACCACATCTTCACAAGATGTGTCATAAGAACCTATGTCCGCTGCTGGTAGAAGACCTTGCTCGAGGACGGGTCTGCAGCTTTCAGGTCACCGGAACATATCTCTGCCATGCCTGTAGGTTCGTTGTGACTTTAGGTCACCATAACATATATCTCTTGTGCTTGCAGTTCATCAGAACATATCTTTGTCGTGCCTGAAGAGGAATCGTTATAGAAGAAGTCCAGTGCAGAGTAGTAGTTGGATCGTAAAAGAAGTATAAGCCTTGACGAAGAAGTCGATGCTCGATGAAGACGGATGATCTGAGTAGTAGTCTGGAGTGTTGGTCTGTCAGTCGTGATAGGGTAGCAGACGTCCTGAAGAATCATCTCTGACTCCTCCCTTTCTCTCATACTTGATAGAATAAAGAGTATTTAACATCAAATTGGGAGAAACAAGCCGTGGTGAAGTAAGGGCCGTAGAAAGGGGGACTCGAGGTGATGCCAGCGATGCATGATGTGCGGTTGGACCTGTTAGAGCCTTGGGAGGCGCTTTAGGTGGTGCTGGAGGTGACAAATGGTGTTGCTGGAGACTCGGATTGCCTTGCGTGAGACCATCGAATTCATGAGCGATGCAGGAGATCCAACCCTCTCTCCTTGTCGGCGGAGAGAGGGCTGGTGGTGGCAGCGGATTTCAGGGTAATAGGCCTCAGTCTAGGATCGTGGCTCTGATACCATGTTGAGAAGAGAAACCAATGAGATGTTTATTCTATAAGGACATGGTCTCTTATATAGACAGAAAACCCTATAGAGTACACGAGTTATGGAATCTGAAGGGTCACAGGGGGTTATGGAACACGAAGGGTCACAAAGGGTTACGAAACCCGAAAGGTCATGTGGTGTTATTGAACCCGAAGGGTTATAAATATAAATGTAAATATAATAACTCTAACACGTGTTTATCATGTTGAGCTTGTTCATGAATCTCTTGCTTTAATTCAATATTATCCTTAAAAATTCAATATTATCTAGGACCCATAATCAATTATCATCCATTCTAACAAAGAAATTTGATCCCTCTTTTTGAGAAGATATTACTAGTTAGTGATGGTCGACATCATCCTTTTGTGACATGATAACTTTTTCCATCAATGATAAGTAATTTTTCATTCCAACCATAAAAACTTTTGCACTCTTCACAATTGAGGCCTTCCATCTATCCAAGTCAAGTTCGAGGACATGCAACATGTAGTTTTTAAGTGCTTCTTTTGACAGTCTTTTAAAATGTAAAGTTTAAATTTTTTTGAATGGATCTGTAATACTTATGGTTGCAATATACGATCGAGTGCACTATATATTTGGACCAAATATGTGGTTTGGGGAGGGGATGGGGTGATTGAATAGAATATAGCTATTTGGTCACCATTCGCCCAAATCAAATATTATGCATGAATATTCAAATAAGGTAAGTAGTCGAAAATTCGCTCGACTACTACAAATGTTAAAGCTCTATATACCTAACTTACTAATTGCTACTTTTATCTTGGATTCTTGTGATCGACGATCATGTATGTATATATATAATAATAATATATGCGTCAGATATAATTTTATATTTAAAATAATTAAAATCGAATAATTCATAATATTCTCACGAATACAGATTATTCTCTGTTTAGTGATCTCTCTTATTTTGTAACATTGGCAATGCCTTACTAAACCTAAGAAGCTGTAAATTTCTAACTTGAGTCCAATTTAAACAAAATCTTCCTTTGGAGGAACTACCACAAAACTATTTTTGAGTGACTTAGAGAATTCCTCCATGTGCTTAGGATATGGTCTGCTTGGTAATTGGGTTGGGTTGGAGTAACATGTTTTGAATAATAGTTGTTTGGATGGTTAGGAGGGTTGGGATGAGGAATGTGATGTGATGTCGCATTGGTTTATGATGGAGTTCCAACCCAGGAATGCGGAGGGGTGAACAAGGTTACCTCAGGGTAACCTAGTAACCAAAGAAGCCCTCAGTGATATTCCATATCTAGTGATCAAACTAAGATATCAACAAGAAAGATCATAAAAAAACTTTCCTTAGTAACATCAAAATACCCTATTTATCAACTTCATAAATACACTTGCACAATTTTGAGTTTAAAAGGCATCGCTAGAAATTTACAACAATCTTTGATGTGTTTTCATCCTTGATCCCAAGCTGATGGTATCCTAACCATAGGTTAATCTTGAAGAAGACATGTACTTGTTGCAATGTATTATCTGTGCGAAAAAGTGAATATTTACCCTTCATGGTAACTTTATTAAAATCTTAATAATCAATGAGGAGTCAAAGCAATCTCTCGTTCTTAATAAATAAGAGGGAAGCATCAAGCCTCACAAATCCCGTATCCGGTTATTCTGGTAAGCATGGCTTAAAAACATGCTTTGAGGCATCGAGGCTATTGCCTTAGTCTCGATATCTGAGGTAAGGAGGCGCTCGAGGCGTTGAGGCAACATTGACGCAGTACTGAGGCGTTGTCTCTGTCTGCCTTTTATTTTTAGGGTAAATAGATAATAAACTATGTAAAGTTATACTTTTACAATAATGTTAAAGCCATAAAACATATATTAGTCACAAACGTACAAGTCATAATTACAATATGGGTTTAATGGGACTGCCCCCAAGGGGGAGCTAACTTGGCTCCCCCGCCCCATTTTCTCCATTTTTTATTTTTTTTTAAATTTCTTCCGCAAATATTCATCACTATATCTCTATATTATGCTATTCAAATTTCGTGCGAAACAAAGACTTCTACGACCTCCATCCAGATAGTCATTTTTTTAATGGTAACAGAATTACTAAAAACGATTTCGTCTGGATAGAGGTTGTAGGAGTCTTTGTTTCACACGAAATTTGAATGACATAATATAGGGATATAGTGTTGCATATTCACGGAAGAGTTTTTTGAAAAAAAAAATAAAAAATGGTGAAAATGGGACGGGGGAGCCTGGTTAGCTCCCCCTCAAGGGGGCAGCCCCATTTTACCCTTACAATATATAATATGTTATTAGTCACTTCTTTAGTAACATACCTTATACCTTGAACCAAACTTATATGTAAAGTAGAACTTATATACGTTAGTCATGTTTCCTAATATATGTGTATTAGTCACAAGACTCATAAAATGTATTATAGTATCTATATATTAGTTTTGAAATATATTATTTCATAAATGTATTTTATAAATTAAAATTACAACCTTCGGTGCATAAAAGAAATCGTGCAAGTTTATAGTGATTGTTTTTAATTAGGAACAAATTAATATAAGGAATTCACGTGTTCACAAATATTTATATTACGTAATCACAAATTCAAACTAACATATATGGTTAATATGGTATAGTGGGTACATATATTCAGTTTAGAGATATTCAAATGTAGGATTTTTGTTCATATATTTTATGAATGTTCGAAGTTGAGGACTTTATGACAATATAGTTACGTTTAATAATAGTTTTTATGTATATTTTTTTATGTAAATCGATGCTTACAGTTGGACCGTATGTTTCACATCGATATTAGGAAACCACCTCGATCCATCTCACGTTTTTAAAAATCTTGCCTGCAAGCACTTATCTGCCACTTCTAATGCAGTAGGTGTCTATGGATGCTTTAGAATTTCATGTAGTCTTGGTAGGACATTATTAATCAAGTCAACTCTCTTCGAGGTGTAATGTTCGATAAGTCGTATATGAGAAGATTTTGGGCTTATTATACCAGCCAGATAAGGTGTATATCACACGATGAACGTTCAATATCGAGATAATCATCGGACTCTTTTTCGTGTCTCCATGGACGACCCATTCGAATTTATTTGATATGCTAAAAATCACTTTCTCCTTGTGACAATCCACAGTCTTGATGAGATGGCTTGATGGACTATTGGGTTTAGGATTTGCAAGTTCACTCTGAGGAACTTAGTAACGGAGTTGAATATTGATGTGTTCTTGGCCTTAGTGGAGTTTGCAAAGACCTTTTTAAGTTAATGCGTCCCCCAGACATTGTTTTTTGACCATGCCTTACTGAAATGGTCCTCTAATGAAAAGACAAAACTCAACACCTACTTGGGTTTTGAGCATCTTTGTTATAGAAGCATGACTTCAGACAACTAGTGGAGAAACATTGGAATTGGGTAATGTCAAGAACTTTGCCACCTAAACTTTAATGAGAAGACTTCAATCATTGTATTTCTTCTTGATTGAGTACACAAAAATATTGCATTATCAATTTAGAGGGAGTAGGCATGAGATTTTGCAGGGAAAGAATCATCTCGGCATGGTGGATGATGAAAGGGATTTGTCTACAAAATAGGCAGATATTAAAATGGGATCCATTGAACTGGAAAGACAATATGATGAGAACTTGGAGATACAATGGAGGTAGATATGTTAGTTCTTAAAAAAGAGATGTCAGAAGAAGACGCCAACATGAGGTTCTTCTTAGAGGGAGTAGGCATAAGATTTTGCAGGGAAAGAATCGTTTCGGCATGGTGGATGATGAAAGGGATTTGTCTACAAAGTAGGCAGAGCTTAAAATGGGATTCATTGAAATGGAAAGACTATGATGAGAACTTGGAGATACAATGGAGGTAGATATGTTAGTTCTTAAGAAAGAGATGTTGTCAGAAGAAGATGCCAACATGAGGTTCTTCTAATTGGCAACATCAGAAAACAGAGGAGGAACATCGATGAGGAAGGTGTATTGAGATGTCAACACGGTTCTGGTGGCACTGTTTTAGGGGTTTCACAATGAAAAGGTGACATGACATGTAGTAATGTAAAAAGGGGGTTTGGTAGAAAATAGTGTCACTAGAGTTAGTAGGAGAGCCTCACCGAGATTATTTTTGGAGATGAAATTAAGGTAGTCACGATCATTTTGAAGCAATATGGGTAGTCAGGACCAATGTCTTCCTGATTTTCTTCCATAAAGAATCTATGAGTGTGTGAGATTGAATATCACGCAGGTGGTATTCGAGTTCCAAGTCAGGGATTTGGGAATTTAAAGGCTGAAGTGTTTCCTACTTTTCTTGCTGCTTAAAAGAGATGTACTTGGTTGGGTGAAGGACTACCAACTGATCACCCTATCAAACACAATCACTAGAGTAGTATGAGAGCCTTACCAGAATTGACCATCTAAAATTAGGTCAAGGTAGCCTTGAGGAATTTGAGGTAGGGGAGGGGTCATCGTGACCACACATGTTTCTGATGTTCTACAAAGAAATAAAGATTTGTGGGATCAAATATCATTCAGGTGGTAGCTGATTTCTAAGCTGGGGATTCTGGGTTTAAGAGATTAAAGTGTTCCTTCCTCTTCTTGCCATTGAAGAGAGATGTACCTTAACCTAACTTTGTGAAGGGCTACCAATTGATCAAACAAAATCTATGAGATGATTCTAAGACCCTAGCTTCGAGGATGCATGGGGTTTGGAAGATTGGGTAAGTCATGTTTATTCTCTTTGTTACAAAGAGATTTTTAATACAGCTTTTTGATGGCTACTGAGATGGTCCTAGAATGGGACAAACGGCGGATGACAATTCATGTGGAAGGTGAACTTTGCAAATGCATATGATACCCTTGACTAATCTTTTCTGTAGGTGTTGAGGGAAAAAGGCTTTTAGGATGTGTAAAGGTAGTTGTGCATCACAACCGTGTCTTTCTTTGCCTTGGAGGGACATGCAATTCGAAGGATAGTGAGGACAACTAGGAAAAGAGCGAGATAGGGTGTCTGCTGGCACATTTATTGTTAATTGAAGCGGCAGACATTGCTGCCAACCCACAGTTCATGTTGCTAACTTGCTATCTCATCATTGTTGTTGCCTGCTTCTGACCTTGCTCAGATTAGTAATTGTTGTTTTTTACAATCATTGCAAATTGCATAGAAAATTTGGGTTTACCATATCTGGTTGGTATTTCACAGTGGCCCTTTTTTATGAGAAAAGATACATTTCTGAAGTGGGGAGATGAGGTAACGGCTAAAAATAAAAAAAACTGTTAAGGCGGTAAAAAAACCAAGGAGATCAATATTTAGGTGAAATTTTAAGGGGTATCATGCAATGTTGAGCTCGACAGATTTGACTTGTTTGTTGAGAGCTTGCTTTGACGAGGGAACGAGCCGAGCTTGAGCAAGATTTGAGCTCGGTAACCTTTTTGTCCGAGCTTGTGCTGTGCCTGTTTGACTTTGATAGCTCAGCTTGATTGCTCAACTGGATAGCAGTATACGCATATATGAATATTCTCATTAGGGGTGTCAGGCTTGCTTGAGCTCGATATGTTTGGCTCGTCAACCAGATCAAGAGTTTTGGCTTAAAGAACAAACAGGCCAGGCTTGGGCCAGTGATGCAAACGGGGATCACGCGGCGATAATAATAATAATATTTTTTTGGTAGAAATTTTGGTGGAGAAAAGTAGGCTTTGAGTTCGATATCCTTATTGACCCAAACTTGGGCTGCACCCTGCATGGTTTGGCAACTCATCTTGATTGCTCAACAAGATAGTAATTAATGCATATTCGTATATACTCGTTAGCGAGCTTGAGGTTAATAGGCTTGGCTCGTCAACCAGTATGGCTTGATGAGCCAACGAGCCAAGCTCTGGCCAAACTTTGAGTTTGCTATCCTTGTTGACTCAAGCTTGACCTGATTTTGTTTGGCTTGACAACTCAGCTTGAGTGTCAACTAGATAAGTAACATGGACGGAGTTATACAGATGATAGTTTTTCAATTAGTTGATTTCTTGTAATACACATGTAAAAGATTCTTTCTTGTAACATGGACGGATTTATACAAACTAGCTTAATTTATTGCATTGTTAAGATATCAGTCACTCTAAACAAGCTTAATTTATTGCATTATTAACTTGCCTTGGGGGCTAATATGCCTTTGCATCCATTCAACTTATTGTGTGCGTCCCGGACTTGGTGGAAGATCCAGTTACCCATCTTATGTTATTACCTTAATCTCACCGGTTGCATCTGCTCTAGTTTTGGATTGGATTTGTATTCTGGAGTAGAAATATGGGTATATTAAGTTTTCGGCGGAAGGAATGCTGCCTTGAATTGTTACTTTATCGCACTATGTTTATTTTCGACCCTGCAACGTGATAGAACTTGTGGTAACAGAACCAATTAACTATACTGCAACTTATGTAACATTTTGATATTTTCTTGCAGGGAAGCTATGTCCTCTGTAGACTTTTCAAGAAAAGTGGTTTGGGCCCAAAAAATGGCGAGCAATATGGAGCTCCTTTCGTTGAGGAAGAATGGGAAGATGATACTGTAGCCGATGGTTCTAAGTCAACTCCCTGTAGTTCATTCTGCAATCAACCTTCTGCAGTTGACATGGACCAACCGAGCGGATGTATCGAGGGTTCCCCAACGGTAAATGTACCCGTTGAGATGGAGGATCCCATCGAAAGATTCCTTTCTGAAGTATTACGTGACGAGCCTGATCCCACCATCCTACAGGTATGTATTAACACCTCCTTTACTTTTCCTCCTACAATCAAACAAGTATTTACCGAATCCTTTTTCAAATTCAGCTTCCCGGCACATCAAACCTTGAGCATGCTGCCGGGATGGACTTCAGCATGCTCAATGATTTGGAGGATCCAGCAGCAAATCATAAACCGTCGTACCTGGTGGATAGTAGGGTTCCTGAACACTCTTCAAGCAGCGACTTGATGTTAGAGATGATGCTGTTTGAACTCGACTGGGAATTGGTTACTTGTTTTCCAGAGGTGGATCAGATCGGTGAGCCATATGTGGAAATAAATGACTTGTGGTCCTCGCTGGGCGATGAAGCAGATGCAGATCACGATCACAGGGGTCTGTATCCACCTCGTTAACTTCTGCTGCTACAAATATCCATGGATTATCTTGTGCTCCGACTTAAGTAGAAGGTTACTTTTTATTTGATATCACTAGCACTGTTACTCGATGAATTTTATCTTATGTTGAGCAGCCTATGTTTCTCATTTTCATGGGTGGGAAGAAAACACATGCCGCAGCAAGTGTGTGCCCTTACTTGGACTCCTCCGAAGATGGCCTGTTTCATTTGCTTCAAAAGGTTGTGCTGTCCCGGTGGCATTTCTGTGATCTGTATTGGAATAAGCTGCGGTTTCGCTATGCTCGATTATTGCACGAATCAAACTGTTGTGTACTTTCGGATTGTTTTAAATTAGCATGTTGTTGAACAATTTAGTGCATGGCACACTATTTAAGTAAAACTTATTCTTTGGGGGAGAAAGGATGGTCCCGTGCGTGCGTGCATCTGATATTCTGCCCATGTGGAAGCTATGCGAGTTTTCCTTCATCTCTAGGCTTCAACTTGGGCATTCCATTTGCTGTTTATATGTTCCAGCAGCATGAATTGCAGACGTTGTCAACTTAATGCATGATTTAGCCGCGGATGTCTAGTTTTGCTCACAGTTCCGTCATACATATAGGAACGAAAAAAAACCTTGCTTTCCTCCTTCCCCACCTATCATCTACTCCCCTTCCCTGCGTAGATGCCATTGGCTGGGCCACAACTACAGAATCTTTGACAGCTCTCTCTCTCTCTTGCGTCATTTCGTTCATTTTTTATTTTTGTGAAAATTTCCTCCTTGAATATTCATCACTATATCCCTATATTATACAATTCAAATTTCATGCGAAATAGAGACTTCTACAACCTTCATCTAGACAATTATTTTTTAACGGTAACATAATTACTAAAAATGACCTTTTTGGATGAAGGTCGTAGGAATCTGTTACATGTAAAATCTGAATGACATAATATAGAGATATATTGATGAAAGTCTACGGAAGAAATTTTCAAAAAAATATTAAAGTAGGTGAAATGACGTGGGGGAGTCAAGTTAGCTCCCTCCTAGGATTTTCTTCTAATAGGACGTAGTCCTTCCTAAGTTTAGGAAGGTTGACCCTCTGCTTGTATAAAATACGAGCACTTTTGTAGAATATGTATAGAGTTTGTATTATAATGTGCAGTTTAATGTTTGTATTATTATGTGCAGTTTTGTATGTGGTATTTCTAATGTACATCTATTATACAACCTATATACGTATTATACTAAAGTGTTCGTATTTTATAAAAAAAAGGGCAGCCTTCCTGAACTCAGGAGGGGTTGCGTTCTATTGAAAGGGCCTCCTGTATATATCAGAAAAGGGAGGCTAGCAACCAATCTAGCTGCTGCTTGTAGCATTCTCTTTCAATTTTTCCTATTTTTCGGGAAATTTTACCATGTATATTCATTATACATACCTTTTTAGATGTCATTCGAAATTCATCAGAAATATAGACTTCTATGTCCTTCATCTAGAACAAGTAATTTTAACGGTCTTAGATTTGATGTAATTGACTTGTTTGGATGGATGTCATAAGAGTCTTTCTTTTTAACGAAATTCGAATGACATATAAGAGGGATATATAGATGAATACACATGGTGAAATTTCGCAAGAAAATATAAAATTTTTGGGGGTGAATGTTACATGCAGTAGCTAGGTTGCTGCTACATGCATCAACCTCCCTGTCCTCCATATATATATATATATATATATATATATATATATATATATATATATATATATATATATATATGGGAAAAATGTGTATGCCCCCTAGGGGGAGCTAACTTAGCTCCCCCCGCCCCTTTTTGACATAATTTTTTTATTTTTTTGAAATCTGAAACGGTGTAAATTCATTATTAAATCCCTATATTATGCTATTAAAATTTCGTGCGAAACAATATATATGGGTAAAATGGGGCTGTCCCCTGGGAGTAGCCAACTTGGCTACTCCCACCCCTATTTTCCCTCATTTTTTATTTCTCTGGAAAATAAAAATTTGTGTATTCATCACTATATCCCTCTAATATTCTATTAAAATTTCATCAGAAACAGACTCCTAGGCCCTCCATCCAGACGTCATTTTTTTTAAGTCGCAAGATTTTTTAAATCGACCCTGTTTGGATGGAGGCCGTAGGAGTATATGTTTCTGACGAAATTTTAATAGATTGCTAGAGGGATATAATGATGAATTTACAAATTTTTATTTTCCAAAGAAATAAAAAAATGAGGGAAAAATAGGGGTGGGAGTAGCGAAGTTGGCTACTCTTAGGGGGCAGCCCCATTTAACTATATATATATATATGTATATATATATATATATATATGTATATATATATATGTGTATATATATATATATATATATATATATATATATAGAATTTATCCAATGAGCCCTGTGCCCATTTGAGTTTCGGTGAGCCCCTCTTTTTAGCCCTTTGATCTTAATCCAACCATCATTGTATTACACGTGTATTGCTTTTTTTAAGAAGATTTTTTCTATCCCCAAATAGTAGGAACCGTAGCCATAATGGGAAGAAAACTAAATTGGAAATTATAAGGAAGTCTAAAAATAACACGTACTTATAGAAACATATTGTATTGCAACGACAAAGGATTGATCTGAAGATTTGCAACGTGAGGAGATTGATCTTGTAAACTGAGACGATCGATTTGTCCAATGTAAGGTTTCGTTTTGAAGATTAAACGTTTATTTCACATTATTGGTAGAATCTGATCGTTTTTTTTTTTCGATTTCAGTTTTTTACGTGATGTATTATTTGCGATTGTATTTGAATCATGATATCTCAGAAGCAATGGTAAACAATGATTCTTGATTGGATTTGGATCGTCAGAATATCATATGAGAATGATCGACGATAGATGACTTGCAATTAGATTTGTATCATGAAAACACTACTTTAGAAGGATTATGTTCAATTTATATTACTTTTGAATCCTTAAAAATTACGTATATCACATTATGTTACTGAGTCAAATTATTAAAAAAGTTACTTAATGCATTTGTCAAAGTTACTGACAATATGACATGAATACTTTTCTATATATTATTCTTACTGGTTCATTTTTATTCACTAGTTACTTATGTATCTTAAGAAAATACTGCGTATTACTTGTCAGTTTGTCATTCTTACTGAACCTTTTATACTGAATTACTAATGTATTTACTTAATTTACTTATAAGATATTTTATGTTATTATCGTTAATACAATTGTTACTTTTCATGCATTACTTTGAAAATATACTGAGTTACTAATGTTATTACATTGTTTACTGAGATGATATTTTAATTTTACTATTGCCTACATAATTGTTACTGCTCCCTTTTTAGTTCTTACAACTTTCAGCTACTGGTTTACTAATTCATTTGTCTTTCAGGTATGTCAGATGCCGGAATACTTCTGATGTTTTACAACTCACAATATCGTTCGTGGATAAAAAAAAATAAAAAATGAAACATTGGATCGTGAGAGCATCATATCAGAAGAAACAACGATGAATGACCTGCAATTGGATTTGAAACATGTGACATATGTATATTTTTACTGAGACAAACGTGAAAGTTACTGAGACAAACGCTAAAGTTACTTGCATACATGTATTTTCATTTATACCAAGTTACTGATGCCATTTCCCTATGTTACATGCATTTTGTTAAGTGTTACTTGTTCTCCTATCATTCTTACTGAATCAATTATATTCACAATGTTGTCTTCAAATCAGATTCAGTCAAAATGATATAAAGTTAAGTAACATAAAACAAACAAATGGAATCAGTAATATATATATATATATATATACACACAATAGTCCAGTAAATGCTTATTGCGAGATTAGTAATACCCAAACAACGATCATTAATTTACGTTCATTATATTATATGGTTCAAAATTCAGTAATATATATACACTGGACAAGTAAGTAGTTGTTATGAAATTAGTAAAATCATAATAAATGATCAGTAATTTTCATATGAATTATAAGTGACTAAAAAGATTATACAAGTAAATAAAAGGTATGTCAGTAACACTCAAAGCATTTAATAAATATAACATTAGTAACAATCAAAATGAGTTCAGTAAAATGGACATTTGTAATCAGTAATCATTGTATGGACATTAGTAGTTTACCTACTTAATTACTGATCTCGCAACAATAATTACTTGAGAACTGAATATGTATTATTTGAGTAACATGAATCAATTACCGATCTCTGTACAATGTAATATTACAGATATAAAATACTGACAAATGTTTCAGTATTACCGATCTCGTAACACATAATTACTTGTGTATAATATATACATTACTAATCAAATATACAATGACTATTTCTTCGGTACGAAATAAATAATTTGAATATATCCTTCCAAAATTGTGCTCCTTCGAAATAGGCAAACATTCAAATAAAAATACACGTGGCGCGCCCACGTTTTGGTGCTCACCAAAACTCAAATGGGCACAGGGCTAACTGGATAAGCCTCCTGCTCTCTCTCTCTCTCTCTCTCTCTCTCTCTATATATATATATATATATATATATATATATATATATATATATATATATATGAGAAACTTCAAATGAGGTTGGGTCTCACCAATATTGCGGTGAGCCTTCAATCTCGTCCTTCTATTTTTAATCGTGCGGATGCAATTAATGACTCATTAATAATATTTTTTAAACTCATGAAAACCTATTTTAGTCTTTTGTCACATTATAAATATAGAATGTAACAACCCACATTTATCTCCATCGATTACCTTCTATATTTTCAAAACCTAATTCAATTTCTTGCCTGCCGAAAATCAAACCCTAACTTTTCTTATATCTCTTCCTCGTCTCTCTTTCTCTCTATACAATAGCGGCGGCGAGAATGGTGCAGGCAGATGCAAGTTGTGCAACGAGTCGATGGCTGACTCGTCGGGGGAGGAGACAACGACAAAGGACTACGATGACGTGAAGAGCTCTGCCATCCCGTCATGGTTGTGGAGCACAAGGGGCGAACCACGGTCTCTCGTGTCATCATGCGTAGCAGCAGAACATTGTCGATGGTTCTCCACCACCTCTCCCACGATGTCACCTTGAAGGCCCACCGCCTTTTCCAGTTGTAAGCACACGAACTACCATGTTTGTTATTTAAATTGGGCATTTGACAGCTATTTTCCAGTTGTATTTGATGCGAAAATCAAACTTTCGACTTCAGGGATAGGATAGATGGGATGTCAGTGATTGTATTCTTGCCTTGTTGTGCACATAAGACCCCCTTTTGTCCTCTATAGTTTTAAAAAAAAGACAGCTGTCGTTGAGGTCGGGCAGGATGTCACATATCTACGTTACTTTTTTCTCTGGAAGTCAGAGATCCATATACTCTTCCATCCAGATGGAGAGTTCATCCGAAGAGGAAAGCCAAACATAGGATGGTTTATAATGGATTCTTGAAATTCTGAAGATCACATATGTATGTGCATGCTTTTTGCAATGTTTTGCACGAAGGAGGAGGATACGCGTTTTTAAAGATGCCATTGCATCTCTTGCTTCAAATAAATCGTGGAAAAAAGTGAAAGTAGTTTTGATTGAAAATCTAAGTAGATGACCGGATCAATTTTGTTGAGGATCCAACTGTTAAAATGTGTGTACAGCAGAGTAAGATACATCGAAGTTTAAAGGCAATCGGTATTAAACTATTAATTGGGATGCTAAGAGATGTGAGGTAGAAAGATATGCCATAATGTTTCTCTGTAACCTTTTGGTGTTTTTAGTTTTGATATCCCGAAGCTCTTGTAACAAAGTAGAAATGGGGGTTGGCACAAACACGCAATCGAGGTTTTTTTTACAAAAATGGGAATGTTTTGTGCAAATATTGATTTTTTTACAATATCATGTCAATTTTTTGCATTTCCAATATCTAACAGTGTACCTATTTATCGCAGAACTCTACAGAAATATTACAAAGTGATCAGTTCATTTTGCAAAAGAGCGCCTAAAATTTACAAAGTGATCAGACACTCTTACAAAGGAGCGAGATTCCGTTACATTATCGTATAATATTTTTACTTAACTGCTATTCAGATTTACATATTTATTTACCTTTTTTACAAATCTCAATGTTTTTTCTCTATTTTGCAGGACTCGAAAACATGTATGGCAATTGAACTTTAACACAATGGAAAACATGCGTGAATTTTACAAAGAAGGGAGATTCAGTTACAAAGATTCACGGATTTTTTATAAAACAATCATACACAATTACAAAAAAGTTGAAGCTTACAAAGAAAAAAAATACTCTTACAAAAAACTCACTAAAATTACAAAATCAATGTACACATTTACAAAACTTATACAACCATTTACAGAATAAAATTACAGTAATAAAATGAAATCATTAATGGAATTTTACAAAGACTATAATATATTTTACAAAAAACTCGTTGTAATTTACAAAACTGTTGTTGATTTCAGATCGTTTAGAACAAAATCGGAAATTAATCAATAAAGGCATTTGTGAAAATACCAAATCGAGAAAAGCTTTGAATGGCAATTTGAAACCAATAAATGAAACTCGAAATTAATGAAGTCAATTTGACGAAAATGCCCTTTTGGAAGAGGTTTTTGATTCAACCGTCAGATTGAGATCTGACGAATCTGGTCGATGGCTCACCACAATTTCGGTGAGACTCCACCTCATTTGAAGTGCCCCCTATATATATATGAGGATGGGGAGCTTACACCAAGATGCATGTAATTTTACATGCACCGGGGTTTATATCTTCCACATTTTTTTACTTTTGTGAAAAATAGCGCCATGTATATTCATCTATATATCCCTTTAATATGCCATTCGAATTTCGTCAGAAACAGAGACTCCTATGCCCTTTATCTAGAACATGTCGATTACAGCAATTCTAAGACCGTTAAAATTACCTGTTCTAGATGGAGGTCATAGGAGTCTCTGTTTCTGATGAAATTCGAATGACATATTGGAGGGATATATAGATGAATATACATGGTGGTATTTTTCAAAAAAATAAAAAAACGTGGAAGATATAAACCCCGGTGCATGTAAAATTACATGCACCTTGGTGCATACTCCCTTTTCCCTATATTTATATATGTATGTATGTATCTGTGTCGATAGGAGTGCACGTAGATCGGATTTTAGTTAATATGTGTCCAATCTATTCTTAATGCATTTTAACTTTTTCCAATCCAATTAATTAGATATCTAAAAACCGATCCACTTATCTTTGTATCTATAGCACATTAGCATCTTAATATTTGAATTATGGATTGAAAATCGTTAATATCAATTAGATTTAAAGAAAACGATATTCGAAGATCATACAATCAAATTAAAGTTGAATTCCATTAATATGTAATAAAAAGATGAAGACCACAGAATCAAAGAAAAGTATTATATTGAATTTGAAATTTGAGTTTTTATGTATGTGACATTAGTATGTTTTTTACAAATGATTTAAATAAGAACAATACAAGTTAGCAAAGGACCCAAACACTGTGGTCAGATATTGATGAAATACATGCTAATTTAGATTATTAAGTTCTGTCAATCAAATCACTATCAACAATACCGTTCATGCTCCTATAACATAATGAGGATTACAAAATAATCAATACTCAAACGATGATCATAAAGTAATCATACTCGAATGAGTATGTAAGTAATGCCAACTTAAATATAACCATAAATTGAGTAAAATGCATATAATTTAAAATGACATGATGCATAATTTATGAGAGATTAAATCAATAGACAGAAGATGCAATTTTTTTAAAAGAGAACAGATGAGTGGCAATATAGCTAGTACAAATGATTTTGCGTGAGAGGGCAACAGTATTATGTGAAACGGGCAACGGTATCCCAAGAGGGGGTGACAATATTGCGAGGAAAGGACGATGGTGTTGTGCTGGAGAGGTACAACATTGTATGATGTGGAAATGGGCTAAAAGGGAGAAGCAACTAACAACGAAATATTGGGGGTCAAAAGATAAATGAGAGGGAATTGAGAGAACTAAGACGAATAGGATTTACAAATTATAGTGATATTTTTATTATTTAAGAATTTTACATTTAACTTTCAACCGAGAAGAAAAGATGGTAGCAAGAGGACCGTGTTCACCATTAATAAGAAAAAAACGAGATAAATGTTTTTGATTAGAGCTTTTGGGAAATTGAGAATAGGTGGGAATAAATATTATGTAATGTTAACAGATTGGATTAGATCGAATTTTGGTAATGATTCGATCTAATCCATACTTTAATGGATTTGAAAATTTCGAATCCGATACAATCCAATAACATGGGATTGGATCGAATTGCGGATTTTATCCGATCCGTACGCACCCCCATCTGCCGATTTGGTATACTTATACATCTGAACTCACACATCGATAGAAACTTGACTACAAGATGATGCTCTTGCTGGGTACTGGTTGCTAATGCATGCTTATGCGAATTTTAATAATTTAACAGCAGCTACAAAATGTCAAAAACCGATGGACATGTTCGGCAATCACTAAAAAAAAATTGTCCTCTGAGCAGCCTAGCTTAGTCCCTCCATGACTGACTGAACCAAAGCACGAGAAACATGATATTCCTCCAAAACCACATTCTACATCTCTCGAAATTTACATGTATACATTGTGGTTCTATTTAATCAAAATGGCTCTGATAATGACAATTCAATAGGTACGAAGTCAAAACAAGACTTTCACATATAGTGAATGAGCGATGGAAAGTAAGAAGATGATCCAAAAGAAGTTACCATACATTACAAAAGGGTATAACTTCACTTTTTTAAGCAATCCAAGTTTAGTACATCTCGATAGAGATTCAAACATACAACAACAAGAGCATGGCAAAGCACATCATATGGTAAAAGGAAAGGATAATGAGGGTGTCTAGGTATTGTATGCGAGATATCGAGTGCGAAAGTAAAGTGAAGACCCATGCATCATGCTCCTAGTCGGCGTGATCCTGATGTTAAGTGTCACGACAATTGTAAGCCTTCTTAGTAGCTCAATTCCTGACAAGGTAGCTCCTACATTAGCAGCCATCATCTGAGCTCGAGAGAGAGAGAGAGAGAGAGAGAGAGAGAGAGAGAGAGAGAGAGAGAGAGAGAGAGAGAGAGAGAGAGAGAGAGAGAGAGAGAGCCATCGAAGGGTCCTGTAGTTTCTTCTCGTTGCATGTCTTGATTTCGGGAACCGATCCTCTGCTGTAGGGAGGATTGCAGCAGAGGTGATGTAATCCTCATTAGGTTATTTTTATGATTTTGATTTCAAAATTTAATCTTATGGATTGAATTTTAGTTTAATTCTCTACCTATTCTCCAAATTTCGTCCAAATCCGAGTTAATTTGTTATTTTATCTTAATGTCCAAACATTTTGATCTTTTTTAAATCGAATTTAAGTTGCTTAGATTATGACTGAATGTTTGAGCATTAAGATAAAATAACAAAGTAACTTTTATATTTTACTAAACGCAAGAGTGGAAGTTACATAGAAATGCGTTTAGTAAAATATAAAAGGATTTTATTTTAAAAAAAGTAACTCGGATTTGAACGAATTTGGACGATAGGTAGAGGATTAAACTAAAATTCAATTTATAAGGTTAGATTTTGAAATCAAAATCATAAAAATAGTCTAATGAGATTACAACACCTCTGCTGCAATCCTCCCTACAACAAAAGATCTGTTTCCCTTGATTTCGATGTCCGTGGGCTAGCATAGTTTCTTCCCGCTGCATGTCTTGCAAAACATGCAGTTATCTATTCAAGTCTGTTGGACTGTTGTGACATCTACTTAGTTGAAGATTCATACTTGGTCATAATGGTGTGTTTTTTGCGAGCTTTCTGCTATACATACTTCTTGGCCACAGGAGCGAATCATCTGCTGTTGCAGCCCCTTCTTTAATGCAGGGGAGCTGCTCGATAAGCATCGGACGACCCTCGGGGGTTAAGGATTCGTTTTTCTTGGCCACTGCTTCGGGGTTACAGCCAGCCCAAAACTTTTTCGAGTCCAAAACTTAGACTTGGCCCAACCTAAGTAAAATAAGGGTCAGGACTGGTCGAGGTTTTTGGATTGGGTTCGGATTGACCCGGCCCACTGCTCCACCCTACTTCGGGTATATTTGGATTATTTAACTAAACAATTCATTTCAGCCAACTGATAAACTGGTTGAGTTAACTCCAAACTTTTTTTTGGAAAAAAAACATTCCTTGATCGAATATGCAGTTCTTATGAAATCCCAATGCATCTACGGAGACATTTAAACGCAAATATGATAGAATTATATTTCCTGTAAGGTGAGGGAGGGACTCCTTTACACAGTGACACACAAAATCTACAAACCCGCAATTGGCATCAGTATGATCACAAACCCCGTCGTATGATCTCATCACTAAAAATCAAATCAACTTAAAATCTTTGCTGCTGCTGCTGGTGGTGATACACGCCAAGATAGGGGTTCCCATGCGCCTTGGCCATCCCGGCGGCCCCGTGCATCCCGTCCTTGGCGTATTGCTGCCACGCAGCCTGCTCCTCCACCAGCAGCCTCTGCTTCCTCTCCATGTCCGACATCTGCACGTATGACGGCGGTGCTATCATCGCAGATGCCGCGAACGGGTCCCCACCCCCGCCCGGCGGGGCAGGCAGCGCTGTCAGTCTCGGCCCCGCACCCACCGCCATGGGGAATGCGACACTACTCGCGCTCCCCGTACCAAACACCGCCGGCTGTAACGCTGACGGTTGTTGGTACATACCGTCCAACAACAATAAGTCGAACCCGCCTCCTAAGCAGGCTCTCTGGTGCGGGAGCGCGCTCGCGGACTGCACCAGCGCAGTCTCCCAGTCGGCGTGGTCGTCCGCGAACGCCTCCCACTTCGGCGGAACCGTGTCCGCCGTGGCTGCACCATCGAAGAGCGCAAGCGCAAACTTGTCCGCGTGGTCTTGGAATGACAATGGGTCTTCCTTGAGGTTCAGGAAGTCAATCTCCTCCTCCTCCTCATCCATAGTCACCGGTGCCGTCACCGGTACTAATTGCAACTCAGGCTCTTCAATCTTCATCTCCTCCACCTCATCGGTTACGTCTTCGGGCGCCGGAAGCACCTTGGTTGCATTCATGTCGCGCTCAGCCTCTTCGGGGCGATCTTCCGGTGGGTTGCGGGTGGAGGCGAGGGCGGACTTGTCGCGGATGAACTCGTCCATGACTTCAAGCTTCTTCTGGGTGATGTGGTCGATGTTGGGGTACTCGGAGGACCGCGCAATTCCGGCGGATTTGCTCCATGTGTAGAAGATGTCGAGGTCTTCGAATTGCTTGGCGAGGCAGGAGAAGATGTCGTAGATCTTGACACAGTCGGGAATGTCGAGGTCCGCGAAGCGATCTATGAGGATGGAGATAATTTCCGCGATGTCGTAGTAGAGTTGGTAGCTCTCCTTCACCAGCGGGTAGAGGGCCATCGCCACGATTCTGTTGTTCTTTGCGGCTCCTACGAACACATGCAGATACAGATATTTCATCTCATGCTAAAAAGAATGGAATTTTCCTGCTATATTTGAAAGTATATTTTTTCACGTAGGCCTATAAAATGTTGAAGTCGTGAGTGTAGAAGAGTAAGATTTTAGGGGGTCGTGGTGTGATTACGAAATGATATGCATTGATAATGTAAATAGAGAAGTTTGGGGGTTATGGTGTAATTATCCTGCTATAAAATGGTACCGAGCCGAACCTGTGGGACGGCAGGCGAGGAAGCGGTCGAGGAGGCTCTGGAGATGGTGGAGCCTGTGGAAGATTTTGTCGAGCTGGAGCTCCTGCAGAGGAGTAGCCCTAGAGGACGACGACGCGGAGCCCCCGCCGACGCGCTCCTCCCGATCCTTGGTCTCATCGTCGTCGCAGAAGCTCCTGGTTCGCCTCCTGCGGCGGTCCCGCCTGCCCTGGACGCGGTACTCGAGTCGCTCGTCGAGGTAGCGGGCGAAGGTGCGGACGAAGGCAGAGAGGTCCCAGGAGCCGGAGGAGTCGCGGAAGTCGGAGAGGTTGAGGAGGCGGGTGCCGCGGCGGGTGGCGAAGAAGACCTCCTGGTCGAAGGAGGAGTCTCCTTCGACGAGGAGGCGGTGGACGAGGACGAGGGACTTGAGGGCGACGGTCCAGCTGCGGGTCTTGGTGATGCGGCGGGCGATGATGTCGACGCATGCGGTGACGAAGAGGGGGGAGTAGCACGTCAGGCTGAGGATCTCCCGGATGTGCTTCTCGTCGGCGGGATGCTCGTCGTGGCGCGTGGCCTTGACGACGGCGACCTCGAGGTCGGAGAGGGCGTTGCTGGTGGTGCTCACCTTAGCGAGGCCGATGCTCGTCTGGTCCTTGACGGCCCCCAGCGCCCTCCGGATCCGGCTCGGCGCCATCGATCCTCCACCTCGACGACCACCGGCAGCAACCGCGATTATTGGGCCTTTCTGGATTGGGGCAATGCGTTCCCTCTCCCCCTCATTCCTTCCCGATTCCGGAAAGGAGGTACTACCCTTTCCATTCCTCCCTGTCTCCTCTTTTCTCTTTGCTTTCGCGATTGGGGCTGTGCCTCCGCGCGTCTCTCGTGACCGCACGAGCCCGTGTGTGCGTACCGCCTCTCATGGTTTATATCTCCGTTAGTTTTTCTGCTGAGTCGGAAATCCAAATTCCATACCCTCCTCTCATTGTCAAGCCATTCGTTACATCTTTTATCTCGTCCATAAGATATAGGGATATTTACACCTATAACCCTGAGTAATTTGGTAATTACCCCAGGAACCCTCGATAATCACTAATTATACTGAAGACCCTGAATAACTGTTCCGTTTTACACGTATAACCTTCCGTTAGTTTAGTCCATTAACTCAACCAGATGGTTGAGTTAATCTAACCAATCAATGAATCGAACGGTTGAGATTAATAACGGTTGATATTAATAAAAAAAGAGCATGAGGTGAGTTTGAGATTGCGTGGGGGCCTGGTCTGGAATGCTGGCAAGCAGGCGGGCTGGTCTGGAGTGCGGGGAGGCTGGTCTAGAGTGCGAGGAGGCTGGTCCGGAGTGTGGGCGAGCGGGGGGCTGGTCTGGAGCTTGCGGGCGTGCGGGAGGGTGCCTGGAGCGCGGGGGGTTGGTTTCGGCACGGTCGGAGGTGGGAGGGTGCCCGGAGCTTGGGCGAGCGGGAGGGGCTACTCTGGACCTTGCGGGCGTGGGGGCGGGCGCGGGGCAGGGCGAGGGGAGGGCCAGATGCGCAGGGGGGTTTGGGGGCCGAGACGCGGTGAGAGAGCTCGCATTCGGGAGCCAGAGAGTGGTGAGGGACAGGAGGCATATGTGCACGCGCGGGGGAGGGGGGGACAGGAGAGGCAGATGCGCCGAGGGGGGGGGGGTGCAGGAGGCAGATGCGCAGGGGTTGGGGGCGGAGACGCGGGGAGGGAGCTCGCATGGGGAGGCAGATGCACGGGCGCGGGGGAGGGGGCACGTGGCAGATGCGTGCGCGGGGGGTGGGGGGGGGGGGGGAGGTGGGAGGCGGAGGCAGATGCGCCGGGGGCGGGGGGTGCAGGTGCAGGAGATGCGCAGGGGGTTGGGGACAGAGACGCGGGGAGGGAGCTCGCATGCGGGAGGCAGAGGCGCGCACGCGGGGGGCGGGGGAAGGGGTCGGTGGTCTGGTGCTTGCGGCACGAAGGGGGTGCCTCGAGCTTGCCGGCATGCAGGGGGTTGTTTGGAGTGCAGGCGAGCGGGAGGTAGCTCTGGAGTTTGCGGGTCAGAATGAGGCAGATGCGTGCGAGGGGAGGGGGTGGGGGCTGCTGGAGCTCGCTTGGGGCGGAGGCACGGGGAAGGAGGCGGGCGACTGGATTTCGCATGGGGGAGGCAGAGGCACGGCTTGAGCTCGCCAGCCGGGTCGCGAGGCGTGGGGGGCGGAGGCACGGGGCGGAGAGGGGCAGCTTGCCGAGAGCAAGTGGGAGAGAGCGGGTCTGCTTGTTGCGAGGGGAGGGGGTATAATTTTGTTTCATTTAAAGAATGGCATTTTCTTATAACTATGATGTGTTTTGAAGGGCAAAATAGTCAATATATAACTTCTTCCGTCAAAGTTAACGGAGAATCAAGATGGAACTTGACACAGGGTTATACCATGTAAAGGTTAAGCATTACTCGAGGTTCTGGATGTAATTCGTGGTTATCGAAGGTTCCTGGGGTAATTACCAAATTACTCAGGGTTATGGGTGTAAATATCCCTAAGATATAACTAGTAGGCACCCGTGCGTTGCACGGGAAGCGACGGGTCACACCTTTGCTTAAATGACCCAAATTTTAAAGTACAGGGTCACGCCTTTGCTTAAATGACCCAAAGTTCAAACATGAGTCTTTGTGGGAAAATGCTTTCGAATTTTAAAAGTATGAGGAAAAAAAAGTAAAATAAAGTATTCCTACCAATTTTCTATTGAAAAGACATAGTAAATCCAATACATCTTATTTCTTGATGATAACCGCAAAAGAACATTATGCATGCAACTTTCATAACCAAGGTAAAAAAGATTCGCTGATAGCAATAAATGAAGTTGAGGGAAAAATTATTACGAAATGTGCTTATATCATAATAACTATATCAAATATTATGAAAAAAATTATGTTAAATATCATTAAAAATAAGTATACAACTCTATTTATATTTGAAAACTGATATGTGGATGTAAATACAGGTACGAATGTCTACGGATATCAAAATAGTACCACATGTATTTTAAGATGGATAGAGATGTGGATTTGAAAATATCTATAAAACAAAAACGGTAACTATCCTTTTGCACCCCTAATGTGTCGTGTGAAAAGTGAATCGAAATATTGACATGGAAGAATATTATCCTTTTTATATGAAGAAGATGTATGCAAGCCCTGTGACTTCCCAATCATGGGATTCTTACAACTCAGTTTCAAAGAGGTGGATCACCTGTGAAGAGCCCCGAGTCGGTTCTCCCATCAGAAAAGCTGTTGCAGTGGGTCACAAGATCTACATTATCCACAACAAACAGCAGCAGGGAACTCACTACACTGGCATATACGATACAACCTCAAATACATGGGACTATGACCCCACAAATGACATGGCATTTTGCTGGTGTGGCCCGACCGTGGTCGTGAATGGCTCACCCTACATTCTGGATGAAGGACTGGGGATGAAGCTGGCAAAAGGGGCAAAATGGGCATTGGCCTCCCGTTGATAGACCGTTCTTGTTGGCGACATGAGCACAATGCGAGCTTGCCGCAGCAGGGAGGATGATCTTCGTGGTAGGAAAAGGCATGAGGACCGTTGTGGTCGATATGGATGTAGCAGTTGAAGGCAGACGGATGCTCGTGAGCTCACCGCCTATACCTGGCTTAGAATCTGATCTTTCAGTGATTACCTGCAAGACCATTACCATGTAAGGGTGTATATATGTGAATGATATTTCCTGTGGCATCTTTTCTTTGTATATAATAATTGAAACTTGTGTTTATGGTAGCGAGATCCAATGGTAGTGTGCTGTAAATATGTTGTTCTAGTATATATAATGATGTTAAAAAAATGAGACGCATATTAATTTTTTAGTCAAGGAAACGAAATATTTAGTTTTGGTGCTTGTCTGAGAAGGGGACGATAAGGTTAGGATGACTGTAATTATCTCACTTCCTTCAACATGGCGAAAGCGAACAGTAACTGATCCTAACCCAACTGCTTATCTCACTTCAATGCGGCAAAGGCTGATAATAGCCATGCGCAACATGGAGAGGCGAAGATGTCCCAAGGGAGTCATGGAAATAGTAATAAGGTCCAAGTTCGTAATGAGCAAGCAAGTAAATTTGTGAATACACCATTGACAAACGGTGGGATAATAGAGTTGATGATTTCCAACATATGATAAAATTTGAGGGAATGAGCTAGTGCCAGCTTCACAATTTTAATTAGGTGTTATCCAAGTCAAATGGTGGAGTACAAATGATTCATGTTAACAATGCCATTGACTAACCATGTAGTTAGTTACAGCTGAACAGAGACATAAGACAATCACACATATAGGAGGGAGAGGGGGCTCCGAATTTTACAAAGTACAACTTCCTCTGCTTTTTGAAAACAGGATGTATGTTTACATTGTGCTGGCAAATTCTGTCAATCCTTGCGATGCAGTCATTCATTCTCTCTAGAACAGCAGGCGACGCTTCAATAACTTTAGAAGTCTTTCTTCTGAAAAGCTGTATCTCCTCAATCATCTCTTGATCCGTCTCAGAAATGGATGTCTCTCTGCTTGGTTCTGCCTGTTCATCTTCTGCAAATCACATGCACACCTATGCAAATGTTTAACTGAATGCCCAGGGTTGTCCTTAAATATTCAGATTTGATTTAAATGTTCTTATGCCTACATTTTTAGAAGATCAAAGACACATAGGAAAAATCTGCATATACCAGATTCTGGCTAAGTAAATATTTCAACCTGCCTATGCTTTCTAACTTCAACTCGGTAGAGCAAGTAGTCGCATCTTCATGATCATCAATGCACAACAAATATGGATCTTCCTTCTCAATGGGAACTAAGGGGACATGGCAAACAAAGAAAGGCCTTGAAATAAGGTGGAATTTATCTGTGCAACTCAAACCCATTAATACACTTCCGATGCAAAATAGTTGCATCACGGTCAGGTACGACCGAGCTCGACGCGTAGGTACGCGAAGGACCCACCGGTGACGGGGATCTTGACGGCGAACTCCGTGTAGCAAAAGACGGAGAGCATCACAGAGAGGCTGGCGAAGGCGTAGGAGAGGATGATGGCGAGGCCGGCGTGAGCGTCAAACCCAGAAGAGGTGCGGAGGACGGCAGAGTTAGCGGCGTTAACCCTAGTTAACTCTAGATGGGAGATGACAGTGGGGAAATGACTAAAGCGGAAGGAGTGGAAACATGACCTGATCATCATGGGCAAAGTCGGAACGAATGGTGGAGGCCAAGGGCACTATCGGGATTTTTTAGTCAAAAATTAATTGAATGTCCGCGGGGCTCCTCCTTTACTTATGTTATGGATATTGTCGGCCCGGTCTTAATAAACAATATGAAATCATATAGTAGAACTGATGGACTACATAGATATAAGGAGGTTTGGATCGGAGAACATTTATTCTGTCTTTTCTTGTCAGTTGATACGGGTGTTAAAAATATCCGACTCAATGGATATCAACTTGATTGTAATTCCACTCCATTTTGACATCTGTGGTCTTTTACCGATAATGTTTATAATTATTCAGATGAGCCCATTCCGCATCATCGATTTTCACATAATTATTTTTGTCATAATCTATAAATAGTTTCTCATTTGAATTCTCAAGCAATAATATACTAATTATTTGTGATACAATTGTTAACAATATTGAATCAATCCACCAATCAAATGTTAGAATGAGTATATCCTTGAAGGAGTGATGATAAAAATATACCATGAAAATCATGATTGTTAAATGAATTTAATTAAAAAAATTATAATAAGAAATTTGTTGCTTTTACTAGCAAACTTATCTACTATAATAATAGGCATGATAATTTCAGGGTTCTGGAGCGTCCTCACTAGGATTCAAACTCGAGTTCTTTAAAGTGGAGACACACCGCTTTACCATCAGATCACTTCTTGAGTTCTTAAGGATTGAAATTAGGTGAAAATGTACGTATGATTATGAATGCATAAATGAATGTTAGTTTATGCTAATTTTTCACAAGTGCATGAAAGTTAACTTTACGATATTAACAAGTGAATGAACCTCATTTCTCAGGATGAAACTCTATTTTCATCTAATTAAATGATGAGTCGCATATTCATCATCTATTTTCCTATTGTCTCATTAAATTTAGTGAGAGATTATTGTATGCTCCGAGATCCGCTCAAGTTCTTAAGTTAGCCACGACCACCTCTAGCATTCGTTCGTCTGCAATCAGTCAAAGAATTTTTTCTACATGTGTGAACATTGTTTGGAAAATATATTTTTGATTATATTGTTTCATAATCACTTGTACTATTTAGTGAGATATAACTATAATTATTCATATGTACATCTACTTAACATTATATCATTGTGGCTAATAGCTCAAATATAAAAATATGCATATTTTTTATTCTATTCTCCAAATAACCTCTTCTGTAGGTAGTCTTCATGTTCAATCCAAACATTGCATGTTCCTTGGTGTTCATTCCAAGAAGGTCAGAAGTCTTTTCATGTTGATTCCTTGGTGTCTGATCCAAGAAGGTTTGAGGGCATTGGTATCTGATCCATCCTCGGCAGTACCTCGATGTCTGATCCCTTAGGCATGAGGTTAGCCCCCCTGCTCGAGCTTGCTCTATTTGGCTGCATATACTAGAAACACGTTTGAAGGTTAATACAATTGAGAACCATTCATAGAAAACATTCATAAATGGCATGGTAATCTGTGCAAAATGAAGAGAGAATGTTAGGGAGAAGATTGAGATGACATATCCACAATTTGACTAAAAATTGTAAGGTACTTCACCATTTAATAAAATAATAAATTATAACTTATCTGTGTTTTTTCACATCAAAAAAATCCTATAATATCGTAAATTAGACTTGCACAAACTTGTCATAGTTTAAATTGAGCATGTAAAAGTAAAAGAAATTCTCGCATCATTTATTTTCTTCCTTGATAAATCCATGATTTATCAACATTATTATTATTTATTATCCATCTAACTTACACAATTCACTAAAGATTCATTGACAATTAACTCATGTTATCAGTTAACCCCTAGTATAGAATTAACCCTAATTGGTGTACATAAATAAACATATTATTGTGCCTTTATTTTCTGTGTTTTCTTATTATTAAGAATCCCATAAAAATAGTTTAATATTGTATATATTTGTTTTAACATTATTTACAAATTAAAAATACAAAAAATATCAAAATAAATTAAATTGAGTGTTTTTATTAACTTAAAAATACTTACAAAAATGTGTCTATGTAGATGTATTTTGACTTTGTATTCTTCATGAAAATTGTAGATCTTGAAAATATCTGCAACTTCCTTATTGGATACTTTTTGATTTGACATATGTAAATATTTTATTTCTATTTTACTAAATATTTTTTGATTCCCCTCTTTTTCTATTGGGCGTAATCCAACAGCTTAGGAGATGGCCACACCAACCACACCTAATCTGCAACCTCTGAAGCCAACCGAGCAACAATCGAAGCACATATGCACTCTATGTGGCCCAAGCCACAACCTCGCCCCAAGCTTGCGCATGCTGCATGCGTGTGTCTCTGGGAAATTTGCACCACCACCCCATCAATTCTTCAATATTGCATTTGAGTCTAGACCGTCATTCGTATATTTCATGTGCCTGGGAATATTTACACACAATTCCTGCCGAGTTCTTTATATTATGGATAAGTCCCCCGTGCATCGTATATGATTTGCATCATGAGCCTGTCAGTTTTTAGTTATTTATTATTCATCTTTTTGAGGACTAAAAAGTGATTTTTTTTATATTTCTTGATGTTTAGGCTCCCGGACCATCTATGTAATAACTTGAGCATCCAAACTCCGATAAATGTAATTTCAATTGCAATATGAAACTATATTAATTCTCTTCCATATGGCATTAAATATTATCTGGTGACATAAATTATAATTGATTCATATGAGGTGTATAATGTTATTCTTTATATTAGAATGTTATATATTTATTCTAGCTTCATTTTAAAGTTCATCAATTGAACTTAGATTTCATTGATATACATTGCTCAAATTATTTAATTGATCTAAGTGCATAGTTTTTGTGTATGTATGTACTTGTTTATATTTAGATGCATTTTCTTTCATTCTGTTCATTATTAACATGGATGACAATAAAATAAAAATGCATCTTGTTTCGTATTGAATGTGATGCTTGTATTGTTCATTTTTACCTAGATAATGTATATGATTAACTTAACAATGATGTTTAAAATTTAACTAATTACATCGAGAGCTCGTATCCCCGAGTTCAACCTCGTACTTAACCATGATAAATTTGTTAAATCGAGTCACTCTTCATAAAGATTCTCACACAGTTCTGATTGATGTATATTCAACCGATAACAACAAATTGATATTAACTTAATCGAATACATGTTCATTAGATGGTACTAAAGCAACATCAATCGACACATGGCCCAAGCCACACACCTCGTCAATCGATCCTTGATCGCGTGAGTACGTGCGCGTCTCTGGATAATTGCAATCTTAGCCCCCTATTCATATTTAACAAAAATACCCACGTGCTGGGGGTTAAAGACAAGTGACGAGTTTCTTTATTTGCATTCTAGTCCCTTCAATGACATGTTTGTTATGTTTGATGTGACTTTATTCATGTTTTTATTTTATTTATGTCCATGTATTGTTTATTCAATATCTTGAGCACCTAAACTCCTTTTGATGTGATTTTATTTCCCTTAGAAAGCTTATTAAATTATCTTCAATATGGAATTATGTATTCTCTAATTTAATGCAAAAAGTTATACAAAATAATCTTAGTTGTAATTTCTTTCTTCTTTTTATCATATGTGTCAATTAATGAATTTAGATTTATCTAAATACATCAAATGAACCATGAAATCTTTGATATATATTGTCTGAGTTATTATATTGAATCAGAAGCATAATGCATGTATCATATATGCGTTGTATTAAATTCATGGTGTATCATTTTGTCTATTGTTAACATGCATAAAAACAAAATAAAAATGCATGCCATCCATAATGTTCTTGTATTGCATAATTTTGTTGCATTTGACTTAGATAATATTAATAATCACTTAGCTTAGATATTTAATGCTTGATTAATTACATTAAGAGCTCGTGTCCTTGAGTTCGACCCCTAGCCCTACTTTATATACCCAGTCGCCTTCCACCTGGACTGTCTGATCATCTTGATCAGACGACCCAAGCCATCCTTTCCCTCCAATCATGCCTCCCCCCAGCCGTTGGATCGTAAAATCCAACGACTGTTGTATCGCCTTCTACCTCTAACCACTCCCTGTCCCTCACGTCATGACCCGTAGCCTCCTAACTTCTCACATTTTTTCCAACCACCTCACGTTCCATCATCCCCAACTTCCAATGCCATAAACTTTGCCTAACCTACTTATCTTATGCTTGACCTCTAACCTCCATCTCCGACCAACCTTCACCAATCTACGGATCGTTGAAACCACCATGTTAACTACCTAGACTCCTTCAAATACTTCATTACTGACCAAAAACCACCATGCCCACCTTTAACGGGGCTCTCATCGAGCGTCTCTCCACCTTTCAGTGATAGTGCGATGGTGGATCGATGATGCAACGATGACGACAAACCTCGATGTTGATCCTATTGGACATGCGAGCCCACGATGAGCCATTATGCAATAAATGTTATTGCAAATCATTTCTTGATCTGAAATAAAAAATAACTAATTTGCATAATAGGTCCTTTAGTACAATTAGAGTTATGTACCATGGCCATCTTAATGATAATACAGTTGTTGATTCAAATGACGAATCATAGAGACTGGTGCTTGGATGATATCTAAAGAGTTAGATTGAGGATTCATCAAGCACCGTCAAATGATTATTAAGAGAGGATCTCCATCCTAAGAAGATGATGACAATTCTTCTCTAAAGCTTGATATCTAACAGACCTCTTGATGTAGGTCCTCTGCATAAGAATAGAGATTCGAAGTTGGTAGATAAGTTAGGTCAAAGAGTTGACTTAATGATATCGAGATAACCAAGATCTATGTTGTATACTGTCACGACATAGGCATGCATCCTCTGGATGGAGATAGATATGTTACTATATGTTTTAGTATGTACATTTGGTGAGTGATAGGTTAATCATCTAATCAAGGTCTATACACGACGGGATAGTATGCATACAAGGATATATGAGTAAGGTCTCTCAAAGGGAACATACAAGTTTATTACTGAATCAAAAGACATGAGCTCATTCATGAGATATTGGGATTAAATTCCGTGCACGGTCATCTTGCTTTGGAAGCTTGACTGAATGTGTAGATTTGATATATACTTTTGGAAAGTATATGATCAAGACCTAGGTATAATATATGCTTTTGGAAAGTATATGATCGATAGCAAATCCCAATGATCAAATGAGAAACCTAATGATAAAAACCCTGAAGAAGACAATATAAAATTGATCTAAATCTTCGACTTTATTCTAGGTCTTCTAGTATGTAGGATGTACGAGTATTATGAATACTCAAGGGTGATGTGATCGTAAATAATTGTATAACCGTGATGCTTCCATTCAAAGGGAGTGATGAAACATGTTTGGAATTTTAGTGACCCCTCCCAATAGATAAGTAATATGATTTAGTTCAAATGTTGGACATTGATCTGAATATGATTCAGATGTAATGAGATGATTAGATTTACGACTTTGATTTAATCAAACATTTTTGGGAGGTCCCCTTGACCTATATTTGAGATATGATATCAATATCCAAGTCACTATACTTGGAACGTACAATCTCCCTATCCTTATCTCCAAGTATCCGCAGAGAAAACACATTATTCTTGAAAGAGTTCAAGAATAATTTCATTGTTGATATTGTATCTGGGCGTTGAACAAATGTATACCTACATGTGATTTAATTATTAAGAATAATTTGAATGTGATTCATATTATTTGAACATATGAGAATGGACATCCAAAATAATTAAATGTGATTTAATTATCATGGATATGAAAAATGTGGATAACACTATCCACATTAATCATGGATGTTTTATAAATGTGATTTATAATATATTACAGAGAGCAAGTTGTAACTAGTATTTATGGATCAAATGTTAACATGAATTGGATTCACATTGGACAACTAATTGTAAATACAATTTACATTTTATATTGGATGTGTGAATATGATTCACAATTATCAATGGGCATGATTGAGATTACCGGGAAATGATTTGAAATTATTTTGGTGAATAATTTTGCACATGCAGAATATCATGTGAGATATGAGATCACATAATTTTGGAATGAGGAGTGTCCCTTCCTAATATAGAGGGTGGACAACCACACTTGTTTTGTCATGTTGTGGTCGCCCACTCCATGTAAGGAAGGAGGCATTCTCTCCTTCAAATTCATTCCATGTTTGTTGGTTTTGATTTAAATTGAATTATACTGATGGATCTTCAATATATTTAACTTATTTTAAGCCAACAATTTATTGTTGATAATTAAAACACAACAAGATCATGGTCATTGATTGAAAGCACAAATCAATCTAAGCCATTATTTTTGTGAGCACATGGATTGAGATCCATGGACATCCAATTTAGTATAAAAGGAGAGGTATCCCTAGCCTTTTAATGGACACACCATATATAATAATTCTATCTCTCATGACCGTCCACTCTCTCTCTTTATCAATAATATAGCCATCCATATTATTGACCTAGAGATCCTCGTATCCGTTGCATCATTGTTATGCTGTCCGGTCGTCTACTCGTGGATCTTCGTCTTCTTCGGTGCACCTCACTCGTGAAGGAGATGTAGGATTTTGTGAGTTGAAATAATTTTGCTCGGGTCATCAACTTTGGATTTCAATAAGCACACGATTCATCCTTGCGCTCGCAAGTGCGATTTACGTCGGATTGGTCTTGAGACATGAGAATCTCTTACTTTAGACATTAGCAATCACAACCATGCTTCAAGAGGTATTCCTTGAACTTGTTTGTGTTCTTGGTGAAATGTTTTGAAAAATGTTCTTGAAGCACGTGGTTTCATCTATTTTTTTTAAATTTCACTGCATCAAGCAACTAGTATGATAGTCATCCTCGATCGCATATGATGAGACATTCACATTTCTGTGATGCGCTTAAGGTTTTTTCCCATAACCTTCAGATTCATGGTTCTTAGACCATGCCAAGACCTTAAATGCATCGTTGGAGCTTCCTTGAATGGCTGTCTAGGTTAGGCAATGATTGGAGGTCTACCTCAACCTCTACCCAAGCCACCTCACTTCCTCGACAACCTAGCTTCAAGGTACGAGTAATATAGGTTTAATTCTCTTGATTGTTCTTCAATTTTTATAGAATTGTACATAGACCTTCAACCAAATTCAAACCTACTTCGACTTTCATCGTACATCCATGATGCACACGAAAGGTTCTGATCACTTGCTCCCATTCTCTATACCTCATATCACTTCAATCCTTTCTTATCCAGTAATGGTGGAAGAACTGATTTAAGACCCCGCTCATATGGCCTCCATTCCCTTCACAAATCACATGCACACAATCGTTAAGCTTCGACTATCTATTCCTAACACATATAGGACCTGAGACCTTCAATGGTTGGAGATTCAGAAGGGGTGACATTCTGGAGCTCCGCTCCTAATGAGAAAGTACTGAGAGACACATTCAGACACTTCTAGTTCTTCCTTGAGTGATCCTTTTTTTCGTCATACATTCGTCAAGCTTCCTCGACCTTTGGAGCCAACATGAGACCAAGGCAGAGCTTTGTCTTCCTCGTCGGAGCACCACCTCGGCACCACCATCTGTGACAGAGGAAGGAGTACCTTAATGTGTAGTCACCATTGGATTAGATCACCTTGATACGATCCGATGGTCCTGATGATGAGCCGTACAACTATCCAAACCTGCAATCTTGACATCATCCAGACCACCAATTGAAGAAGCATTAGTCGACACGTGGTCCAAGCCATGCCCTCCATCAACGAGCCTGGAGTCGCGCATGCAGTACACATGCATCTCTGGGATAATTTCAATCTCAACCCATCATTTTTATATTTCAAAAAAATATCCTCACATTGAGGGATTACCTTTAAAGATAAGTAGAGGATTTCTTTATTTGAATTTTACTCCTTCCTTGAACATGTTTGTTATGTTTGATGTCATTTTATTCATGTTTTTATTTCATTTATGCACACGTATTGTTATTCAATATTTAGAAGACCCAAACTCCTTTGATGCGATTTTAATTTTGTTGTAAATATTATTAAATCCTCTTCATTATGGCATTGCATATTCTTTGATACGATGCTGGAAGTTATAAAAAATAATCAGAGTTGTAATTGCTATCTTATTTTTATCATATGTGTCATTAAATGAATTTAGATTTATCTAAATGCATCAAATGGACCATGAAATCTTTGATATATATTGTTTGAATTATTATATTGAATCAAAAGCATAATGTTTGTATCATATGTATTGTATTAAATTCATGGTGTATCATTTTATTTATTATCACGTCACTCATAATTTTCATATATTGCATAGATTTGTTGTATTTGAGCTAGATAATTTTAATCATCACTGAGATTAGATATTTAATTCTTGAATAATTACATTGAGAGTTCATATCCCCGAGTTCAACCTTGGACTTATCTAGGATAAATTTATTAAACCGATCTACTCTTCATAGAGATTCTCACTTGGTTCAGATTGATGTATATTCCATCGTATTACACCAAATCAATATTAACTTAGCTGAATACACATTCATCATTTTTATTGTCATTTGAAGTTTCAAAAATAAATTATCACATCTCACATAATAGTTGATGAATCTCGTATTCATCATGCTAAAAGCTGTAAATTAAACCCCCTGCTTAATCAATCCAATAAAAATACCCATCAATTCTTTATTTTTATCCTGTATTATATTGTGTTTATTTTACCATTAAATTATTGTATTTAATTTCCTCTATTTTTCTTGTATTCTCAAAAACCCCTAAAAATTAGGTAGAATAATTATCCATAAATCACTGACCATTAAAAAGATAAAAAACACAAAAACTATTCAAAAGATAAAATCAGGTGTTTTTATCCCCTTAAAAATACCCCCAAAAATACGTTTCGTACAAATGACTTCTTTTGGTTTTTTGACCAACACGAAGTTGTAGATCTCGTCGAGACGAGCAACTTTTCTGTTTTGACTTTTTCCTAATTCGGCCTCTAACTATTTCTTTTATAATTTTCTTTGTAATTTTATTTGAATTTTTCTGATTGGGCCACGTAGCGCTCTCTGGAGCCGCCACGTGGCCCGCTTCTTCTCACGCCACTCGGCGCCCTTCTTGGGCCGTTGGATCAACTCTACCCCACCTTAGTCTCCACCATCCATTCTCTCCTCGCTCCCAGCCCTCGGATCCTAACTCCAGATCTAATCCCTGCCGTTACCTAGCGCTTAATCCTCAACCATTCGATCATGCACCTGTCCTACGCCTATCATTACTCCACGTCGCCTCCTCTCTATGGCCACCCGATCCACTTATATCCTAAGATCCACCGCACTCCACGTCATCAACTTTCCACCACCGTAGGATAAAAACCACAAGATCACATCCTAACCATCCGATAGCGCCTCGATCTCATCCGTTGGATCAGATCCATGATCTGATCTCGTCTCTCTGCCAACGCCCTCGTTAGGACCGTTGGATTGCATGATCCAATGGTCCAAAACCCGTCTTCAACCTCCAGCTCACCCAACTCCAGCCGTTTCACCTCACGAGACCCCACCCCCTTCCATTTTTAGCCGTCTCACCCGTTCACCTCACCCACATTGAAACGCTCCTCCACGTAGCCCGTTCCTCCGCCTTCCTCGTGCCACCTTCACCACCCCGTCTTCACTTCTCAATCAAGCCCCCAGCCGTTCGAAACCTCCACCGGCCCTCACTATAATGCCCAGTCTCCTCCATCTATAAAAGCACACCCCTCCGCTCTGTTCATACCGTCCACCATTCTTGGCTTTAATCGTAGCTTCCTCCGCCCCTCCGGTGACAACGGAGGGGCGGAACGTAGAGGCGACGATGGGTTTCTGCCGGGGTCGACCCTCGGCCCCTCCGCCGTGTAGCGCCGCCATTATGCACCACCGAGCACCAGGGAGTGGTCGGCCCTGTTGTGTGAAGACCTAGGGCTTCATTTGAAGCCCAACCCAGGCCATTCCCCTCCGCCAACACCTCGCTCCAACGAGGTGATTTTTGTTTTTATTTTCTCTTCAAATTCCCGACTCCATAACTCCACTCCACTGTCTCCTGACCATCTCACAACCTCCGCGACCTCACCAGCATCCTCGCCGACCACTTCCCCCTTCTCCAGAACCCCCTCACGCTCAGATCACCTCCTTCGCCGCCTCGCCGGAGAAGAAGACCCCGGGCCTTCATTTCCAGTCACTCCATGGCCCTCGCTCACCCGCCTCTCACTTGCATTTCACGCGCACGAGCTTCGGCTATGCATAACAATCGTAGGTATCCTCAATGGCCGAAGTTCGCGTCGAAGCTTCTTCGAGCCTCGATCCTCCGACGAAGCTCCACCGACTGCCCACGTCAACCAGCTCCGGAGCATCGCCACAGCACTAGCTTCTTTGCGAGGTCCCTATCTTGCTTCTTCGATAATCAGGGGACCTCGCGGAGCTCGGAGGAGTTCATAGGGGTTCGCCGGAGACCCACCTTCTCCGGCTAGCCAAGGCGGGGGAAGAAGATACAGGTGCCGTCCGATCGTTTCGATCGAACGGCTGTGATGATGACGCGTGGTAGCCCGAGCCTCCTCTCCAGACCTACAGGCTCGGGTCCCCCAAACCTCGAGCCGAACCTCTAGAAGCAGTCACTTGTCCCGAAGCTGAGGGTTCCTCCCGAGCCTAGCATTGCACGTGCATAGGACGTGTGGTGCTGGGAAAATTGCATGAAAGACCTTGGAAAAACATATATTTGCATTTCGGTCCTCCAGGCGCATGCCTCACATGCGCGCCTGGGGTATTTTACAGGGATGCCCCGTCGGGTTTTGGAAATTACAAATAGGTCCCTGCGCGCAATGGAGAAATTATATATGGACCCAGGCAGTTTTCTTTATTTGCAATTAGGTCCCTCTAGGGACCTAAATGCAATATTTATCCTTTATTTTTCTTGTATTTTATTACATTTATGCCCCTGCATTGTTTTTATTATAACTTTTTGCATCGTAGGTCCAAATGCATTGCATGATTTTAATGTCGTTTTGATCCTTGTTTTGTCCTCTTCATCTTATCATGTTTAATTGTCTCATTTGCCAATGTTTTAATTGAAGTGAATTTTTATGTGAAAAATGGGACCCTGCTCTCCTTGTCTTGCTTTGATCTGATGACCGCTGTTCATGTGTGTTGAAAATTGATTCTGATTTCATTTTATATTTTTTGTTGCTCACATTTTTAGGGTATAATTGTAGGCCTTAATCTGTATATAAATTCTCTTGCATATTTGCTCATGCATCATTTTAATTGCATACAAACCAATTAAAAAAATTGCATGCATCCTGGCTTTGCTTTGTAAATAGCATAGTTTTCATAAGGACCTGAAATTGAAATTAACTCACTTTATGCTTCGTGAATCGAGATTCGATAAACATATTAAGCAGCCATGTCCCTGTGTTCGACCTTGGTAGACTTTCCAAGTAAAAATATTCCACGACATTCAAAGATTGTGATTTTTGATCGACCGAAATTCGCCTCTTATACTACAATTATCGATTATTAAAGAGGTGAATTTCACGTTCATCAAATGCGCCCTTCATTTCAGGCGAGGCGACGAAGGAGGTGGTCTGAGCGTGAGGGGGTTCTGGAGAAGGGGGAAGTGGTCGGCGAGGATGCTGGTGAGGTGACGGAGGTCGTGAGATGGTCAGGAGACAGTGGAGTGGAGTTATGGAGTCGGGAATTTGAAGAGAAAATAAAAACAAAAATCACCTCGCCGGAGCGAGGTGTTGGCAGAGGGGAATGGCATGGGCTGGGCTTCCGATGAAGCCCTAGGTTTTCACACAACAAGGACGACCACTCCCTGGTGCTCGGCAGTGCATAATGGTGGCGCTACACGGCGGAGGGGGCCGAGGGTCGATACGGGCAGAAACCCATCGTCGCCTCTACGTTTCGCCCCTCCGCTGTCACCGGAGGGGCGGAGGAAGCTAGGATTAAAGCCAAGAATGGTGGACGGTGTGAACGGAGCGGAGGGGTGTGCTTTTATAGATGGAGGAGACTGAGCGTTACAGTAAGGACTGGTGGAGGTTTCGAACGGCTGGGGGCTTGATTGAGAAGTGAAGAAGGGGTGGTGAAGGTGGCGCGAGGAAGGCGGAGGAAGGAGCTACGTGGAGGAGCATTTCAATGTGGGTGAGGTGAATGGGTGAGACGACTAAAAATGGAAGGGGGTGGGGGTCTCGTGAGGTGAAACGGCTGGAGTTGGGTGAGCTGGAGGTTGAAGACGGGTTTTGGACCGTTGGATCATGCGGCCCAACGGTGCTAACGAGGGCGCTGGCGGAGAGACGAGATCAGATCATGGATCTGATCCAACAGATGAGATCGAGGCGCTATCGGATGGTTTGGATGTGATCTTGTGGTTTTTATCCTACGATGGTGGAAAGTTGATGACGTGGGGTACGGTGGATCGTAGGATATAAGTGGATTGGGTGGCTGTAGAGAGGAGGCGACGTGGAGTAATGATAGGCGAGGATAGGTGCATGATTGAATGGCTGAGGATTAGGCGCTAGGTAATGGCAGGGATTAGATATGGAGTTAGGATCCGAGGGCTGGGAGCGAGGCGAGAATGGATGGTGGAGATTAAGGCGGGGCAGAGTTGATCCAAGGGCCCAAGAAGGGCGTCGGGTGGCGTGAGAAGAAGCGGGCCACGTGGCGGCTCCAGAGAGCGCCACGTGGCCCAATAAGAAAAATTCAAATAAAATTACAAAGAAAATTATAAAAGAAATAGTTAGAGGCCGAATTAGGAAAAAGTCAAAACATGAAAGTTGCTCGTCTCGACGAGATCTACAACTTTCATGTTGGTCAAAAAGCCAAAAGAAGTCATTTGTACGAAACACATTTTTGGGGGTATTTTTAAGGGGATAAAAACACCTGATTTTATCTTTTGAATTGTTTTTGTATTTTTTTATCTTTTTAATGGTCAGTGATTTATGGACAATTATTCTACCTTATGTTTAGGGGTTTTTGAGAATACAAGAAAAATAGAGGAAATTAAATACAATAATTTAATGGTAAAATAAACACAATATAATACAGGATAAAAATAAAGAATTGATGGGTATTTTTATTGGATTGATTAAGCAGGGGTTTAATTTACGGCTTTTAGCATGATGAATACGAGACTCATCATACCCCTATACTTAAAACATGCTCGTCCTCGAGCATCTAAAGAATGAAGGAGTCAAATTAATTCCTGATAGTGCATGTGAAATTTTTAAGGCTCGATCTTTCGAAGACCCTTAATTTAAGAGGTCCTAAAATTCTGGGTTTATCCAAGCCTTAGTCAGAAGGAATCCAACTTCTCTAATTATCAGACTCTCTTTTTGTACATATAGTATAAGGATATGAAATTTAGTGTACTGCATTTCATGAGAGCCGAGTCGATGCATCACTCATAGTTCCAGTCTCAAAGACTTTTCTCTAAACCTAATCCTCAATACTAGGGAATAAGTCTATTCTTGCTTCAGTCAACCGTCTCATTAGTTTGTCAGACTTGAAATGTTTGATGGACGGCCATATGATGGAGGTAATGGGGTTGTGTCTATTTTTCTCACCCTTACATTGGAACAAGGGGCCTCTCGAGTGCCTTTTTACTCAACACATGTAAATTTTAATATTGTTGATCAATGTGTCCGTCAAAGAGTTGGAGTCGTCTGCACTTGTTTTTCTGGGAGTACACGGGGTGTGTCGTTTCTGAGTTATCTAAGATACCTTCGACACCCAAACTTGTATCACTTACGATGCAGAGCCCTTTTTGTGGTGTCAGCCCGACTCCTTGTCCTAATTAGCGCTTGGTCCAAGTGGACACTTTGAAAATGTTTGGGAGCGCTCGCCATTGATGGAAGCTCATTTGTAATTTGAATTTAGTATTTAGAGCTTTTCCTTTGACATTTCATTTCTTTTGTTGGCTAGCTCCACTGCTTTTACCAAAAGTTGGCGCACACTGATCAACAATTTCCATTAAGTTTCATCACACCCTGGCACATAGGTAAATATCAAAGAGATAGCATATGAATCTTGTTCACATACTGGCTAGGGTTTTGCTGACACTCAGGTTTTCTGAAGCCTTCATTAACTTTATCCCATCCTCGAATATCATTAGATCGGGTCTAAACTCAAATCTCTGGTCCTAGTTCCTCAAGTGATACCTCAACTCAACTCATCAATCATGCAGTGTGGAAGTGACTGTGCTGATCATATTTTCTTGAAGGTAGAGATGAAGAGTGCAATATAGCACTCAAATCTTTCAAACCAGGGAAGTGAGGATATTTGTCTTTAAAAACCCTAATGACTAAGGCATGTTAACTCAGACTCTCAAGATCGCAGAAATTCAGTGTCCTCAAAATCCTCAAGCCTTGAGCGAGTGTGATTGTGTTAGGAATACACCAACTCCTTAGGTTAGTGAATTTGTGTGATTTTTTTTGGAGATTTTTATGGTTTTTAATTTTGATTTTTTTAATTCTTTGGAGAGACAATGATTGGCCCAGGCTCAAATGAATAAAAGTATGCACTCTCAGCCAGTATGGGTGTTAGTACGGGCCGATAGACGGACTTGTGATCCTTAAGGACGGTGCCATATGCGGAGTCCTCTAAACCACCCACTCTGCTAAGGGAGACCGAAGTTCCCTCACTGAAAATGTCTACTAAGCCTAGTAGTCAGAGTCAAATTCCAAGAAGAGTTTTCAATTTTTCAATTTTTTTGAAAAGGAATATTTACAAAAATTAAAGCCTCGATTTTAATAAACAAATTTTTACAGGTTTTTACAAAACTCGGTTCACCAGTTTACCAAAATCCAACCCGAAAATAAATTTTAAAAAGTTTTAAAAACACAAGCTAAGGCTAAAGTAAATATACAGTAATATATGGTATACCCCCCTATACTTAAATTTTGCTATGTCCTCATAGCACAAGTGCCATGAAGACAAGGCTCGGTTCAAATATAGGGTGATATCAGAACTGAGGAGGAGGGTCCCCCTATACTTAGGCCAAAATCAACCTAAGTACCAGAAGACAGAACGAGGGAGGGATGAGCAAGCCGGTCCCCCTTATACTTAGGCTACAAATAGCTTAAGTAAGGTCTGAGTTAGGGGGAGGGTCTTGTGTATGGTACAAGGGTGAGGGGGAGGGAGTTCGTGAAATACACACGCACACACACACACACATAGAGAGAGAGAGAGAGTGAAATATATAGGGGGAAGGGAGCTGGGGTGAGGTGAGTGTGTATGTGCAAGTGTGCATGTGTGTGTGTGGGGGGGGGGGTAGATCATCAAGTGATCTACTCTCTTTTTCTTTTTCTTTTTCCTTTTTTTTGTACAATATGCAAAACTGAAAATAAATATACAGATGCAAGTTTTTTTACAATATGCAATGCAATCTGACTGATAAAAAGACTCCAGAATTTCTTCACAGATTCTTTTGCGGCCTCTTAAGCAGAAGCTCCCGACTTCACGCCTCCATGAGGATCAAGCGTCCTCGATCTACATGGGCCCTACCACAAAAGAGAAAAGTTAGAATACTTGGAGAAATTAAATCAGCAGATATGATGCAAAAAATTGATGCATGAAATGAGGACCTATAAATATTGAAATTATTCAATAAAAAAAATCAAAATTCAATAATTAAGCAAAGTCGTGTCCGCGGCAACGACGCCATTTGATGAACGTGAAATTCACCTGTTTAATAATCGATAATTGTAGTATAGGAGGCGAATTTTGGTCGATCAAAAACCACAATCTTTGAATGCCGTGGAATATTTTTACTTGGCAAGTCTACCAAGGTTGAACACAGAGACATGGCTGCTTAATATGTTTATCGAATCTCGATTCACGATGAACAAAGTGAGTTAATTTCAATTTCAGGTCCTTATAAAAAACTATGCTATTTACAAAGCAAAGCCAGGATGCATGCAATTTTTTTAATTGGTTTGTATGCAATCAAAATGATGCATGAGAAAATATGTAAGAGAATTTATATACAGATTAAGGCCTACAATTATACCCTAAAAATGTGAGCAACAAAAAATATAAAATGAAATCAGAATCAATTTTGAACACACATGAACAGGGGTCATCAGATCAAAGCAAGACAAGGAGAGCAGGGTCCCATTTTTCACATAAAAATTCAATTCAATTAAAACAGTGGCAAATGAGATAATTAAACATGCTAAGATAAAGAGGACAAAACAAGGATTAAAAAGACACTAAAATCATGCAATTTGGACCTACGATGCTCAAGTTATGCTAAAAACAATGCAGGGGCATAAATGTAATAAAAATGCAAGAAAAATAAAGGATAAATATTGCATTTAGGTCCCTAGAGGGACCTAATTGAAAATAAAGAAAACCGCATGGGCCCATATATAATTTCTCCATTGCACGTAGGGACCTATTTTTAATTTCCAAAACCCGACGGGGCATCCCTGTAAAATACCCCAGGCGCGCACGTGAGGCACGTGCCTGGAGGACCGAAATGCAAATATCTGTTTTTCCAAGGTCTTTCATGCAATTTTCCCAACACCACACGTGCTATGCACGTGTAATGCTAGGCTCGGGAGGAACCCTCAGCTTCGGGACACGTGGCTGCTTCTGGAGGTTCAGCTCGAGGTTTGGGGGACCCGAGCCTGTAGGTCTATAGAGGAGGCTCGGGCTGCCACGCATCATCATCACAGCCGTCCGATCAAAACGATCGGACGACACCTGTATCTTCTTCCTCCGCCTTGGCTAGTCGGAGACGGTGGGTCTCCGGCGAACCCCTATGAACTCCTCCGAGCTCCATGAGGTCCCCTGATTATCGGAGAAGCAAGATAGGGACCTTGTGAAGAAGCTGGTGCTGTGGCGATGCTCCGGAGCTGGTTGGCGTGGGCAGTCGGTGGAGCTTCGCCTGAGGATCGAGGCTCGAAGAAGTCCGATGCGAACTTCGACCATTGAGGATACCTGCGATTGTTATGCGTAGCCGAAGCTCGTGTACGTGAAATGCGAGTGAGAGGTGGGTGAGCGAGGGCCATGGGGTGACTGGAAATGAAGGCCCGGGGTCTTCTTCTCCGACGAGGCGGCGAAGGAGGTGGTCTGAGTGTGAGGGGGTTCTGGACAAGGGGGAAGTGGTCGGCGAGGATGCTGGTGAGGTGGCGGAGGTTGTGAGATGGTTAGGAGATAGTGGAGTGGAGTTACGGAGTCGGGAATTCGAAGAGAAAATAAAAACAAAAATCACCTCGTCGGAGCGAGGTGTTGGCGGAGGGGAATGACCTGGGCTGGGCTTCCGATGAAGCCCGTCTTCACACAACAGGGCCGACCACTCCCTGGTGCTCGACGGCGCATAATGGCGGCGCTACACGGCGGAGGGGACGAGGGTCGACAACGGCGGAAACCCATCTTCGCCTCTACGCTCCGCCCCTCCGCTGTCACCGCAGGGGCGGAGGAAGTTAGGACTAAAGCCAAGAATGGTGGACGGTGTGAATGGAGCTGAGGGGTGTGCTTTATCTCGACGAGATCTACAACTATCATGTTGGTCAAAAAGCCAAAAGAAGTCATTTGTACGAAATGTATTTTTGGGGGTATTTTTAAGGGGATAAAAACAACTGATTTTATCTTTTGAATTGTTTTTATATTTTCTTATCTTTTTAATGGTCAGTGATTTATGGACAATTATTCTACCTAATTTTTAGGGGTTTTTGAGAATACAAGAAAAATGGAGGAAATTAAATACAATAATTTAATGGTAAAATAAACACAATTTAATACATGATAGAAATAAAGAATTGATGGGTATTTTTATTGGATTGATTAAGCAGGGGGTTTAATTTACGGCTTTTAGCATGATGAATACGAGATTCATCAATAGCATGCAATCTCTACGAATCTAATTGCAAATACTACATAACAAGCTCAATGAGATAAAGAATATGGTGATGTTAAGAGCTCTTCCTTTCCGGCTTGACGTCTAGGTGATAAACTCGACTTTGGAGATAGTTTAAAACCTATCGTCACTGAAAGTGAAGACAGAGTATCGCTGAGGCGACCGCACACGAAAGCAGAGTTGGCATCAATTAACCCACAAATAAAGAAAGCAATGTAAAGCTAAAACAAGTGGATCAAAATTTATTATACCCTACAATAAAATATATAGTGGACAAGTATGGTAGGGGTTGAACAGAGGGAGAACGAGGGATAGACAACAAAATTGTCTAAAAAGATAATAAATATTTTTGGGCCTTTTAGGGAGTTTTCGATTTTTGTGGGTTTTAATTATTTATTTTTTTTGGAAAATTTTATTTGTATAATTTTATATTTTATTTTTAGATTTTATTATTTTTTTATTTTTATAATAATTATAAAGAATGAAACAAGTTAATATAGATATATGTATATATAGAGATTCTCTATTTATAAATATAGCTATAGGTATTAAAAATCACAAAATAAAATATTTTGTCTTCTTTATATTGTTATCCATTTTCTTATTTTTTAAATTTTTTTACTAATCTTTTGTATTTTGAATTGAATTAATATGGCAAAATACTAACTATAGTAACTAGGCAAAGTTATCTTGGAGTTTAAAAATAACAAAGTAGTTGAAATTTTCCAAAAATATTTTTAATATGTGATAAATATAATAAAGAAAATTAAAAATAAAAATAAACATTTCTGGAAATTTCAGAATTTTTATAAGGATTTTAGATATTTTTAATTTTAGGTATTTTTCTATTTTAGGGATTTTTGGTATATAGTTGTAAAATAGGCTAATAAATAAAATAATATTTTTTGGAAAATTTCAAAACATTTTTATATTTTTTGTTATTTTCTAAACTAAACATGGAAAATTAGCTTTGCTTTCGATTTTTTATAAATAGAAAATAAACCTTAAATACCTAACCAAAAATATATGTGAAATACATATAAGGTATATATAATGATTTTCTAGAAATTTTTAGATGTTTCGAGCTATTTTTAATAACATAAAATCTATAAAAAGAAAATATAAACTAGTAGGGGCATTAACTAAAATATTTATAGTTTATGGATTAATCCCGAACACCTCAGAGAAATATAGGACCAAAAGTACAATTTTCCCAAATATATTCAATAATCAATACCCAGAAGGGTTTTTCTGCAATTACTACAAAGTTCGGGGAGCCTGATGCACTTATTCTGGAAAATAGTACACTATTAATTCAAAAATAAGGACTAAAATGAAATAAATAAATTCTAAGGGCTTAGGTGCAAAAAGCCAATCACCTCACGTGGTGATGTGGGCTGGACCTACAAGAAAATATAGGAACTTTAGGAGGTGAAATGCAAATGTTACAAAATTCTTACGCTGCAGACAAAAGTTTGTGACATGTCGCCTTCACAACGACCAATGACGCTTTGTTGCTGGATGACGGAGATTAGATCCTAGAAGAGGATCAACGGTCGGGGATTTGGCACATCCAACTACTGTTGTATACTTGGGCGTGGACGCTTGATCAGACGATGGAGAAGATGGGTGGAAGAACATGTCAAGAACTCGGGTTGTCCGAGCTTCGATCGGATACTCCTCCCTCCTCTAGCCACCGGGAAGGCTCGGATCTGCTGCAAAATGGAATGGCTACTCCTCTACATCGGGTAGAGATCTCAGAAGGGTCCAGGACCCATTGATGGGGCCCTGGGGGATCGAGGTGCCTGGGCATGCCTTCCTACCTTGAGGATCCCTAGAAGGGGGTTCTTTCTCTTCGCGACCTGTAGGGTTAGCACGAGGGCCAAAATCAAGGCCTCCTAAGGCTTCAACTGACGGAGATGAGGTAGAGGTGGTTCAGGTGAAGGTGCTCCGACGTACGACGGAGGAAAATTACCTATATCCAAATCCACAGAGGATTTGGTTGACTGGAAGTGCATGCGGCGTAGAGCAGCATTGCGTGAAAGAAGTGGGGGTGGTTTGGAGTTGAGAGAATGATCGAAACGAGCGAAGATAGAGGGTGGAGATGGAGCTCCGTCGATCAAATTTTTGGATTTTGCATACATCAAACATAATCTAATGAACTAAATGGGCACACTACACTACTGCTAAGCTAAGGAATCGAAAAAACAAGAAAAAGAATATCTTTACCTGACATGGACCTGATTGAAGCAAGCTCGTGACAGAGCATGTGATGGCGCTCGGATCGACCTCGAATCAATGTTATACACATCGTTGAATCTTCCTCGAGGTCCATGCTGTCACCCAGGTTCTCTAAATGATCAAAGATTAGGGTTTTAGTTGTGGAAGAGGGATCAAATTCGAAAGGAGATCGGTGGCGATACTAAATGCAAGGTGAGGTTGACTTGGGTAGAGCGCATGATTCAAGAGACCATTGATCGAGGAATGATCCGCACGTGTAAGTGCGATGGTCGAGGAATAGAAGAGTAGAAGAAATCGATTAGAAATGATGAAATATTCATTAGGGAAAAATCGGGAAACCAAGTTCAAACTTTTGGCATGCCATAGTCCTAGGAGACCAAGAAGTTGACCAAAGTCAACCGGCCCTGGCTCCTCATTAGGCCACATCGGTGAGGAAAACGACAAGGCACAAAATAATCCTTATTAATTAAAATAAAATATTAAATGATTTTATTAATTTTAGATTAAAATATGAAAAAATGTTTTTTTATTTTATGTCGTATTTTTTGTGATTTTTATTTTTTATGAGTTTATTTATTATAGGTTACTTTTTAAAGTATCGATATAGGTATAATTACTTATATTTTATGTATTTAATTTTTATTTTGTATTTTGGATTTTATTATTTTATATCCATAATTTATATAATTATAACTTATTTAAATACATTCAAATATAATTTTATTGTTTTTATGAGTTTATTTGCACACTTAATTAATTATAGGTATTAATTATATATATGTATAGTGTATTCATCTTTGTATTTTTGTATCTTTATTTATTTTAGTGTATTTTTAATGGTTTTATTTTATTCTAACTATGCACATATACTATAAATAGTATTTAAAAATTATAAAAATATAAAATTATGAAAATATAAAGAATAAATAAAATGAATGTATTCAGGTATATTGTACAATAGGGGTCCAAAACTTAACTTTTGCATCTTAACTCCAAATTAAATGAAATCGTATTCATTAAATAACTAATAAAAAGTTATATATAATTAAAGGATTTTGATGAATTTTGAGTTCATATGGAGAGGATATGAGTCTAGGAAGTTTGGATTTTAGCTTTTTTTGGAGTGTAGAAATATACAATGTGTATTATTTTTTTGTAAAGTAAATTTGTATTTTTCTATGTATTTTTATCTACAACTTTCATGTGCAAAGTTTTATGATTTCATGAATAAATAATAAAGAATAAGATGGGTCCCAAAATTAATAAGAATTAGGATTTTATTTCATGATTATAGGACATTATCTCCCCGTACTTTATTCCTTGTCGATCCAGTCATCATGATGTGTAGGTCTCGAGGTTTAGGGTCATAAAATACCTTTGGCATTTTTTATTTATTTTTTTATTTTGGTTTTAAATACAATATTTTCTACGTTATTTACACAATACATAATAGATGTTTGCAACAAATGATATTTACATGCATTTAGCTAGGGTTTAAGGTCCAAAATGAAAGAATAAAGGTGATGAAATGGAGATTCATCACCACCATATACTTGCCTTTACTAGTCCTTAGCAAACACTTATGCTTATAAGTACAGAAAAATAAAAATAAAAATAAAGAAAAGAAAAAGAAAGAAGTTGGATTGATTTTATCTTAAACTTGTCTTCATAAAATCAAAATTTGGAACTCAGTCAGACCTTGGGAACTTAAGTTTGGTCAGAACCTTATTGGGAAATAGATTTGAAACACAACATCCTCTGAGAATCACAAAAACTTGCCCAAGTCTCCTCAAAGCAAGGTCAGAACAAGTCGATGTCATATGCAGTCCCTTATGACTATGAGTCTATCTTATATAGTGTCAGTGATATGTCACTCTCTTCAATTGAAACAGTAAAAGTCGACCTTCTCCAACATGATGACCCGAATTCCCCAATCCAAAAACTCTTTCCTCGAGAAGTAGGGTATTCCCTTCTAAGTTCAAGTAAAACCGACTCAAGAAGAGGAGGTGGGGAGAAGAATGGACGATATCCATTGTAGCTACCTATCTTAGGATGGTTGACTAGTGTAGCCAAGTCATATGACTGCAGGCTCACATACATTTGACTTTGAAGCTCAAGCTTGCTTATTGGCTATTTACGAACCGTAAAATTTGCCCTTTTAACTGTGTCGTTTTCATGCATTGTAGTAGGATAAATTCAGAGTTAATCAAAAAACTGCAAATTTAATTAATGTCAAATTAAAGAAAGCGATCAACTTTTTTACTTGGGTAAGTTCAAGGTCGAATTCAGGAAAGAAACTGTCTCCTTAGGTTGATTAAAAGTCGATCTTGAATTTAGATTTTCAAAGAAGCATTTTTTTATTTTTTTATGCAATAAATGAGCGGTATGCAAATTTGGAAAAGTTCAAGGGTTTAATTGCAAATTTCAACAAATTCAAATATAAAAATCCTCAAACTTGGCTTGAATGTTAAATAATATAAAATTAGACTATTGTAATTTTTTTGGAATTTTTAGATGTAAAATGAATTTTCTGTGAATAAAATAATACAAACAACTAGACTTTCAATAATTAATTATAATAAATAGTAGATTTATTTATTTTTAGGAAATAACATTATCTAAGATATGTTACTAGGTGATCTATCTCAGAAAAATTCTAAATCTGAAAAATGATGGATTTAGTACCTATTAAAAATTAATTAATGAAATGCACAAAATGATTTTTCTAGAGAAAGATATGCATGAAAATGCAATTCTTTTTGGCCACAATGTTACTACCAATAATTCTACGATCCATGAATTTTTGACAAGTTTTTGAGCAAGGGTTAATTAGTTATGATTTTCCAAGCACAGATTGGGTATAATATGTAAATTCTCACAAGAATAATATTAGTTAATTAACCACATAGAATAAAAATATCATGAATATGCCAAAATATCGCGAATTAATTGCAGAACAAAATGCTATTTTTGAATAATAAAAATGGTGATAAATATAGATTTAAAATAGAGTCCAAACGCAGGGGTCTCAATGCAATAACATTAAATAAATAAACAGAAAATTTCGTACACAGGGGCACATATAGAATTACCTATACTTGGAGGAGGTCTCTACAATTTGTCCAGCGTCACGTGCGCCTCACGTGAGTTCAGTTGGCAGGTTTTTCTACGTGAATTTCTTGATTTGTGGGGATCTCTCTGTAAATAAACCAACTGAGGCACGTGACAAGCACGCGAGCTGGGGCAAAAATTAGTCACGTGCAACTTCTAGGAGACCTCCCCCCACGTGCTGGTCACATGCGGGAGAGGTTTGTCTCCTTTTTCCTTTCTTGCGCAGGCGGAGGCTCCTAGTCCTAGGCAATGGGGAGTAGAGTGCGGTGACGGCTGAGTTCTGCGGCGGAGCTCCTCTCCGTGAGTGGTGGTGGAGCTCTTAGGTGGGGCCCCAACCTTCGACGATGGAGGGTCTTCTGCTGGGAGACGGTGATCGGAGGCATTTGCGGAGGCTTGGCAATCTGGTGGCGCGTGAGGGGCGAAGGTTGGCGGGCGGAGATGCCATGCCGCCTCAAGGCGGTTCTCCCTGGTGGTAGCAGTGCGCAGTGGTGCTGCAAGCTGCTGGAGGGGTTCGCGTGGGAGCACGATGATGCCGTCGAAGGGCTCTCGTGAAGATGCTATGGTGGAAGAGCTATAGAGTTATGGCGTGGAAGGGGCTGGTCGCGTGAGATAGAGATGCGGGCAGAATAACGGAGAGGTGCTACAGTCCGCCGGTGCGGAAACTTCTTGTTGAAGAGGCTGACGTAGACAGGCGGTGTTGGGTGGCTGGCACTTTTCCTGGAGAAGCTTGGACCAGGGGCGGCGATGGCGAACGCGTGCATGTAGCGTGGGAAGAAGAAACTAGAGGCGCTCATGCTGGAGGAGGCATGGTGGTCTAGCACACAACAGCTGCATCGACAGATAGGGGCGCGAGGGGGGCGAGTAGATGGTGCGGAAGAAGTGCGATAGGTGGAACAGGGGATTCGAGTAGAAACAGGGGAAATGGGAAAAATGGAAGGAAGAATATGAACGGGGTATGGAGTGGGGAGTTCTTGCCTGGGATTGGAGCGGCGGAGGCCGGCTCCTCTGTTGTGGCCTTGACTCTGCGGTGAAGGAGGAGGCTCAAAAGAGATCTCGCCGATAGGATCTTCGTCGGAGAAGAGAGGCCCCTGTCACCGGGCTCTCTCTCTCCAACAGTCTCTGTCTCTCGGATATGGCGAATGATGCGATGGGAGATGGCTTTTATAGGGAGGCAGAAGAGGAGATAATAGTGGACGAGGGAGGTAGTTGTGAAGTGTTGGTGGCTGCGGGCGAGGCGCGAGTGGAGATTGTGAGGAGTTGCAACAATGGAGGAGCGTTGACCAGAGAAGACAGGAGAAGAGAGAGAGGTTTTTTTATATATAAAAACGAAGTAAAGAGGGATTTAAAAATGAGTGACACGTGGAGGCTCCAGGAGCCGCCACGTGTCACTCCCAAAAAATTCAGAAAACTATATTCAAAGATAAATAGGAAAGAGATAGCAAATGACCTCATATTGAAAAGTGCTTAATATGAAAATTGCTCATCTTGATGAAATCTAAAACTTTCATGAAGGTATTAAGAGCAAAAGAGGTCATCTCTGTAAAACAATATTTTTGAGGTACACTGTGTACATAAAATACCTTGATTTCCATTTTTGTAGTTTTTTTATTTTTAATCAAGAGAAAAATTGAGAAAATTTATAATAAAATCAAAGACAAATATTTACAAAATAATATTTTTTTTAAATTTTTAATAAATAAGAAAATAAGAGAATAAAATAAAGAAGAAAATAGGAGATATTTGTACATACTCTCAGGGAACACTCGGACTCGGTCAGTTTCTTTGATTTTCATCTTATTTTGAATTTCGATTTTTATGGACTCTAGTAAAACTTTCATCAAAGAATATAGTTGAAAAATAAATAAGATAAAAGGAGTTGATTATTTACATGAAATATAAGTCAAAATCAGGGAAAACTCAAAACGCGCAAAAGAGGTCCAAAACTCAACATTCACATACGAGCGATGATTTTTATGAAACTGGTTTTATTTTGAAGGTCTTTGAATATGTATTACTTAAAAAGTGAATAGACCTAAATCAGACACTGTATGAGGAAGATATGAGCATTTTAATTCGTCTAGTTTGAAATTGGGCTTTTGTCTCACGTGCCAATTATTGAGTTAGTAAATTTTTGTAGTTTTCCTTTAATATTGTTAGTATATGTACACAATGGAGTTGGTTTGAGGTCAATTGGAGTTAGCATGAATTAATTAGAAATGCATGAAGTTGGGTGCAAATGTGAAGATGATTATGAATGCAATTATGGGTGTTAAAATGCATTAATTTTACATGCATGAATGATAAAAATGCAGAATGAATGATGTAATACAGCTAATTACTCAGGAACGAAGCTCTATTTTCATATTTTAGTATGATCAATCAGGGACTCATCAACCCCCTATGCTTAAACCTTGCTTGTCCCCGAGCAACTAAAATGAAATGCAAAAGTGAAATGATTTTGGATTCCATATCAAAGTCTTGAATAAAATGTGAAAATGAAGCTAGACCCGACCTTTGGATTAATAGTGTTGTGGAACTTCTGTGAGACTTAGGATTTAAAATCAACAACTCTCAAGTTCTACATATCATCGTTACAGATTCAGCTCAGAAGTCATCTTAGATCAATCCTTCTCCCAAAGCATATCCCATGAACATTGAAGAACTGTCTCATGTGTGTGAAAGTTTTTACTTTCCCCATCAAGAATGCCGGACTACCATGCAAACCCCCTCCCAGTAACTTATCCTCGAGGAGTCAGATATATACTTTAAGGTCTGTCGCGTTGTGTTCACAATCGAAAGGGGGCGAAATTAGAAGAAGGGGAAAAGAACTGGAGGATGACCAGTGTAGTCACCTCTCCTTGCGAAGCCGACCAGTTTACCCAAGTCTCCTCTAAGATCAACAAGATTTCTTGAAGTTGGGACATTTTTGGTCAGATATTTATTTGCTAATTTAGCTTCTTTTTGGTATGGATTCTTGGTAACTCTACATGGATCTTTTTGTGCCCCTACGGATATGTAATCTTTTTTTCCGTACACTTTTTGGGGTCTTAGAAAACATTATGCCTAGTCGTCCATCCCTTTTCTGAAGCTTTATTTCAACCCACACTCCGGTCTTTAGATGTCCACACTACCAAAAAAGAGTCCCACACAGTCGTCCAACACCCCGTCTGAGTTGAGCTAAGTACATAGTGCGAGAGAACACATTAATTCCCTACTCAAAAGGTATACCCAGAATTAGGAGACCAGGTTGGACACTAAGAGTCAAAGGCCGCACATTGTCATGCGGAACTCAAAAAATTAAGTCAAAAGACCTGAAGATTCAAAAATTCTCTTTCTCGGTGAAGTTCCTCTGGAAATTTGGTAGATTAAGGACAAGTCAAGACCACTCTCCACTTCTACTTACAATTCGGTTCCGAACCCAATAAGTTTTCACTATGCATATATTAGATATGAAAAATGAAATGCAGATGCATATGAGATGCAAAAAAAAATTTCTTTTTCTCTCTTTCATTTTTTTGTGAGTGCAAGAGTGATATGCAAATTTTCATATTTTTGGTGTTTTTTTGTATGCAAGGAGGATATGCAAGAGAGATTTTTTTGTTTTCTCATCATTTTTTCGTGTGTTTTGTTTTTTTACTGTTACCCATCCCGTAATTATTGCATAATATATACGAAATACGTGAAAGTACGAGCTATAAGTAAAGTATATATGTAACATATATAAGCTTCCCTATACTTAGTGTGTGCTATGTCCTCAAAGCACAAGAAGCGACAAGAAGACATAGTTCGTACTAAGCATAGAGAGAAAATTGAAAATAGAAAAAGAAGTCAACCGCCCCCTACACTTAGGCTCTGCTCAGCCTAAGTATAGAAGAAGAAGAAGAAGAAGAAGAAGAAATGGAGTGGTTGAGGTCAAGAGGAGAAATGATTTAATATATACAGGACATGCATCGGTCCCCCATATACTTATGATCTGGTCAACCTAAGTATAAGACAAGAGTGAGTGTGAGAACCGATGAGATCTGGAGAATATGCAGATCGAATGAGTAGAATGACGGATAAATCCAAATGGCATTGGTTCCCCCCTATACTTAGACCTTGGCCTAAGTCTAGGAAGAAAATGCACAAGGGAACCGATGGGTCGAGGGAAGTGTGGCCGATGATCAAGGTGGTTTACGACCGATCTTTTTCATGAAATTTGATGGAAAGGAATGTTGGTTGGAAGAAGATGAATCGGACGATTCCCTACCACCGTTGAATCTATCATCAGAATAATAATCAAAGGTTACATTACTCCAACTATTCTTATTTTTTAGCTTTTTTCTCAGAGCTCGCTCAGTTTTTGGGTCAATCTTTTCTTCCTCTGAATATTTAGATGAACAAGTGTCAGTCTGGTCATAACGAATTGTTCTAGTATATTGAATGGGATGGGGGGAGTTGGCCTTAGACGAAATAGAGAGGGACGGGGAAAGTTCGACGTGGGTCGACATATGACTCCTTATTCTGATCAGGCTACAGATTCTCCAAACTGAGTTCTCTCATACTGCTTTTATCCGCCGAACTTGATGAGTAATCTAAAATGTTGATAGTGACATTTTTATTCGGTTCAGGAGGTATTCTTTGTGAGGTGATGACCATGAGTTCCCTATCAGATGACTCTCCATATAAATAGTAATATTCTTGTAACCTCAACACACGTCCTGAGTATTTACTTTTTGTTGGCTTTGCATGTGTGGACTCAGGGAAGTTCGACATAATCTTGTCCGCTTGTGGTGAATCGGGTGTTTCTTGTTTAATATCATTCACCTTCGTAGCCTCGTCAGCCGTTCCATAAGATGTCTCTCCTTCATTTGAGTCTGTGATAAGTGGAGTGGTCTGAACATATGAATATTCTTCTATGTCACGGCTGGCAGTTTTTGGTTCGATTGTCTCAAGATTTGGTGTATCCTCGAGAATTTGTTCAACTTGGTTGTATTGGGAATTATAATATCTTAAGTCTCACAGTTAATAGCCACTCTAGCGGAAGCTAGAAACAACTTTCCCAAAATAATGGGAGACTCATATATATCTCCTTGGCGTTCAATGTCCAGGACTATGAAGTCCACTCTATGTGCGATACCTTGGAAATTAATGACGATGGAAGATATTCCTCTCAGTTTTTTTGTGGACCGGTCAGGGAATTGAACGATCACTCGGGTCTTTTTGAGAGATCCAAGGTTGAGTATGTCAAACATGGACTTTGGGAGGATATTTATGTAGAGTTGTCATCAATCCGAACATTATTAAATTATGTATTCTCAATTTCACAGGTCTCCTTGGTTAATCGTTTAACTTTCCGGACCTTATTTATTTGGGTCAGCACCATTGAACTGGCCATAGTAATTAAATGATATTTTGTTCGAGATCTTTTCTTTCCCTTCTTCTTAGGTGATAATCAATTTTTCACAAATCTCTAAAGATCTGGAACATACTCTATGGCGTTGATTAATGGAAGCGCCAACATCAGACTTTTGTAAAATGCTTCCATATTGATGGTGTCTGATTTTTTTGAATTTTTTAAATTTTTGATTTTTTGGAATTTTCACTATAGTCAGTAGGAGGGTTAGTGGTCTAAGGTGTCTGTGCGTGGGTGTCAAGAAAATGATGATTTTTGGGTTCGCTCTGTGATTTTCTTGACTCCTCTTGGTTGATTATCACATCTTTGACTATTTGGATGACATTATCAAATTGTTCAGTCAAAATCTCGATCCTCTTACTGATTTGAGATATGCCATCTATTATCGTCTCATGACTTGAATTTGGGTGACTATACTCAGTATGCTGTAACATTGGTATTTTCTCTTAAACCGAGATATATTCAACTTCTATAATTAGGGTTTGATCATGAGTCCAATTTCCTTGACTTTGTATGTCATCTTTGTGATCAAAGGACAAGTGATCATACCCAGGTTATGAGTCATCCCGAGTAGAGGATGGTTCAAACATCGAATTTTCACAAGTAATCGGGAATCGTGTTCCTCTATCAAAGTTGGTTACGTCAATATTCATCCTCGAGTTCACTCGCTCCATTATGTCTTTATAGAAGATGTTAGGTGTTGTGAGCGGTTCACATCTTAAATTTTCAACCAAGGGTGGGTGTGTGGGAGAAGAGAATGATGGCTGGGGAGAAACTACCTCAAAATAGGGTTCCTCTAGAAAGAAGATGGATACGAAGATTAGGAATTTGTTATGTGAGCGTGAGCCATGAAGTCTGGGTTTAAATGCCAAAATTCTGTTATCTTTGAATGGAATGGAAAATATTGATTTGTGAAACCACGATTCGTGTGTGCAAGTGCACTGTCACACAATTTAATACACAAATGCAAACCTCGATTTCACCAATTCAACTCAGTGAAGGCTGTGAAGATTCGACCAAATTATCTTTTCTATTTTAATTGGCAATAAATACAAAATTGGAAAGAGTTAATGAGATGTTAGGTGCCCGTACTTTCCTACAGATTAGCCCAGTTCTTACAATTAGTTGGACATACTTTCAGCCAGTATAGGAGTAAGTACGGACCGTATAAATACAGCTAACCGTTCCTTGAGGACTAAGGCATCCTCTAAAACTTTCACTCTACTAACGATATCCGGATCATTTATCGGCTACCCGTAGATCCTCACTAAAAAGTAGCTAATCGCCTAAAAAGAAAGAACTAGTAGTCTGTAAGAAAATTCCAGCTTGTTTCTATCCTAGTGTCGTCTCTCTCTCTCTCTCACTTACAGAAAAATCAAACAATGACGGGGTTGCTTTATCGAAAACAATTATTTTCAATTTTATCAATTTTTATTTGATCAATAATGTTAGCAATCCACTAGTTTTAATTCGGTTATCACTTGAATTTGAGTAGGGAACAATGCATGTCTACATGGGGATTCCAATTTCCTTTATTCCTATGTGAATGAAAACCAATAGAAAATCGAAAAAGCTGAGCAGTGGGGAACACGATGATGAATGCTAAGCTAGAAATACTTATAGTGCCTCCTCGCAATATTCATGTAATATGCTAAACAAAATTAAAAATTTTACACTATATGAAATGCAAGCGATGAAACCACACGTAACAAGTAGTTGTACTTAGCGGGAAGAAGTGAGTTGAATTTGACTGAGTGAAAATGATCTAAGGTGTGTATAATTACAGTGTAAGTATGGTCTTAAATTACAACGAGCACAAACAAATTTGAATTTACAGTACCGCATGTCTATCCTAATTTCGCCACTTATGTTGGACCCCACCCTCGCTGGAGGGTGAAACAAGACGACAAACTATAGACGACAAACTATAGAATCCACACACGAGATCCCGATCGGGAACCTCTATAAATGATCAGTTAAGTAGAAATTAAAGAAAACTATGTCTCTCCTAAAATTAAAAAATGGCATGTATCCAGTCGCTCCGAGATGCATCGGTTTCCAAGAAAGCCACTCCAAGTTCATCGGTTATCTTGCACGAAAAATATAAGATCAAATATTAGAGAGAGGTTCACAGAAAAATATATAAAAATAAAAGAAATAAAAATACTAAAAAAGAAGGGAAAATGAAGAAATAATTACAAGAAAACCAGGGGCCAGACTACCCGGGGATGGAAAACCTAAAAATTTGATTTTCCTAATAACATCCTAAGCCGTGCCTCCCTGGCAATGGATCCATTTGACATGCCCGGAATTTTAATCATTTTAATTGTCATTTTAAAACGGTGTAGTCATATAAATTCAGAGTTAATGAAAATAGCAAATTTAATTAATGTAAAATTAAAGCAAGCGGTGAACTTTTTTTATTTGGGTAAGTCCAAGATCAAACTCACGGAGGAAACTGTCTCCTTAGGTTGGTTAAAAGTTGATCTTGAATTTAGGTTTTCAAAGAGGCATTTTTTGTTATTTTTTATGCAATAAATGAGCGATGTGCAATTTTGGCAAATTTCAAGGGCTTAATTGCAAATTTCAACAAATTCAAGTTAAAAATCCTCAAACTTGACCATAATGTTAAATAGGATAAAAATTAGATTAGCATAATGTTTTTGGAATTTTTGGATGCAAAATTATTTTTCTATGAATAAAAAAATACAGACAACTAGACTTTCAATAACTAAAATTTTGTGTACAGGGGCACAAATGAATTATCTATACTTGGGGGAGGTTTCTACGATTTATCCAGGGTCACGTGCGCCTTACATGAGTTCAGTTGGTGCGATCTTCTACGTGAATTTCCGGATTTGCAGGGATCTCTCTGTAAATAAATTAACGAGGCACGTGACAAGCATGTGATATGGGGCAAAAAGCAGTTACATGCAAATTATAGAACCTCCAGGGGGTGGAACGCAAATAAACCTCCCTCCCCATGTGCTGGTCACGTGTGGGAGAGGTTTGTCTCCTTCTTTTTCTTTCTTGCGCAGGCTGAGGCTCCTAGGCAATGGGAGCTCTAAAGGCCGATAGAGTACGGCGACAACTGAGTTCTGCGGTGGAGCTCCTCTCCGTGAATGGTAAAGGAGCTGGAGCTCTTAGTTGGGGCCCCGACCTTCAACGACGGAGGGTCCTCTGCTGGGAGATGATGATCGAAGGCGTCTATGGAGGCTTGGCGATCTGGTGGCGTGCGAGGGGCGAAGGTTGGCAGGCAGATATGCGGGCTGCCTCAAGGCGGTTCTCCTTGGTGGTAGCTGTGCACAGGTGGTGCTGCAAGCTGCTGGAGGAGTTCGCTTGGGAGTGTGATGATGCCAGTGAAGGGCTCTCCTGAAGATGCTATGGTGGAGGAGCTGCAGGGTTCTGGTGTAGAGCAGGCTGGTGCCGGTGAGATGGAGACGCAGCCAGAATAACGGAGAGGTGCTACAGGCCACTGGTGCGATAATTGCTTGTTGAAGAGGCTGACATAGATCGGTGTTGCTGGGTGGGTCACGCTTTTCCAGGAGAAACTTGGACCAAGGGCGGCGATGGCGAACGCGCGCAAGTAGCACAGGAAGAAGCAGTTGGAGGCATTCGTGCTGGAGGAGGTGTGGTGGTCTAGCACGCGGCGGCTATGTCAACAGATGGGTACGTGAGGGGGGCGACTTGATGGTGCAGAAGAGAGGAAAATTCGGACGTGCGTCGTTTGGGAATCATATTCGCCATATACGACGATGTTTATTTTTTGTTAAGTACGGTAAGGAAGCCGCCTCTTGAAAAGGCGGCTTTTAACTTAAGAAAGCTGCCTCTTCAAGAGGCGGCTTAGGCCAAAGCCGCATTCTACAAAGGCGGCTTTCGTGCCAGTAGCCAGAAAACAGCAAGCCAAAGTTTTCTGTGGCTTGATGTTTTCCTAGATATAGATGAGACATATAGATACCAAAAATTTCCATGCCTTGAAAAGAACTCATAAATGAAAAACTCAACAGAAACGCTTAATAGTTAATGAAGTTTAAAAGTTACATTGTTTACATAAACAAGATACAACAACCATACTACAGAACAACTCATATACATCACATGTATCGCCTCCTTTGTATATATTGACGATATGCAGGGGCTTGTTCAGGAAGTGTTGTAGTGGGCTCAACTGAGAACGAAGACAATAGATTAGCACGATCAATGTGCTTAATTTGTGAGATTTCTTTGTCAACCATTACATCATAGTCCAACGGAGGTAATGGAGAATGGCGATGCGATGGTCCAGCCTCGTTATGTGGCCTATCTCCCATCAGTGCATGTGGAGTTTGTTGTATTCTCTCAGACTCGTGTTCAACATTTGGAGTTTGATATTCCACCCCCAAAGCTTGTAGGCCCTCGACATGGTGATGTGCTCATCTTCCTCGAGTTTTACGTACACGTCCATGTCGTATACCACGTCCATGTTGCTGTGAAGATGTACCATCGGTGGGTATTCCCTCCTCATCCTCCTCATCTTCATGGAGTCCATCCCTGAATTGTCGCTTGATAGAGTCATCGAGAAGGCGACAAGTGTCTATCACCAATCGGATGACATCCTCATTAGGTCCCACAAGGTGAACAATCTCATCTAATCGTGTTACCTGCAAAATGAAAAATTTACACAATATCTCCACTAAAGAAAAAAATTATCAATGGAAATGATGCTAACATACCACCAAATCGAGCACGCATCCATGTCTCCCTATAAATCACCATGTGATGTGATTGTACCATGCCATATAATCCGCAGATACGTCTGCACCTCCATGGCCAATTGGTGTCGTAGACAACACGTAGTCACGTCGATTGTTCCACATCTGAACATAGTTTGCATGGAACTGTACCCAATCGACGGATGTCTTCCCTCGGAGATCAATGCTGTGAAGATACCCAGATGTGTCACACTGGACTGGGATCCCTTGGACTGCACCAAATTGGCGTAGGAATCTATCGGGCGCATACAACTCCACGATACAAAAATGAATGAGTGGTACCCTGGAAGTGTATAGATCATGCCCTTCTAGGCAATATGCAGGGAGAGAGCTCATGATCTCAGCGGTATATGGTTCCCAAATAACCTGTTACATAACTGTTACATAAGTAGTGTCACCAAAAATATTAAATAAGATAGAAAGTACCAGTTAATTTGTTACCTGATCAGGAGTCTGGAGATCAAATGCATCCCTGTAAGGTCGTACAACATGGGTAGGCTCTGATGTGATGTCAAACTCTGCACTCCAGCGACAACCTAGTGGAGTACAGCGCCACAACGGACGTCTATGTACCACCGACGCGATGTGAGGAAATCTTTCCCAAGCCCATAGCTGTAGGAGGATGAGCGAGCCACCAATATCTACTGCGTCCGCCCTCGAAGCCACACACATGTGTCTGTATAGGTAAGCTAAACAAGCAGATCCCCAACTATAAGCTCCACATGCCTGTAAGTCCTCCATAAAAGGTAAGTAAATCAAGGACACCTCATTTCCTGACTTGTCTGGGAATATAATCCCTCTAATCAACTGCAAAATGTAAGCTCGTGTGTGTCTGATGACCATATCTGCATCTGCATTTGCAGGTAGTTCAGAGAATTGCTCCTTTAGCCATGTCATCCGGAGTCGAGCACCATCAATATCTAGCCTATGTGGACGCATGCCTAAGAATCTCTCACAAAGATCCTCCCAACTTGGTGAGGTAGTCTATGCAATCACATCATGCCCATCTATCTTCAAACCCATCAACAATGCAACGTCTTGGAGAGTGATGGTCATCTCTCCATGACGCATATGGAAAGTATGCGTCTCCGATTTCCATCTCTCCACCAAGGTAGTCAACAAGTGCTAATCCAAGGAAATGAACTCTATCTGCAGCACCCCAAAAAACCCCGTTGTGTATACATGCTCCACCAATCTCTCATCTAACTGTGACCGACGCAGTGCACCTTCGCGTCTCCTACAACATAGCCACCTGGATACCTGTAAAGGCACAATGTCAGAGGAATAGGATACCAAATGTTACAATCGTACATTAACAAGTTTTCAAATACTTACATCCCCAAATCAAACAGCACGTGAACGATGCTGTCGCTGCTGACGAAGAACTGAACGATCAGCTGGGCCCGACTCCATCTGTATTATAATATCAACCCATTAGATACCAAAAAATATGAAAGTATTATAAAAGTTATAACAATTACAAGAAAATATTATGTAAATCTCGGTTTGGGCACTTCCTCCTATTGTGACCTTCCCCCCTGCACAGACCACACTTATTTATGTTATTGGTGGAATGTCGTTGATTTCTGACGTTATGATCTTGTGCGTGACATGATCCGTATTATGCAGGAACAACCGACTCCCTCATATCCATCTCATTACGGATCCTTTTAGACCTCGACCTACCCTTTGTCCTCAATCTAGTAGGGTTGGGGATTACAATATCATGTTCAAATTTTGGCCACTTGTCTTTATCGCCAATTGGGAAGAAAATACCTTCATAAATTTCTTTTTGAGCACTCCATGAGTACCATGGACCCACGTACTCTTTCACGTTGACATTCAAATATGACATGACAGCACAAGCATGGGAGCACGGTATCCTGTGTACATGCCATTTCTGACACGTGCAAGGAAGGTCACTAAGCAGGACCATATGCTTCTTCCCTCCTTTCAAACCGAATTGTGTTAACCGTTGCCCCGTGATTACCTCGTAAAGGTGAAGGGGAGCACCCCTTATACGGGTTATTCGATGACTGTTGCTACGGTCCACCCACGCTTTCAACTTATTTGTGGCAAATTTGGTGAAATGGTCACCTCGAGCGATCATAGCAAGTGCCTTGGTATGTCATTCGTAAAAGTAGCCAATACAATTGTAGTAGGTTTTCAGCACTAAGGCGACAACTGGCAAACACCTTGCTTCTTTCAAAACATCATTATAACTCTCGGAAAAGTTAGTAGTGGTATAGCCGAATCGGTATCCACCGTCAAACGCTATGGTCCACTGCTCCTTTGGGCAACCGTGTGTATCAAACCATTTGGGAGCATCTTCATTCCATTCTTTCAGCTTGTCCATGTAAATCTGCCACTTGGATTGAGAGTATACACTACCGGCACGCTTGATCATTTTCTTCATCATTTGATTCTTGTGAACGTCGTTGAAGTTGCTCGCAACGTGTCGTAGGAAAAACCTCCAATACACATATGGAGGATGAAATTGTACAGCCTCATTGCGTAGGGATGCACGAATACCCGATGCACGATTGATAACCGCTCCCACTACTCTTGTTAATTCGAGCAAATTAATGTTCAAATTAATTACTAATGTTCGTTGCAGTCGGATAATGAGAGCATATCAAAAACCGCTTTCAATTATATTCAAGTTAATCTCGAGCGGCAAATTTTTTTACTTGGTGGAAATCCAAGGTCAAACTCAGGGAGGCATCTGTCTCCTTAGGTAGATTCGAAGCAAATTTCCAATGTTCGATTTTCAGAGGGAATATTTGGTCTTTTTCGATTTAATGCAAGACTCATGTAGAATCAGGCCAACTTACAAGTTAAATCAGAAATATGGTCAAATTAATTTCAAAAATTATGAAACTTGACCAGATGATGAAAATATAGTGAAATTAAGCTACATAATTTTTTTGTAATTTTTAGATGCACGGATAATAAAATATGCAGACTTTAGTAAAAATAACTAAATCAATTTTAATACTTACCAAACGATAATATTTCTCAGAAACAAAATTAATACAAATAGATCTAGTTGAGAGCTATCCAAATCAACTTGAATTTCGTTGAAATACTTCACGGTTGATTAATTAAAAATCGATTAAGGTTTTCACTAAATGATTTTTCTAAGAAAAACTATACGTGAAAATGGTGTGCTTTTTGGATATGTTGTAGCATAGACTTAGATCTACCAATGATGATTTTTCAGAAATTTTTCGATAAGCAGATAATGAGAAATAAATTAATCAATCACAATGGGCAAAATGTTGCAATTTTCACCAAGTTAATTTCCATAAATATTCTGCAAATCAGAAAAATACAAATAAATGCTAAAATGATTGAACAAGAATTATACACAATGCAACTTTTGGAATTAAAAATGGATGACAAAATGACGACAAAATAAACGTGCAAATGCAGGGGTATGAATGCAATACAGAAAAAGAAATATCAGCTGAAATGAGAACAAGGACTTACATGTAATTATCGAAAACTTCAAATTTTTTTAAAAACTTGCAAAGGGGTGCAAGTGTCCCCTTTGCAAATACCCTTTTGTCCGCTTCCTTCTCCTCTGTTTGGCTAGATGAAACAGGGGACCTTCATGCGGGTTGAAGCTTGGGCGGCGGAGCTGATCGAAGGCGGCGTGGAGGTGGCCGGTGTTGGCGGGCGCGCGGCGGCGTCAGTCGGACTGGTGGAAGTGGCTGGACACGCGCTGCGTGCGTGGGCAGGAGGGCTGGCGCACGAGCGGTGGAGAGCGAGAGGCTTGGTTGTCGAAGATGAAGCCGTCGGTGAAGTAGACCAGTAGACCGTGTGAGGAGGAGCTTGGTGGAGGGACGAGACTTTGGAGATGAAAGTAGAGAGGAAGGGTGAGAGAACGTGGGGAGGGGAGGCAAGAAACAGGGGAGTTTCACCACCTCCCCTGCTCATGCATTTGTTTAGCCACGGTTAAATTTTAGATTAATGGATTGATGAAAGTTTGTCGAAAAATTCAAGAAAAATCACCGTTGCGTTGGCAACATGTGATTTATCCGTGGAAGTGGAATTAGTTTTGAGATTTAGATGATGGAAGATGGAGAAATGATGAGAGAGAAAGATATGAGGAAGAAAAGATATTACCTGGATGGAGGATTGGATGCCTGGGGAAGAAGGAGCTCAAGACAGAGCTCTTCCGATTATCGCTCGACGCGACGACACGCGGAGCTTGCGCAGCTAACAGAGGTGCTGCAGCAAGGGACAGGGGTCCCTTGGATCTCGCCGAGGAGGATCACGTCGTTGCTTAGTATTGGCGCTATCTCCCTTGCTGTCACCAAAGAAGGAATGGAGCTCGATGCTCTCGCTCATACGATCGCAGATGGGGATGAAGGAAGGAGGAGAGAGGGATATAAAGAGGAGGGGGAGGAGGTTGGAGAGGAGATGGAGTGGCCGTCAATGTGGCCTCTCCCTCAAGTTAAGGGAGAGTGGAGGGAGGAATGGGCATTGACCATTGATGGAGACCCCCTCATCCAACGGCCCAGGATAAAGGATAAGAATGGTATAAGTGGGTGAATGAGGAGGCGACACATGGTGACTCTAGGAGTTGCCACGTGTCGCTCCGAGAAAAATCCACAACTAAATACAAAGAAAAATCAAAAAGAAATAATAAAAGAGGTCAGATCAAAAAGTGGTCAACACGAATGTTGCTCATCTCGACGAGATCTACAACTTTCGTGAAAGGCTGAAAATCAAATGAGATCATCTGTACAAAATGTATTTTTGGGTGGTACCTTATAGATATAAAATACCGTATTTTATCTTTTGTAATTTTTTGTCATTTTAATAAGAGAAAAAATCAAAATAAAGTTAGGGAAAATATGAGGAGAATATTTACAATTTAATCTATTTTTTTTGGATTTTTAATAATGAAGAAAATAAAATGAGAAAATACAGGGGTAAAACGGTCATTATGTACAATGTACAAAAGGGGCCTAAAATTCAAGTTTTGCATACAAGCTTTGATTTTAATGAAATTGATCTTGTTTCGAAGGTCTCTGAATGTATATTACTTTAAAAGTGAGTAGACCTAATTCGGAGGTCCTATGAGAGAGATATGTACGTTTTAAGGTCTAAGGTCTTCAACTTGGATTGGGATTTTATTGGTCAATTTTGCAAGTTAGTATTTTTTTGATATTTTTCTTTACTTAGTGTTAGTAATATATACGGAATAGAGTTGGTTTTATTGGATTTGGAGTTAGTGTAAAATATATACAAATGGGGTATTTTAGCTAATATACATGTGAATATTTAAAAGTGAATTTGGCTTCTTATTTAATGCAAATATGAGTGCTAAAATGCAGATATTATGCTTGCATGCATAAATGCTAATTATGCAATATAAGTAGAAATATGTACCTAATTAATCGGGAACAAAGCTCTATTTTCAACTTTTAAAGTGATGAATCAGAGATTCATCAACCCCCTATACTTAAACCTTGCTCGTCCCCGAGCAACTAAATGAAATGCAAGAGTGAAATGAGATTGGGTTCCATACCAAGGTCATGAACAAAAGTTGAAAATGGGGCTTGACTCGACCTTTGGATTAATTGTGTGGCGGAACCTCATTAGGAGCTGAACTTAAGACCTAACAGACTTCAAGTTCCACAAGCCTTCTATTCAAGACGCCTCAACAGTCAGGTCAGAACAAATCCTCAGACACAAATTTCTGATGACTATGATTCTTACTTGTACTGTGTAAGTGAAATGTGACTCTCCACATCAGAAATGGCTCAGAAACAGCTTCCTCTAACAAGGTAACTCAATAACCCGATCCAGTAACTCTTTCCTCGAGGAGCGGGGTATTCCCTTCTAAGTTTAAGTGCGACCAGCTCAAGAGGAGGGGGTGGAGAAAGAATGGACGGTAGCCAGTGTAGCTACCTATTCCGGGATGCCTGACCAGTGTAGCCAAGTCATCCAGCTGCAGACTTCTTGCTAATATACATACTCCGACAAGCATTTTTTTACCTGTCTATTTTGTTTGGTGGAAGTCTTGCATTTTTTTCTCTTTTTTCTTTTTTTTGAAACTATATACAAGGTGCATCATATACATCACGAGTTTTTCCTCTTAAGACAGTAGACTATCCCTATTTTGAAGCATTATTGCAACCCACAGCGTCCTGTCCTTAGACTTCAACACCACCAGACTAGGTTGAGATGCACTACCCTCCCTAGAGGAGGACGTATGTTTCCACCTGTGTGCTACTCCAAGCTAAAGGATTCTACCTCCTCACCACCTCATCAATGAAGAGCTACGTGCATTGTGCTTGTCCAAGTTAGGTCATTGCCTAAAAGAATCATGCATGTGTACGAGATATTCCACTTAGACTAATCAAGATGACATGTGAACATAGACTTGCGGACTCAAAGAATTAAGTTACCTGACCTGAAAAATCTTAACTCCAGTTCCTATAAGGTTCCTCTGAAATTAGGTGGATTAAGGTCAAATCAAGTCCATCCTCAATATCTACTCATAACTTGGTTCCGAACCCACTAGCTTTTCACCTTACATATGCAAGATATGCAGATGAGATGCAGATGACATGATATGTAGATGAATGAAATGCAAGACTTTTTTTTTGAAATGCAAGGATGCTATGCAAGAGTAAATAAGAAGCCTTATTTTAAACACACATTTTTTTTATTTTCTATTATACAATAATTTTTACAACAATTTTTAGTTCTTTTTTTTGAAATGCAAGGATGATATGCAAGAGTAAATAAGGAGCCTTATTTTAAACACACATTTTTTTATTTTCTATTATACAACAATTTTTACAACAATTTTTAGTTTGTACAAGTTTTTTTATACCTCCTATTTTACAACAAATTTTACAAAAGTATGTTTTACAAGAATTTTACAACTTTTTTATACAAGTATTATACATATAGTACAATTTTTTTCAATTTTTACCCACCCGTAATTATTGCATAATATATACAAAAAGTACGCGAAAATACACGAAAGTATGAGCTATGGGTAAATTATATATGTAATATATACACGCCCCCTATACTTAGCGTGTGCTATGTCCTCAGAGCACGAAAAGCGACTAAAAAGACATAGCTCGGGGTAAGCGTAGGAGAGCTAAAAGTACAAAATGTATAGAAGTCGTTCCGCCCCCCTATACTTAGGCTCTAGCAGCTTAAGTGTAGAAGAAGATCAGGGGCGGACGAGGGCAAGAGATGAAAGGGATGAATATATACATGGTGGGCATCGGTCCCCCGTATACTTAGGCTCTGGTCAGCCTAAGTATAAGACAGGAGTGAGTATGAGGACCGATGTGATCTGGAGGATGTACAGTGAATAGATGCGGCTCACTCTCCCTCCTATACTTAGGATCAGGTCATCCCTTATAGTCATAAACTGAAATGATATGGAACCGTCATTATGTACAATGTACAAAAGGGGTAAAACGAGAAAATACAGGGGTAAAACGAGAAAAGTGAATTGGATTTTTAATAATGAAGAAAATAAAATGAGAAAATACAGGGGTAAAATGGTCATTATGTACAATGTACAAAAGGGGCCCAAAACTCAAGCTTTGCATACGAGCTCCGATTTTAATGAAATTGGTCTTGTTTCAAAGGTCTTTGAATGTATACTACTTTAAAAGTGAGTAGACCTAACTCGGAGGTCGTATAAGAGAGATATGTACGTTTTAAGGTCTAAGGTCTTCAACTTGGATTGAGATTTTTTGGTCAATTTTGCAAGTTAGTATTTTTTGATATTTTTCGTTACTTAGTGTTAGTAATATATACTATATAGAGTTGGTTTTATTGGATTTGGAGTTAGTGTAAAATATATACAAATGGGGTATTTTAGCTAATATACAGGTGAATATTTAAAAGTGAATTTGGCTTCTTATTTAATGCAAATATAAGTGCTAAAATGCAGATATTATACTTGCATGCATAAATGCTAATTATGCAATATAAGTAGAAATATGTACCTAATTACTCGGGAACAAAGCTCTATTTTCAACTTTTAGAGTGATGAATCAGAGATTCATCAACGATCAGATAACAAACAAATGGGCCCTGGACGGTCCCTAAAGACATGAACTCGCAACCTCTCCAAGAACCATGCCCAACTGGCTTCATCCTCCTTGTTCACAATTGCAAAAGCCAAGGGACAATATGATTGGCAGCATCACATCCACATGCAATAGGAATCTTATTCTTGTACCTTCCGTACATGTGGGTCCCATCAACACTTACAACAGGCTTACAATGCCTGAATGCATTGATACACGGTCCAAAAGCCCAGAATGCCCTCTCAAACACTAAACCAGTACCAACATCAGTAGTATCCAAATCTATAACAGTGCCTGGAATGGAAGTTTCAAATGCTTGAAATAAGTACAGCAATTCATTGTACGACTTGGCCCAATCCCCATACACAATCTCTATTCCTTTACGTCTAGCATCCCAAGCCCTTCTACGACTGACCATGTAGCCGTAATCCTCGAAAATCATGCCTTGCAAAACTACAACTCTGACGGATGGTGAAATTTTTATCTGGTTGAGAAACTTCCGTGCCATGAAATTGCAATCAAGTTGAGGATGATCTTGATTGGCTACTCGATGCAAACATGTGTGAGGTGCATCTACCTTAGAAATCACAAATAGCCCATCCAGTGGTCGCCTGTGACCTCGCAAATGCCATTTACAACCTCTCTCTTTCTCGTTGCAGTAGACAACCCAAACCGACTTATCTGACTCGTGCACATGAAAATTGTAATGTCTCTTAATGTGAAACATCTTCACGGAGTAGACCAAGTCAGCCTTCGACTTAAAGGTCATCCCGTTCCTCAGCTCCTCCGCAAGACTTAGTCCGTCGTCGTCATCGAAGACATCCTCGCCGTTTCTTATGTAGCCATCACCACCACAGACATTAAAGAATGGTATACCAGACACAATGTGTTCCTCAGATTCCTCATCGTTTACCATTTCATCTTCCGTATCATTCGCAGCCACATCTTCATCAGTGCTCACGCGATCAATTTCCTGAGTAATTGTGTCATTCATATCAAAGGTAACAACTCCGTGACCTCGAATTAAGGGTGAAGATGCACGGGTGACAGACGAAGATGCTCGGGTGACATTCGAGGAAGACTCTTCTTGATGGGTTGCATATAAAATTGGATGGTATGATGAACCCATCATTCCTGCATACTCAAAGACATCTTGTATGTCATCATCAAACTCAACATTCGCCAAATAACTACTACCATTCCCCTCCACTTTGTGAATGTCTGCGTTGATTCCGCGAGAAGATGCTTAGGTTGATGCCAGAGAATCAATAGCTTGACTGAAGAACAATTCAACGTAGCATAGTGTGTACGTTCGATCCGGAATAACGACACAATCTTCTCCAGCAGGGTATCAAACTTTATGCTCGGAACTTGCTTCAACGATTTCATACGTCCACCTTGATAAGTACCCGAATTCATAATCGTTCCTCTATATTGACAGAAGCACAAAATATCCGTAGACATCCTTTACGTATCGATAGACGTACACATCACATACAATTTCATACTAGGGTTACTAAAAGGGACGAAGAGCTCACCTTAGGTCAATGTTGGACAACCCGATGATGGGTAAGGATGCCCTAGGTAGAAATGGAGTGAACGGAGTAGTCTTCATCGTACAGGGGAGTTGGCGACGCCGGAGGGGGCGCCTGGGGCGGAGGGGGCGGCGTCGGCCTTTGGAAACGGAGAAGGGATCTAGAGTGCAGGGCAGGAGGAGAATGCGCGTGGGGGGTCGGGCGACGCTGTGGTTCTGTCTATAATTAAGTGGAAGCCGCCTTTGCAGAATGCGGCTTTGGCCTAAGCCTCCTCAAGGCGGCTTTCTTAAGGTAAAAACCGCCTCTTCAGGAGGCGGCTTCCTTACTGTACTTAACAAAAAAATAATCATCGCCGTATAGGGCGAATACGATTCCTAATTGGCTGCCTATGCGAATTTTTCTCGTGCAGAAGAAGTGTGCTAGGTGGAATAAGGGATTTGAGTAGAAACAAGGGGAGTGGGATGGAAGGAAGAAGATGAAATGGGTATGGAGTGGGGAGTTCTTACCTGGGATTGGAGTGGCGGAGGCTGGCTCCTCTGTCATCGCCTCGACTCAGCGACAGAGGAGGAGGCTTGAAAGAGATCTCACTGATAAGATCTTCGCCGGAGAAGAGAGGCCCCTGTCACCGGCCTCTCTCTCCAACTCTCTCCGTATATCGGATATGGCAGATGAGGCGATGGGGAGATGGGTTTTATAGGGATACAATAGTGGGGATAACATTGGATGAGGGAGGTAGTTACAAAGTGTTGGCGGCTGCAGGCTGCGCACGAGGTGCGAGCGGAGGTTGCGGGGAGTTGCGACAATGGAGGAGTGTTGACCAGAGAAGGTGGGAGAAGAGAAGGAGTCCTCACGTGCAAGGCACGTGAGAAAAGAGGATTTTTTTATTTTAATTTTTTATATAAAAATGAAATAAAGAGGGAGTAAAAAATGAGTGAGACATGGCACCTCCAGGAGCTGCCACGTGTTATTCCCAGAAAATTCAGAAAATTATATTCAAAGACAAATAGGAAAGAGATAGCAAATGGCCTCGGATTGAAAAGTTCTTAAATGAAAACTGCTTGTCTTGATGAAATCTACAACTTTCATGAAGGGACCAAGAGCAAAAGAGGTCATCTGTGTAAAACGATATTTTTGAGGTACTCTATGCACATAAAATACTTTGATTTTTGGGTTTTGGAATTTTTTTATGATTTTTAGTCAAGAAAATAGAGAAAATTTATGATAACATTAGAGAAATAAGAAAATAAGAGAATAAAATAAATAAGAAAATAGGAGATTTGTACAGACTCTCAGGGAACACTCGGATTCGGTCAGTTTTTTTTTATTTTCATCTTATTTTGAATTTGGATTTTTATGGTTTTTATAAAACTTTCATCAAAGAATATAGATTAAAAAAATAATAGAAAATGAGTTAATTATGTACATGAAATATTAAGTCAAAATCAGGGAAAACTCAAAACGCGCAAAATAGGCACAAAACCCAACTTTCACATATGAGCTCCTATTTTTATGAAATTAGTCTTGTTTTGAAGTTTGTTAAATATGTATTACTTTAAAAGTGAGTAGACCTAAATTGAAAACTGTATGAGGAAGATATGAGCATTTTAGTTTGTCTTGTCTGAAATTAGACTTTTGCCTCACATGCCAATTATTTGAGTTAGTAACTTTTTGTATTATTCTATATTCTCGTTAATAATATGTACGCATTGGAGGTGGTTAGAGGTTAATTAGAATTATCATGAATTTGTTAAAAATGCATGAAATTGGGTGCAAATGTGAAGATGATTATGAATGCAATTATGGGTGTTAAAATGCAAATATTAATTTTACATGTATAAATGATAAAAATGCAGAATAAATGATGTAATGCAACAAATTACTCGGGAACGAAGCTCTATTTTCATCTTTTTGTATGATGAATCTGGGATTCATCAACCCCCTTTACTTAAACCTTGATTGTCCCCGAGCAACTAAAATGAAATGCAAAAGTGAAATGATTTTTGGTTCCATACCAAAGTTGTGAACAAAAGGTGAAAGTGGAGCTTGACCCGACCTTTGGATTAATAGTGTGGCGGAACTTCTGTGAGACTTAGGATTTTGAAATCAACAACCCTCAAGTTCTACATATCATTGTTACTGATTTGGCTCAGAAGTCATCTTAGATCAATTCTTCTCCAAGAGCGTATCCCATGAACATTGAACAACTGTCTCATGTGTGAGAAAGTTTTTAGCTCTCCCCATCAAGAATGACTGACTACCATGAAAACCCCCTCCAGTAACTCGTCCTCGGGGAGTCAGGTATTTCCTTCAAAGGTCTGTCATGCTGTGTTCACAATCAAAAGGGGGAGAAATTAGAAGAACGGGAAAAGAACTAGAAGGTAACTAGTTTAGTCACCTCTCTTTGTGAAGCCGGTCAGTTTAGCCAAGACTCTACTAAGGTCAATAGGTTTTATTGAAGCTGGGACCTTTTTGGTCATATATTTATTTGGTAATTTGGCTTCTTTTTGATATGGATTCTTGGTAACTCAGCATGGATCTTTTTGTGCCCCTAGAAAATATGGAATCTTTTTTTTTCCGTACATGCTTTGGGGTCTTAGAAAAAAATGTGCCCATACATCCATCCCTTTTCTGAAGCTTTATTTCAACCCATACTCCGATCTTTAGATGTCCACGCTACCAGAAAAGAGACCCACACAGTCTTCCAACACCCTATCTGAGTTGAGCTAAGTGCATAGTGCGAGAGAACAGATTAATTCTTTACTTAAAAGCTATACCCAGAATTAGGAGACCAGGTTAGACACTAAGATTCAAAGGCTGCACATTGTCATGCGAAACTCAAAGAATTAAGTCAAAATACCTGAAGATTCAAAAATCCTCTTTCTCGGTGAAGTTCCTCTAGAAATTAGGTAGATTAAGGCCAAGTCAGACCACTCTCCACTTCTACTCACAACTCATTTCCGAACCCAATAACTTTTCACTTTGTATATACTAGATTTGAAAAATGAAATGTAGATGCATATGAGATGCAAAATGTTTTTCCTTTTTTCTTTTTTTGTGAATGCAAGAGTTATATACAAATTTATATATTTTTTGGCTTTTTTTTGTATGCGAGGAAGATATGCAAGAGATATTTTTTGTTTTCTCATCATTTTTTGTGTATTTTGTTGTTTTTTACTTTTACCCATTCCGTAATTATTGCGTAATATATACAAACATACATGAAAATATGATTTATGGGTAAAGTATATATGTAATATATACAAGCCCCCCTATACTTAGCGTGTACTATGTCCTCAGAGCACAAGAAGCAGCAAGATGATATAGGTCGTGCTAAGCATAGAGAGAAAATTAAAAATAGAAAAAGAAACTTCCTCCTATACTTAGGCTCTGCTCAGTCTAAGTATAGAAGAAGAAGAAGAAGAAGAAGAAGAAATGGAGCGGTTGAGGTCAAGAGGAGAAATGATTGAATATATACACAAGGCAGGCATCGATTCCCCCTATACTTAGGCTCTAGTCAGCCTATGTATAGGACAAGAGTGAGTGTGAGAACTGATGAGATCTGGGGAATATACAGATCGAATGAGTAGAATGATGAATAAATACAGATGACATCGGTTCCCCCCTATACTTAGGCCTTAGCCTAAGTCTAGGAGTAAAATGTACAAGGGAACCGATGGGGGCGAGGGAAAGGGTAGCCAACGATCAAGGCAGTTTACGACCGATCTTTTTCAAGAAATGTGGTGGAAGGGAATATTGATTGGAAGAAGATGAATCAGACAATTTCCAACCACCGTTGGAGCTTTCATCGGAATAATAATCAAATGTCACATTACTCCAATTATTCTTATTTTTTTATCTTTTTTCTTAGAGCTCGCTCAGTTTTTGGATCAATCTTTTCTTCCTCTGAATATTCAGTTGAACAAGTGTCAGTCTGGTCATAACGAATTGTTCCAGTATATTGAATGGGACTAGGGGAGTCTGCCTTTGACGAATAATAGAGAGGGACAAGGAAAGTCCAACGTGGGTCAACATATGACTTCTTATTCTGATTAGGCTTCAGATTCTCTGAATTGAGCTCTCTCATATTACTCTTAGCTCTCTCATACTACTCTTATCCTCTGAACTTGATGAGTTATTTGAAATGTTGAAAGTGACATTTTTAGTCGGTTCAGGAGGTATTCTTTGTGAGGTGCTGACCATGAGTTCCCTATCACACGAGTCTCCATATAAATAGTAATATTCTTGTAAGGTCAGCACATGTCTTGAGTATTTACTTTCTGTTGGCTTTACGTGTGTGGACTCAGTGAAGTTCGACATAATCTTGTCCGGTCATGGTGAATTGAGAGTGTCGCGTTGATATGATTCACCTTCGTAGGTTCGTTAGTCGTTCCATAAGATGTCTATCCTTCATTTGAGTCTGTGATAAGTGGAGAGGTCTGAACATATGAAGATTCTTCTATGTCACGGCTGTCGGTTTTTGGTTGGGTTGTCTGAGGATGTGGTGTGTTCTCGAGAATTTTATCAACGTGGTTTGTGTTCGAGAATATAATATGTTGAGTCTCACAGTTAATAGTCGCTCTAGCGGAAGCTAGAAACAACTTTCCCAAAATAATGGGAGACTCATATATATATATATAACTCCTTGGTGTTCAATGTCCAGGACAATGAAGTCCACTCTATGTGCGACGCCTTAGAAATTAATGGCAACAAAAGAGATTCCTCTCGATCTTTTTGTGTATCAGTTAGGGAATTGAACGATCACTTGGGTCTTCGTGAGTGGTCCGAGTTGAGTCTGTTAAACACGAACTTTGGGAGGATATTTAGTGTAGAGTCATCGTCAATCCGAACATTATTAAATTATGTATTCCCAATTTCATGGGTCTCCTTGGTCAACCATTTAACTTTCCGGAACTTGTTTGTTTGGGTCAACACCATTGAAACGGTCATAGTGATTAAATGATATTCTATTCGAGATCTTTTCTTTCCCGTCTTCTTAGGTGATAATCGACTTTTCACACATCTCTGAAGTTCGGGAACATACTCTATGGAATTAATTAATGGAAGCTCCAGGAAAGACTTTTGTAAAATGCTTCCATATTGATGGTGTCCGATTTTTTTGTATTTTTTTATTTTTTTGGAATTTTCACCAAAGTCAGTGGGAGGGTTAGCGGTATGTGGTGTCTATGTGTGGGTGCCAGGCACATGATGATTTTCGGGATCGCTCTGTGGTTTTCTTGACTCCTCATGGTTGATTATCATATCTTTGACTGTTTGGATGACATTATCAGATTGTTCATTCAAAACCTAGGTCCTCTTATTGATCCGAGCTATGTCATCCATTATCGTCTCATGATTTGAACTTGGGTGACTGTACTCGGATGCTGTAATATTGGAATAATCTGTTGAATCGAGATATATTCTGCTTCTATAATTAGGGTTGGACATGAGTCCAATTTTCTTGACTTTGGGTGTCATCTTTATGGTCAAAGGAAAAGTGATCATACTCGGGTTGTGAGTCATCCCGAGTAGAGGATGGTTCAAACAATGAATTTTCATATGTAATTGAGAATCATGTTCCTCTGTCAAAGTTGGTTACATCAATATTCATCCTCGAATACGCTCTCTCCATTATTATTTATAGAATATTTTAGTTCTGTGAGCGGTTCATATCTTAAATTTTCAACCAAGGGTGGGAGGGTGGATGAAGAGAATGGTGGCTCGGAAGGAACTATCTCAAAAAGAGGGTTCCTATGGAAAGAAGGTGGATACGAAGATTGAGAATTTGTCATGTGAGCGTGACCCATGAAGTCTGGGTATGAATGCCAAAATTTCGTCATCTTCGAATGGAATGGAAAATATTGATTCGCAAAACCAGGATATGTATGTGCAAGTGCAATGCCACACAATTCAATACACAAATACAAACCCCAATTTCACCAACTCAACTTAGTGAAGGTCGTGAAGGTTGGACCAAATTATCTTGTCTATTTTAGTTGGCAATAAATACAAAATTAGAAAGAGTTAACGAGCTGTTAGGTGACCGTACTTTCCTACAGACTAGCCCGTTTCTTATAAATAGTTTGTTCTACTTTCATCCAGTATAGGAGTAAGTACGGATCGTATAAATACGACTATCTATTCCTTGAGGACTAAGGCATCCTCTAAACCTCCCACTCTACTAAGGAAATCCGGACAGTTTACCGTCTACCCGTAGATCCTAACTGAAAAGTAGCTAAGCGCCTAAAAAGAAAGAACCAGTATTCTGTAAGAAAATTCTGGCTTGGCTCTATCCTAGTGTCGTCTCTCTCTCACTTGCAGAAAAATAAAAAAAATGATGGGTTACTCTCCTGAAAATAATGATTTTCGATTTTATTAAATTTTATTTAATCAATAATGTTAGTAGTCCCCTAGTTTTAATTTGGTTATAACTTGAATTTGAGATGGAAACAATGCACATCTACATGGGGATTCCAATTTCCTTTATTCTATGTGAATGAAAATCAAGAAAGAATCAGAAAAAAAGTGCCTTGGGAAACATGATGATGAATGCTAAGTTAGAAATGCTTACAGTACCTCCTCGCAATCTTCGTGCAATATGCTAAACAGAATTGAAAATTTTACACTATATGAAATGCAAGATATGAAACCACACCTAACAAGTAGTTCTACTTCGTGGGAAGAAGTGAGTTGAATTCGATTAAGTGAAAACGATCTAATATGTGTATAATTATAGCATAAGTGTGGTCCAAATTACAAAGGGTACAAACAAATTTGAATTTACACTACCGCATGCCTATCCTGATTTCGCCACTCAAGTCGGACCCCACCCTCACCGGAATGTGAAACAGGCCGTCACACCACAGAGAAATGTTCAGTCTCTTTTTACACACGCGAGATCCTGATCAGGAACTGCTAGAAATGAGCAGTTAAGTAGAAATTAAAGAAAATTTCTCTATCAAAAATTAAAAAGATGGCGTGTATCCGATCACTCCGAGATGCGTCATTTTCTAAGAAAGCCGCTCCAAGTTCACCAGCTATCTCTCACAAAAAATAGAAGATCAATATTAGAGAAAGGTTCACATAAAAGTATATAAAAATAAAAGAAATAAAAATACTGTAAAATAAGGAAAAAATGGAGAAATAATTATAATAAAAATCGGGGCTCTGACTACCTGGGGATGAAAAACCTAAAAACTTGATTTTCTTAAAAACAATCTAAGTTGTGCCACCCGACAATGGTGCCATTTGACAGACATGAAATTTTAATCCTTTTAATTGTGTCATTTTAATGTCTTGTAGTCAGATAAATTAAAGCAAGGTGTCAAATTTTTTTTACTTGGGTAAGTCCAAGGTCGAACTCAGGGAGGCAACTGTCTCCTTAGGTTGGGTAAAAGTCGATCTTGAATTTAGGTTTTGAAAGAAGCATTTTTATTTTTTTATGCAATAAACGAGCGGTATGCTATTTTGGAAAAGTTCAAGGGATTAATTGCAAATTTTGATAAATTCATGTCCAAAAATCCTCAAACATGGCCAAAATGTTAAATAGGACGAAATTAGACTACCATATTTTTTAATAGTTTTTAATGCAAATGATTTTTTTATGAATAAAATAATGCAAACAACTAGATTTTCAATAATTAGATATAATAAATATTAAATCTTCTTATTTTTAGGAAACAAAATTATCTAAGATACGTCACTATGTGATCTATCTTAGAAAAATCCTAAATCCAAAAAATATTGGATTTAATACCTATTAAAAATTAATTGGTGAAATGCATAAAATGATTTTTCTATAGAAAGATATGCAGAAGATGCAATTCTTTTTGGGCACAATGTTACTACCAACTAATTCTACGACCCATGAATTTTTGACATTTTTTTGAGCACGGATTAATTTGCTATGATTTTCCAAGCACATATTGGATAAAATATGCAAATTCTCACAAGAACAATATTAGTTAATTAACCACAGAGAATAAAAATATCACGAATATGGCAAAATGTAGAGAATTTGTTGGAGAACAAAATGCTATTTTTGAATTAAAAGGGTGATATATATAGGTTCAAAATAAAGTCCAAACATAGGGGTCTCAATGCAATAACATAAAATAAATAAATAGAAAATTTCGTGCACAGGGGCACAGATGAAATTACCTATACTTGGAGGAGGTTTCTACAATTTGTCCAGGGTCACGTGTGCCTCACGTGAGTTCAGGTGGCGGGGTCTTCTGCGTGAAATTCTAGATTTACGAGGATCTCTCTGTAAATAAACCAATGAGCATGTGACAAGCACGTGAGCTGGGGTGAAAAATAGTCACATGCAAATTCTAAGATCTCCAGGGGGTGGAATGCAAATAGACCTCCCTCCCCATGTTCTGGTCACGTGCGAGAGAGGTTTATCTCCTTCTTTTTCCTTTCTTGCGCAGGTGGAGGCTCCTAGGGAACGAGGAGCTCTAGAGGTCGATAGAGTGGGCCGGGGCTGAATTTTGCTACAGAGCTCCTCTCCGTGAGTAGTGGAGGAGGTGGTGCTCTTAGGTGGGGCCCCAACCTTCGACGACGGAGGGTCTTCTGCTGGGAGATGGTGATCAGAGGTGTTTGCAGATGCTTGGCGATCTGGTGGTGCGTGAGTGGCGAAGGTTGGCAGGCGGAGATGCGTGTCGCATGATGAATCTCTGTTTCATCATCTTTATTCTATGATTTTGGCCATAAAAACCCTAGTAAATGCATGAAAATACCCTTAATTATTGCATTTTAACATTCATACATTATCGTGTAAATAATGTATAAAATATGGGTTTTAAAGCCAAAATTATAGAATAAAGAATAGAAAAGAAAAAGAATAAAATACTGAATATATTCTATGAACTTAAACCCCGAGACCTAGGCATCTCGATGATTACGTCGACAAGGAATAAAGTAGGGGGAGATAAGGGCCAAAATACTATATTTAAAGCCAAAATTATAGAATAAAGAGTAGAAAAGAAAAAAAATAAAATATTGAATATATTTTATGACCCTAAACCCCGAGACCTAGGCATCTCGATGTGTAAGCCGACAAAGAATAAAGTAGGGGGAGACAAGGGTCAAAATAAGTAGTAAATCCTTATTCATTTTATTCATTTTATTTATTTTTAGGATATATTTTTAGTTCCACTTTTTATACTTAAAATAAAGAAACTTTCTATATGAAAATTTTAGATAATAAAATATAAAAAATACAAAATTGATTTCATACAAAAATAATATACAGATAAAAAGTTATGGTTTTAATAAGATTTCAAAATCCCAACTTCCCAGACCTATATCTCTCAAATAAAAACTCAAAACATATCAAGATCACCTTTAACTATATATATAACTTTTATAAGATATTTAATGGAGGTGATTTCATATTTTTTGGAGTTACGGTTTGAAAGTTAGGTTTTGGACCCCTGTTGTATACTTTACCCGATCAAAATATTCATATTATTTATTATTCATTATTTTTGTAATTTTATAATTTTATATTTTTTAAATATTATTTATAATATATGTACATATTAAATAGGAATAAAATCATAGAGAAAGTGCAAAAATAAAATACTTTTATAAAATACATAGTAAAATACCAATATCTTTACCAATATAATTAACACATCTATTTATTTAAGCATATATATTATATCAGAAAAATAAAATAAAAATATATTTAAGTGTATAAAATTAAGTTATAAATATATAAAATAATAAACTTAATTAATAAAATTTAAAATACAAAATAAAAGTAAAATACTAAAATATATAGATAAATATACCTATATATAGCCCTCAAAAAGTAACTTGTAATTATAAAACTGGAAGAAATAAATAAAATCATAATAAAATAATTCAAAAAATAATAAATATTTTTCATTTATAATCTAAAATTAAAAAAATCTATTATTATTTTTTATTGATTTTTAAAATCTTTTCTAGGAGGTTTATCCTGGTTGGTCCACGTGGACCAACCTGGTGGCTAGGGCGGTTGACCACAGGTCAATTGTCTAACCCTCTCTTGTAGCATGTCCGACCTAGCCGCGACCCTCTTTTCTTGAATTTTTTGCCATTGATCCATTGCTCGAGGAAGAATTGACCCTTCACGAGATCTCCTCAGTGTAGCTCCATGATCCACACCGGGTACATAGATCGTCCGATATCTTCCTCGTTCGTTTATGTCGCCTCGAAACCAACCCATTCACCAACTCCATTCACTGTACATAAGTGCCCCTTGTCATTTTCTTGGATTTTTTGAGTCTCTCTAGGCTGCCTTTCCTCTCCCCTTTTGTGCCCAAACGATCGCGGGTGATGACAACACCCACGCTCTGTCCTGAGAAGGTCGAGGGATGTAGTCTCTAGTGTTCTACGCATCTCCGACGAGATCTCATCGTCTAGGTTTTCATCTCACGGTCCTTGACCATTCGAGGTATTTTCCTTGTGCCTTTTAGTATATATAACCTTAGGTTTTAAGTTTTTGTGCTTGCTTTGCCTTTTAATCACGTTTGTAGCGTAGCTTTAAGTCTTAAAAACCTTCGCCGGAGATTTTGAGCTCTGGATACCATCTCCACACATGATGCATAACCACCAATAATGCCGGGTTTTGCTCCCCCTGTTCTGTTGCATTTCTCTTTTCATTCACAGGACTCGAAGGAGGAACAGGTGCCTCGCATTTTGCCGAAGGAGCAACCCCCGGTTCCCCGCCATCGCCATGACTCTCTGATGGACCTCGGCGGATTACAAAGATTTCATCTAATGCGGAGGAGCTGCAGGAGTCGAACACACCCGTCAGTTGTGGGATTGGCAGTCGGAGGCAAGTCCAGCACCTGATTGGAACTCGGTACGATTGAGTTCTTTATTTATTCCACTCGCTCATGCGTCGTCGGATCAAGAACCACTCCTCCCGTGCTACAACTGCAGTTGGATCTCGCTACCTCAGCACTGTTGATCGTCTTGCAAGGGATCTAATCTTGGCAGTTTGAAGACAAAGCGATATCCACCGTTGGATGATTGCCATGTGTTCTAGTGAAGAAGTTGTCGTTGTTGGATTCCGCATCTTGGGTATTTCGTAGTATAACCAAAATACTTTTTGTATTTAATGTAGAGACTATAAAATTTCATTTTTCTTGTATTTAGTTTTGTATTATTTGCTAAAAGGCCCCTACATTTAGGAAAATTACATCGGGGTCCAAGCCACGTCACCTCATGTGACACATCATGTGAGGGGTGATGAATCCACGATTCATCATCTCAATATCTTGATCTTAGCAAAATCCCTGAGTAAATTCTCAATTAAATGTCGGTAAAATAAATAAATTAATGAAATAAATCTTGTAAATAAAATACATTAATTATTGTATATTAGATTGTACAAAATAAATTAACAATAAAAGGCGTAAAAATTAAAGGAGTTTTTCACCTGTAAATAACCCAAAACTTCATATATTTTTAATAATTTCATTTCAACTCCTTTTTGGCTAATTATTTCTCTAACTTGTTCATAAAAATGTATATAAAAATACAAAAATACAAAACAAATTTTATCTCAAATCCTAGATCCCAAAGGGAAAAAGCCGTAAAGTCCAACTTCCTGGCCAAATCCCACTCCGTATGAACTCCAAATTCACCAAACTCGCTTTTAAAGTTCAAGTTAGAAAATTATCTATCCAAAGAAAGTGGTTTCATTATAATCGGGGCTCGTTTGCAAAAGTTGGATTTTGGGACCTAAATGTACATTGTATATTATGTATATATTCATTCTTTCTTCATTTTTATTTTATCTTTCTTAATTACTAAAAATACAAAAAAGTCATCGTTGTGTTGTATTTTTATTCTAGTATTCTGTTGTATTTTTCTGTTGCCAATATCTCTTATTAAAAAGATAGAAAAATACATATTAGAAAAGCAAACAAAAAAATGTACATGTTGTATGTATTCCTTTGTAAATTCTCCACTATTTTTCCTTCTTTATCTCTTTGTTTTATTTAAAGTGGCATACTTTATATCATTATTTATTTTATTATTTATTTTATATTCTCTATAATAACCACCATTCAACTCCACCATTCCACCAAAATTTCCAACTTCTAATTCAACCCCATTATTTTATTAACCGCCCACCACTTTAATAAGCTCTCATTTTTTCATCTTTATATACATCCCAACCTCCTCATTTTGCACTTGATCCATCTTTATGTGAGGAGAGCCTAGTTCTCAGAGTTGAATCGGTGACAGTGATGCAACCGTGGTCAAGCGACGACTCCCTCTCTCTGGTGAGATCCGTTGGCTTCTTGGCCAACATCACAACCGCGTAAGTGCGCTGCTCGAGCTCATCGCTCGCCGATGATTCGAGTGAAGACCGTGCTCTCGTGAGCACACCATAGGCAATCGTCTCCATCGTAGGTAAGTTTAGTTTCATCTTGTCATTATTTTTTATCTTTGTAATTTTTTTAGCCCATCGCATTGCCATCCATATACCCCCATTTGTTTATCCTCATCATACCCCCATCATCACCATTCTTCGTCTTCTTCATCAATCCCCTCTACCAAATTTTTTTCCTCCCTTTTTTTCATATATTCATATTTCCTCTCTGTTATAAAAAAATTTAAAAAATTTATAAAATAAAAAATTATACTACAACAACAAATTAAAAAAAATAAAAAAAACACAAACACGCGCGCGCAGGAGGCCTGCCCTCCCAGCAACCGCCGGCCACCGCCTGCATGCCGCCACCTCTTGGTGCGGCCGTCCGCTCACTGCCAGCGGTCGAGCCGCCCTCCGTCTCCCCGCAGCCGCGCGGGCTGTTCGCTCTCCGCTCACCTCTCCTGGGAGGCGCCGCCCTCCAGCCACCACTTGGCCCCCTCCACCCGCCTCGCCTGCACGACGTCACTACTCCGTCCCCCGCATGAGCGCAACCACCGCGGGAGCCACCGCCTCCTCCGCCGGCGCAAGCCTCCACCACACGCACGCAGACCGCCGCTGCCCCCCTCCCCATTGTTGGGTTCCACCTGCACCCTAACGACGAAGAAGAAAGGTTATTTTTTTATAGTAAAAAAATCATAAAGTTCTTGTATAGTTTCTGTAATTGCAAAAAGGTCCCTGTACATATTTTATTGTAAATATTATTTTCTGAATTTGCAAAGACAACCCTCTGTTTGCATTTTAATTTGGATTTCAATCTTATATCTTTTTATTCAAGAAAAAATAACATTATGTTGAGCAACTCATTTTCTATCATCTGAATATTTATTTGTATTTTTTTGAGTTTTGAATAATTAGTTAAAAATATTTAATTGAAATTTTGCATATTTTACACATTTTGAGCACTTAAATTCATATCTCTCTTACTGTTACTCTAAAAATTCCATGAAAATTAGACATGATGCCTTGATATGTGGTTGAATTATTGTCCAAATTTAATCCAAAAAAGAGTTTTCTTGTGCCGAAAATAAATTATAGAGTGACCTGACTATTTGATTTTTAATTAAATCTACATACATCCTTTTCACAAAATTTCAAGTCTCCTGGATTCCATATGAAAATAGCTATATGAGATAATTCACACTTTGTCTTATTTACTATGTGGATTTATTAGGAATTAATTACTCACTGTCACTCTGTTTTCACTAAAAAATCTATAAAAATTCATATTTTGTCAAAAAATTCCAAAAATATTACTGTAGCTTCCTTGCATCATGTTTATGTTCCACAGAAAGTAACCGACCTGGATCATTCAAAACAAGTAAATTTTTCATGATTTTGCTTACTGTTTGTGTGAGAAATTGCAAAAAAACCCATAAAAAGTGTGCATTTTTATTTGTTGCATTTTAATTCCTAAAATTCCAAAAAATATGCCTTGCATTCATTACTAGATTCGGATTCTAGGAAAAATATAATTTGATTAAATTGGATTTATTTTCTATTAAAATTAATTTGGTTAAGTCGGGTGATTTCTTAGTAACTTAATCCACCTGCATTTGCATTCTCATTTCTTTTTGCATAAAAAGTATAAAAATATTCGCGTGGAAATCTAGACCAAAATTTTCAAATTATCCCGAAGTTATTCCTTTGCCTCCATGTGTTCGACCCCATACTTGCCAGGGATATAAATTAAGCTGAGACACTCTTCACGGAGATCTTCTCTCGGTTCTGACTGAATCGCTAAGTACACGTAGTACAACGTACCCAATTTAAACATCGTATTTTGCGACTCGTCAAGGGGAATTTTGCGAGCCGACCCCTGTGCGTTGGTCTATTTCTTTTTAGTCCACAATCATTTTAATTCATTGCTAATTTTTGGTAAAATTGCACGATAGCCTTCTAACTTTTTGGTATTTACGTTTTGGTCCCCGCTAGCGCAGCTCAAGTGTTCAAACATGTGAGTTGCACATTTTGCACGGAGGCCCTCAGGGTTTTGATTATTTCAAAGTAGTGTTGTAACTTTTTATTTCAATTATAATATTTTGGTGAAATTGCACTTTGGCCCTTGAATTTCCTGATATTTACATATATGCCCTTGCTAGTAATGTATTTTCTCTTTATTGTCTTTATTTATTTCATGCATCTATATAACTCAAAAAATCCCAAACAAATATACATAGCTTCATGTTGCATTGCTATTCCATGCACATACTTTTTTTTAAAATTTAAAATTATTTATTATTTATAAAAAATGAAGAATGTGCCTTTTTTTCATTGTTTGTAGAAGAAAATATATAAAAATTATAAAAAACTTTTTGAAAAATTCTAAAAAAATATATTTCTTATTTATTTTATTATTTTACAACTTCGGACTTAAAATCACTAAAAATATAAAAGAAAACTCATAAAAATTGAAAACCCTGTAAAACCTTTATAAAAATATAAAAAATTCTTAAAAAACCCAAAAATATAGTTTCTATTTCTGAATTTTATTTTTATTGTTATTTTTATTATCAAATTAATTTGGAGAATTTTTGTTATTGTTTTATATTTTTATCCTCCAATTTAATTTCGACTATTTATTTTATTCCCTATTTTAAGGTAAATTTGACTTTAAAAATCTATAAAAATAGCAAATAAAAAATTAGAAAAAACCCATAAATATTTTATTTTCTTCATTCTGATTATTTTTTAAAATTTTATATATACCCTTGTCTCTCTTGTATATATATTACTTATATAGCTTTATATCTTTTTTAAAAGAAAAGAAAATATAAAGAGATGTACAAAATATAAAAAGAAATATAAAATTAGAAAATTAAAATCCAAATATAAAAATATAAAATGAAAAATAAAATAAAAAATGTAAAATTATAAACCCACAAAAGAACACCTTTATAGACAAATACTTCACATTCACTTTTGGGTACTCATTTTCCCTCTAGATCTATCCTGCTTGTCCCTTATGTTTGATCTCTACATGGTTACATATTATACACATTCGTTGTATATTTATAATAACTTTTAACTCCACTTCTTGCTTTTTCTTGCTTAATTATCATTGTGGGTTAATTGTTGTCTGAAGTTGGGTTTCTTGCAGGTCGTCATAGCAACTGCGTCTCTGCCTTGTGTGAGACATATCTTAGACCCGTGAAAAATCCTCTTCAACATCGCCTCATGGAGGTTCTCCCTGATGGTAGTTGTGCGCAGGCGGTTGATGAGCGCGAAATCCACCTCTTTAATAATCGTAAATTGTAGTATAGGAGGTGAAAATCGGTCGATCAAAATACCACAAACTTTGAATGCTGTGGAATATTTTTACTTGGCAAGTGTACCAAGGTCGAACACAGGGATACGACAGCCTAAAGTGAAGTATTGAATTTTGATTCATGAGGTTCAATGTGATTTAATCTCAATTTCAGGTCCATATGCAAATTATGATGCACTATACTATTTACAAGGCGATGCCATGATGCATGCATTTTTTTTGTTTTTATGCAAGTTAAAGTGATGATGCATGAGCAATTATGCAAGGAACAAGTATGTCAAATAAAAACGTACAATTATACCCTAAAATGTGAGCAACGCAATTTAGAATGAAATTAGAGTCAATTTGAACACATCATTAAAAATCGGTCATCAAATCAAGCAAGACAAGTAGAGAGCATGGTCTCAATTAGCATATAAAAATTCATTTAGATTAAAACAGTGTCAAATGAGACAAATAAGTATGCTAAAATGTAGATGACAAAACAAGGATCAAAATGACACTAAAATCATGCAATTTGGACCTACGATGCTCAAGTTATGCTAAAAACAGTGCAAGGGCATAATTGTAATAAAAATGCAATAAAATAAAGGGATAAATATTGCATTTAGGTCCCTGGAGGGGCCTAAATGCAAATAAAGAAAATCGCCTGGGGTCCTTCGCAATTTTCCCATTTGCGCGTAGGGACCTTTTTACAATTCTTTAAAACCTGGAGGGCCTCCATGTAAATACCCAGGCACACACGTGAGGCACGTGCCTGGGGACCTGTATGCAATTACCATAAACCACAGGGTCTTTCTTGCAATTTGCCCAACCCTCACGTGCGCAGCACGTGAGGACCCAGGCTCGGGAGGCGGCTCAGCTTCGGGACCATGTGGCCTAGTCTGGAGGTTTGGATCTGGGCTTGGATCACCCGAGCCTGTTGGTGCGGGCTGAGGCTCGGGTCTTTGCCACGTGTCGATATCTTCACCGTCCGATCCATCTGGATCGGACAGTACCTATACGTCGTCCTCCTCCGCGAGTCACCGGAAGAGGCGGGGCTCCGGTGACACGCTCAGAGCTCCGCCGATCCTCGCGAGGACACTTGAAGATCGAAGGAGATGGCTGAGGTCCTCGCGAGGAAGCTGGTGGCGAGGCGGTGCTCCGACAGCGTAAAGATGGGCAAATCGATGAAGGGCTGCCGGTGGCGGAGCTGTCGATCGGAGCTGGATGCCTCGCTCCGGCCATTGAGTACCTGCAAGGTTAAATTATTGCCGAAGCTTGTGCGCGTGGAATGTGAGTGAGGGGAGGTGAGTGAGCGGCCGTGAAGCGATGGGAGGCGATGGCCGGAGGGCTCTTCACCGGCGGAGCAGGTGAAGAGGGGGAGTCGGTGCGGAGGTGGTTCTAGAGAAGGGGAAGGGGGTCGGCGAGGTTGCGGGTGGCGTGGCGAAGCTAGTGAGTCGATCAGACGAGGGTGGCAGTGAGTTATGGAGTCGGAAAATTACGAGAAAAGGGAATAAAAATTCACCTCGCCGGAGCGAGGTGATGGCGGAGGGGAACTTGATCTGGGCTGGGCTCCGAGGAGCTCGGGGTCTTCGCCTCGACCTGGTCGATCATCCAGGGAGCTCAGCGGTGGCGGAGCCACCAGAACACGACAGAATAGGCCGTGGGTCAACACCAGACCACCACCGTCGTCACCTCGACAATTCCGCCCCTCCGCTGTCACCAGAGGGGCGGAGGAAGCTAGGTGGAGGCCCCACAATGGTGGACCCCGCTATACGGTGGCGAGGGAGGGTCTAAATAGGCGGAGGGGGTCGGGTGGTTATGTGGTAGGAGGGGGTTTCGAAGGAGGTTTTAATGGCGGGGCAGTGATGATGGAGGTGTATCAATGGAGGTGCGAGGAAGGTGGATCTACGGGGAACGCGGGGCGGCCGTTAGGAGTGTGTGGAGGTGGCTGGAGCGCCTTCCAAAATAGGAAGGGGGAGAAGTCGCCGCGACTCGTAACGTCTGGGGGAGGAAGCGGCTGGAGGAGGACGATGAGCTACGGCCGTTGGATCGTGAGATCCAACGGCTGGGAGTAGAGGGCGCACGGAAGGTCACGATCAGATCATCGGGATCTGATCGTGTGGCTAGGAGAGAGGCGGGTGTGAGTGGTTAGGATTGGTCGATGGGAGAGATCCAACGGTGAGGGATATATAGGCGACGTGGCAAGTTGATGGGCGTTAGATGGTTGTAGGATCCGAGGGTTGTGGTGAGGGGAGACGTGGCAGGTTGAGGGGCGTTAGATGGTTGTTGGATCGGAGGGCTTAGGTTTAGGCGCGAAGTAGCGGCCGAGATGAGTTCTGGAAAATGGATCCAAGGGCTGAGAAGTGGAGCGGGGTGGAAGGCTCAGATACAAGCAGGGGGAAAGGGATCCAACGGCCCAGATTGGGCGCCAGGTGGTGCGAGAAGAAGCGGGCCGCGTGGCGGCTCCAGAGAGCGCCACGTGGCCCAATCAGAGCAATTTAAAAATAAATATAAAGAAAAATATAAAAGAAATAGTTAGAGGCCGAATTTGGAAAAAGTCAAAACATGAAAGTTGCTCGTCTCGACGAGATCTACAACTTTCATGTTGGTCAAAAAGCCAAAAGAGGTTATCTGTACAAAAGCTATTTTTGGGGGTATTTTCAAGGGAATAAAAACACCGATTTTGTGGTTTTGATTTGTTTTTGTATTTTTAGTGGCTTTAAAGGTCAGTGACTTATCTACCTAATTTTTAGGGGTTTTTGAGTGATAAAATACTTACAGAAAAATAAGGGCAATTAAATACAAATATTTAAAGGCTAATTATACACAATATGGTACATGATAAAATCAAAGAATTAAAGGTGATTTTATTGGATTAATTAAGACATGGGTTGTAATAGAGAGTTTTTAGCATGATGAATATGAGATTCATCATACCCCTATACTTAAACCATGCTCGTCCTCGAGCATCTAAAGAATGAAGGACTCGGATTAATTCCTGACAGTGTGCGTGAAAATTTACAAGGCTTGATATTTCAAAGACCCTTGACCTAAGTGATCCTAAAATTCTGGGCTTATCCAAGCCTTAGTCAGAAGAAATCCAACTTCTCTGATCATCAGACTCTCTTTTTGTACATATAATATAAGGATATGACATTTAGTGTACTGCATTTCCTGAGAGCCGAGTCGATGCATCACCCAAGGTTCCAGTCCCAAAGATCCTCCTCTAGACCTAATCCTCAATACTAGGGAATAAGTCTATTCTTGCTTCAGTCAACCGTCTCTATAGTTTGTCAGACTTGAAAGTGTATATGGACGGCCAGATGATGGAGGTAATGGGATTGTGTCTAATTTTCTCACCCTCGCATTGGAACAAGGGGCCTCTCGAGTGCCTTTTACTCAACACATGTAAATTATTATTATTTTGTTGATCAATGTGTCCGTCAAGAGAGTTGGAGTCGTCTGCACTTGTTTTTCTGGGAATACACCGGGGTGTGTCTCTTTTAAGTATCTAAGATACCTTCGACACCCAGACTTGTAGCATTTACGATGCAGAGCCCTTTTTCGGTGTCAGCCCGACTCCTGGTCCTAATTAGCGCTTGGTCCAAGTGGACACTTCGAAAATGTTTGGGAGCGCTCGCCATTGGTGGAAGCTCATTTATAATTTGACTTTGATGATTGAGCTTTTTCTTTGACATTTCATTTCTTTTGTTGGCTAGCTCCACTGCTTTTACCAAGAGATTGGCACACACTGATCAACAAATTCCTTTAAGTTTCATCACACCCTGGCACTTTTAGGTAAATATCAAAGAGATAGCATATGAATCTTGTTCACATACTGGCTAGGGTTTTTGCTGACACTCAGGTTTTCTGAAGCCTTCATTAACTTTATCCCATCCTCGAATATCATTAGATCAGGTCTAAACTTAAATCTATGGTCCTAGTTCCTCAAGTGATATCTCATCTCAGCTCATCAATCATGCAGTTGTGGAAGTGGCTGTGCTGATCATATTTTCTTGAAGGTAGAGATGAAGAATGCAATATAGCACTCAAATCTTTCAAACCAGAGGAGTGTGGATATTTAAGTCATGAAAACCCTAATGACTACGACATGTTAACTCAGACTCTCAAGATCACAGAAATCCAGTGTCCTCAAAATCCTCAAGCCTTGAGTGACTGTGAATGCGTCAGGAATACACCAACTCCTTAGGGTAGTGAACTTTTGTGTGATTTTTATCTTTTGCAAATTTTTATGGGTTTTATTTATTTATTTTTTTGTCGGAGAGACAATGACTGACCCAGGCTCAAGTAAATAAAAGTATCCACTCTCAGCCAGTATGGGTGTAAGTGCGGGTCGAGACCCGTGATCCTTAAGGACGGTGCCATATGCGGTGTCCTTTAAACCACCCACTCTGCTAAGGGAGACCGAGGTTCCCTCACTGAAAATGTCTACTAAGCCTGGTAGTCAGAGTCAAATTCCGAGAAACATTTTTAATTTTTCAATTTTTTTTGAAAAAGGGTTATTTACAAAGATTAATCCCTCGATTTTAATTTTTACAGGTTTTTACTCAATTCCCAAGGTTACCAAAACCCAGCCCAAAAAATAAAATTTTAAAAAGTTTTAAAAACCCGAGCTAAGGCTAAAGTAAATATACAATAATATACGGTATACCCCCCTATACTTAAAATTTGCTATGTCCTCATAGCACAAGTGCCATGATGCCAAGGCTCGGTTCAAGTACAGGGTGATATAGCGGAACTGAGTAGGAGGGTCCCCCTATACTTAGGCCAAAATCGGTCTAAGCACAAGAAGACAGAACGAGGGAGGGATGAATAGGCAGGTCCCCCATATACTTAGGTGACAAATAGCCGAAGTAAGGTCTGTGTTTAGGGTGGATGTCTATGGTACAAGGGTGAGGGGGAGGGGGTTCGTGAAGAAAAGATACACACACAGAGAGAGAGAGAGATAGAGATAGAGAGAGAGTGAAATATACATGGGGTTGGGGGTGAGTATGTGCATGTGCAGTGTAGGTGTGCGTGTGTGAGTGAGGGGGGGATTTTTTTTGAGTACAACATGCAAGACTGAAAATAAATATGCAGATGCAATATTTTTTTTACAAAATGCAATGCAAGCTGACTGATAAAAAGGCTCCTATTTTTCTTCACAGATTCCTTTGCGGCCTCTTCAGCGGAAGCTCCCAACTTCACGCCTCCATGAGGATCAAGCGTCCCCGATCATCATGGGCCCTGCCACAAAAGAGAAAAGTTAGAATCTCAGAGAAATTAAATCAGCAAATAATATGCAAAGAAATGATGCATGAGATGAGGACCTAAAAATTTTTGAAGTAATAATTTTTTTTAAAAAAAATCCAAATTCAAAAATTAAGCAAAGTTGTATCCCCGACAACGGTGCCATTTGATGAGCGCGAAATCCACCTCTTTAATAATCGTAAATTGTAGTATAGGAGGTGAAAATCGGTCGATCAAAATACCACAGACTTTGAATGCTGTGGAATATTTTTACTTGGCAAGTGTACCAAGGTCGAACACAAGGATACGGCAGCCTTAAGTGAAGTATTGAATTTTGATTCATGAGGTTCAATGTGATTTAATCTCAATTTCAGGTCCATATGCAAATTACAATGCACTATGCTATTTACAAGGCGATGCCATGATGCATGCATTTTTTTTGTTTTTATGCAAGTTAAAGTGATGATGCATGAGCAATTATGCAAGGAACAAGTATGTCAAATAAAAACCTACAATTATACCCTAAAATGTGAGCAACGCAATTTAGAATGAAATTAGAGTCAATTTGAACACATCATTAAAAATCGGTCATCAAATCAAGCAAGACAAGTAGAGTATGGTCTCAATTAGCACATAAAAATTCACTTAAATTAAAACAGTGTCAAATGAGACAAATAAGCATGCTAAAATGTAGATGACAAAACAAGGATCAAAATGACACTAAAATCATGCAATTTGGACCTACGATGCTCAAGTTATGCTAAAAATAGTGCAAGGGCATATTTGTAATAAAAATGCAATAAAATAAAGGGATAAATATTGCATTTAGGTCCCTAGAGGGGCCTAAATGCAAATAAAGAAAACCGCCTGGGGTCCTTCGCAATTTTCCCATTTGCGCGCAGGGACCTTTTTGCAATTCTTTAAAACCTGGAGGGCCTCCATGTAAAATACCCTGGCACGCACGTGAGGGATGTGCCTGGGGACCTGTATGCAATTACCATAAACCACAGGGTCTTCCTTGCAATTTGCCCAACCCTCACGTGCGCAACACGTGAGGACCCAGGCTCGGGAGGCGGCTCAGCTTCGGGACCATGTGGCCTAGTCTGGAGGTTTGGATCTGGGCTTGGACCACCCGAGCCTGTTGGTGCGGGCTGAGGCTCGGGTCTTTGCCACGTGTCGATATCTTCACCGTCCGATCCATCTGGATCGGACGGTACCTGTACGTCGTCCTCCTCCGCGAGTCACCGGAAGAGGCGGGGCTCCGATGACACGCTCAGAGCTCCGCCGATCCTCGCGAGGACACTTGAAGATCGAAGGAGATGGCCGAGGTCCTCGCGAGGAAGCTGGTGGCGAGGCGGTGCTCCGGCAGCGTAAAGATGGGCAAATCAATGAAGGGCTGCCGGTGGCGGAGCCGTCGATCGGAGCTGGATGCCTCGCTCCATCCATTGAGTACCTGCAAGGTTAAATTATAGCCGAAGCTTGTGCGCGTGGAATGTGAGTGAGGGGAGGTGAGTGAGCGGCCGTGAAGCGACGGGAGGCGATGGCCGGAGGGCTCTTCACCGGCGGAGCAGGTGAAGAGGGGGAGTCGGTGCGGAGGTGGTTCTGGAGAAGGGGAAGGGGGTCGGTGAGGTTGCGGGTGGCGTGGCGAAGCTAGTGAGTCGATCAGACGAGGGTGGCAGTGAGTTATGGAGTCGGAAAATTACGAGAAAAGGGAATAAAAATTCACCTCGCCGGAGCGAGGTGATGGCGGAGGGGAACTTGATCTGGGCTGGGCTCCGAGGAGCTCGGGGTCTTCGCCTCGACCTGGTCGATCATCCAGGGGGCTCGGCGGTGGCGGAGCCACCAGAACACGGCGGAATAGGCCGTGGGTCAACACCAGACCACCACCATCGTCGCCTCGACAATTCCGCCCCTCCGCTGTCACCGGAGGGGCGGAGGAAGCTAGGTGGAGGCCCCACAATGGTGGACCCCGCTATACGGTGGCGGGGGAGGTTTTAAATAGGCGGAGGGGGTCGGGTGGTTATGTGGTAGGAGGGGGGTTTCGAAGGAGGCTTTAATGGTGGGGCAGTGATGATGGAGGTGTATCAATGGAGGTGCGAGGAAGGTGGATCTACGGGGAATGCGGGGCGGCCGTTAGGAGTGTGTGGAGGTGGCTGGAGCGCCTTCCAAAATAGGAAGGGGGAGAAGTCGCCGCGACTCGTAACGTCTGGGGGAGGAAGCGGCTGGAGGAGGACGATGAGCTACGGCCGTTGGATCGTGAGATCCAACGGTTGGGAGTAGAGGGTGCACGGAAGGTCACGATCAGATCATCGGGATCTGATCGTGTGGCTAGGAGAGAGGCGGGTGTGAGTGGTTAGGATTGGTCGATGGGAGAGATCCAACGGTGAGGGATAGATAGGCGACGTGGCAAGTTGATGGGCGTTAGTTGGTTGTAGGATCCGAGGGTTGTGGTGAGGGGAGACGTGGCAGGTTGAGGGGCGTTAGATGGTTGTTGGATCGGAGGGCTTAGGTTTAGGCGCGAAGTAGCGAACGAGATGAGTTCTGGAAAATGGATCCAAGGGCTGAGAAGTGGAGCGGGGTGGACGGCTCAGATACAAGCAGGGGAAAGGGATCCAACGGCCCAGATTGGGCGCCAGGTGGTGCGAGAAGAAGCGGGCCGCGTGGCGGCTCCAGAGAGCGCCACGTGGCCCAATCAGAGCAATTTAAAAATAAATACAAAGAAAAATATAAAAGAAATAGTTAGAGGCCGAATTTGGAAAAAGTTAAAACATGAAAGTTGCTCGTCTCGACGAGATCTACAACTTTCATGTTGGTCAAAAAGCCAAAAGAGGTCATCTGTACAAAAGCTATTTTTGGGTGTATTTTCAAGGGAATAAAAACACCGATTTTGTGGTTTTGATTTGTTTTTGTATTTTTAGTGGCTTTAAAGGTCAATGACTTATCTACCTAATTTTTAGGGGTTTTTGAGTGATAAAATACTTACAGAAAAATAAGGGTAATTAAATACAAATATTTAAAGGCTAATTATGCACAATATGGTACATGATAAAATCAAAGAATTAAAGGTGATTTTATTGGATTAATTAAGACAGGGGTTGTAATAGAGAGTTTTTAGCATGATGAATACGAGATTCATCAGCGGTGCTGCAAGCTGCTGGAGGAGTTCGCGTGGGAGCACGATGATGACAGCAAATGGCTCTTCTAAAGATGCTATGGTGGAGGAGCTGTAGGGTTCTGGCATGGAGCGGGCTGTTGTCGGTGAGATTGAGACGCAGGCAGGATAGCGGAGAGGTGCAACAGGTCGCTGATGTAGTAGTTGCTTGTTGAAGAGGCTGACGTAGACAGACGTTGCTGGGTGGCTCTCGCTTTTCCTGGAGAAGCTTGGACCGGGGGTGACGATGGAGAACGCACGTAGGTAGCATGGGAAGAAGAAGCTGGAAAAACTCATGCTAGAGGAGGTGTGGTGTTCTAGCACACAACGACTGCGTCAATATATAGGGGCGCGAGGAGGGCGACTTGATGTTGCAGAAGAAGTGCGATAGGTGGAACAGAGGATTCGAGTAGAAATAGGGGAAGTGGGGAAAATGGAAGCAAGAAGATGAAACGAGTATGGAGTGGGGAGTAATTGCCTGGGATTCGAGTGGACAAGTCCAGCTCCTCTGTCGTCACCTAGACTCCGCGACAAAGGAGGAGGCTCGAAAGATATCTTACCGATAGGATCCTCGTCGGAGAAGAGAGACCCCTGTCACCGGCCTCTCTCTCCAACTCTCTCTGTCTCTCGGATATGGCAGATGAGGCGATGGGGATATGGGTTTTATAAGGAGGTAAAAGAGGAGATAACAGTGGATGAGGGAGGTAGTTGCGAAGTGTCGGTGGCTGCGGGCTGCATGCGAGGCACGCGAGAAGGTTGCATGGAGTTGAGACAATAGAGGAGCGTTGACCAGAGAAGACAGAAGAGGAGTCCTCATGTGCAAGGCACGTGAGGACAGAGGAACTTTTTATTTTTATTTTTTTGAATTTTTTATATAAAATGAAATAAAGAGGGAGTAAAAAATGAGTGATACGTTGCGGCTCCAAGAGCTGCCACATCTCACTCCTAGAAAATTCAGAAAATTATATTCAAAAATAAATAGGAAAGAGATAGAAAATAACCTCGGATTGAAAAGTTATTAACATGAAAATTGCTCGTCACGATGAAATATACAATTTCATGAAGGGAATAAGAGCAAAAGAGGTCATCTGTGTAAAACGATATTTTCGAGGTACTCTATGTACATAACATTCCTTGATTTTTGGCTTTTGTAATTTTTGATTTTTAATCAAGAGAAAAATCGAGAAAAAATATGATAAAACCATATATAAATATTTACACAATAATCTATTTTTTGGATTTTTAATATAAGAAAAAAAGAGAATAAAATAAAGAAGAAAATAGGAGATATTTATATAGACTCTCAGGGAACATTCGAACTCGGTCAATTTCTTTGATTTCCGTCTTATTTTAAAATTGGATTTTTGTGGATTTTATTAAAACTATCATTAAAGAATATATACGAAAAAGAAATAAGAGAAAAGGAGTTAATTATGTACAGAAATATTAAGTCAAAATCATGGAAAACTAAAAACCTGCAAAAGAGTCCCAAAACCCAACTTTCACATACGAGCTCCGATTTTTATGAAATTGGTCTTGTTTTGAATATCTTTGAATATGTATTACTTTAAAAGTGGGAAGATATGAGAATTTTAGTCTGTCTAGTCTGAAATTGGGTTTTTATCTCACGGGCCAATTATTTGAGTTAGCAATTTTTTGTATTTTTCCTTTAATCTTTTTAGTAATATATACAATGGATGTGGTTTGAGGTTAATTGGAGTTAACATGAATTATCTAAAAAGGCATGAATTTGTGTGAAAATGTGAAGATGATTATGAATGCAATTATGGGTGTTAAAATGCAAATATTAATTTTACATGCATGAATGATGAAAATGTAGAATAAATGATGTAATGCAACTAATTACTCGGGAACGAAGCTTTATTTTTATCTTTTAGTATGATGAATTGGGGATTCATCAGCTATACAAAAATATACATACTCCGATGGGAACTGATTTTTCTTGGATTTTTCCCATCTTTTATTTTTGGAGTTTTTGATTTTGTATTTTTTTTGAATACTATACACAATAGCATTTACATAAGGATTTTTCTTCTTGAGCCAGTAGACTATCCCTCTTTTGAAGCATTAATGCAACCCACAAATTCTATCTTTAGACCCCATGGCTATTGGATCGGGTTTTGGTACAATGGCCACAAATGTGTGACTTCCAATGTTTCCATTGGCTCCTGTCTCATGCCGGCAAATCCAACCCTCTACCGCTTCAACTGAGGTGAGCAAATCGTAAGGTGCAAGTGTGCAAGATAGGTCATTGTTGACAAGAGTCATGCATGTGCTTTGAAATATTCTACTTAGGCAGTCAATATGACACTGAACCAAGTCTCACGGTATGAAAGAATTAAGTCTAGCAGACCTGAAGTACATCAATTCCAGTTCCTATAAGGTTCCGGTGATTAAGTGGATTAAGTTCCAACCAAGCTCCAATCTTCAGATTTTATTTAGATTAGTTCAATTATCATTATCAATCTGAAAAATGAAAGGAAATATACATGCAAGAAAAAAATTTGTGATGCAATTTTCTAATTTTGAACTTCTTTTGGATTTTTGAAAATGTTTTGCAAAATTTTATGTAATTTTTGAAAAGATTTTGCATATTTTTTTGGGATTTTTTATTTTTGATTTTTTAAAGAAGTTTCAAACAATATGTATAGTTTTTTCAAAATATTTTTGCAACCATTTTTCAAACCATTTGCAAATATATTTTCAAAAAATTTTATTCGCACAAAATAAAGAATTTTTACAAACACTTTTTTTACAAATATTATCCAAATAGTTTTCAAAGGACTTTTCAAAAATATTTTCCAATCATTTTTCAAACATTTTGCAAAACATTTTACATAATTTATTAATCAGTATACACAAGGAATTTTAATGAATTTTGTACAAGTATGTTCTTTACAATTAATTATCTATATTTTAGCCATACTTATTGAAAATAAGACAGTACGAGTTATGGCTAAAGTATATATAACGTATATACGACCCCCTATACTTAACTTGAGCTATGTTCTCATAGATCGAAGAGAAAAAGATAAGAAATAACTCGTACTGAGTATAAATGAGCCTATACTACAATGACTGAATAAAGAATGAGGAATGAATGAACGAGAAGTCGACGTCCCCCTATACTTAGGATGAAATAATCCTAAGTACAACATGTTGTGTCTACATACGAGGAGGGTCGAGGGTGGGAATATACAAAATCATCAGCTTGACCTCCCCCCATACTTACTGTAAAATATCCCTAAGTATAGACAAAATATCAAGAGTTGAGGGGACAGGTGAGGGATCAAAGAATGAACAACTCTGGATGATCACCTCCTATACTTAGGACAAAGTACATCATAAGTATAACAATGATGAAAGGGGTGCACACCTTTTTGAAAGAACTAGAAAAATGAAAATGAAAAGAAAAGAAGAAAAGAGAAAAATAAAATATATTTTTATGATTTTTGTCTCAAGTTTCTGATCCGTTTTCGTAAATGAGCTCATCTTGAGATATAGCTTTGGTAGAATCAACAATGAATAAGAATGTATCCGACTCTATGTATGGATTCAATAATTATCCGTTCACAGCAAAAGGTTGTGCGTCAGATGATGGTTTTGATATGAGTAGACTCACATTGTCATGCACAGTGTGGATTATGTATGACCATGTCCACTTGCTCTTCAGCTTGTCTGGAAAGATCTTTAACCACATGTTAAACAACTAAACCTTCTATCTAGGCTAGAAATTTTTTCTTTGGATGTGTTTATCTTGCCATGTCTTTACTTTCTCCTTGTACATCAGACTGTTGTCATTTGCGTAGTCCCTAAATTCGAGCATCTGGTTCATATCAACTTTTCTTTCTTTGTTGGCTTTCTCAGAATCAAAGTTACATTAGATTCAATGACCATAAAGATTTGTGAATTAGTTTCGAAGGCATATGACATGACTTACCATACACGAGGTGGTAAGGATACATCCTGAGAGGCGATTTATACGTTGCGTGGTAAGTCCAAAGAACCAAGTCCAACAGTTGGTACCAACTCTTTCTATCTAGTCATACAAGCTTCTGCAAGATAGTCTTAATCTCCCTGTTTGAACATTCTGTTAAGCCATTTGACTGTGGGTGGTATGATGTAGCAACACAATGTTCGATGTTGTATTCTTTAATCAGCTTCTTGACCTCCTTATTTATGAAATGGTTGCCCCCATATGATATCAAGATCTTTGGGATTCCGAATTGTGAGATGATGTGTTTCCTTAGGAATTTGCAAATAGTTTTGCTATATGTGATTCAGGCGGGAATAGATTTAATCTATGACCGACAGGATGTATTCCTAGCCCTGATTGTTAGGGAGTGGGCCCATGAAGTTGATGACCCAAGAATAAAAAAATGTATAATATCTCAACATATTTCAAAGGAATCATATCTCTTGAGATGATATTTCCGCCCATTCGCAGACAATCAGTACAATTTTTTACATAGTCAACTGCATTCTTGAATAAAGTTATCCACCAAAGGCAACATTGAAACACTTCGCTGCCTTTTTTTTCCAGAATGGTGACCACCTGCTTTAAGCTTGTGATAGTGGTCTTGGACACTGGTTATTTCCGCTTGAGGTATGCACCTCTTCCATATGTAGTCTGCTCCCTCACTGAATGGGTGTGGTTCTTCCCACTAGCAGAAATGAATGTCAGCCTAGAACTTGTCTTTTTTTATCTTCGTCCAGTCGGCTTGGATCTTCTCGAAGACAATATAGTTCAATATATTGTACTACCATGGGAGTGAGGTTACAGAATGATATCTTCATCTGAAAAAGTCTTAGTGATCAGCATGATAGCTTGCTCAAGAGTCTCTATCTCTATGATTCTTGAAAGATGATCCACCACGACATTTTTTACTCCAGGCTTGACATGAATTTCAAGATCAAACTCCTAGAGGAGAAGGATACATCTCATCAGATGAGGTTTGGCGCCCTTCTTGCTCTATAAGTATTGAATGGCAGAGTGATCTATGTAAACAATCACCTTGGATCCAAGGAGTTGTAATCTAAACTTTTCCAGCGGAAACACTATGGCTAGCGGTTCTTTCTCTCTTATTGTATAATTTTTCAGGGCATCATCAAGTGGTATGCTAGTGTAATGAATAGAAAAGGGGACATTTCCTCATATTTTCCCTAAGACAACACCAATTGCATAGTCTGACACGTTCGTCATGATCTCAAATGGTAGAGAGCAATCATGCGGCTGCAAGACATGAGAATGTTTCATCAGGCTTTTCTGCTCATTGAAGGAGTGGAGAACACGTTCATCAACAAAAAATATGTCTACTTGCCGAGCAATTCGGTCAACGGTCGGGCCAACTTCCTAAAGTCTTCAATGAATTGTCGGTAGCAACTGACATGCCCCAAGAATGACTGGACTTGTTTCATATTTGTAGGTAGATCTAGCTTTGAAATCACCTCTATGTTGGCAGGGTCAACTTCCATGACACGTTTTGATACAACGTGACCCAGCACGATTCCCTCAGTCACCATGAAATTTCTCTTCTCCCATGAGAGCACAAGGTTCATTTCACATCACCTCCTTAGAACTTAGTCTAAATAGTCCAAAAATTAATTAAATGAATCACCTGAGACCAAAAAATCGTCTATGAAGACCTCAAGGAAACTACACACCATGTCAGTGGAGACTACTAGCATATATCATCGGAATGTAGCGAGGGCATTGCACAACCCGAACGACATCCGTCGGAAAGTGTACATCACAAAAGGACATGTGAACGTGGCCTTGTCTCGGTCCTCCGGAGTAATGGCAACTTTATCCAGAATACCCATCCAAGAAACTGAAATATTCCTTTGTAGCTAGCCTCTTGAGAATTTGGTCAATGAAGGGCAATGGAAAATGGTCCTTCTTGGTGGTGAGGTTAAGATGTTTATAATCTACACAGACTCACCAATATGTTGGTACTCTGTTCGGAATGTCCTCTCCTTTATCATTGGTAACAATGGTGATCCTAGTCTTCTTAGGCACTAAGTGCAAGGGACTCACCTACTTGCTGTCGGAGATGGGATAGATGAATCCCGCATCACACGATTTCTGAATTTCTTTCATAACAAACTCCAAGATGTTTGGATTCAATATTCTCTAGAAATCCTAGGAGGGCTTGATGCCTTCATTGAGGTAGATATGATGCAAGCACAAGGACGGATTGATCCCATGAAAATCCGATATTGTCCAGCCTATCGCCTTGTTGTTCCATTCAAGAACCTCCATCAAATAAGATTTTTGATCTTCGGTCAAATGAGCATTAATGATGATCGGTACATGTTCATATCTCTATAAAGGAAGGCATACTTCACATTGGAGGGCATTGGCTTGAGTTCTGGTGGAGGGAGAACAACTTTGGTGGTGACTTTGTGACAATTGTAGGTGTAAGCTCTTTAACCTATTGTTGGTTCACCTCTGGCATTTCAGTTTTGTCGTTCGGGATATCACACAGATCTGCAATGAAATCCTCCTGCTTAGACGAGGAGACTATTCTTCTTCTAATGGCATATCAACAAAAACTTCATCTTTAAAGACATCGGTCAGTTGAATTGTGCTTTCCTATCCTCCCTCATGGGAGAAGATTTATAGGGTTTCTCTATCATCGACAAATAAATTTGTGTATGTGATCTCTGTTAAAATATCAGAGTCCTTGGAACATTGAGATTCAAGCACCTTCATATCAGACACCGCTTCTATGGGCTTCAGCTCTGGAATAGTCTCTATCTTTACATTGTCATTGATGGAGCGGAATGTGATTTCTTTAATGTCATAGTCAACTAGTACTTCAGCTATCCTTCGGACTGATAGACCAAGCATGATAATAGTGTGGTGGAGAGGCATTTTCTTCATTTTTTGTCTTTTTAGTGTAGGTGGAGCTCCATCTTCATAAAAAAATTTTGGTCCCAATGGCTAGATTGGCTGAAGATTCACCATTAAATGCTTTGTGCTTTCCCTTCACCATCGCAAATGGATGGAGTGTCCTACCGCACCTGATATGTACAACATTAGATAAAGCAATATCATTTCTACCTGATTCGGGTTGGACACAGCATATTACATGCTCCTTGCGATAGAAATTATTTGGATTTACGTTGACCTGGGCTGGAATGACATTTTTTGCGACCGTCAGGTCGTCAATCTTTTGTCTCATTTCCACCATGTTCTTGATGAGTTGGGCTGGAGAATCAAGTGTCGGTTTAATAGAGGTTGTCTCAGATGATTTGTCCTGGTGAGACTGTTGGTTTTGATGGTAAGGTTGAGGATGCTGATGTTGATAACCTTGAGAATATTGAGGGTGAGGAGGAGGAATACTGCTGGTACTGTGAGGAGTAGGAGTACTGGTGATGATATTAAGCAAGTGGTTGTTGATACCATTGGTGGAGATATCTAGACTATTGCTGGTAGTTGTTGTTCCTCTAGGTGTATCCATGTTACAGAGGCTGCTGGTGATGGGTCAGGTTGTGCTGGAAAGTCCATCCTCGGGATTGTTGGTGAAATGGTCAGTTGGCCTAGTTCTAACCCTGCAGATGTCCCTGAGGACAGGTCAACTGCCAATCATTACCTTAAATGTTACTCACCTATTGAATGAGCGGGGGAGGTGGAGAACAAGACTCAAGGTACTAATGTTGGAACACCGTTGGCTGGTAGACAACCCAGTTGGTCACCACCTCCCCCAGATGGTTTATCCAGTAAAGAGCTTTGCCTTGAAGGCTGAATGGGAAGGTGGTTACCTTGAATATGCCCAATGGGATGTTGGGGTAGTGAGTGGCACTGTAGATGCAGTCAAACTGATGTAGATGGGCGTACATGTCCTCGTTTGAGTTCCCATGGAATCTAGGGAGGAGCGAAAGGAGTTGCGACTTCATCTCAAAATGTATGTGGATCGGTGGGATCTGGATCCACTCGTTGATATAGTAGACCCCATTATTGTATGGGTAGTTCAATGTTGGCTTGGGTTGGTCTCTCCCTTCCTCATCTCCCCCTCCACGGGGTCCATCTACAGAGTGATCATCTCTATCACCATCATCACTTCCTCCTTGAGGTATTTCCCTCTCTTCCGATCTCCTCCTCAAATCGTTCAACATTTCTTGAAAGGCAACTTGGGCAAGTGCTTAATCAATCAGCTGCTGTTTGATTGCACGAATGGAGGCGAGTAATTGATTGTTTATCTCATTTTGACTCATGCTTGTTCCTGATTCTGCTCGCTAGTTGGAAGCTACGGTCCGTTTCCTCTTCCTAATGGAGCCATTTTCAATGTTGTCTATGAATGCACGATCTCAACATTGGGTTGTGAATGTACATATGGAAATAATACCTGTTCAATCCTCAGAAATAATGGAGCAAGTTGGAGATGAGAGCCTATCTCGAACAAGGGATTTATTGGCGAAACAAAGGTGGTTGAAGGAAGTAGATCAAGACAAGAGTCTTCTCGATTTTCGAAGCAAGTGGAGATAGATAAGTCCAAGGAAAAGTCCATGGGGTCCGTCCTGTCTTATTGGAGATCAACCCATATTCGGGTGGATGTTGAACCCAAGGAATCGATGTAGTTGTCAACGAAGTCTTGACGAAACCATCCAGGGTTGATATCATGAAGGGAATGAGGAAGATCGATGGAGGACACATTTATAAACATCAAATAAAAGGAGTGTAAAACTTTAGAAGGCTCATGATGAGCGTGGGTCAAAGAGGAAGTAAGAAAAGAAGAATGTCAAAAATGCACAAGCACACATGGCTTTGATCTTTGAACCTAAATTAGATCCAAACAAACACAATACAAAATGGATTCACTAATTTAATGCGATGTGAAGCTGTAAGAGTTCAATTATTTTTATCTTTTCAATTTTAGGGTTATTGTCTCAGAAAAAAACTGCCACGAGTCCTTATAGGCTAGCTATAGAAGAGAGCATGCACTGTTAGGAAGAGTCTACACATACTTGTTCCACCTCCATTGTATCATGTGATCTGCGCTCTTTAAGTTCCTCAACCTTGTGCCTAGGTGGCTACTCAGCCAAAGAAATAGACAGAAGAAGCCGATAATGGTGAATCCAAATACTTCAGACCAAGATTGCAATGAAATCTCCTGTGAGCATGCAAGGTCCTACTCAGATACAAGCAGATGAGACAGACACACCCATAAAGGCATAGACTAAGCTCAGTACTTCAAACCAAGTCGGTGTTTCAAACAAGGCGGGAACACCACTGTCGACAAGGCCCTACTCGTCCACGCACGATAGGATCACCGGTACTTCATTGATCCCAAGTGATTTTTGAGGCAGTCACAGACCAAGTGTTTGGCTCTATTCCACAAGGGTCATGACTCTCTCTGTCTGGAGTGTACCTAGATACAATGTGGGCTTTGTAAACGCCAAACAATGATGTTCATTACTGATTTTATTTAGGTCAAAGTTAAATTAACAGTCCCCATGTTTTAATTTTTAATTTTCACTTTTTTGAGTATTTTTCAATGACAAATGCCAAAAAATTTTTGAATTTTCTTTTTTACCTCAAGTGCTCAAAATGAGAGGGAGAGGATGACAAAGTAATGCAAGGCGACACTATGATTGAAATCTCACCTTAGGTCCTAAATGGTGAATACTCAGTTAGAAGACTTATAATGCTTCCATACGCTATCCATGCGGGATGCAATGTAGAAAATTTTAAACATATTCTATCTGTGCAAGATGCAACATAAATCGTTCTAAACAGGAAATTGCTAATGTCATGAAGAACCAAATGCTAAACACATAGAAAGAAACCTAAATTCTGGTCTTGGAGGCTCCTCAGTGCCCACCACTATGGGTCCTGCAAGCATTATATGAAGATCTCTTGTGGCATGCGATTTCAAGTCTTAATATCCAACAAATTAATTTATACTAAATACAAAAGTAGATACTATAGGTGCATGCAAGATATTAGGTGTTTGTCCTTAATTTACTTGATCAAGCAATTCGTAGAATGTTAAGGGCTCACTCCACAAAATAAAGAGAAATAAGGCAGAAAGCACAAAACATGGGAAATAAAGAAAATAAAGGAGATAAAATCATGAAAAAATATGGTGAGCCCGCAAGTGAACAATCACTTGAAAATTAGGCCTGAATGTCCAAGAGTATAAGTACCTGTATTATTACAAATTAAATAGAACAAAAATAAATAACACTCTCTCCCCAAAAGAAAAGCCTATGCTAAATTATTCTCTCTCTCTCCTCTTGGTCAACAAGTAGAAGGACCAAGTCTTCTCGACTCAGGTGCCTCAACCACTTAGGCGGTCGCAGACTTCTCGTTGTCCCTCGTAAGAAAAAAATACAAGAGAAAAATATTAGCATAATAAACAATTATATCAAGTGAGAGAGAAAATGGACAAAAAATAATGAAATAAAATAAACCCAAAATTCTATCCTATGCATTGCTCCTTTGTAGTGGTGCCATTTGATGAACTCGACTTTGGCGAGGGTCTAAAAATTATCTTCACTAAAAAGCAAAGGTAGAGTATCGCTGAGGCAATCACTCACAAAAGTAAGTTGACATCAACAATTAACCTACGAATAAATAGAGCATTGTAAAGCTAAAACAAGTGGATCAAAATTTATTATACCCCACAATAAAAAGTATAGTGGACAATATGGTAGGGGTCGAACTCAGGGAGAACGGGGGATAGACAACAAAATTGGATAAAATAGACAATAAATGTTTTGGGCCTTTTAGGCAGTTTTGGATTTTTGTAGGTTTTTAAATATTCAATTTTTTGGAATTTTTATTTTTATAATTTTTAGATTTTTTATTTTATAATTTTTACTTCCTTTTTAGGTTTTTTTTGATTTTTTTTATTTTCTACAAAAATTATAAAAATGATACAAGTAAATATAGATATATGCATATAGAAAGCTTCTCTATTTATAAATATATCTATAAGTACCTAAAAATCACAAAATCACATATTATTGCCTTTTTATATTTTTGTTTATTTATAGTATTTTTGAGAAATTTTACTAATTTTTTATTTTTAATTAAATTAATATGGTAAAATAGTGACTATAGTAAATAGGCCGAGTTGTTTTTGAGTTTAAAAATATCAAAATAGTTGAAAAATTTTCCAAACCTATTTATGATATGTGATAAATTTAATAAATAAAATTCACAAAAAAATACTTTTTTGATTTTTTTTTGAATTTTTTGGATTTTTTTTATATTTTTATAAGGATTTTGGTTATTTTAATTTTTAGTATTTTCTTTTTCTATTTTTAGACATTTTTGATCTGTAGTTAAAAATTGGCTAATTGACTATATACATTTTCCGGATTTTTTTAAATGATTTTATATATTTTTTATATTTTTCTGAGCTAAACTAGGAAAATTAGCTCTATTTTGTTATAAATACAAAATAAACCTTAAATTCCTAAACAAAAATATATAATGTACACTAGGATTTTTTAGAGGTTTGGAGATATTTTTAATAACTCAAAATCTATAAAAAGAAAATACAAGTTGGTAGGGACATTAATGAAAACATTTACAGTTTATGGACTACTCCAAACACCTCAGAGAAATATAGGGTCAAAAATACAATTTTCCAAGATATATTAAATAGAGAGGGGTATTTATGCAATTACTACAAAGTTCGGAGAGCCAGATGCACTTTTTCTATAAAATATTACACTATTAATTCATAAATAAGGATTAAAATGAAATAAATAAATACTAAGGGCTTAGGTGCAAAAAGTTAGTCGCCTCACGCGCACATGCACGTGAGGTGACGTGGACCTGGACCTACATGTAAGTGTAGGAAGATCAGGGGGTGAAATGCAAATGTTATAAAATGGTTATGCTATACAGGAAGCTTGTGCATTAAAAACAAAATATAAAATGCGAAAATGCGTGCGGGGGGGGGGGGGGGGGTAGGAGTGCAAAATATCGCAATGTGTGCGGGTCGACGTCGGATCTGGTTATTTATCCACGTGTCACCTTCACAATGCCCGATGATGCTTTGTTGTTGTACGATGGAGATTAGATCTTGGAAAAGAATCAACGATCGGGGATTTGACATATCCAACGGCTATTGTACACCTGGGCGTGGACTCTTGATCATACGGTGGAGAGGAGGGGTGGAAGAACAAGTCAAAAACTCATGCTATCCAAGCTTCGATTGTCTACTCCTCCCTCCTTTGACAATTGGGAAGGCTCAGATCTGGTGCAAAATGGAACACGGCTACTCCCCCACATCAGGTGGTGATCTCAGAAGGGTCTTGGACCCATCGATGGGGCCCTAGGGGATCGAAGTACCTGGGCATGCCTTCCTGCCTTGAGGACCCTTGTAAGGGGGTTCTTTCTCTTCGCGACCTATAGGGTTAGCACGAGGGCAAAAAATGAGGCCTCCTGAGGCTTCGGCTGGCATAGATGAGGCGTAGTTGGTTCGGGTGAAGATGCTTCGACGTACGACAGAGGAAGAGTAGCTATATCCAAATCCTTTGATTTGGTTGACTAGAACTGTGTGGGGCATAGAGAAGAGTAGGGGGAAGAAGTGGAGGTGGTTTGGAGTCGAGAGAACGAGCAGAAACAAAGGGCGGAGCTGGAGCTTCGCCGATCGATTTTTTGCATTTTGTGATACACTAGACAGAATCTAAGGAACTAAAAGGGCACACTACACTACTACTAAGCTAAGTATCGAAAAGACAAGAAAAAGAACATCTTTACCTGACCTGGACCTGAACAGATCGAGCTCGTTGCTGAGTAGGAGGTGGTGCTCGGATAGACCTCGATTCAATGATACACACCTCGCTAAATCTTCCTCGAGGAACCTGCTATCACCATGGTTCTCCATATGCTCGAAGATTAGGGTTTTTAATGGCAGAAGAAAGATTAAAGTCAAAGCGAGGTCAGAGGTGCTACTATATACATCGTGAGGTTGACTTGGGTAGAGTGCATGATTTATGATTATCACTGATCGAGGAATGATCCTTTTCGTGTAAGTGCGATCGTCGAGGAACAAAAGAGTAGAATAAATCGATGAGAAATAATGAAAAATCCGTCAGGGAAAAATTGAGAAACTAAGGTCAAAACTTCTGAGATGCCGTGGTCCTTGGAGACCAGATAGTTGACCGAAGTCAACCATCCCTGGCTCCCACGTCGGTCAAGAAAATGACAAGGTATAAAAATAATTTCTTATTAATTCAATATAAAATATTAAATGATTTTATTAATTTTATGTTAAAATATGAAAATGTACTATTTTATGTGGAATTTTATTGTGATTTTATCGATGATGAGCCAAGCAATGATAATGGTAGGCATATTTATTATCTTTTATAATCATGACGTGCAACACATTCCATTCGTCATGCATTTTCCTAGCTCCATCATAACCTTGACATCTTATTCTTCTATAATCAAGACTGGTTTGCAATAATACTTGAATAGTATGTCTTTCAATGTAGAGGTCTTTATATCATGAATGTCAACTATGCCAAATAACTGTTCACATAAAATGCCTTGTTTATCTATGAATCTGTAACAACAAGAGATTTTCCAGCCTGATTTTCATATATTTTGCCAATCAATGGGATTATTTAATTATGGAATTAATCTGTATTAAGGGCCCATTGATTGTCCCTTTTTGAATAAAAATCCAAAGGACTCCCTTCCCTATCGTCACTTATGCATTACAAAAATTGAGAGAGAGATAGAAGGAGATAAGAAGAGTTAGAGAGATCTCACTGCACGATTTATCCTCCTCGCAGGGGATATTGGAATTGATACATTGGAGGAGAATGTCGGTGTTGATTCTATGGAGGTGAACGGTGGCTCGGGTGCAAGGAGAAGACATAGCGGTGACTAGTAGATACATTTTTGTCACCCTTGAGGTATGTGTCGAACACATAGGATCGTTAAGTGGTAATGTTGACATTTGGTTTAGATTGAAAACACCGAAATATATTATATGTTATTATCTTGATGATTACAAAAGATGACAAATTCAGAGGATTATATGTCGTCATTATTTTATTTTCCTAAATCATATGTAAATAGATATTGCATTATATTTGTTTGATGTTGTAGAATTTTATAATAATGTAGTCCATATAATTACCATGCATATTGTTGAAATCAGTTATGTGATTTAGGAATTTAATAATACCGCCATATCATAGATATATCAATGATGCTTCATAATTCTTTTAAAGAAAATACATTATGAAAGTAGTAAGCACACAACATGAATAATAATCAATTTCATGAATATTCTTATGTCAGCTCTAGTTTTATATGCATGTTCCATAATACATGGAAATTGTCAGGCATACAGAAACAATATTAGATTATACTGGAATTGGATTTTCGGATTGTTTTTAATGTATAAACATGCATTGGAAACATAATAATGAATTATGTTATGCTTGAGCCATATACTTGATGATTAGATAAAAATGTATGACACATACGTTATTTTTTTTATCTTAGGTCAATAATGAATTCTGCCATTCAAACTTACTTTAAAGTAAATTGAGTATATCTTAGATTTGTATTTCATCTGAATAACATAATTAATAAAGACACTCCGTGAAATAAAATGTTAGATTTTCTGTAGATTGTGATTTTATCTTGATATGCAATTACAAATAGTTAGTTTTAGAAATATTATTAGCATACCGCAAGTTATGCAAAAATTGATTAGCTTGTGACTTATTCCTTACGTAAAAGACACCATTAAAAAAAGGTGAATTATTAATGGTCTCATTTAAGTTACTATTTTTTTAACGTCATTGACTAATATAGACCAAAGAGTCTTGGTGAAAAAAAGTATCCAAGGAGTTAAGAATAACTAAGGATACATGTTTATCAATAACGTCACTAAAGTTGATTATAAAATAGTGGTACTAACTCGAACTAAGGAGAGTTATTCTCAATATGAAAAGACTCATCGGTGGAAAAGAAAGAAAATGGGTGTACATACATATGCTATCTATGTATCTTGTTCAATGAAAATCTCCTTGGTTAGTGGAACCTGATGGTCCACATGAACTACTATGGTATGAAAAAAGATCTGGTCTTAAAAGAAGTGGAGTTTCCTTAATTTGATTATGGCACGATAACGATAAGCGGAGCTAAGTGCTACGCCTAAAGGTGGGAGCCACCTCTAGAATCCAATTATCATAGGCCTAAAGAGGGCCACCGCCTTCCAGGGGCGTGCGGTTCAAGGAGCCGACTGAGGCAAAAGATAAGTCCTCTACAATTGTAGCTACGCTGTCATGTATGTCATGTCCATGGACCACTTGTGCTAGCGGTAAAGCCATCAAAGCCGTTTAAGGATTTAACAATCAAAACAACTTTAATCACTAAATGAATCAAGGGTATAGTACAGTTCTGAAATCGCTAAGGCGTATGTGTGCAACTATGGCAAAGTAATGGTATTGTGCAAAGTGTTATGATTGAAATGGGCATATGTGCAATTATGGAAAATTCTGAGGGTATTTGTGAAAATATAAAAATGTTAATGTGTATATGTAATTATGGAAAATTCTAAGAGTATATATGAAATCATGGCTTCAATGGATGGATTCCGAAGGAATACCCTTCGTATGCATATTTGTGCAAATTATTAGTCGTATAATGATAGTATATGAGAACAAGTAGGTATTATCTACGGTAAGATAATTGTGTAATTTGTATCGTTGAATTGATATGATAATGAATGTAAGAGCTTATGTTTATAAGGTTTAAAATATCACAGGGAGCCTTGTTTTTTTGCGCTAGACGGCTTGACCCATCTCGACACATACTGAGCATTAGGTTCATAACATGTATTGTTATTTTTTTCAAGAGAACGCGAGGTTTGGCTTACTTGCTAGTTCAAAGAAAACTATCCGTCGTCGTGAAGTTGAACCGGTACGGATCACTGACAGCTTGTTCACAGAAGGATGTCATTATCGCTACTAGAACTTTGATGTGCTAGTTTTATTGTTCGTTCTTTTGCAATATTAGCCATATTAGAGCTGTAATAAGAGAACTATTATGTTAACTGAATTTTAATTAAGCATTATATTTCTCTGCTCATTGATTACCATGCAAGTTTTCGGTAACGGTTCGGTCGGACGATCAAATGTTTTATGCATCCGTCAGTTAGCCTGACCCGTTCCGTTACAAATGGTATCAAAACAAAAGTTCCTCTGGACATATGATACCCACAATAGATAGTAACCCAAGATTGAGACGAATATATTCGAACATAGGTCTTACATGCAAGTAGTTGACCCATTGATTTAAATCTGATGACCCATCATTGTGGAATTTTGGTGTTCACAGACTACAAATCGTCATTGAATAACGAGATTACCAAGGAAATACACCATTAATAACTAGAGTTGAAGACAATTATGACTCAATAATGAAACGGTGAACATGGAGTGGATAAATTTAAGTATTGAATACATTAGAAAAAGATCTTTTGATGTAACACACCTTATTAAAGAGAGGGATGCATTTTTTTGAACAAGTTGCTTAAGACATAGATCATAGGAGTGATGAACTAAAGGGAGAGAAATCAGTTTTCTTTAATATATGACCTTAAGCGATAGGATCATGTAGAACTCACGATTGACTTTACATTCTTGAGAATGATAATGTTACTAAGAGATCAGAATTCTTAGACCTTCAATATTGTAAATAAAATAATCGAAGCATATGTTATAAAGTTATAGAGTTGGAGTAGAATGGGAATATGATAAGAGAAAATGAGAAGTCAGTGAACTGTTGGTTAATTATTACACAACATAGCTAGTTAGCTCCTAGTTCATAGTCATCTCAGTTACACCATGAATGTTTCGGTTTTTTAATGGATACCTTTCTGGATGATCATTCATGTTACCTCTTATTGACGCAAGGATTCTCCCTTATTGTTATCTGATGAACCTCGGACCTACCCTTTTTAATGTTGTCAAATTGACGATTTCGTTGCAGTCGGATAAATCCGGATCGATAAAATAACCGCACAAATCGATGAATCGTCGAATGAATTTAATATGCGGTTTTATGTTTGTTTAGCATGGGCAAGCCCCAAGGTCGACTCAAGGAGGCAAAGGAACAACTCAGGATCAAGTTAGAGGGATTAGATTGCGGTTTTCCAAGTAGGATTTTTTTAATTTTTTTATACAATAAAATTCCAAATGCAATGATACGAATGAACTAGGTTATTAAGAAAATCAACAACTTAGCCAACTTTAATCTTTATGTGAAATTAATCCAAATTGACCAAATTATATTTTTTTCTGTAAACCTAATTAAATGATTAATGCAAAATGGATTTTTTTGAAATTTTTGGATCTAAAATGAACACATGAAAAATGCAAAGTTTTTTGGGGTTTTTATGCAATTTTTCATGCAAATGATATGATAATATTATGAAAAATTTACTGGAAGATAAACATGATGAAATGAAGCTACAATAATAGTTTTGGAATTTTCTGACACTTTGTGATTTTTTATGATTTTTTTACTGAAAACAGAGTGGCTGTGTGTATTTAATTTCTAATAAATCCGTGAAATCAAATTATCCAGAGATCTATTTATCTCAAATAGATATTTTAATAAGAAATTCAGGAGAATTGAAATTTCGCAAAAATCTTATTCATGGATTTAATTAAAAATCAATTACCTAAATCACTAAGAAATTCATTTTATGCCCAAGACAATTCCTAATTGGACGAAATTTCAAATGTAATTAAAGAACACTAAAATACATCATTCATAATTTTTTCATAATTTTTGGAGCAATAAATGACTATGTGCGACTTTGAAAGCATAATTGGGTAAAATATCACTAATTTTCAATCTCTGGTTTTTAGTAAAATATCTAATGTTCACAAAAATGCAAATAAATAACCACAAGATAAAGAATTAGTTGCTCATCAAAGTGCTATTTTTTGATAAAAAAATGATGCAAAACTAATGTCCAAATTAACGTTCAAAGCTAGGATTATCCTTGCAATACATGAATAAAAATAAACAGACAAAATAATCTGCACAGGGTACTTTTGCAATTAAACAAAGTTAACAGGAAAATCGTGCAAAATTTACAAAATATAAATAAAAAAGAAAGGACCTTCTTTAGCCCACGCTAGGGCACAAGGTTGGAGGGCAAAGGGGACATGGGCGGCGGCACTTCCGAGGGGCGGCGCTGGAGGGTGGTTGCGAGCGGCATGCGCGGGCGGCGATGGCGAGGATGGGGGTGCGCGAGGCGGCGTCGTGGATTGGGCGACGCTCGCACCGCCGCGCGTCGAGTGGGAGGCGGGCCAGGAGGCGCAGCCGTGGGGGCTCACGCACGGCGCGCGAGGCGATCTGTTCGCCGTTGGCGGGGCGGTGTTGCGGAGGAGGCGGGGCGGAGTGGCGACATGGGGGCAGCGCGCGGCTGCGCGGTGGCAGGAGAAAGGCGAGGCGTCCGGGCCGCTGGAGGAGGGCGGCGCCGGAGGCTATCCGCACGGACGTCGTCGGGCGGTGCAGGGGCGGGAAACGACCGACGAGGACTTGCAACCTTTTTTTGTTCTTGTTTTTTTGTTGTTTTGGAAATTTTTTGTTGTTGTAATTTTTCTGTAAACAGGAATGATATGGAAAATTAAAAAGGTATATATGTGGTGATTTGCTGATAGTGATGATGGTGGTGGTGTGATGATGGTGTGATTTATGATGATGAACAACAGACAAAAAAACTGTTAGATAAAAAAATGACAAGGAAAGGAGATGGAGTACTTACCTGCGATTCGCCGAAAGTGGAGCCGCAGTGTGCGGCTTCCATCGTGGCCTCGATCCGACTCGGCAAAAATTCGGAGAAGCTATGCAGCTTGGATGCGGCTGCAACGAGGTCGATCTCCCCACCTCGGATCTCGCCAAATACGATGGAAACCGTTGTCACGTCGAAGACTTAGTCGGTCGCTGTCACCGTCGAGCAGGCTGAGCTGGTGGTTCCCTTTCTCTCTCGATTATATCGGATGATGAGAAATGGAGCAGGGGATGAGAATATAAAGAGGAGTAAAGGGAAGTTGAAGAAGGATGGAGAGGGGGGTAGTGGGGAGTTATTGGCTTGGAGTGGAAGACAAGGGGAGAAGAGGTAAAAGGGAGAAAAATAAATATTAAATGTAATATATAGTAGGCTACTAAAAATAACAATAATTAAAATAATAATAAAAAATAATAAAATCTGAAAATAGTAAAAAAATAAATCTGAAAATAAAAAATTGGGGTGACATGTGGCGGCTCCAGGAGCTGCCACATATCGCTCCTAGAAAATTTAAAAATTAAATCTAAAAAAATTTAAAAAGGAACAACAAAAGAGATTAAATCAAAAAGTGGTCAACACGAAAGTTGCTCCTCTCAACGAGATCTACAACTTTCGTGAAGGGCCAAAAATCAAAGGAAGTGATCTGTACAAAAATGTATTTTTGGGTGGTACCTTATAGATATAAAATACAACATTTTATCTTTTGTATTTTTTTGTCATTTTTCAAAAAGAGAAAAATCAAATAAAAATAGAAAAAATATGAGAAGAATATTTATAATTTACTCTATTTTTTGGATTTTTAGTAATTAAGAAAATGGAAGGGCATTTTGGTCAATATGTGCAATATACAAAAGGGACCCAAAACCCAAGTTTTGCATACGAGCTCCGATTTTAATGAAATTGGTCTTGTTTTTAAGGTCTCTGAATGTATATTACTTTAAAAGTGACTAGACCTAATTCGGAGGTTGTATGAGAGAGATATGAGCATTCTAAGGTCTAAGGTCTCCAACTGGGTTTGGGGTTTTATTGGGTAATTTTACAAGTTAGTATTTTTTGATATTTTTCTTTAATTAGTGTTAGTAATATATACACCATGGAATTGATTTTATTAGATTTGGAGTTAGTATAAAATATATACAAATAGGTGAAATATGGTAAATATATAGGTGAAAATTTACTAGTGAATTGGGCTTCTTATTTATGCAATATGAATGCTAAAATGCAGATGTTATCAATGCATGCATGAATGTTAATTATGCAATATAAGTAGAAATATATATCTAATTACTCGAGAACAAAGCTCTATTTTCAACTTTTAGAGTGATGAATCACGGATTCATTAACCTCCTATACTTAAACCTTGCTCGTCCCCGAGCAACTAAAATGAAATGCAAGAGTGAAATGATTTTGGGTTCCATACCAAGGTCATGAACAAAAGGTGAAAATGGAGCTTGACTCGATCTTTGGATTAATTGTGTGGCGGAACCTTATTGGGATCTGAACTGAAGACCTAACGGACTTCAAGTTCCACAAGTCTTCCATTCAAGACGCCTCAACAGTCAGGTCAGAACAAATCCTCAAACACAAATTTTTGATGACTATGATTCTTACTTGTATTGTGTAAGTGATAAATATCTCTCCACATCAGAAATGGCTCAGAAACAGCCTCCTCTAACAAGGTAACTCTAATTACCCGATCCAGTAACTCTTTCCTCGAGGAGCGGGGTATTCCCTTCTAAGTTCAAGTGCGACCAGCTCAAGAGGAGGTGTGGAGAAAAGAATGGACGGTAGCCAATGTAGCTACCTATCCGAGGATGCCTGACCAGTGTAGCCAAGTCATCCAGCTACAGACTTCTTGCTAATATACATACTCAGACATGCCTTTTTTTAATCTGGCCTGTCTATTTTTTTGGAGTTCTTGCATTTTTCTTTTTTTCTTTTGTTTTGGAACTATATACAAGGTGCAGCATGTACATCATGAGTTTTTCCTATTGAGCCAGTAGACTATCCCACTTTTGAAGCATTATTGCAGCCCACAGCGATGTCCTCAGACATCAATACCACCAGATTAGGTTGAGATGCACTACCCTCCCTAAAGGAGGACGGATGTTTCCACCCGTGTGAAACTCCGAGCTAAAGGATTCTACCTCCTCACCACCTCATCAATGAAGTGCTACATGCATTGTGCTTGTCCAAGTTAGGTCACTGTCTAAAAGAATCATGTGTGTGCTCGAGATATTCTACTTAGACTAATCAAGATGACTTGTGAACATAGACTTGCGGACTCAAAGAATTAAGTCGCTTGACTTAAAAAATCTTAACTCCAGTTCCTATAAGGTTCCTCTGAAATTAGGTGGATTAAGGTCAAATCAAGTCCATCCTTAATATCTACTCATAACTTGGTTCAGAACCCACTAGCTTTTCACCTTGCATATGCAAGATATGCAGATGGGGTGTAGATGATATGCTATGAATGAAATGCAATACTCTTTTTTTAATGCAAGGATGCAAAAGTAAATAAGAACCTTTATTTTCGACATTTTCATTTTATTTTCTATCATACAACAATTTTTACAATAATTTTTAGTTTGTAATAATATACATAGTATACAAGTTTTTTTTGGCTTACATCCTATTTTACAACAAATTATACAAAAGTATGTTTTACAAGAATTTTACAACTTTTTATACAAGTATTATACATATAGTATAGAATTTGTTTTTCAATTTTTTACCCAGCCGTAATTATTGCATAATATATAGAAAAACACGCGAAAATACGTGAAAGTATGAGCTATGGGTAAAGTATATATGTAATTTATACACACCCCCTATACTTAGCATGTGCTATGTCCTCAGAGCACGAAAAGCGAGGAAAAAGACATAGCTCGTGCTAAGCGTAGGAGAGCTAAAATTATAAAAAGTATAGAAGTCATTCTGCCCTCTATACTTAGGCTCTGACAGCCTAAGTGGAGAAGAAGATCAAAAAATGGGGCGGACAAGGGAAAGATGGGAAATAGATGAGTATATACATGGCGGGCATCGGTCCCCCTATACTTAGGCTCTAGTCAGCCTAAGTATAGGACATGAGTGAGTATGAGAACCGATGTGATTTGGAGGATGTACATTGAATAGATGTGGGTTACTCTCCCCCTATACTTAGGATCTGATTATCCTAAGTATAGTCATAAAATGAAACGATATGGAGCTGGGGCGAGTGATTCAAATCACTGGGAAGGCAGGGAGAGAAAGTATATACAAGAAATAATGAGAATATACAAGGATTAAAAAGGTTTGTGACGAACCTTCTTGCGGACGCGATGAGGTGGATAATATACATATGTGTCGCTGTCAGAATCGTCCTCAGATGAATAATAGTGAAGTGTAGGGATCGTCCAACGAGGGTCGACACACGGCTGCTTGCTCAGATAAGGATTGAGAATAGCCGAACTGAGCTCACTCATATAAATTACCTTGTCCGAACCAGATGAGGACTCCTCAAAAAATTCCTTCTCCGGTGTGTTGAAGGAAACTTTCTTAGTCGGTTTCTAGAACCTGAATCATTGAGAGGGAGATGAGAGCGACGCGCTTTGAGAAGTTCGAGGGAATACCTCGAGGAATCAATTCTTGACTTCCTCTCACTAGATAGCCGACTAGAAGAGGTAGCAACCATGTTTTTAGGTGGAGTCAATTTAGTCTTGGTTGTTTCCTTTTAAGGTCCAGAACATGGTGTGGTGCTGACCACGGTTTCCTCATCAGACAAGTCACCATATAGATTGTAATATTCCTGAAGGGTCAGCACATGTCTTGGGAAGATTCTAGTGGTCTCAGTTGGCTTGGAATTATTGGGCTCTTATGTCGGATCATCAAAATGGTCAAGGCAATCAACAAAGGTCGTGTCCGACTTAATGATAGCTTCTGGTCGTGAGTCCTCCTTAGAAGCTGTCACGGTGGTGGTGCAAGCAATTGATGAAGTGGAGGTGTGGAGAGTCTCGGAACCAATGATCGTCCGGGCAGTCGGTCTCTCAGGTGTAGCAGAGAGGTGGGAATCATCTACCTCTCGATGATCACGACTGTCAGCGGATGTGCGGGTCACCTTAGAGTAAAGTGTATCAAAGAATGGGTGAGGTCGGAGTGCTCCCAATGCTGAAAAATCGATCTCCCGAGTCTCATAATCTTTAGTCGCTTTTGCTGAGGCTAAGAACGGCTTCCTGAGAATAATCGGAGACTAGGTGAACTCTCCTCGATGCTCAATGTCAATGACTGTGAAGTCTACCTGGAGTAGAGCACCTTAGAAAGTAACGATGACTGAAATATTTCCTCTAGACCGTTTGATGGATCGATCAGCCAACTGAATAATCTCTCTCGACTTTCTGAATTTGCCTGAGTTTGAGCTTATCAAACACAGAGGTCGGGAGGATATTTATCGGAGAGTCATCATCGATTCTTGCATGGGTAAAGATAGTGTCTTTGATTTCACATTCAACCCTAGGCATCCGCTTCACTCTACGGCTCTTGGTCTTTCTCCCCATTAGCAAGGAGGTGGCCATAGACACTATGTGTATTTCAGTCCTTGTTCTCTTAGTAACTGACCTCTTGGGCATCAATTTACTCTTTACAAATCTCTTGAGGTCGAGGAAGTAATCTATGACCTTTATTAAGGAAAGTTTGAAAATCAATTCTTCATCGAGTGCTTCCCTTATGACATGATCCAATTTTTTAGGTCTTTTTCATTTTCAATTTTTATGTTGGTTTTGAGTTTTCATTGTTTTTGGTGTTTTTGGTGGATGAATGATCAGACTCTGGATTGGAGGGTAAGTGGTTAGTAGAAGAGGGAGATAGAATGGACTCCAACTGTACAAACGGTGTGGGTTCCCTGATGCTCGCTCGGTTTTCAACATCAAATCTACTTACTTCCTTTTTCATACCCAGGCTGGCAGAAATTGAGTGCAATATATTCATGAGATCTCTCAACTTGTTACCAAATGATTCATTTTTCTTAATAAGTCTAGAGATGTCATGCTCCACAAAATTTTCATGACAAATCATGGGAGAGTTCTGCTCAATAGGAGGATACTGCTGAGATATTGGGGTCTCATACTCAACATACCTATACTCTGGCATGTAATCCTAGGTCGAGTATGGATCATCCGAATGGCAGATATTGGTCGGGAGCCTCATCTGATGGAGTCAATGAACAGGGGACTGGTAGGTTTAGCTCATGAGTCCACTCCTGTGAATGTATAGGCTCTCCGAATGAAAGTTGGTTAATGGGAGCTTGATCACTAAAGTCAATCAAGTTCGGGAAATCATGATGTACAGGCCTCTCCACTCGGGTTGTTTGGTCGACCAAGTTATGCCTATAGGTCAAGTCGGGATGTGTATATGTAAATTGTTGTATGGTCCCTACTTGAGTTGAGAATGATGTATGTGGGGGCATATAATTTTGCCAATCATCTGTCTCAACAGTGGCTTGCTCTTCATTTGATTCTTTGATTCCTGCAAACTCTCGAGAGTAAGAACAATCAACCCAAAGTGGAAGTGGATCCGGAGTGTTAGAATATGGAGTAGGTGAGAAATGCAAAGAAGTGGAGAAGTCAGTCGAATATCTGACTTCATAATCGGGTTGAGGTGGAACCGACCATGGGTAAGGGTCTCCCGGGAATGGCAGAGGATACATGAAAGAAGGAGAAGACGAAGATGAACGGTATATGGTCAAGGAGAAACGACCAGAGGTGTATGGGGACCAATATCACGACATCTTGAGGAGGAAAGGATGTAAGCAGAACGAGGTAGAAAATGCACAATTACGCAGGATAACAGACACGGACAGACACAAAGACAAACACAAGAGCAAACCCTGAGTTCATACTCAACACGGTTAAGGACCCGAAACCGAGTCCGATTAGTCTGGTTGATTTTAAGTGTGAATTTTCAGACAAGCAGCAAAGGTTACGTGGACTAGAGGGAAGTCGGCTCAAAGCCGCATGCGTCTTCCCTATTTAACCTGTCGCTTAAGATACCCGTGCCCTTCCTTTATTCGCTCCTATCCCAAGTTGATGGATTCAAAGACCATGCCCCTATCTACCTGCAAGCAGGCGGAGGCTGACGAGGCTGGAACTTTGCCCCAAAGGGTTACTAGCAACTTGTCGCGGAGTACCGCTGGTTCACCCCTGAATACCTGTAAACAGGCGGAGGCTACTTTGTACTAGTCGATGAACCTGAAAATATTCAACTCGTGATATTTGCTAGGATCAATTAGAACATGATATGGAAGGTGGGGATTTGGGCTCTGCCTTAAGGTGTTCACACACACTCAAGTACCCTCACTCAACCTGAAAACAAGGTCGGGAGTACTCTCCCGCAAACAAGGGTTAATTTTAGTCAATTCTTTTGGTCCAATTCAATTAGCAGTCCTGATTTTAGAGATTAGTTATCACTGATATTAATCCACACAAGCAATCACGTCTACCGTCCAGTCCCAATTCCTTTATCCTAGGTGAGAAAATCGAGAGAGAGAATCGGAAAAAGCCGATGCAATCGAGAAAACGATGATGAATGCTTGAGTAAGAAAACTTACTGTACCTCCAACTTCCTACAATGTGGGATGCAGTACTGATGTGAAATTTTATACTAAATGAATGCAATCGATGAAAAGCCGCTCCTAGACAAACAGTTCTATTAGCGAGTGAAGAACGGATTCAAATTTGGCTAAGTCTTGCAGTCTAAGTGCGTCTTTTATATGTGAAGTGTGGTCTTAAATTTTACGAGAACAAACAAGTCCTAGAGTGGCTCGAGGATCTGCTAGTGCAATCCTATTCTAAAAATTCAACCCACACAGCAAACGGGACATGGTTCCACTATGTTTACATACACGAGAACCCAAACGGGAACTGCTGTAAATGCAGACACTTTTTTACAAGTTAAGAAAAATCTTTTTGGCATCTCAACAGCCGACTCAATCCACGAATCGTCGGCCTCCGATGCTCTTCGAGATGCGTCGACTTCAAGAAAGTTGTTCCAAGTCCACCGGGCCCTCGCACAAAAAGATAAAAATTATGTCAGAGAGAGATATATACAGAAATGATCAGAAAAATAATTAAAGAAGAAATAGATAATTATAATACGACTCGGGGATCAGACTACCCAAGTGAATGGAAAACGTAAATCTAATTTTTCTAAAGTGATCCTAAGCCGTTTTCCTCCTCGGCAATGGCACCATTTGATGAACCTCGAACCTATCCTTTTTAATGTTGTCGAATTGACGATTTCGTTGCAGTCGGATAAATCCGGATCGATCAAAAATAACCGCACGAATCGATGAATCGTCGAATGAATTTAATATGCGATTTTATGTTTGTTTAGCCTGGGCAAGCCCTAGGGTCGACTCAATGAGGCAAAGGAACAACTCGGGATCAAGTTAGAGGGATTAGATTGCGGTTTTCCAAGTGGGATTTTTTTAATTTTTTTATGCAATAAAATTCGAAATGCAATGATGCGAATGAACTAGGTTATTAAGAAAATCAACAACTTAGCCAACTTTAATATTTATGTGAAATTAATCTAAATTGACCAAATTGTATTTTTCATGTAAACCTAATTCAATGATTAATGCAAAATGGATTTTTTGGATTTTTAGATCTAAAATGCATATATGAAAAATGCAAACTTTTTTGGGTTTTTATGCAATTTTTCGTGCAAATGATATAAAAATATTATGAAAAATTTACTGGAAAATGAAGCTACATGAATATTTTTGGAATTTTCTGACACTTTGTGATTTTTTTATGAATATTTTACTGAAAACAGAGTGACTGTGGGTATTTAATTTCTAATAAATCTATGAAATCAAATTATCTAGATATCTATTTATATCAAATAGATATTTTAATAAGGAATTAAGTAGAATTGAAATTTCGCAAAAATCTTATTCATGGATTTAATTAAAAATCAATTACCTAAATCACTAAGGAATTTATTTTATGCCCAAGACAACTCCTAATTGGACGAAATTTGAACTATAATTAAAGCACACTAAAATACATCATTAACATTTTTTCACAATTTTTGGAGCAATAAATGACATGCGAATTTCAGAGCATAATTGGGCAAAATATCACTAATTTTCAATATCTGATGTTTAGTAAAATATCTAATGCTCACAAAAATGCAAATAAATAGCCACAAGATAAAGAATTAGTTGCTCATCATAGTGCTATTTTTTTGATAAAAATGATGCAAAACTAGTGTCCAAATTAATGTTCAAAGCCAGGGTTATCCTTGCAATACATGAATAAAAATAAACAGACAAAATAATGTGCACATGGGTACTTTTGCAATTAAACAAAGTTAACAAGAAAATCGTGCAAAATTTACAAAATATAAATAAAAAAGGACCTTCTTTAGCCCACGCTAGGGCACAAGGTTGGAGGGCAAAGGGGACGTGGGTGACGGTGCTTCCAAGGGGCGGCGGTGGAGGGTGGTTGCGAGCGGCACGCGTGGGCGGCGATGGCGAGGATGGGGGTGCGTGAGGCGGCGCTCGCACCACCACGCGTCGAGAGGGAGGCGAGCCGGGAGGCGCAACCATGGGGGCTCGTGCACGGTGTGCGAGGCGATCTGGGGGCAGCATGTGGCTGCACGGTGGTAGGAGCAAGGCGAGGCGGTTGGGCCGCTGGAGGAGGGCGGTGCCGGAGGCTAGCCGTACGGATGTCGTTGGGCGGTGCAGGGGCGGGAGACGGCCGGCGAGGACCTGCAACCTTTTTTTGTTGTTTTTTTGTTGTTTTGCAATTGTTTTGTTGTTGTAATTTTTCTGTAAACAGGAATGATATGAAAAATTGAAAAGGTGTATATGTGGTGATTTGGTGATAGTGATGATGGTGGTGGTGTGATGATGGTGTGATTTATGATGATGAACAATAGGCAAAAAAATTGTTAGATAAAAAATGACAAGGAAAGGAGATGGAGTACTTACCTGCGATTCGCCAAAAGTGGAGCCGCGGTGTGCGGCTTCCGTCGTGGCCTCGATACGACTCGGCAAAAAATCGGAGAAGCTATGCAACTTGGATGCGTCTGCGACGAGGTCGATCTCCCCACCTCAGATCTCGTCAAATACGATGGAAACCTTTGTCGCGTCGAAGACTTACTCGATCGCTGTCACCGTCGAGCATGCTGAGCTCGTGGTTCCCTTTCTCTCTCGATTATGACGGATGACGAGAAATGGAGGAGGGGATGAGAATATAAAGAGGAGGAAAGGGAAGTTCAAGAAGGATGGAGAGAGTGGGGTAGTGGGGAGTTATTGGCTAGGAGTGGAAGACAAGTAAGGGGAGAAGAGGTAAAAGGGAGAAAAATAAATATTAAATATAATAATATAGTACGTTACTAAAAATAACAATAATTAAAATAATAATAATAAAATAATAAAATCCGAAAATAATAAAAAAATAAATCCGAAAATAAAAAATTGGGTGACATGTGGCGGCTCCAGGAGCTGCCACATGTCACTCCTAGAAAATTCAAAAATTAAATGTAAAGAAAAATAAAAAAGAAATAACAAAAGAGACTAAATCAAAAAGTGGTAAACACAAAAGTTGCTCGTCTCGACGAGATCTACAACTTTTGTGAAGGGTCGAAAATCAAAGGAAGTGATCTGTACAAAAACGTATTTTTGGGTGGTACCTTATAGATATAAAATACCGCATTTTATCTTTTGTAATTTTTTGTCATTTTTCAATAAAAAAAATCAAAATAAAAATAGAAAAAATATGAGAAGAATATTTACAATTTACTCTAATTTTTTGGATTTTTAATAATTAAGAAAAATGGAAGGGCATTTTGGTCAATATGTACAATATACAAAAGGGGTCCCAAACCCAAGTTTTGCATACGAGCTCCGATTTTAATAAAATTGGTATTGTTTTTAAGATCTCTTAATGTATATTACTTTAAAAGTGAGTAGATCTAATTCAGAGGTTCTATGAGAGAGATATGAGCATTCTAAGGTCTAAGGTCTCCAACTGGATTTGGGGTTTTATTGGGTAATTTTACAAGTTAGCATTTTTTGATATTTTTCTTTAATTATTGTTAGTAATATATACACCATGGAAATGATTTTATTAGATTTGGAATTAGTATAAAATATATACTAATAGGTGAAATATGGTAAATACACAGGTGAAAATTTACAAGTGAATTGGGCTTCTTATTTATGCAATATGAATGCTAAAATGCAGATGTGTTATCAACGCATGCATGAATGCTAATTATGCAATATAAGTAGAAATATGCATCTAATTACTTGGGAACAAAGCTCTATTTTCAACTTTTAGAGTGATGAATCACGGATTCATCATTATCCTATAGACTTTATTAATTTTGAATAGTCCTTATTAAATAACACCTACTGCATTTAAAGAGAAATCGATCACAACAACAATTGGATAAGGGATTCTGTGGCCTACTATTTTTATATAATGTTTTTTCATTTTGTGAATAATGAAAGTTAGGTCACATGGTCTGTTTGGTAACCGAGTTACCTCGAGGTAACCTGGTTTACCCCTATTTATTCTACGGTTGTAACTTATCACAAATCATAGTGACATCACATCACAATCTTGATTCCAACCCTCTCCAACCCTCACAATCATCCCAAATAGCTACTATTCACATTAGGTTATCCCAACCCACCCCATCCCAGTAACCAAACAAACCCATAGTCTCTACATTGGTTATTGAACTGTGAATAACTTGACTTTGAGGGATTAATACCTACTGCTTTGGATCGATGATTTTTTTCATTGATTATGGAGAGAAAAGATCCTTTCTAAAATTAATCTACATTTGAGTCACCATTATCATGGAATAAAGGAGGAGTACGTCCTATAAATAGCTTCTAGATTAAGGACTGGCTTTTGTAATTGGTTTTATCATGCATTTTGGTCTCGATCCTTTATAGAGCTTATGGATAGGGCTAGGGATGAGCATCGAGACAGGCCCAACCTAGCCCAGCCCGAGTATTTCAATTTACGGGCTTACAGGTCGGGCTTAGGCCCGTTGAATTTCAGAAATTGCAGCCCGAGCCCAAGCCCGGCACGCAAGTACATGGGCTGAGCTTGGGTCAAGCCGACCCTCTATATTTAAAAAAATAAAACTTGAATATAATACAAATAATATGTAAATATACAAATTTAATATGTATTTCTTCAAAACATGAACATAGTTGATGTCTAAATAGCATAGAATAATGACAATTTAAGAAGGAAGATCAAATGTGATACTAGAAATCATAAATTACATATGGAAAAAACATCGGGCTTATATAAGGACCTACACTTTTGCCTATACTCGGACTGACCCACGGGCATCGGGCTCTGGCTCAAGCTTGGCCGAACCCGGCCCAAAAATTGAATCGGCCCAAAAGTCAAGCTCAAGCCCGCCCATTTACCGTTCAGGCTCAGGTCGGGCTCGGGCTTGATCGGGTCGTGCACCAGGCCGGGTCAGGCGGGCCCTACTCAATGCTCATCCCTAGATAGGGCTATTCAAGATACATTGATATATTTATGATCATGTTTGTAGATGATGTTGTTATATACTTCATGATATGGAGAAGCACCAAGTAGATCTCAATATTGTATTCAAAATCTTACTCAAAGACCATCTCATGGAGTGTTCTCTAATTATAACTTTCGGTTGGACAAAATCATCTCTGGCCATGTCATGTTTAAAGATGGTATTGTAATTGACCTAATCAAGATGAAAGCTCCATTACCTTGGAGTTAGCATAGATGATCTTTACCTTAAAAGTTGGTGACACTATTGGTATGTTGAAAAAAATGAGGTAATTGGAAGGATCAACATAGAATACAAAGAGGCAATTCTTAAAAAGGAAGACTCTGACCGTATATGCTCTATGAAGATGTGAGATTTCATGATAGAGTTTGATTTCTATGTGAATTCAAATCAATTAACCAAAGTAGCACATTTCTTACCAATTTGTCTAGACCAATTTGGAAGGAATATTGATGAACTCTACTGGAATGACTACATGGGTTCCATGCATCAATGGTGGCAAACAGGGACACGAGATATACTTAGCCTTGGAAAAGCATTCAGGATGCTAGGAGAACTCAATTTAAGTTTAGTACTTCATTTCATCCGCATACTGATGGTTAATCAAAAAGGACTATCCAGACACTGGAAGATATGGTGAGAGCTTGTGCTCTAGATTTTTCAGGTAGCTGGGACAGACATCTTACATTAGTAGAGGTTGCTTATAATGACCGTTATCATTCGAGCATTAAGATGACTCCCTATGAAGCATTGTATGGGAGGCCTTGCAGATCACCCTCATATTGGAGTGATATTGGGGAGAAGCATATTTTGGGATCAGAGCTAATCCAGTCCAGCAAGAAAGGTATTGAGATAATCAAGAAGAGATTTTAGGCATCTCAAAGTAGGTAGAAGTCTTCTGCAGATCGTCATAGAAGGGAGTTAGGTTTCACAGTTGGAGATCACGTGTTTTTAAAGATTTCTCTAACCAAGGGCGCATTGCGATTCAGTAAGAAAGGGAAACTTACTCCTAGATATATAGACCTTTTGAGATTCTTCAACGAATCGGAGAGATGGTGTATCGTATTGTTTTATCATATCAATATTTGAAGCTACATGATATATTCCGTGCATCTATGTTGAGGAAGTACACTCCTGCTCCCTCATAGTGATCGAGCATGAGGTCATCGATATTCAACCTAGTCTCACTTTTGAGGAGAAACCTGTATGTATAGTATATCATAGAAACCATCAGCTTCGTCGACGTATAGTTCTGGTAGTCAAGGTCCTCTAGCACCATCATCAAAAGGAAGAGGTCACCTGGGAACTGGAGAGCGAAATGCGGGAGAAACATCCACAACTTTTCGATATGTCCCTTTCCTAAGAAATTTCGAGGATGAATTTTTTTTAAGGGTGGTAGATTATAACACAAGAGATTTTCCAGCCCAATTTTCATATATTTTGCCAATCAATTGGATTATTTAATTATGGAATTAATGTGCATTAAGAGCCCATTGATTATCCCTTTTTGATACATAAAAATCCAAAGGACTCCCTTCCCTATTGTCACTTGTGCATTGCAAAAATTGAGAGAGATAGAGAGAAGGAGATAAGAAGAGTTAGAGAGATCTCACTCTGAGATTTATCCTCGTCGTAGGGGATATCGATGTTGATCCATTGGAGGAGAACATCGACGTCGATTCAGTGGAGGTGTACGGTGGCTCATGTGCAAGGAGAAGACATAGCGGTGACTAGTAGATACATTTTTGTCGGCCTTGAGGTATGTGTCGAACACATAGGATCGTTAAGTATTTTTAAGGTTGACGTTTGGTTTAGATCGAAAACACTGGAATATATTATATGCTATTATCTTGACGATTAGAAAAGATGACATATTCAGAGAATCATATGCCGTTATTATTTTATTTTTCTTAAATCATCTATAAATAGATATTGCATTATATTTGTCTGATGTTGTAGAATTTTATAATATGCTGTCCGTATAATTACCATGCATACTATTGAAATCAATTATGCGATTTAGGAATTTGATAATACCGCCACATCATAAATATATCAATGATGCTTCACAATTCTTTTAAAGAAAATAGAGTATGAAAGTGATAAGCACATAACAGGAATAATAATCAATTTCATGAATATTCGTAAGTGAGCTCTAGTTTTATACGCAAGTTCCATAATACAAGGAAATTGTCAGGCATACGGAAACAAGATTAAATTATACTGGAATTGGATTTTCGGATTTTTTTAATGTATAAACGTGAATTGAAAGAATAACAATGAATTATGTTATGCTTGAGCCATATACTTGATGATTTAGATAGAAATATGATGATTTAGATAGAAATGTATGAGACATACGTTATTTTTTATCTTAGGTCAATAATGAAATTCTGCCATTCAAACTTACTTTAATGTAAATTGAGTATATCTTAGATTTGTATTTAATCCGAATAACATAATTAATAAAGACACTCACGTGAAAATAAAATGTTAGATTTTCTGTAGATTGTGATTTTATTTTGATATGCAATTGCAAATAGTTAGGTTTAGAAATATTATTAGCATATCACAAGTTATGCAAAATTGATTGGCTTGTGACTTGTTCATTACATAAAACACACCGTTAAAAAAAGGTGAATTATCAATGGTCTCATTTAAGTTACTACTTTTAACGTCATTGACTAATATAGACCAAAGAGTCTTGGCAAAAAAAAGTATCCAAGCAGTCAAGAATAACTAAGGATACCTGTTAGTCAATAACGTCACTAACGTTGATAATAAAATAGTGGTACTAATTCGAACTAAGGAGAGTTATTCTCAATATGAAAAGACTCATTGGTGGAAAAGAAAGAAAATGGGTGTTGTGGCACCCCGCCCCTTCGGCTACCGAAACCGACTAGACGGGAGCGTCGGACCTACGGTTCAAATACGCGCATGATATATGATACTCAGCAAACCATCTTATGCACATTAGATTAACATTTGAAATATAAATAACAATAGGAGAATAATGTGAAATGAAAAGTAAAATGCATCCTCCATTCTCATTGATAACCATAATCATCAAGTCCATGTCCATAAAATGAGATACATCATATAACTATAATTTTGTAGAAGCAGCTCTCCAAATTTCCCACAACAATGTCTCTCAAACAGAACGTAAAATAATGCAGAAATAAATAAGTTACCCTAAGTAGGACGCACCCTGCCTGATGCGAGTATGAAAAGACAAGTCTGATCTCCTCAAAAGCCGCTACTGTTGCGGCTGCTGCTCTACATCTGTTGGGTTCAAAATAAGGGTAACGTTATGAGCAATTGCCCAGCAACGAGACAAACACTATAATAACTAATGTAGGGGTAGGTAAGAAGGTATACTCAACTTTATCAAATGATACATGCATAAATCGTAGAAATTGATAAACACACCAAGTTATTCTGATTCACATTTTATCACATAATAATTGATTTTATTAATTTATATAATAACCATCCAAGTACTACCGCAATGATCTTGATCTTTCTACAAGTTGGTTAGGATCCACGACGGTATAAATTTAAAATTTCTAGCATCTGATCATTTATCACTTCTCATTTATTTTAGCGCGTGCAAGTGCATGACTCGCAGGCCTCCGCTATGAGGGAACTTGATATTCATCTTGGGTACTTCTCAAAGATCTCCTTTCTGATCAGACTTGAAAAGATCACAATCCCAAATATCCAACTTCAAACCGTATCCCGGAACACCTCTCACAATAATAATACTCGAAATAGAATTTGATGCGGCCACACCTAATTCTACCCCGAGTCTTAATATTGTGTATAAGTGCGAAACCAAGAACGCCAACCACACCACCTGCCTACTCCGTCAAGCGACTCCGGATACTACCGGGATGCTAGGTGCAACACGTCACCCAAATCCTTTGGGGTCGCGACATTCAAGGTATCTATTCGGTCCCAAGGGTGCATACCCAATCCCTTGAGGTACTTAGGTCCTTTTACCATAATTAATAAAGTAATACACATGTCGTTCATACATATGTGGTTAATTTTAACATCCTCCAATCGTATAATATACCTTATCATCCAATGGTATATCCTTTGCAACTATCCGTATATATCCTACATGTATATTACCCTAGGTATTTAGTTCCACTGGATGAACCATAGATGCAATTTTAATCTAGACGATTACTTGAAATGAGGACTTATATCCATATATCAATGTTTATATGGGAGGGGATCTATTGATTCAATCTAAATCAACTTGGTTCTTGAAACTATATTTCGAGATAAACTGAAATAGGAGGTGGTATGTAACTATTGTCATAATTATTGTAATGGTATTTGTAATCCATGTAACACTTAATTAAGCAACCCACGGTGATGTATTAATAAGAAGGAATCTGAACAATATAAATTAGACATATTAACTACCAATACCAATATTGATTTGGAAATAAATGTAGCATAGCATGATATTCTTATTTGGTGGAAAGAAATATCAATCGACCGTCTTTACCGTCAAGTATAAAAAGAATTTAGACAATTTAATAATGAGTACTGTAGCTAATGAAAACGTACGTCACATCCTCTTTGTCTCCCATTTGCATATCCGTTGTTTACTAACCAAACAAATTATCTTACGCGTCCCAATAGGTTATAATCGAGAAGTATTAAGTCTTGTTTTTATATTACTCAAGATAACATGCATCACATTTAATGTTATATAAAAGCAAAAGATGTCAATAAGTTCCTGCATACAACCCATATGTAACTGGCATGATGACAATTTATCTTTTAATACTATACTTAATCAATCCAACTCCATGTAACGTCAAGGTTGAAATCACCTTTTATATTTCCTAACAACTTTAAAATTGGTTGTTATTATTATTATTATTATTATTTATTAAGTAACAAAATTTTACGTAGTGGTTAACACAGACATGAAAACGTTTGGAATGTCAAGGTCCTCTTAATAAAGTTGCCTTGTGAGAATAATATTAACAACTACATCCGGGTATACATATCTTGATAGCCGTTTGGAAAATGCACGTAATGGTTAACATAGACGTGAAGACGTCTTCATAGAAGTTTCCTTGTGAGAATAATCTTAAATACTACATCCAGATGTACGCCATATGATATGGTACTTATTTTCTAAATTGAATAATTTCTATGAACTTGAATATTACAGAAGATAGAGATGCGTATCTAAGATTTCTTGTTGTTACACGTGCCAGGAAGTATACGGATGACTTAACCTTCAAATCAATATACTGATAAAACAAAAAAAACAACTAGACAATACAGATAAATCTTATGGACTACGATTCAAAGATCAAGGAAACTCTTTCAATGAGATGTTCTTCAAATGATATGTCCCTCATGAGTATCTTTAAATCATATCATATTAACATATAGGGCTCTAAGGATGTTCGAGAATACAAGACTAATAAATATGTCGAAACCAACAGCAAGAGGAATGTATTTAACGTTACTTGTATATAAAGCAAATCTTAAGATTTATCAAGGCTCCAACACATGTTCAAGCATATGGGTACAAAAGTTGTATGAAACCAACAACAAGAGGGGGTTATTATCGTTACCTCCGAGGATGTTCCCTCGGGATTTCCTCTCACGCGGAACGATATTTTCATCGCTCGATAGTAGAGCGAATGCGTGTAAAAGGTGACCTCGAGCTTTCCTACGTGATGGTCGTTGCGGATCTTCGATCGGAGCTCCTTCTCCGACGTCGACAGCGGCCCTCCGATGACTACACTGACCAAGATGGTGGTGCTCCAATGAGAGGAGAGGATGGTGGTGGCTAGGGACTTGGAGAGGGCAACCTATCATAGCATATTTATAGAAGGAGAGGTGTAAATGGATCAAGTTTCTGATCCAGTTCGGATCCATATATGGATCTCGATCATCCAACATAAAACATTGATATCTTGGGCTAGGAATGTCAGAATTGGATGTTCTTAGGATCGTTTGAAAGATCTCGACGAATTCTACGAAAAGGCATGATTATTTGAATTTTTTGGATGTCAAAAATACTCCAGATTTTTGGAAAAAGAAAATACGGGGTTTTACAGGTGAACATACATATACTATCTATGTATCTTGTTCAATGAAAATCTCCTTGGTTAGTGGAACCTGATGGTCCACATGAACTACTATGGTATGAAAAAGGAACTGATCTTAAAAGAAGTGGAGTTTTGTTAACTTGGTTATGGCACGATAACGATAAGCGAAGCTTAGTGCTACGCTTAATGGTGGGAGCTACCTCTAGAGTCCACTTATCGTAGGCCTAAAGAGGACCACCTCTTTCTGGAGGCGTGCGGTTCAAGGAACCGATTGAGGTGAAAGATAAATCCTCTACAGTTGTAGCTACACTGTCATGTATGTCATGTCCATGGACCGCTTGTGCCAGCGGTAAAGCCATCAAAGCCAGCAAATCCACCAAAGCCATTTAAGGATTTAACAATCAAGATAAATTTAATCACTAAACGAATCGAGGGTATGTGTACAGTTCTGAAATTGCTAAGGCATATGTGTGTAACTATGGTAAAGTAATGGTATTGTGCAAGTGTTATGATTGAAATGGGCATATGTGTAATTATGGAAAATTCTGAGGGTATTTGTGAAAATATGAAAATGTTAATGCGTATATGTAATTAAGGAAAACTCTAAGAGTATATATGAAATCATGGCTTCAATGGATGGATTCGGAAGGAATACCCTTCGTATGCATAATTGTGTGAATTATTAGTCGCATAATGATAGTATATGAGAACAAGTAGATATTATGTACGGTAAGATAATTGTGTAATTTGTATCGTTATATTGATATGATAATGCATGTAAGAGCTTATGTTTATAAGGTTTAAAATAGCATATGGACACTTGTTTTTTTCGCGCTAGATGGCTTGACCCCAACTCGACACATACTGAGCGTTAGGCTTATAACATGTGTTGTTTTTTTTCAATAGAACACGAGGTTTGACTTATTTGCTAGTTCAAGGAAAACTATCTGTCGTCGTGAAGTTGAACCGGTACGGAGCACTGATGGCTTGTTCACATAAGGATGTCATTATGCCTACTGGAACTTTGATGTGCTAGTTTTATTGTTGGTTCTTTTGCAATATTAGCCATATTGGAGATGTAATAAGAGAACTATAATTTTAACTGAATTTTAATTAAGCATTATGTTTCTCTACTCATTGATTACCGTGCAAGTTTTCGGTAATGGTTTGGTCGGACGATCAAATATTTTATGCTTCCGCCGGTTAGCCTGACCCGTTCCATTACAGGATCTAAGAACAATTGTCATTTGTTCTATCTTTGATTCATCTATAGCTTCATCGATTATTGTGCAGAAAGCAGCATCTCAATCTCTTTACGAATGAAGCTTCTTGTTTTATAGGCTATAATTTAAAGAATTTCCTTTTGAACATCATGTGAAGTATATTTAGTGTATCTTGGTGCATTCTCCCAGACAACTTTATCCACTTCTTCGTTATACGAAGTAAGAAATTTTATCAGTTCAATACAATTTCCACGATTTATTGAACATGATATTTCGTCATTTCCTCTAAATGCACATGCTTGAAAGCTAACCTTGTACGGCATCAATAGTAGCCTCCAGTCTCAACCAATTTTTTTATTTGTCTATCATCTTATTTTCCAGATACATATTCAATTTATTGTGCTTTATTCATTAAGCTTCGAAATCATTCTTCTGACATATTATGAATTGATCCTTCACTTCCAATGTGATTCGGAAAAGAAGAGTTTTTCCCTTCATTGATTTTCTTTAATTGCAAAATCTGCCAACAACAAAGACATTCACACCATACTTGGAATTGCCTTTACCACAAAAAAGATAACAACAAAAGCAAAATGATGCATCTTTGGAGGGAGAATATTCTAACCAGAAGTATTGCTTAAACCAAGATGCTTGAAACCGTCTACGTTATTTTCCACTATTTCTATACGGATAATCTGCCATAATATATTGATAAGGTCCCATATTAATATAACTTTGAATGATATCTTCTCTTTTTTTCAAAAGGATATTCTCAAATCATCTAACGTAATCCAAGATCCCTTTCTACTAAAATATCATCAGTACTAGTTATTTCTACTCGTGGAATATTAGTTGTAGGGCATTGTTCTTCATTAAGATCATTTTGGATATTTCATTTTTTTAAAAAAAGATCATTTTGGATATTTACAATTTTGAAAGAATACTTTCATCTATCTTCCTCAAGGAAAAGTCGGTAATTGTATTCTTTGCCATTTTGAATTGAAATCTGAAAAGATAATTAATATCAGGAGTCTTACACATACATAAACACCCAAGTATGAAACATATGTAATGACATCAAGTTACTCACATACATCAAATTTTAGGGATGAAAATAGTGGGACATAACCAATAACATAATTCCTAAATAGTAGAATGCAACCATGAATATAATTCCTAAATAGCAGGATACATCCATCAAGTTACTCGCATACTCTTTCAATGTTGTTAGTTATTTTTCATAGACACATTGTGTACAAATTATTATAAAAACTAATTAACCATTCGAAATTAAAAAATACAACTATTCTAGTTGTGATGTAATCATAAAGTATGTAAAAATTAATTAACAAATTAAAATTGTAAAATTATAACTGTTATCTAATCTTAAATCTTATCAATATTAATTTTGCAATTTACTATTTAACATTCTAAAAAACAATCATTCATATTACATTCTAATCATAATGCATATATTAGAGATTTAAACACATAGATACAATCATTTTCTGTTGAGTTATTTATTAAATTTTATACGAATCTTTGCTAATTTTAACAAAGATGGTAAGAAAAAAAGTCAACAAATAACAATGCTATATGATTCATTACGAGGAACATATAACAACGAATACAATATTCGTAAAGAATCAAATGGCAATAAAATTTGTTAATATATATTTGAGTATGGAAGATATGAACGAATAATGAATTATTTGTTGCATTAAACCAACTTGTTGTATTCTCAATAAATAAAGTAAGTCATTATAGAAAAACAAATTAACCAAAGATTAAAAAAAAGTATTGTATTTTGTAATTATCATAACAAATGAATTAAGTTGCCACGATTCACTACGACATAGTTGACCTTAAGCTAATAAAATAATATGTGCCTAATTTTTTGTTGGCACAATTCGACGCAACATGGCAATATATAGCAGTGACATATACACGTAGATTAATCTCAATAAAATTAAGTGAATATAAATCAAACTTTTATTTTTTAATTAACCTAGTTGGCACTCTTCCCGTTTATTCCTAAAATGGTTTTTATTCATTGTGTGTTTCTTAATTTCTATACCCCTCCTTTTTTGGAATATTAGTTGTGCGTTTACATTCTTACAAAATTCATAATTTTGCCCTTCCGTAAAGGTAAAGTAGGGGCATATTTGATATTGCAAAAGAGGAGAACTGTGAATTTTGTAAGTTATAGGTACAACTGATTTTCAAAAAAGGGAGGGGTTTAACTAATATTGTAGAATTTAAGAAGGCACACGTAATAAAACCATTCTTAAAAATACAACACATGAGAAGAATAGTTGTACGTGTTGTTTAATTTTAGGGGTGTGGCAATGAATTTAACTTCATTTAATTTTGATAAGACATTAAATTAAAATAAATCTACAATTATATGTATATAAAAATAGATATACGAATATGGATATGGATCGTTGCAAATATCAAATTGATATCCATATCTGCATCCATTTTAAAATGGATATGGATATCGATGTCAAAATCTTTATGTAAAACAGATATGTTTACAGATCAAATATGGACATCGTGTTAACTGTTTGCTTAGCTAAACTATATACAATAATTTACAATAATAAAAAAACATAACAACAAATAATTATTTGTGATAATTGGTAAAAATTAGTCATAAAAAGAAGTGATTTAAGATTTATGGATCTGTTACATTGCAATTAATGTTTGTGAAAATTATACATAAGAAACTAATATAACATAGTTAGAACAAGAAGCACGAAATTTCTTACTTGCACTACACGATCAAATGGATAAAACAAAGAAGAAAGATTGTCACCAATGTCCAACATCGCAAAGTGATCTTGATACAAGTTTGGAATATGCACACATCTTTTTATATAGTCCACAAAAATCGGTCATAGAGAATAAGAATGTTTAAAACTGAAAGGAGTTAGAACTTTGAAATACGAGGAAATCAACGGGAGGCTAGACACCTAATCCACGAAAGTGACGTCATCCCATATTTAGGATTTTGCGAAACCACCGAAGGGCTACACACGAAATCCAACAAATTGATGTTGCATGAAATCCAACCAAATTGACATTACACACAAAATCCAACCAAATTGGTGTCATTCTTTATTTAGCAATTTTTCGAAACCACCACGAGCTATGCGCCCTCCTCCCCCTCTCTCTGTGCTACTACCCTTAATAAAACCTCTAAATAATACTTATGTCCTTTTGGTTAGTACCCCCCCCCCCCCCCCCAGGATGTTGAAGGTAGGGGGTATAAATATAATTCATCCATGTATTATTTTATGCATCTCTCTTCCCACCCCCTCCGACCGAGAACCCCTTCCTCCTTTCTCCTGACACCATCTTCCTCTTCCTTCCCTCTGACAGGATGAGCGGAACATCACGGACATCCTCCGTATTTCTCTTTCATCTATGAGAAACATAGCTGGAGATCAATTTCCTGTTATCAGGCCCACTCATTCACCTATAGCAGCAGGATGGCTGACATGTCGTTTTCCTCATCCAACTTCATCTCCAATGCTTCTTCTAGTGGTCTTCCACATCAACCTCTCCATGACACGACCTCATCCTCTTTGTTGTGCATTGCACCCTCTACATCATCTACATCTTCCACAACCCAATGACATCACCTTTGCGACATTGTGACACCCTTGCGCTTGGCTCCCCTCTACCATGAGAGCCCTATGATCCTTTGATTTTGAAGCGATCTTTCGCCTCTCAACCATGGTGTGAAAAATCCTATTAAGGTAGCAGAAAAGTGATGGTGGATAGGAATGAATTTTGGAATATTTAAAATAATCAACTCACAAGGATAAAATTCTTTTCAGTAGAAACTCAAAACTTGCATACAAGACATTAACTCTTATATGAAAAGGACTTACAAGACTTTAACTCTTATATGAAAGGACTTACAATGTTTACAATAAGAGGTAGAGGCTTACAATACTTGGATACTTGATGAACTCTTATGATGGTAGTTGTTGTGTTGTGTTTCTCTTCTTGTTGTTGTTATAAATGAAGACCCTTTAGGAGGTACTTATATGCTCTCCAAATGGTGGAGATATTTTAGATGAGAGATCGATAGTCTACTTCATCCTCATCCTTTAGGTGGCAAATGTTGATCAATATCTAGATATTTATGGTGGGTTGATAAATATATAGATATTTTCTCCACCTCTTATTATTCTAGAAGCTCCTCTCCAAGCAGTCCTTTCTCTTGATAATTATCCTTGTACAAGTAGAGAACTTTTAATGCATAGATACAAGGCCCATTTGCAATAGCAATTTGTAAGAAGCATATTATAAATTAGCTATATTTTCAACATCCCCTCTTAGTTTATACTTGTCATGATTATTTAAAATGTTAGAACTTTTCTATGGGCATTAGCTTTGTAAAACATTTGCAAGTTAAAACTTGATGTTCGCATTCTGCATTAAGAACTCTGAGATTGCCCTTTTAATATATCTCAAAAAAATCCTAAACCCTAAAATTGTTGAATTCAATACCTACTAAAATTAATTAGTGAAATGCACAAAAGAATTTTTATATAGCAAACACATGTAAATGCAATTCTTTTTGAGCACAATGTGAATCACAATTAATTCTACAATCCATGAATTTTTGGTAAATTTTGAGCAATGGTTAATTATCTATAAATTTCTAAGCACAGAATGAGCAAAATATATAATTTTTCATGCAAATATCAAATATTAATTAACCACGGGTAATAAAAATATTATGAGCATGCTACTATGTAGAGAATTAATTAAGAAACACGATATAAATATTTAAATAATTAAATAATGCAAAAAAATGTTCAAATAATAGAGGAAAGACATGGGTATATTTATAATTACAATAATTAGAATAAAAAATGCAGAGTAAGGACTTAAAATGAATTACTAGGCGCGGAGAGGACTACAATGCAAAATCTTCAGAGGGGCACGTACGCAGCACACACCCTCTAGTCGACGGGACCTTCTGATAAATGGGGGAAACTCCAGGGGATGGTCAATAATTTTTTTAAGCAGTCATGTGTTGTGCATGTGACTCTTGAGCGACAGGTGTGCTTTGGCGATTGGTTGTTCCTTCGAGGGCATCCTTGTAATCTACTCCTACTGCACGTGGGGGTCACGTGATATGCCCTGGGAGTGCCGCCCGGCAGAGAAGGACTGGGGGGTGGGGTCTCGGGCTTCACACCGATGACGCGCGGCTGAGGAGGAAGGTTGGTGGGGCAAAGGCTTGCGTGGCACGGGTTTAGAGCGATGAAGGGCAGTGTGCGCAGAGGGTGACCGACTACTGGAGTAACTTGCTGGTGCAAGGTCGAAGTCAATCCTCGTGCGCAGGCCGATTGCGAGCTTTGGTGGATGAAGTCAGTGACGAACAAAGAGGTTGTAGGAAGGTGACAATTGTGGAGGCGTGGCTAGGGGAGAGGAGGCAGGTGCATGATGGAGCTCCTCCCCAGGTGTTGATGAAGAAGGCTCCTAGAGGAGGAAGCTATGGAGACGGAGTGGTTCCCCTGTTGTTGATGACGAAGATGAAGCTCTGGTTGGTGAAGCGCAAGGTGTAGATGTGGCGTTGGTGGAAGGAGGAAGTGGTAATCGATGGAGGGTATGGTGTAATGGGAGGAAGGTTCAAGCACGAGGAAGGAGATGCATAAGAAGAAAAGGAAGAAACAATGGAATACCAGGGAAAACAGAGGAAAGAAAAAAAGAAGAAGAAAAAGTTTGCCTGGGATTGGAAGTGGGTGATGGACCTCTCTGTTCTCATCTCAACCATAGGCAGAGTGCAATGAAGCTCATATGATCATTCCTTGGAGGTTATCGTCGGAGAGAGGAGGGTTGTCACCACTTCCTCCTTGAGCTCTCTCTTGTTCCTGGTGGCTATGGTGGATGCCTCTACACGTTGGGGATGAACGGCGTTATATAGGGGCGAGAGAAGGGGAAGCGCAATGAGAGATGGGGGAAGTTGGAGGTTGCAAGGTCATTGGGGGATGTTGGTCATTGTCAGAGGGGATAAGGAGGATGCATTTGTGTTAAAGGAGGCGAAGGGCCGAAGGAACTTCGGGAGGGAAGGAGATGGTTGGGTAGCATGTGCTGGCACGTGCGGATGGAAGCACATGACCAACACGTGCCGAGGTTATTTTTTAAAAATAAAGGAAATAAAGAGGCAAAAGATGAGTGACATGTGGTGGCTCCAGGAGCTGTCACATGTTAGCTCCATAAAAATCGAGAAATAAATTATAAAGATAATTAGAAAAGAAAAAGCAAATGACTACAGATCGAAAAATTTTATTCATAAAAATTCCTCGTCTCGATGAGATCTATAACTTTCATGAAGAGAACACGAGTAAAAAAGATAATCTGTACAAAGTGATATTTTTGGGGTACTCGATGTACATATAATAGCTTGATTTTTGAGTTTTGCAGTTTTTTTATGATTTTTAATTCAGAGAAAATCCGGAAAATTATGATAAAATCAAAGATAGATATTTATACGTTAATGTATTATTTTCGATTTTTAATAAATAAGAAAACATGAGAAAATCAGGAGATATTTGGATAGACTCACGAGGGACACTCAAACTTGGTAAATTTCTTTGATTTCATTCTTATTTTGGATTTGGATTTTTGTGGATTTTATTAAAAATTTCATCAAAGAATATAAATAAAAAAGAAATAAAATAAAATGAGTTAATTATGTATATAAAATAATAGGTCAAAAACTGTTAAAACATAAAATGTGCAAGAGAGGTCCAAAACCCATCTTTCACATATGAGCTCCAATTTTAATGAAATTGGTCTTGTTTTGAAGGTCTTTGAATGTATATTAATTTAATAGTGAGTAAATCTAAATCGAATACTATATGAGGAAGATAAGTGTATTTTAGTCTGTCTATTCTGAAACTGGGGTTTTGTTTCACGAGCAAATTATTTGAGTTAGCAATTTTTTTGTATTTTTTATTTAATCCTGTTAGTAATATGTACACCATGGAGATGGTTTGAGGTCAATTGGAGTTAGCATGAATTAATTAAAAATACATGAAGTTAGGTGTAAATGTGAAGATGATTATGGATGCAATTATGAGTGTTAAAATGCAAATATTAATTCTAAGTGCATGCAGGTAAAAATACAAAATAAATGATGAAATGCAGTTAATTACCCGGGAATGAAGCTCTATTTTCATCTTTTAGTGTGATGAATCACAGATTCACCTTCCGCATTATGCACTAGCTCTCATAATGATGTCGAAGTTCAATATTTCGTTGTTCTTCCATAAAAGATTGGAACAATAGCAGATATTTATCACATAATATAGTTGTTGGAGGAGTATTCTCTTCTTGAATATCATGTAGAATTCTTATCAGCCATACAACTTCACATGATACACACTTAAAAGAAATATAATAAACTTATGTTAAAGAAAGATTTATACTCATTTGCTTCTTAGAATTTCATGATATACCATCAATTCTAAACAAAATAAATAACCTGATGTGCTTTATTATAGATACATCATAATTGTTATCTAAGTAGCTTGTGAGGAAAAATATCTTTTTTCTGAAGTTATATTTAATTCCAAAATTCTTTGATATGACACTTACTATATATACTATATCAGACGTCACATTTATTAAATATAAGGAAGAGCATACAAGACTTAGATAAAGAGACCATGGACTTCTTGAGCCCATCGTTTGAAGAGCATTTTATATTAGGAGCCATTTGAGTTGCTCTTGGGTTGTAATTGAAATATGAAAATTTTAAACATATTATTAACATATCTTTATTGAGAAATGAATATTCCATCTTTTTTTTATTAAATTTGAATACAAAGAAAATGTCTCGTAAGATTGAGATCTATCATCTCGCATTCTTTCATCTTTGCTTTCTTGAATTCTACAATCATCTAAAAAAATTACTTGTATATATATTATCATTAACATAAAGATGCATGATAAGGAAATTATGCATACCTTCTTTCATCACATAAAGAGAAGGCTCACTAGGACTTCTTAGAAATCTATTGTCATAAAAATATCCATCAATTTTCTTATTCAATGCACTTCGTGATTGCTTTGTCATACATGACTTTTGTTGATAATATACCATTTCTTCATTATCTTTGGAGTTATATCATTGAGTGTTCAACATAAACCTCTTCTTAGAGATCTCCATTAAGATTGACAAATTAACATCAAATTGATATATCGACAACTTCTTTTATGCAACAAGCGCAAGTATTGCTCTAATAGTCCTTGTATGAGAGATATGCATAAAAGGTTCATCATAATTGCTGCTGAAAATAGCCTTTACCTACCAACTGAGTCTTATGCTTATGAATATATACATTTTCTATAATTAAGTTTGTAAATTCATTTAAGAGTAATACCGTATTTATTTTTTGATAGATGAACAATCTCCCCAGTATCATTTTTATTTACAAATGCAATCTGTTTATTCTTTGCTTAAATCTGTAATTCTTTTTTGATTGATTCCTCAAATTTTTGTTTCTTACATGCAAATATACCAATAGCAGAATATGGTGTATAGATTTATTTAAGAGAACATATCTTTTTATTGTTGATGATCACACTTTGAGACTTTTGTCCCAGCTAGTCTTTATTTTTTAAGGAAGAAACTCGCGTTATTTGAATCGCCTTTTTCATTTGTAACTTGTTTTTGTGGTAGTGGAGAATTTTCCATTTCATGAAGAAGATTGACCAAAGAGAACATATTTAGATTCTTTGGTCTCAATAAGTTTATGTTTTAGACACAATATACAATAAAAAGATATGCTTTTCTTTTTTTCATCAAATGTTCTTATCTAACCTGGGATGGTGTACATGCATATGCAATGAAGTCAAATATTTTAAAATGCTAACTTTGATTTTCCTTTAAGCTTCATATTATTAATTTATGTTTTTTCAGATGTAATATTCTTTTATAAGCATCGATAATGGGAAGACTTTATTTAGTGTCATTTTAATGTTTGCAATTATTTGACTTCTTTCTTTATCAAAGATTTTGCATATTCCATCAACAAGTCTAATATAATAAATAATAATCATAAGTTGCTCCACACTTAGTAGATTTTAAGTTAAGCTAAGAACAAAAAGAATGCCATAAAATAATTTATTTGGACGGTAATAATTTCTCCACCTCCCAAATTTTGCAAATTTCCACACCTGAGCTGAACTTATAAATTATGCACTTTCTCAAAACTCACAAATACATCTTCACTCATTGTCATATGATTACTACAACCATTATTACTATAAAATGTATTTAGGCATTTCTATATAGTAATGCAAGAATGAAGCAATAAATTAGAAGCCGCAAATCTTTCAATATAAATTAACTCGTCTTGTTGGAATCTTTCTTCGCATATTGTCCTCTTTCTTTCTTATTGTGATATCCATTTTTATCTTTGGAGACAATCATTTTTGTTTGAAATGTTTTCTCCACTAATTTTCTACTCACATGTTTTAAGTAAGCCCATTAGTTTGTATGTATAGACAAAATATAAATCTTTGAATTTCTCAATAGAAACAACAAGTTCAAATTTAAGAGATAAATTTCTTAATATCATTCAATGATTTTATTTGAAATAGTATTTCCATAGCTTTAAAATTTGATTGATAATAGTTGAACTCCTTAAAAGAATTTTGGTATGGTTTCACCATATTTCATCCGCAGGTTATTGAAATCCATCCACTAAGATCAAATTTTAATGGTAATTACATTGATGGATCCTTAATATCATTTCTTCCAAATCTTTTATACTTCCTTAAGATGAATAGCTCTAAAAATATGAGGGAAAATAGATTTACTTACTCCTTACTATATAAAGAGGAGAGCTTTTGGATCCTTATTCTTGATCTCCTTAAGCTCTTTCTTTGTTGTTCACTCAATGTAGCATTCCCATCTTGACTTCTCCTAGCCTTGGATAACTGGATCTCACAAATAATATGAAAACGATGTTTATTTGAAAACTCCTATAATCATTACTTTCTCCACAAAAATATCGGAATAAAACTTTGGGTATAGTTGAATAAATACGTTCTGGAAGGGGATGTCATAGTGTGAAAAATCAAAAAAATATTTCAAAAGGTCAAATATGATATGGCTTTAATACTAAACTTGTTGGGGTAGTAGAAGAGTGGTGGTTGATACGAAGAAAATTTAGAGAGGTGGATAATGATCTACACTTCATCATAAACTTCTTCTTTTTATAAACTTGAAACTTTCATAAAAAGCTTTAACTCTTAAAAAAAGAGGTCTTACAATATTTAAAAGAAGAGATGAAGAACTTACAACACTTGGATAATTGATGAACCCTTGTGCTAATAGTGGTCGTATCATGTTTCTTATTCTTATTGTGTGCAAATGAGAATCCCTCACGAGGAATTTATCGACCCTCCAAGTGTGTGAAGATATTTTAATGAAAGATCTATAGTCCTCTTCACTCCTCATACAGTGGAAAATGTTAGGAAATATGTAGATCTTTTTTATGGAGTGGAAAAATACTTCTCCACCTCCTATTAGTTTAAGAACTCCTCTACAAGTGGCGTTTCTCTTGATATTTATCAATGTATGGATGGAGGTCTTTAGTCTTGATATTTAATAACTCCTCTACATTTGCAAGATCAATTTTAAAAGAGGCAAATGCAAATTAGTTATATTTGTAACACATCCTCCTTATGGACACTTCTTTGCATTAGCCTATCACCTCCAGCAATCCTAGCCATTGCTGTTGTGTGCGACAATATCAGGGGATTAAAGCAACATTAGAGAGTTCAATGTTGTGGAGGTTAGGGTAGAGAGGGCAAATGTGACGAGGAGACTGCATGTAGGAGAGGGGCATGTGGTCAAGAGTGCAAGGGAAATATTGTAATATAGTCTTTCTTAACTAAATATTGGTTTAAATAAACTATGATCTAGTATATCCCAAAATGTCCAGACCAATAGAAGGGTATAACTATTAGTAGTGCAAGAATATAAAGGCACAAATGCTATTGCAAAAAAATGTAGGAACACATGCGTAATTGTGAAAACTTAGGACAAAAGTGCGAAAATCCTTATTTTTATGTTGACTTCTTATTTGAAAATGATTTTGAAATACAAAAGCTAAAGAAAAGTGGGACCTAACCATTAAGACAACTCAATGAATATAGAAGTGGAGATCACATAACTTGGACCCCAAAAACGAGTTGTGACACATATCTTCTTACCTCAGGAAATGTTCCCAACCTAATGGGTCGTGCGGTTGGCAGAGCTTTGGTTGTAAGATACCATATTAAGAGATTTCATCTAATGATAAATTATCAAAGAATAAGGGGTCACATCATGATTATATATTAGAGTAAATTGCAAAAAAACTCTGAACTAGGTAACAATGTGGTACCTGAATCTCAAGATTCGTCTCAATGTAAATTTCAATAGTGAAGGACCACAACGAATCTTAAAACTCGGGTACTACATTGTCCCCTTTTAAAGTTTATGTATGACATTGATATCAAGTGTACAATTCATGGAGTAATACGTAGTTTACTGTATAATTTATATCCATTCCAATAAGAAAAACCAAGAACTCACATAGGGCTTAAGGCACCATTTATGAACAAATAATGTCATTTTCTTAGATAGACTTGTCAAGAAAAAGAGAAGATTGCTTGCCCATCATCTCATAAATCAGATTTTCCAGGGTTCTATAGATATTGTATTTTGAACAATTGGATTTGCCATCCAAAAGATACTGGCGGCACATCTTGTTACTCGTCTCCTATTAATCTCTCTGTAATAACTTAGCTATTTTTAACTCGAAAGAGATGGAATTTGTTTTTCCTTCCAACAACACCCGAGAGCGAATACATCGAAATATGGAGATTGTTGCCTTTTAAAATCCCAATAAAGTGAAATGAGATCGGAAAGCTGATTTTAAAATAATTCTGATAAACAAATTTGACAAAAAAAGAATGAGAAACAAACCCATGTCTATATCCTCCACTATTTCTTAGCCTTTTGTCCCATCTACTTTTTTCGATCGGGCAGGGCATGTGTAGGACATGAATATACCCAAGTATTTATTTATTACGTTATAGTTGTACCCATAAGATGCGTTTATTCCAATTGATCCGTGTGAGGTGTACATATTTTGCGAGTTTTTCCCTGACATGGCATCTTAATCACTCACATACCCTGTTAGGATATCTAACGTCAATATTTTCCTGTCAGGGCATTGATCAACGAATGGTTCGCTGATCCGCAAACCATTCGTTGATCAATATTATTCCAAAAAACATTTAAATTTTATATTATTAAAAATAATATATTAAAATATTTAGAAATGAGAATCGATAAACCATTTTTTGATTCTCAATGTCAAATATTTTATATATTATTTTTAATAATATAAAAGTTAAAAAATTTCCAAAATAAAAATACTATTTTTCATAATACAAAAGTCAAAAAATTTCCAGAATAATATTATATATTATTTTTATGTTCGACAAATGGTTCGGTGATGAATTCATGTCATTTGGGGTATGTTTGGTTACCAGGGTACCTCGGGATACCCTAACATACCCCTGACTCCAACCATGTATTTCTGGGTTGGGATTACTTGTATTGGTCATACAATTTCTTTGGTATAATGATTTTTAACCTTGTTCAAATACACTTAATTGACATAAAAGATATATTAAAATCATTAAAAAAATTAATATAACAAATAATCAATGTCATATCAAATTACAATTATCATTCCAACCATCCCAACCCTCCAAACAACTACTATTCACAGGAAGATGCCCCAACCCAGTCCAACCCAGCAACCTAACAAGCCCTTGGGTGATGGAGCCCTTGGGTGATGGAGATGCGACCAAAAAAACTCCATATTTTACATCCCATGAGCGAATCATCCCCGTAACCTGTGATGGGTCTCTGAAAATTCCAGATTTCCCCGAGGAAAAACGTGTGCAATACAATATCTTTTGCTTACCAAAAAAAAACAGCTGCACACTGCACACTGCACACTGCACAGTGCACACGTCCCAGCCGCACCTCGTTTTTTGAAATGCGGGCCCCCACCTCGTGTGTCTCGTCCGGAATCCAGACCCCTACCCCATCCGATCGCGCGCACTTTCGAATTCCCATCGAGAAAGGCGTCCACGGCGTGCGAAAGGCCACCTCATCGTGGGACCCAGCACAGCACGCCCACCACCCATTAAGTAATTAGCGCTTGACGCTATCGCCTGCACTGTGCTCCCTCTCCCACCCTCTCCTCGCAGCTCTTGGACTGAGAGAGAGAGAGAGAGGGAGGGAGAGAGGAGAATCCAAATCTCCACCAGAGAATCAAAAGCTCTCTAACCCTAACCCTAGCTCCTGCTTGCTGCCCGTCATGGCGGATCCGGGCGACTGGAGATCCCGCCACCGCCGGAGGAACCCCAGCCTCCGCCGCGCCTGGTGCTGCACCTTTGGAGTCGACCCCCAGAGTCCCGACAACCGCCGCCCCTGCGGCGGCGCCGGTGCTGCTCCCGCCCACCGCCAGCTGCCTGCAAAGCACCCGAAGCACTACCCGGGGTCTTTCCACAGCTCGCCGTCGCCGAGCTCGAAGATCGGGAGGGGTCTGATCGACCCCCGGCGGATCCTCTCGCCGGGGAGGGTCTCGCCCATTGACTCCGACCCTGCGCTCGTGCCGCTGCCGGAGAGCGGCGACGCGGCGTCGGTGGCGGCGACGAACGTGGAGTCGGAGGCGGAGGAGGCGGCGCCGAATGAGATTGCGGCGACGGCGAGGAGGTTCTCATCAGCGTCGTCGGAGGTTGAGATAGGGAGGGAGAGGGCGGGGCCGGGATTGAGGTTGGGGTTGAAAGGGAGGGACGGGAGGAGCATGGCGCTGGAGCTGGATCCGGAGGTGCTCTGCGAGAGCAGCTCGTTCTTCGCGAAGATGGTGGCCGATTCGCGGCGGAGGGCTTCGGATGGCGCGGTGGACTGCAGGAAGATCGAGGTGGCTAACATAGAGGATCTCGGGGTGTTCAAGGAGACCATCGAGCTCATGTTCGAGAAAGATTTGATGAGGTGGCTCATGAATGGGGGTGTTCCGCGCGCGATTGACGTGTTGGAGGTAAGGCAAATGGAAATCTTGCTGCTTTTTTGTGTGTATGCGTGGATGCGTGTTTTCGAGTACCGTCGATCAGCGGATGGTACGATCTGCGATGGATGTGTTTTTAGAAATAGAGTTGAGAAAGCTGTTTTAGGAAATTTTAATTATGCATTAGGAAATTTTAGTTATGCAAAACTTTCGTGGTAGAAGGACGGTAACAAATTAAATGCAAATGAAATACTTTAAAAGACTTCTCTATTTGTAGTTAATCGGTATTTGCTCGACAAGCGGAGAACCGCATGTCTGTGTGGAAATGTCTATTTCGGGAATCTAGAGTTAGGTTCAGCAGTCCTTTCCATTCCAATATTATTTAGTGGATGGCCTGTCAACATTAGTTGATTAACAACCTTCATTTTTGGTCCTTATACAAACCGGGCCTGCTGCTGTGGATGACTGCGGGCCGTTGGATACAGATCTCCTCCCCAATGTCAGAGGGCCATGGATCTGGCGTCATTTAACCAATGGCTCGCAACTACGCACAGCACTGCAGATATGGTTCCTACCACATGAGTCCTCTTTGGCATTCACACAGTTTCTTTCTAAAAGCAGCCACTCATGCTCAGTAGTTTTCAAGATCTGCATAGGGAACTACTACCTTTACCAACTCTGCTATTTAGAAGGAAAACATATAACAGTGAGTTAGAAGGCTTGTAACAACCCTGGTCATAGGAATTTCAACGAACCTCCTATCTAGTGATCCAACCGGTGTGCATTAATGTGGCTGTATGATCTGTATATCCATATAGTGAATGTTGTAGGTGGGCCATTCTCATTCTTCAAGCAGTTCTATGACCATGCATGTGCTCCATCATGGTCCTAGTTGACCATGGACTCTGGGACCAGAACGCTGCAACTCCAAGGTCGTCTTCAGCGTCCACCTTGTCGAGCACAGTGGCATTCTATCCATTGACATGCTTGGCGAGTCTCTAGTGCTTGTGGCGCATATGGATAAGAATTCCTCAAACAACCTGATCGTTGTTTGGTTCTAGTCTCCGAAGGAGTGGCACAACTATAGTTTTGACGAGAAGGCAATCAGTGAGATGGTGAACGAATTTCGGTTGCAAAACGTGCACTAAAAGAACGTCATGTACCATGAGTAGACTGTGAGGGATGGAGGGGAGAAATCGGTGGTCATTCGTTCATGAAGTATTCTAACTTGTTTGTTTCAAGGTCCTATATGTCGATTTCGGTCACCATTTCGGTATCAACCAAAATAGAATTTCGATGGAATTTCGGTGGAATTTCGATCGGAATTTCGGTCATTTCGGTCATTTTTTGTACTAGGACCCCCATATTTTGGTCATTTCGGTCGAATTTCGATTTCGACTGGATATCGATATTCGGCAGAAATTCGACCGAATTTCGCTGAAATTTGAGGCCATGGTTTGTTGTTGCTAGACAACATGATGTCGAGTCCCCTACTATGTCCAGGTTGTCAATTTGGAGCGAATACCTAGAACTCCGGTGATCAATGACATGTTGTCATAAGTGGTCCGTGATAATTGAATGATGATGCTGGTGTGCGACATTAGATTGGGGTAACGTGGCCTTGCAGGGCAAACACCATCGTCGAGTGGGTTTCGAGCCTTCTACAAAGAATTTGCTAGATTTCTTGACGGATCTTGAACCCTCATGGAATTCCCACATCATGGTAAAGTAGCATCGGGATATGAGCCATGAAGGGCTCGACTGGTCTTCAAGACTTCCGCCATCGTTGCGGGCAAGCTTTTACAGGTTTAAGGACATCTCTTAAGGATTACTAACAAAACTTGTAGGAAGAGAAAATCTTCTCGAAAGTGCTCATGATTCCGCACTCAAGGTAAGAAGTTATCTTGGTCTTAAAGATTTTCATTCATGTGTGGCCACCATCTTGCATAAACAACAATCAACAACCCATTCTAAGGTTACTTTGAAGACTATACATTCACCAATAGGAATAAGACATGAAATAAAATAATAGAAAAAGACAACCAACCACTATGTTGACCACAACTTCTTTAGATATTGCACGTATAACTATTCGATAGGGGGCCACTATGCAAACTGAATCTATGCCAAAGAACATGTTGTATACTGGAATTTGGTCCAAAGCAAATGGGAAACAACCCATTTACACTAGTTCATCAACATCATTGTGCCATCCTCTCCCCCCTCTTTTTGTATAGATATGTTGTCTCTTCTTGCATATCCCCTTGGATGTTCTCAAGCTTGAGTCCGTGCACTTCTTTGAGAGCTCAACACTGTAGAGGCCAAGTGGATTATCATTGTATTGGAATCACATAAAACAATACATTCCTTAAGACAGTTCTTTCCTTGAGGCGGAATGTAGTGTCCTTGCGATTTTTTTGTTTATGGGGCATCTTCTTGTAGAGTCACTTCACCCTTGTTGTGGACCTATGATATCAGCCTAATAATGGAAATTTCTCTCATGATCCGTCGGTATGGGTATTTATCATATACAAGTAACATTAAATAAAAAGATGGAGAATACTCTGACCATGCAAAAAGATGCTTCACACTTGCTCATTGACCGTAGAACTACATAAGAATGCCTAAGAAAAGATGGACTACTTTGCAAGTTCATATTCTAATAAAAGAATAATGGAGATGCATGCAATATATAAAGACACGAGTGGATGGTTCCAGATCCACGCCTAAGATCCATTTATCCTGGTACAATATTTTTAACATTTCCCCTTAAGTTAGACGGTGACGTCAATCATGCTTAACTTGTCCACATTCATTTTATTACCGTTGGTGAAAACATCGACTAGTCGGTTCACACATTCATTTTATTACCGTTGGTGAAAACACCGACTAGTCGGTTCACACATTCATTTTATTACCGTTGGTGAAAACCTCGACTAGTCGATTCACCAATTTGATAAATGACAAGCAGGCCATCATCAATCTTCTCCTCAACAGTTGTGCGACTTTAGTCGATTTTATACATTTTAAATTATTTTAAATATAATATGTATATATATTTCTTTTATATTTACATAGATTGAAATTTTTTAATACTATCATAATGAAATGAACGAAACAGTTGAATTCCAACCCAACATTAAGCACCTTAGATTTACTTTTCTTTTAAAAAATCAGAAAAAGACATAAGTGATTGTAGAAATTTGGTTGACTAATCCAACGCTTTACTTTTAAAAAATAAAAAAAAGACATAAATGATTGTAGAAAAGTCATCTGATTAATCTAATTAATCAGAATGATTAGTTGGTCGGTTTACTATAGACCAACTAAACTCTATTCATTAAGCCACTGCACTGTCTCGACTAATTAGACCTACAAGTTGCCTTAGTCAATCGATTTTTGCAAGCTTGGATGGGTATTACCCATATCGTCAACCATGATCTAAAATGGAGACATCACTGTAGTTAGTCTTAATAGTGGATCTAATAAGCAATTTGTTTCATGCTTTTCCGTGTGATTGATTCCTTTAAACGTAGATCGAGTAACTAGAATTGGATTTTGCGACCATCAATATACTCGATCTGATCAACATATGTGTAGGCTTTAATATTGACTTCATCTTCTTGCAAAAAACCCTTTTCATGATTTTTTTTTGATAACACATGATTTTGTATATTATATTGAAGTACACATTAGTAAAAGGATGCATGAATTGACTTAGCACGCTCACGATAGTGGTGATTTCTAGCTTAGAGATAGTGAGAATCTTCAAGAGGTCTCATCCTTTAGCCGTAGCTTGAGATTCTCCTTAATAGGAATGGTATTTAGATGGCATGCCAATGCTAATTTTCCAATTTCCGTAAACAAATAAAAAACATTTTTCTAACATGCCTAACTCAGCCCATCGCAGACCTAACAATCTCAATATCAAGAAAATATTGAATTTTCTCGTGGTCTTTGATCTTGAGATCGATTGCAAGTTTCGATTGCAAGTTTGGCATTTAGGTATAGATCTTATAACTATCATCCCCAATAGCAATCATGTAATAAACAAGATTATCGTAGCTGGTGACGTGTCGAGGGTCGTGCACGTACTTAAGTTGGATATGTGAAAAACATCGTGTATCGTAGAAAGGTGTGGAGGAAAGACTACTCGATAAGTCACCTTCCCAACACGAGCAAGAATCTCAAACAGTCTAACATATTATGGCGTCAGGTTGTTATGAACACCGAATCTCTGTGTTCCCTTCATGGGAGATACTAGAAGGAATACTCAATCTCCTACATGCATTTACATGATTTTCATTAGTATAAGAGATTAAGTTGAAATCTTAAATAAGTTATTTTTGCAAATTGATTAAGAGGAGAGGCTCGATTTACCTGAAACTCCAAGTCTCTTCTCCTAAGGTCTTCATAGCTCTTCTGGCGGCTTTGTGTCGTCAGAAGCTTCCATCTCATAAGATCAACATCTCTCATAGTCTCCTCTAGGAGATTTACAGAATAAAGAGTATGATCACCTACCTGTCGTCAATTGATAGGTGTGAGGCATCTCTGCCCGTTGAGACTTCGAATGGGGCCATGCCGATACTGGAATGATAGCTGTTATTATATTGAATTCCACCAATGGCAGATGGTTCTTTCAGGATCCTTTCTACTCCAAAGTGTATGTGCACAACAAATCCTTAAGTGTTTGTATGGTGCGCTTACTTTGTCTGTCAGTCTGCGGATGGTATGCAGAACTCATCTTCAGCTCTGTCTGTAGTGCTAACATGAACTGATGTTAATAGTGCGATGTGAACCTCGAGTCTCTATCAGACACCACCTCGTGTGGTATACCATGTAAGCTGATAATGTTATGCGCATATAGCCTGGCCAATCTGGATGGAGTATAGGTCATGCTAACAGGCATGAAATGGGTTGACTTGGTCAACTTGTCAACAACAACCCAAATAGAATCATGGTCACATGATGTTTTCGGCAATCCTGTGACAAAATCCATAGAAATATTCTCCCACTTCCACTCAGCAATAGGGAGAGACTGTAATAACCCTGGTGGTCTCATGTACTCAACCTTGAACATCTGACAGGTCATGCATCTGCTAACATGTTGCGACATGTCGCCCTTCATTTCGTCCTATTAGAAATGTCGACGCAGATCACGATACATCTTTGTGTTGCCTGAATGAATAGATAATCGTGAACTGTGTACCTCCTCAAGAATATCTCTACATAACTGATCATTGTCGGGCACAACGACTTGTCCATCTTTCCACAAAATAGACTTTGTAAGAACAAAATCGTCAAATTCATCCTTTGATTGCGCGCATGTATCTGTCTCGAATTCAAGGATTTGACTTCTGGCCTTCTACTATGCGACTAACAAACTGTTGAATCGTGGTGGCACGGCAGTAGAGATTGATGCACACTCCTGAGGATGCCAATCAGCCAAAATTGCGAGCATATCCCATGTATATAGCCAGTTTACCGTACCCTCTGCTACCACGTTTCCCTTACCGGGGTGGTAAGAGATCGTGCAATCATAATCCTTTTGTCGCTCAAGCCTGCTGTGATATCTCAGGTTTAGTTCCTCCTGATCAAAGATATATTTCAGGCTCTTGTGATCTGTGAAAATCTCAAAATTCACCCCATAAAGATAGTGGTGTCAGATCTTCAAGGCGAAGACAACTGCTACCAACTCCAAGTCATGGGCGGGGTAATTTTGCTCATGCGACCTCAACTAACGTGATGCGTAAGCAATCACGTGACCTCTCTACATCAATACCGCTCCTAGACCTTCTCCTGAAGAGTTTGTATAAACTGAGTAATCATGGGTGCCTGAAGGAAGAGCAAGAATGGGCATTGTCGTCACTCTTTCCTTCAGTGTCCTGAAGTCCTGCTCGCATGAATCATCTCAGATAAAAGAACTCCCTTCTATGTCAATCGTGTCAAAGGAAGAACAACGCGTGAAAACCCGCTGACAAAGCGTTTGTAGTAGCCTGCAAATCCAAGGAAGCTCTGAATCTGAGTGACTGTCTTGGGCTACTCCCAAGTTTGCAGGATCAACTGTGATACCTGCTCCTGAAATAACATGCCCAAGAAATGAGACTTGAGATAACCAGAACTCAACTTTGCTCAGCTTGACATATAACTTGTGCTCTCGCAATGTGTCCAGGATAATATTCAGATCATTTGTATGATCCCATTCATTCCGAGAATAAATCAACAACATCATCAATGAATACCACCACAAATTTGTCCAAGTATGGACGAAATATCTTGTTCATCATGTCCATGAATGCTGCATAAGCATCGGTGATCCCAAACGATATCACAACAAACTCATAGTGTGCATACCGAGTTCTTAAAGCTGTCTTCGGAATATCGGACTCTCGAATCCTCGGCTGATGGGCTTTTTGGCTCCCTCTTGGCTGGAGAAGAAGGAAGGGATATTAGGAAAGATTGAGGAAAGATGTGGAGGAAAGAAAAGTGAAAGGGGAGCCCTTAACGTTGGTTAACAAAGGGGCCAAATGTCATTTGAATGACATCAACAAGTTGATGCCAGCTTGCTGATGTCAAAATTATATTTTTTAAACCAAAAAACTCTTCTATTTGGAAACCTAAGTCTTATGTATTCACACCTCGAGTCTCTGATTTTGATGCACAATATCTCGTTTTAACCATCTCTGGACGACGATCAATATGAGTATAATATTCATATACTTTGGATCGGGTATAAATTCCCAAAATTCTTGAGATACAGTTGGATTTGTGATTAAATTTTGCGATTTAAAAAATATCAAATGATGATTGACGAACGGTCGATTCTGTTGGTCTTATTTTGCCGAACCGGATTTTTGGGAGGTCTTGGTTTGTTTTGCAGTTTCCAATTTGCGTCGCAGCTTTTCCGTGGTACACATTACGATGCGCTGGGCTTTTGGTCGATTGCGACCGAACGGCTTTTTTATTTACGATCAATTGATCGATTTAGGTTATTTAATATTGATTCATAATTTTATTGGATTAAACGGATCCTAATCGAGTCGGGTTCGGATTTATTCGGATCCAGATATTACAGATAGCCCATACAGCTTTTAACATTAATTATTGGACGGTCTGTACTAGATAAATGCATAGCTGCATCATAAAGTATTTCTTTGTTGGAGAGGAGTGGATGGGAAAGGTTCTTGTAAAAGATTTACTTTGCGAAGGCTTATGATTCTCATATGATACTCTGGAGGGATCTATGTGTTCCTCCAGTATGTCTACAATGATCAAGAGGTGGTTAGATGGAGCAAGGAGATTTCTCTGGAAGGGAACCGAGATGAGGGGCATGGTGTGTATTTGATGATGTGGAGGATTTTTTTCGGCCAAAGAGGGAAAGTGATTTGGTGTTTAAGATCTTGAGGACCTTCAATAAGGCTTTTATTACCGATCAAGTCCTGAAATTCCTGGGTGGGAGTGCAAGGATATGTGGTAGAATGTTGGATGCCTACTATATAAATGCTTATTCCAAATGGAGAGGGTGTGAAATGACGCCACCATTTTTGGACGAGTTTAATGCCCATGCTATGTACGACACTGTTTCTGTCATAATGGTTGGGTGATTGTGGGGATTCCAAATTCTTGATGGATGACGAATTTAAGAATTGGGCTCCTATGGAGCCGATTTTCTCCTTCTCGCAGAAGAGAAGGAAATCGAGAGCGGGACTTTGGCTTGAACGTGAGTTGGAGGACAAGGGTGGGGGAAGTTCTTCTCCGGGAGCTGAAGTTGTGCAGGCCAAGGCTTCAAATTTCGATTTCGGTCACCATCTCGGTGAGCAACCGAAATGAAATTCGACCGAAATTTTGGTCAGTTTTTGAATAAGGGACTCCAAATTTCGGTCGACATCGGTCATTTCGATCGAATTTTGGTCACCCACCGAAATCAAAATTCGAACAAATTTCGCCGAAACTTAATCCCATGGTGTAGGCGAGAGAACCAACAAAAGGTGAAGAGGAAGGTGGCTCGATGCATTCAGACGAGGTGATGACTGCTGGCAATAGGAAGGTGGCCCTGGTGAGGTTATTCTATGTTTATTTTTGGCAATAGACAGGGTGGCGTTGTTTCACTTGTCGGTCACTGGAGGACATGAAACATACAGATGGAAACATGGATGTCTAGATATGGAGGGAGGGTGATTTTATGATTTAGGAGGCTTATGACGGTTATGTGATTGTCCCAAGGAATGGACTGGGATTGATTTGGATGAATATCTATTATGGAAGGCCTTGTTGAATGCTAAGCTTCGTGCTTGGATGCAGAGGAAGATGCTAGGTCGTCAGAAATAGGTTGGACATTGATCTGTGGCCAATAATGTGGATTGGTGTTGAGGACGTGGATCACTTGTTTTTTAGTCCTTTGGATTCTTCAGTTTGGAGAGTGATGCAGATAGATTCATTGATGCCAGTGGTTCCGATGCCGCTAGTTTTGAAGATTTCGGGAGAAATTTCAGAACAGGAAAGTTGTCTTGAGGGAATATCACTTATAATGGTTGTCAATACGATATTCATCCCTGGGCAGTTTTATGGGCAACTTGGAACCAAAGAAATACTGCCGTGTTGAAGAAAAAATGAACTTATGTCGAGAATGTCGTTAATAGTCTTTAAACCATGGTGGTAACGGGCAACCTGTGATGAAATCATGAAATTCAACCTTACAGTTGTTTCAAATTCTGAAATCATGAATTTTCTTCAAGGAATACTTCGATAAATTCATTACATTATTTCCAAAAGTTGATTGCATTCAGTATAGACTGCAGCCTTCCCATTGATAATTCTTATTTAATGCCTTCACAAACTCTTTGAATCCATGGAAAATTTTCCTGTCAACTTTCAGATTGTTTCTGCATATACTTCCACTGCTCTTTTCATGGTTTGAAGTGAGCTCTTAGAGGTTCTCTAGTTCATTCCTTCATATTATAATAATGTGAACTGAGGATGTGACTTGGTATTTTTACCACGAACCCTATAAACTTTGTAAATTACCTTCTTGACCTCTGAAACAACATAATTCCTCCCTCGACCCCATTAACTTGCTAACTCTTACCCCATGAACCCTGTGGTTAATCTGTTTGAAGTTCGTGGGGGTTCTTGGGGTAATTTATAGGGTCGATGGGGTAATTACATTGTGCAAAAGGTTGTAGAGTTAATTTAACAAGTTTCTAAGGTTCGTGGGTGTAAAAATCCCATGTAAATTTGACTCGTCATTTGGCATAGACTTCTCACCAATCAAACATGGATGCGTCTTTTCTTATTCTAAAGTCTAACTCTATCAGTTCCAGAAAAAACTTTCGGGAAGATTTTAGTCATTTCAATATGTGGGATCTTAGAACTCTACAAAAGATTGTACTTTTTAATTTTCTGGAGACCCGATGGCTGAGGCTGGTAATTTTATTCTCTTATTGCCGCCATTAATTTCTCCCCGTGTGCTAATATTGAGTCTCTTTTCTATACTGCATCTTCTCCCCCTTTTCCTCCATGTTCTTAAAAGCACAGCTCGTTTCCTTTTTGCAATTGAGGGTTAAACTTGGAAACCTATGTTCTCGTTAAGGTCATTGGTTATTTATTTGCTTCACTTCTCAGATCAATAAGCGATGCGCGCAACAACTGGTTCTTGCATGACCGATTATTATTCTAAGATGAGGACTTTTTTTCCCTCAACTAGAACTTTTTTTGAATACTTGAGTAAGCTCTCCTGTTATATATCATATACTTCGTTAGATTTGTTATCTTACATACGAGCTTATTTTTTGCACCAGGTTTCATTCACCATCATGTTTGATAGAGGTGTCCGGGCCTGTTTGAAATACATTGAGGCAGTTCCATGGTCCGAGAGCGAGGAGGAGAAGCTTAAAAGCTTGCTCCTAAGGTGCAAGTTTGATGATGCAATTATTCAGGAAACTCTATCTCGGTTGTACTCTCAGGTCCCGACCAAACCTGAAAATCTAGGACTGCACCTTATTCAGTCCATCGCAAATGGGAAGAATGCCAACTCGAGAAAGGAGATGCAGTCCTTGGTCAATGGCCTGCTATCAAAGAGTTCCGTGTATCAAAAAGATCCGGCCGGTCTCGATAAGGAGGGACTGTATAGTGTCTGCTATTCCTGCTTGAATGCGCTCATCGAACTTTTCGAGGAGGCATCTGGTCCGGATTCCCTTGACCGAAGTATTCCTAAAGACACAAAGACGTTAATTGAACGTGTCTCGAAAGAAGTTGACAATCTCAACTGGCTTTTAGAAATTCTCATTGAGAAGCAGATGGCGGAGGATTTTGTTGCGCTATGGTCGAACCAGAGTGAATTGATAAGATTGCATGAAACCGCATCTCCTATGATTAGATACGAGCTCAGTCGAGTATCTGCATGCATATTCATGGCATTGGGGAGGGGGAGGTTGCAGTGCAGGGGAGACGTGAGGCACCGTGTCCTCTCGTCGTGGTTCGGACCCATGTTGTTGGACTTTGGTTGGTTGCAAAGATGCTCCAAGGGCCTTGACGTGAGAATGCTGGAGGAAGGCCTTGGTCAGATGCTCCTCACACTTACGTTGAAGCAGCAGCAGAGTTTGTTCATGGAGTGGATCAGGTGCTTCACGGGGAGGGGCACGGAGTGTCCGAATCTCGGCAGGGCATTCCAGGTGTGGTGGCGGAGATTGTTCGTGAGATTTCCGGAAGCCAATAACTGCTAGCTAAGAACGGTTCCGGTTGTGTTGTAGTAAAATTGCTGTAACCAGTAGCATAGGTTTGGATCTTTGATTTGCTTGTAGATGTTGATCTCTTGGTGGTACATAGAGGATGGACGTGGTCCGCCCTGGAAGCGCATCCGTCATGCCTTATTCACATGAATGTTGCGAAAAGGCGAGGGACAATCGCTAACCTGCTGATGTAAACAAATTACTACCCGCTGATAATGCTCACTTTGGGTTAGGGGATGCAATAGATGTCATTTTGCCATATGCTTGTTTTTGTGATCTATGTGAAATTGTGGATGGGAATCAAACCTTGAGTTAGAATGAATTATTGCTTCTAATCTGAAATATCAAGCGCATCAATAATTCGAAGTCATTTTAATCCGCAGTCTCCGATTTCTTTATTTCTGGAGATATCTTTTTCGTCTAGGAAAAAAAGGATAGTTTCCAATGTCAAAAGCAAGGATGAATCCGGTGTAGTGCCCACTTTGGTGAGAAGGGAAATCTCCGACTCATCTTTTCTCCCTCTTGAACTCTCTCGCAGCATCCTTTCTTAGTAACCTCTTAAGTGGCCTTGATTCACTCATAGTTTCACACATCGGTCCTCCAAGTAGGCAAGAAAACGATACTGAATTAAGATACACCCAACACAAGGGGAAAACAGGATCGATTCTAATCTCATATAGACTCAGAAAAAGACAACCAGGCTTGGAATTCAGGAGCACCAGGCCAGACTATAGTGACCTTGGTCAGCTTAGAAAAAGGCTCTGAAAACCTGCACTTCCAATGACCTACGACATGATACCCAGTAGACGACCCAACTTCAACATCTCGAGATACGGCTTATATATACTGCCAATGTAGACTGAATTGGCAGTTTTGCTTTGGAAGACCGAGTCTAGCATATAGGGGAAGCCGTAGTGAAGCAAACAAGTTTCTAGTCGATATTAGGCACTGCTCTACTACCAGATCATTGAAGTAGATCTCCTCTCAAGGTGTTGGAGAGAGAGAGAGAGGGGCAAGGGCATGTTACGTAGTAGCTGAGTGGGAGTAGTCGAATAGTCTGCGCGGGAGGGAATTTCGGAGTGGCTTCATAGTTAGGACCTATGTGCACATACTCCTATGTAATTGTTAGTCTAGTATGCATGGCAACAGATGCAATTAGGAAAATTTGTTGCTCCTGCTGTGAGAAAAACCTCTACAGCTCTAGGATGCTATTATGTGACTTGACTATTACAAGTTACAACAAGGCTCTCCTCCTGATTATGACAAAATATCTATTTTCAGTTCATAGACAACATGTGCTCATCATAAACATTATCGTGCTTATTATGTCACGAATCTATTGTCGTCTAGTCCGGTTAGGATACCGGCAATGGAATATAACAGGTAGGTATTTATTAGTGCAACAAATTTTTTTGCAAATTATAATAAAGATCCCCAAAAAATAGAGTTCTAAATAAAAAGATTCCTACTAAGAAATAGGTGAATTTTTGCGCTTTGCTTTATTTCGGTTCTAAAGTTTCCAATAGAACGTGGCAAGGTTTTATGAAAGAGTATAACCACTGCATGGAGTCACATTAAGTAGTAGAGAAGCTCGCTTCTTTGCACGACTCGATACCTCCACCCTTGTGACATTAGATAGGCTTTGTCAAGAGCAAGAAACGATGAAAATGGAAAACTCCTCCTTATTCGACATTTATCCCAAAGACAGAAGAACGAGAATACGGAATGACCCCCCTTGTTCCTTGCTCCACGTCGAATCTGTCTTGTGATTGTTTTGCTTAATCGAGTGCTTCTTTTACGCTGATCATCTTCTTTCCTGACACAAAATGAGCATTCTCCAAACACCTTTTTGGAGCTAGGTACACATCTTCAGCCCAGAAGAGAAAAATTGCCAACAAGAAAATAAATGAAGACACTGTATGGAAGATTAGTAATCCATTTTCTCGTTCGAGTCATATCTCCTTGAGTTATAAAAGATAACAAAAAGAACAAGAAATACGTGACAGTTATCTCTTGTTCTTATTCGATTGATTTTATAGATAAGAAATAAAAAATGTGGACAAAAACAAATGAATGATGATGTGACCATCTTGTTCAAAGATTAGCCTAATCCTAATAATGACCTCCTAGTCCAGGATAAGAGAAAACTTATCCCTCATCTAAACATGGATACCTAAGGAGGAGTTGTTTGTCTATTGGCAACCGAAACAGATACCCATGGAAATAGTGTGTGGGCATTGCAAATACACAATATCATTGGAAAAGAACCACATAAGAAGACATCTAGTCATGGGCAGCAAAGTCCTATTATACCATCATATGAAAGTTTGTCATCCTTTTTTTATTTCCCTATATACTTGCACTATCTGGACCAACAGCTTCTGCTTTGCAACTCAAAAATTTCCTCTCACTTATAAAAAGCCACTTCCCCCAAAGGACATGCTTGTGAAACACATTTGCAAGAAACGAAATGCAAAAGCGGCTTTTCGTAGTCCCCAAGGCTTCAAATGTCGTCTGTCATCTGTTCGAATTTCGTGCTTATCAGCGGTAGAACTCTTAGCTTTGCTCAAAAAATCTCATTCACCGGTGTATGACAGTGCTAGCTTACGCGAATAGCAGCTAAAAGAGAAGGCATTCTATGCCACATAAGGGGATATTTGTAAGGGGTTTCAAATGGAGCCCCAACAAAGAGATATGGGGCTTCAACTCTCTTTTTTCTTCTCTTTACATATTGTACTCTCTCTTTACACATATGGGGCTTTTACTCTCTTTTTTCTTCTCTTTACACATTGTAGAACAACTCATGTGAGAATACAAATCAAAAGCCAAGAATTTTCCGATTACCTTTGTGATGCTGCTGTATAATGGACCACCCGAGGCATCAATCTGGTAACTCTATCTTCCGAGAGACCCCCAAGGTCATGCCGACAGCTACGAGCGTCTCTAATGATCTCTCACTATTGGAAAGCAAGTCTTCATCGAAATCAATGACATTCTGCAGTGACATAATTAGAAAATCAATTAGGATCGAGGCATCAAAATGCGAGCAGAGCTGTGTGTATATGAGTCAAGAGATATCACAACAATCTTCACAGATAATACTAAACTCTTAGTTAATTATGTTCAGCTTTGGAGAACTGTCGTAGTAAACTCTGGACATAGCCAGGTGGGATTCCTGTTGTCTTCTCTTTCAATATACTTAATATCGTCACAACTAGTTAGCATTTGATCAATGTATTTTACAAGAAAGTGCACACCTTTTTTATTTTTGGGAAAATCAACGGATCATTTACGATAATGGGTCATGGGTGAGGATCCATTAAATCACGTGGAACTATATATGTTATTCAATTGTTTCTATCGTTAAAAAAAACAAGAAAACCCTAACTGCATGTGAAAGCCAGGGTCTCCCCTCCCGTAGTTTTTCCCTTTTGTTGAGAAGGGTTCACGTAAATCCCTGTGGTTTGTGATTTGCTTCTTTTCTTTGTATTCTGCATGGTATTTTATAGCGTATCTGATTGATGCCTGGTTTTTTGTGGGTGCTATCTGTGCATTTGATGTGCATTGAAGGTATTCATGTTTTCTGCTAGCATGGTTCAAAGTGCGATGCAATGTATTTGGTCCCATTGTTTCTTTGACATCTCCCACATGGCACGTGCTTTCTTTTTGTCGCAAAGTGTGATGCAATGTATTTGGTCCTCTAGAGTACTCAATGAGGTGATCCAAGCTGTCATCGTCACTGCATGTGATCGATCTCACTGACTTGATCGATCAAGAGTCAAGACTCAAGACTACCTCATGTGCGCCATTTCATTTGGTGATGTGATCAATCACTATTCCCAAAGTGATCTCTTTCAAGGGTTTCATCTTTACAAAGATAGATTGTGATCAATCACCCGACGCTACTGGTTGAGAATGATCCACCACTAGATTCTGGTTACTGATCAAATCTCATAATCCAGGCAGTGATCAATCACAACTGTCTTCTTGATCTATCATACTTGATGCATGGTGACATCCTGATCGATCATTTATCTTTTTGTGATTGATCGTCTTTGTCATGTGTTTGTTACCAAGGATGCCTGACGAGAAAATTGATATTGGAAGAAAGATAAAGATGGAGAATCACCAATGTAGATTATGACCTGATGGGAGAAAGGAGGATGTTTGCTTTCTCCCAACTTGGTCGATGTTTGTTATTCAGATCAGTATGGGAGAAAGGGGGAGTTTTGTTTAGAGTCATAGGTCACATTCAAATTCTCCAGACCAACCAGATTTTCAGACTCTATAGTTGTTCAGATATTCAGACTCGACGTTCAGATGTTTCCAAGTCTTCAGTTTGATGTGCACATGTTTGCCATCATTTGTTTGTGGTCCCCATCTTTTATTTTGATCAAAGTTTTCATGTGATCCATAGGGACTATAGAGTAGAGATCCCATTTCCTATGCCATGTGGGTTAGGATTTTCATGTGGTTTCATAGGGACTCTAGAATAGAGATCCCATTCTCTGAGCCGGTATGGGAGAGAACCAGTTCTCCGACAAGGAGACTTTTTAGGCTTCATTCTCCAGTGATCGTGTCCTCCAACGAGGATATCTCCACGGCTTTTCCAGTTTGACCCTTTAGAGAGATGAACCAGTTGTCCACATGATGTGATGAGCCAGAGTTATCCAGGTGGAGACTCATTTTCAGTTGCAGTGACTCTGACAGGCACAGTGCAAAGCACATGCTTTTTGACAAGGAGACCCAGTTCAACTCACACTATGGCCCATTTGTTCCTCCTCACTTGTACGGCATGAGAAGCAACTTCCTCGACAGCAGCCGACAGTTGTGTGTGTTGAGTTGATATTGTATGTAGAGTCTTGTATAGTGAGTTTGAAATTTCTTTCTATTTGTCCAAGCTGAGCATTGCATGCTCCAACTTGAGGGGGAGTGTTGGAGTATATGCGTCATATGTAAGATGGGTAAGTGGATCCTTCCAAGATCCATTTACCACATCTAGAGTTTAGTCCGACATCTGCCATTGGTGCGTCTTGGAGAGTCTGTGGAGGCTATGTAAAAATCCTCAAATCTCCTGTATCCAGTGAGAAAGTTCAATGATACATATGATCCTTTGAGGCGTTCTCCCGTGGTTTCATCCCGCTCCTAGGGAGTAGGGTTCCACGTTAAAATCATGTGTTCCTCAATGTTTATTTCTTTTCTTCGATATTCGCTTCTGCATTACATTTTCTGACACTCTCGTTGACATTGTTCTCAAGAAGTTAATAATGAAGATATGGCTAAAGAAAAATAGGAGATAATCGAATTACCACCTCAGAAGAAGTTGATGAAGCTTGAGTTAAAGGAAAGGAAGCATGAGGGGTAGATAGGAAGCGTAAGCGAGTGGAGAGGGAGAATCGCGACAAAGGAAAGGAGAACAGAAAGGTAGGGAAGCTTGTAGTGCAGATGGAGGATGGGAAATTGTAAAAAGCTGGAGGCGTAAGCCAAGGTGGGTGATGTTACATGGTATCATCCGTGATTGATGATTCGATATGATTTTTTAGTAAGGAGGGCCACATGTAAGTTACGCGTGAGGGATGTTGCTTAATGCGTTGAGTATGTAAATTGTTTTACAACCACGAGAAGGCGACATAAGCGTGATCCGATGGATAATTTAATGGAAGTCATCTATTTGGTGCTGTGAGGATTCGTATTTGGGTCATTTTTGCGGGATGACAATCTCCAAGAGGTGATTGCATTGGTTGGTGAGACCATTGAACTAGCTTTCTCGAGCAACAATGTTATTCTTGGGGGAGGTAACTTGTGTTTGGGGACTCTCAACAGTGGAGGCTCGTCTTTTCTTGACAACCAAGGACTTTAGATAAAGGTATTCTCATGAGCAAGATGGGATGTCTTCTACTCTTGTGCAACATAGAGTTCATGCAATGACATTTTTATTCAGGTGTCGTGACCTCTACAACATCTGGTTGAGCTGAGGTCGAGTGGCATGGTGGAGAAGGTTCTTTTAAATGATCCTACTCCAATATCCTCTCGGGATGTCAAAGTAGAGTAGTGGAGCAACCCCCTTCCCACTACATGAGTGTATTGATCATTATCTCTCACCATTGACATATCTTCTTTCTATCTCGGTTTGTCAAAGCAATGATGTGGGAGAGTGGCCTCCTAAAGTAATGATCTTCAACCCTGCGACTTCAATGGCAAAGGCGGTAGGTTACAATTGATATTTTGAAAGGAGAGGTTACAAGGATTTGTAACTCCTCAATCCTTTTGTCGCCTTTTCTAGGAGAGATATTTTGACCCTTTCATTTTCTCAGGCGGGCATTAGCTTTCAAGATCCATGTTTAGGAATAGTCTGAGGATGATACATGTATAAAAGGAATCCAAAACTAACTATCACATATAAGAACAGGTAGATTGTATAAAATCGTAGGAGGAACAAGGAGAGTAGTGTCAGTTATCATGGAGTGAGAAAAGTGACGTTGCTATGAAGATATGTAGAAAATATTGACCATAATTTTAATATAAGAGAGAATTGACATTACATGCATGTATATCGCATATAAATTTGAGCATATGAAGTCTAATTTATTTTATTGGTTATTATGGGTTTTCTTATTGGGCCCTTATATAGGTCAAGCCCAATAGACTCATGGGTTGGGCCAAGGTCAGATTAATAATGGCATTTATATTTAGTGGGCCAAATATATGGCCCACGATTGTGTCATGCTTGTGTTTGAGTCGAACTCATAGGTCATGCATGTAGATTAGATTGGCCGACCAACCTAACGCTCATCCTTAGCTGCCTCTATGAGAAAAATGCTCATTAACAAAGAAAAGTGTATAATTAGCTTTGAAATCACTCTTTTCACTTTAATCTCAACTATTTACTAGGTTATTTATCTTTTTCAATTTAATCATAACATTCTAGGCAGGGTATCCGCACATGCTACAACTAATTACCATGTACACCGACATTGTCTCGAGATTGGGTGGTTTGTATAAATAGTTGCACAACCATACATCATGCTTAACTAAGTTCTTAATACTACCCTAACTTCACAATGACATTTTACTTATTTGGAGAATAGTCTTTATACTAAAAGTTTTTCACACATGTGCCCCTGCAGCAGTTACACCCCTACCTTTTTTGTCCCTACTTTCATTGACTATTATTACTTGTGCCCTTGGGGTTAGTTGACGTCCATTTCCCTCCCAAACGGACATTAACTTCAGCATAGAAGTGTAATTAGAACAAAAAGGGTGAGGTACGACGGTAACTGAAACAAAAAGGGAGGGTACACATGATGGTTGTATTCACCGATTTTCGCAATAATAGTAGCTCTCACAGTGGAATTAACCACATTTTATATATTTCGAATATATTTACTTACTTTCGAGGGATATTTAAACGTTCATTTAAAAAATTACAGTGGAATTAAAAACAGCTCCCTATATTCCATATCTTTATAGGGGAAAAAGCATCTCTTGGAAAAATCATTGCCGTCTTAACCTCAGTCGAGACCCAACCTTGGTAGGCACACTGAAATAGGAAGGATGGCTTAGACCAGGATTCTTAGATATAAGGAATCCACCTGAGAGCCAACCTGACTGCTCTTCGGCTTGACCCTTGTACCATAGCCCCCGCGTGGGAATGTCACCAGACCTCTCTCACTCGAGCTGAGACACAAAAAGATGCTTGTACGCTTCCTAAACGAGAAGGAAAGTGGGTGACAAAATAAGAAAAGCCAATATTACTGTTATATCCAGGTAATACTACCTCCTTCATCCTCATGTACTTACTCTTTTCTTCCTCTCTGATGTCTACCTCCACCTCACCCATGCTCCTCCTCCCCATCCCTAGCCTCCTCCGCCCCAACATCCTCCTTACCTCCCTCAACACCATTCACCCTGCCTCAGCCCCCTTCAACCCTCAACCACCTCCGCTCTGCCCCCCATCCCTGCCCTAACCTCTCTGTGCCACCACCAACCCTTCTGCCTCTTGACTGCTCTTCGGCTTGACCCTTGTACCATAGCCCCCGCGTGGGAATGTCACCAGACCTCTCTCACTCGAGCTGAGACACAAAAAGATGCTTGTACGCTTCCTAAACGAGAAGGAAAGTGGGTGACAAAATAAGAAAAGCCAATATTACTGTTATATCCAGGTAATACTACCTCCTTCATCCTCATGTACTTACTCTTTTCTTCCTCTCTGATGTCTACCTCCACCTCACCCATGCTCCTCCTCCCCATCCCTAGCCTCCTCCGCCCCAACATCCTCCTTACCTCCCTCAACACCATTCACCCTGCCTCAGCCCCCTTCAACCCTCAACCACCTCCGCTCTGCCCCCCATCCCTGCCCTAACCTCTCTGTGCCACCACCAACCCTTCTGCCTCTTGACCATGTTCTCCACATACTCGATTCTCTCCCCCAAACCCCAGCCTCATCACCCCCTCCCAGCCCCCTCCACCCATCATCTACCTCTAATTTGTGCCCTAACCTTCTCCGTGTTGCACCCAACCCCCGAGCCCAATCATCTCCCTCAGCTTCCTCATCATCGCACACAATCCCTAACCCCTACACCCTCCTCCTTGCTACTCAGTAGCCCCCTTCTCACCTCCCCCAACCCCTTACACCTCGTTCTAGCTCTAACCAACCCATTTGCTCATTAAGTTTCGAGCTTCTATTATTTTATTCCCAACTCTATATGGTGGTGGGCTTGGTGTAGAGAATCGTACTTGAGTTGAAGGAAAAGAAGAGAATGCAAGCTTGGGGCAAGCTCGAGGCAAAGGGGATGAAGGTCACGCCACCAACAAGATCTGGAAGAAGATGGAGCCAGTTGTAATAAGATTTTGCACTTGTGCCTCTCCGATTGGCATAACTGTTGTTAGAATTATTATATTACGATTATGTTTGTAACCCTTCGGGTTTCGTAACCCCTCTGGGGTATTTATGTATTTTTCCTCTTTTATTCTCAAGGGTTTTCTCTCTATATAAGAGACCCTAGCCCTATGGAATAGATATCCCATTCGTCTTTCTTCTCCACATGGTATCAGAGCAACGATCCTAAACCGGGGTTTTGACCTAAAATCCCTAGCGCCACCTTTAAGCCTCGTAAAAGCCTACGCATGCCCTCTTCCCTGAATTAAGGCCCCGCACAAGGCCCTCCAATTGTTTCCAGTGCAACAGCTTGACCCCAAAGGAGAATCTCCAGCACCTACTAGTACTGCTAGAGGGTATACAACCCTCCCGGCTCCCGCTAGTGCTACCTTGTGCTTTCAGGACCTCCCACGAAGGTCGTCAACCCCACAGCTACCCTTCATGGGTACCGTAGGTCTCTTTGGAGATCCAAAACTTATCACGGACCGCTACCAAGAATCTAGATTTGTTGTCCATTGAGGGTTTTCAGCCCTTCTTCAAGGGTAAACATGAATTCTAGGGTATTTTTTAGCTCTTATACGCCTCCTTAGTTGCTCACATAATCTTCTTTCTATTTTAAGACCACCATGGTGCCTTCTTCTACCGAGACAAAGCCCTTGGCCACGAATATTATGGCTCAAGACATTACTATCAAACTCAAGGACACAGAAAATTACGTGCTCTGGTCTCGATCTTTTATGATGTACATTGGTGATCAGAGGAAACTCTACATTTTGACTAAAGATCCTTTAGATTAAAAGGACAGAGTATGATAACTGGCAGATTGACAACTATTTGGTTATCAACTAGATGACCAATAGTGTTGAGGTTCACATTGCCTCAAATCTTCTTTACAAAAATACGACCAAGGAAATGTGAGAGGATCTCGAGCAAACATACTCCCAGAAGAAGACGGAGTCACAGCTTGCGGACATTTACAGCGAATCTGGTCGGCATGTCAGGGTAATTCCACCCTCATCGAGTATTACATGCATCTCTCCAGCCTGTATGAGGAGCTTGCAATATTCCAGCCCTTATGTTGCACCAAACAGATACAAGAGCGTTCTGACTGGTAGGTATACCGCTTCCTTGATGGCCTGCATTCTAGATACCATATGACGAAAGAGCAAATTTCTTATATCAGATACACTACCAATAATGAAGGCCGTCTTTGGCGACTTGAGGAGCTCAAGACATCCGCTGCCCGACCTTCCGTCTTACCTTCAACAGAGAACTTTGCACACATCGCCTCATCTAGGCGAGGAGGTAGATACGGCTTGCAAGGAGGACGCGGTCGTGATCCAAGTCGTGGCCGTGGACGGGAATCTGGATGAGGTACTGCTCCATGCACTCACTTTGGTAGATGGAACCACCCGACTGAACGATGTTGGCAGAAGTTTGGCGTACATTCTTATCACGCCAATAATGCTTGTGAGGATGCCTATGATGTGGAAGAGGCATCATCCACCTCCAGAGTCAAGCCTATCCATCTTAATGATGCGGATACTCCCGCCTGATGCAGATCCTTCAGACTCCAGGTCCTACCACCACTAGTAACACTACAACTGCTGCTCTGGCTACTCCTTTAGGTACAATAGCCAACTCTGTTATCACTCCTACCCTGACTAGGATTATTGATTCTGATACCTCTACTCATCTCACTGGAGAAGGTAGTCTGCTCACCTCTTCTATACCATCTACCTCTGTGAAGTCAGTTCGAGTCGCTATATATTAATACTGTCGGAACTATGGAATTCTCTTCCAAGCTCCGACTTTCTTGGGTTTACTGTGCTCTTGATTTTCCTCTTATCTTGCTATCAGTTCAAAAGCTTTGTGTTGAGCTTCATTGTCGTGTGATATTTGATGAGTCTTGTTATTTTCAGAACATTCGGACGAGACAGATTTTAGTTGGGGTCATGAGAAGAACGACCTATATTATCTTGATATATCCTTGGGCTGCAATTTTGTTGGTGTTGTGTCCATCTCCGAAGATCCGCTCCTATGGCATCTGTGCCTTGGGCATCCCTCTGCCAAGGCCACCTCCATGATGCTTCTTGAACTCTCTACTATGAAGCCCTTTCAATGTGAGGCGTATGAGTTCGGGAAACACCATCGAGCTTCGTTTCCTGTTCGTACTGAGTCTCGTAGTACTGTTGCTTTTCATCTTGTTCATTGTGATATTTGGGGACCTTGTCTGATCCGTACATTAAGTGGTCATCACTATTTTATAGTTTTTGTTGATGATTATAGTCGATCTTCTTGGGTATATCTAATAAAAGAGCGTCCAGAGATTAATCAAATTGTCAGAAATTTCTTTCAATGTGTTAAAACTTACTTTTCTAGCATTATTAAGATCAGTCGTACTGACAATGCTCTTGACTTAACCCAACAAGACTTAAGCTCTTCTTGTGTCCCAGGGAATTGTTCACCATACATCATGTCCATATACCTCACAACAAAATGGTATAACTGAGAGGAAACTCCGACACTTGCTAAATGTTGCCAGATCTCTTCTTAGTCAAATAAGTGTCCCTAAACAATATTGGGGAGATGTTATCCTTACTGCAGTGTATCTCATCAACCGTGTTCCTTCATCTGTTCTCAAAGGGGCAACTCCATTTTCCTTACTTTATCCTAATGAGTCTTCTTTTCACATACCTCAACGAATTTTTGGTTGTATCATCTCTTTCATGCAGCTGACAAATTATCCTCTCGTACCATCAAATGCATTTTTCTTGGATACTCTCGTACCTAGAAAGGCTATCGCTGCTATGATCCTGTTGGATATCGATACTATGTGTCTGTTGATGTCACCTTCTTTGAGCAAACAAGTTACACATATCGTGAGTGACATTCCTTTGGACCTCCCTCCTCCGCTAATCGTCTATACTTGCCAGCATACCTCTATACCTTCTACACCAGTGTTTGTACCTTTTCCTACCCCTTTTATGCAGGATCATCTGACCACTTCAAGTGCTCCCACCACTGTTGTCCCGGATGTACCAAGGAGTTTCCTATAGCTATGCAAGAAAAAAAGGCAATGTATGTATCACCCCATGTCACATTTTACTTCTACAGATGGTTTATCTAGCTGTGACAAGAGTTTTGTAGGTGCTTTGAATGTTATTTCTATTCTAAAAGATCATTTCAGTGTAATGTAGGATCAAGGTTGGGATGAGGAGATGGATGAGGAGATGGATGCACTTACCTCTCGAGGCATGTGAGATCTTGTGTCGAGCCCCCGGGGAGTTCACTCTGTGGCTTGTCGATGGGTCTTCACGACCAAATATTCGTCTGACGGTTTTATTGACAGGTTAAAAGCCAGACTTGTTGCCAAAGGCTTCACACAAACCTTTGGAGTTGATTATTTTGAGACCTTATCGCTTGTTGCCAGAATGGGGTCGACACATACCATTCTCTTTGTTGCTGTCAACAAGGCTTAGCCCGTTTATCAACTTGATATGAAGAACATCTTTCTTTATGGTGATCTTGAGGAGGAGGTCTACATGATGCAACTGTCGGGGTATGTAGTCGAGGGGGAGCATGTATGTCGACTACGCAAGGCAATTTATGGCTTGAAGCAGAACCCAAGGGCATGGTTTGACAGGCTCACTATGGAGATCAACACACCTGGTTTTCAGAGGACAACATCTGACTACTCTGTCTTTGTTAGACGACGGTCTACTGGCACAATCACCCTTGCTTTATCACAAGAGATGATGTAGATGGTATTCAGGAGACCAAGACCTTCCTCCAGAAGGTCTTTGTCACGAAAGATCTCGGCCAACTTCGTTATTTTCTTGGCATAGGAGTAATATGCACTACAGAAGGGCTCCATCTTTCACAAAGGAAGTATTGCCTCGATATTCTGACAGAGGAGGGACTTCTTGGATGCAAGCCATCTGACATCCCTGTAGAAGTGAGAAAATATTCAGCATTTACTGATCCATCTTTTGAGGATGCAACACGATACAGAAGCTTAGTGGGAAAATTACTTTATCTCACTATTACTAGGCTAGATATATCATATGATGTGAGCATAGCTAGTCAACATATGGAGAAATCTCTTTACAGTCATTGGCAGGATGTTCTTTTGATCCTTATGAATGAATCTCCCTCTCCCGGACGTGGACTTTTCTATGTGGTGAATAGGCATGCTAATATCTCCGCCTATGCAGATTCTGACTATGCCAGCTCTCTTGAGGACCGCCGATCCACTATAGGATATGCCATGTTTGTTGGGGATAACATTGTCACTTGGCGAAGCAAGAAGCAGACAGTGGTCTCCAAATCCATTGCGGAAGTAGAATACAGGGAAATGACTCAGGCCACATGTGAGATCACATGGCTTGTTTCTTTCTTAACAGAACTTGGCATGTCAGTCGCCACTCTTGTACCCTTATACTGCGACAACAAGTCTGCTACATACATCGCCACCAATCCAATTTTCCATGAGTGGACAAAACACATTGAAGTTATTTTCCATTTTATTCGTGATGCAGTACGAGGAGGATGAATCAACACTCCATACATCTCCATTGATCTTCAACTTGCAGACATCCTCACAAAGGCTCTTCCAAGGAAGCGCCTCATGTACTTAGTATCCAAGTTGGACATGATCGACGGATATGCTCCAACTTGAGGAGGGGTGTTTAGAATTATTATATTACAATTATGTTTGTAACCCTTCGGGTTCCGTAACCCCTCTAGGGTTTCTCTCTATATAAGAGACCCTAGCCCTATGGAATAGATATCCCATTCGTCTTTCTTCTTCACAACTGTTAATGACCTCAAAAGGTAGGGCCACAAGTGATGTAACAGAAAAGGTAGATCCTAACTGTAATTTCAGAATTGTGGAGAGGCACATGTGTAAAAATCCTTTTCTTGGCCATATCTTGATTTCTGTAAACCATGGTTTCGTCCATCTCATTGACAACCAAACTAATGGAAGGACATAAACGTAAACGATGCAAGAATGTAAGGGTTAAGTGAGATTGCAAAAAATGTAGGGCATAATTGTAATTGTAAAATCTTGTGGGCAAAAATCTAAAAAACCAGTATACTAAACAACTTGAATTAATTGTACTTATAGCTATTGTAAGATCCCTCAGAATATGACCCCACTTTTCCTCAAATTATGACCTAGTCCAATGGCCAATTTATGCAAATGATCACTCCATCTTGTAATATTCGCTGATATCTTTCCAACGAGACCAAGAACACTAAAATTGAAGTTCTATCAGGCTACGACAAATGGATCCAAATCTGAATTTGGGTTGAACCCTATATAAGGGGGGAGTCAAGTGGGGTGAATAGTCAGACCACCTTAGCCATCGCCAGAACTCCTCCCCTTCCACGGAGATGCACCTCTAAAGCGAAATTTCGACCACCGATCGAGGGTCTGAGGACATCATCTCGAAGAGATTGACATGAGGATCATTGTGGTATCATGCAAATTGAGTGAAATGCCGTAGAACTCTCGTTCTGAACGAAGGAAGTTTACGAGGGAATATTCCCGTAGATACAGTTTTAGCCCTCTTTTGTTGTTGGATCCACAAGTTTTTCATACCAAGGATCAGGAATCTTGCATACAACCAGCGAGGGGTGTTGGATTGCATTTGGGTGGGGGATCCCTGATCTGAGTTACATCAATGTCGTCAGCAGACGATTTTCCCATCATATCCTTTCTTTCTATAACACGATGAATATTTAATGCATTATATGGGTAAGGGAGTAGATGCTGCCAAGAGAGGGGCATGCACCATAGGGGCTCCAGGTAGAAACCTAGATGGATGCGACCCCATTATCTGTGTTGGCTGGGAGACATGTAGTACTTGGTGCCTGACGAGTTTCCAGTACTGCTTGATGGAGTTATACCAAGTTGTATGGTTGGTGGTATGTGTTTCGCTTTCTCACTTAGGGTTAACACTTAGATGCTAACCGATGTAGGCCACGTTAATTAGTATCATTGATGGAAGATCTAAGAGAGGAGTCCCAAGATTGTGGTTATCGAAGGAGAATTGTAAGATATTAGTATCTCCTGTATATAAGGAAGAGCAAGGGATAGTCGAGGGGTTTTACGCCAACGGTTTGGGTAATCTTGGTGTTCAGTGCCTTAACTCATGCCCTACACCATCATGGACTTTTAACAAAGGGTAGTGGACTTGAATAATGCATGACGGTCTCACGTGTTGGTAAATATCTTGGTACAAAATCATATTCGATGAATCAATTCAAGACTTGGGTTTGAAAAATGGGATTATATATATGGGATAAAGGAAGCTAATGGACATATTGAGAACTTAGTTAGGATGCTTGTACAATGCCTACAGAGGTACCCCAACCCAAAGATATCTAGTGCCATAATGTCATAGTGTGAGGTCCCTTGTGGATCAAGACCACAAACTACTGACGATGCTTGAATAACAATGACTAATAGAAAGAATTAGAGTGTTGATCTTTTTGTGAAGACATGTTACCTAGTTTTTTTTGCTCAATGCCTTAAGTACCTTGCTTTTGTTGTAGTTTAATTATCATACTGAGCCTTTTCTTATAATGTATACTATTTTCGTGGATCTGACATGTCCGCAGGACAGGAGCAATCACAACAGTTAGTGATTTGTGGTTGGAGTTTTTTTGAAGTAGCCACACCCTTTTTGTGGTACTGATAATGTAACTACTTTTACTGCTTTTGCTTTTACTGTACTTTTGAGAGACATGTTATGATTGTGTATGAACATTTTAGTTAGGGTTTTTATCACTTCTGCCCTTCTTAACTTTTGCAATATCAGCTATGCCCCTCGCTTTTTTGTAATACCAATTGTTCCCCTAGCTTATTACAAAATTCACGGTTTTACCCTTCAGTTAAGGTAAAGTAAGGGCATAACTAATATTAACAAATGGTAGAACTGTGAATTTTGTAAGAAGTCAGGGGCACACCAAATATTACAAAAAGAAAGGCATAACTGATATTGCAAAAGTTAAGGGCACTAGCGGTAAAAATCCTATCAGTGATGCATACATGTATATTTTTGTGGGCATTGAAATGTTACATTGGATATTATGTGAAAATGTGAATGAATGGAAAAGAAAATTTAAATTTTAGTCTTCTGTGTTATTTTCTCATGCTTGCTTGCATTCAATCTAGAACTTACGTGCATGGAAAATGGGTTGCCAAGTATATGAGTCCTGGGGAGGAGGGTGTCCTAACTAGGTACATAAAGGTAATAATCCCAAACCTTGCAATTAATTATATGTCACAAGTCGAAGTTACATTGTTTAAGCATACATACAACTTTAATTGCTTGTACTTGTATAGAAATCATGTAATTATGCATTGCACGCACACATGGCACTACATTCTTCACTATTGTCGTTAACGTAATCACCTCATGCAATCAAACGACCAGACAAGATGAGATAGCAAACCCTCATTTAGAGGTGACTCAAGATGATTGTAAGTGACTACGCGAGATAAATGACCCTTTCATCAAGTTTCTAGGAAGAACCTTGTATTTTCATATGATAAAGGAAAAAGGAAGTCTTCAATCTTTTGTTGAATAAAAGGATAAATATATGGACTCTAATAGGAGAGGAGGACGAAAAGGAATAAGATTAGTTGTTATTTGATAGTGATGGTTGATAGATTTTTAATTTTGTTTTGTACTTATCATATATGTACCCACTTAATGGTCTAGTGATAGTACAATGTATCTATCACATAAAAGACCAGGGTTCAAATCCCACTCTTGCAGGGGTTGCGTTAGGTAATCGACGGCCAGCGTAAAAAATAGTCGAATCTTTCAACATGGATTTGAGCAAGAATCCATGTAGCCGACCCTACTTATAGTGGGAGAAGGCTTATTACATTTTTTACTTATCACATATGACATATTGTTTTTCAACTATTACATTTTGCTTCATTTTGAAGTTGTGGAGGAAGAATAAAGTGACTTGTCTTAATAAAAAAATATAGGATTTATTATATAGTGAAACCCTATAGAACCATAAAAAGGAGAACACGCATGAAGGATCCGAAGGGTTACATGATCCAATAAGTAAAGAGAAATGACTCAAAAGTAACTCTAGAACTCCCCCTCAAATTGGGACATATACATCGATCATGCTCAACTTGGAAATCATCCATGCGAGATGTTTCTTCAATAGTGCCTTTGTGAATATCTATATGCAATCTAAAGATCAGTGGAGATATGAGGAGTGCAGAGATATTTCTATGTTTTAGTATTTCTTCTTATTCTCTATTTATGTTGTCCATAGTATGTAATTTACCCATTGGGACACTCCTCTATATAAGACAGCCATATGGCCTCATGAATCAATATAGAATCATTTTTCCACAAACAAGGTATCAGAGTGACAATCATAGATTGAAGTTCTCATACCCTTAACACCGCCCGGCGCCACCTGCGCGGTCACTGTTGCTCGGAGCAACCTCCATGTAGCTGTACACCGCCACTCTGCCTCCTCGCATATGTTGCTTAGCCCCTATCTCGGTTAGGGATGAACCGTGCGTCACTGATTGTTATAGGGCATCATATTCATGATCGAGTGATCACATACGATCTGATTTTGAGGTTTCCACAGTGATTTCAGATTGATAAATCACCCCATTTGCCATAGGATACACCTCTTATTGATGAAAATGATTGCAGTTTGAGTCTACACCTGCAATCGATTCCCTTTATGTCTGTGTAGACAAGTTTTTCCTTTGATAAGTCCCAGTCTTTGGATTCGACATCATGTCATGAAACAAGGTTGATACGTCCTCCACAGGCACCTTTTGAGGTCTGACGCCAATAGTTAAGATGAATGGACTACAAACTTTAGTTAACGTAGTTCATGATCCTGATGCATTCTACTGTTAAGAAGCATATTCTTACCGATGAGAAGCTGACTGACAAGACTGGGATGAATGCCTCATGGGAGCCCGATGATGCATATGCATGTGTCTAGTTGAATGGTACGTTGACGATAGAGACCGCCAACGATGTTCTACATTAGCCTACTGTCAAGTATATTCTTGTTGCACCTATTCACAAGCAAGAAATGAGATGAAGATCTTGCGGTTACAGCATGACATATTCACTATCAAGCAAATAAGAGGACATCTGCACTCTCTATATAGATCTCTCCGAGGCATGTTTGAGAAGCTTCACAGCTTCATGCCACTTGCAGCTACACTTGTGTAACAGGAGTACATGAATGCCATGATGGTCGGTGTCTTCTTAGCGATACTTGATCCAGTATATGATGCCGCTCGGTCATAGATTCTTACAGATTCTATTATTCCTCCTATAGAAGAGGCATATCGTTGCCTTAGTAGGATCATCGTTCCTTCATCCACTTCTTCGCAGACCTCCTTTACGATGGTTGCATCCCACGATAAAGGAGGTACTTCACGATATAAAAGTCGAGGGTTCCGTGGTCAAGTAGTTGGTCATGGTCCTCATTCTCCATGTACTACTATCACTATCCTGGCCACTCTGAGGATACTTGCTACTCCAAGCATGGTTTTCCAGCCTCTACTCGTGTTGCTGAGCAGAGTGAGATTCCTGTTGCATCTACTTCCAATCAGAGATTTGATGACCTAGTCTTTCACATGAGAGAAATCATGCTTCTTGTTGTGTCTTCCAGGTTCTCGAGTACTTTAGATGTGGCTGCTTCTGCCTCGACTAGTATCCCAGGTAGTGCTTATGCTCTTACCAGTTGTAGTATGCATGATATTATAGAATGGATTATGGATTCAGGTGCCTCTCATCACCTGTGTGGAGATAGAGATAAATTTGCATTATACAGACAGGTAGCTCGTGGCAGATCAATGATCATAGTAGATGTGACTAATTCTCCCATCACTGCACATGGGGAGATCAGTTTGACGCCATTCATGTGCCTTCAAAATATGCTTCATGCATCGAACTTTGCCATGAATTTATTGTCTATTAGTTAGATCACTAAAGATTTACATTGCCATGCTATTTTCGATCCATCTTCCCTTGTATTTCAAGATATAGTTACGGGTAGGGTGATTGGATGTGGCTGTGAGTAAGGAGACCTATATCAACTGATTCATACTCCTCATGTTGGTGCTTTATCTAGTTTTGTAGGATCAGTCTCTCCGTTTATGTAGCATCTATGTTTTGGTCATGTACCCCATCAGAAGATGTGTCATGTGCTTCCTCAGAATTCTCCTCGTTCTACTTTCTGGTGTGAAGCTTGTCAGCTAGGAAAGCACCACTGGTCTTCCTCCCTGGGTTGCCAGGATCATAAAAATAGTTCTCTTTTTGAGTTGATTCATCTGGATATTTGAGGTTCGAGTCTTGTTCCCGACCATCAGGGACACATATTCTATCTAGTTGTTGTTGATGATTTTTCTAGATTGTCATGGATTTTTCTGTTAAATAATAAGTTTGAAGCTGGAAATGTAATTCAGACATTTATTAATGAAATAAAGAATATCTTTTCTGCTACTGTCAAATTTGTTCGCACTGACAAGGCCCTTGAGTTATGTACCTTACAACTTTCACACTTCTTTCGATCATTTGGTATTTGACATCAGACATCATGTGCCTACACATCCCAGCAGAATGATGCTATTCAACGTAAACACCATCATTTACTTGATGTCGCACGAACTCTTCTGATTCATAGTCATGCTCCTCACTTCGTTTGGGGTGATGATGTACTCACCATGGAAGGTCGTATCGGCGATATATCGGCGATATATTGCTGATATATCGGTATCAAAAGGTTGGGGGTATCGAAATTGGATTGTATATCTTTTTACAGAGATATCGGCGATATATCGCCGATATATCGACGATATATCGCCGATATATCGACGATATATCGCCGATATATCGACGATATATCGCAGTATCGGCTCATATCGGTCAGAAATGAGTGGATTCAGTACAAAAAATACAAGATATCGACCGATATCGCCGATATTTCGTCGATATCCCTATATATGAATGTTATTAACTTATTATTCATGCAAGCTTGATCCCACTACCTATCTAGCTACACCTAGTATTAAAACAATATATGATTTATATACTTTGTTCCGGGTCGGGGGCGCTGCCCCCGCACCCCCGCAAGTGGGGGCCAACCTAGGCCCCCCTAGCTCCCCCAGGCTCGCTGACCGGTACTGGTAGGGTATGGTGCGACAGGAGGGTGCATACATTGGTTCTTCAACTTGGTGTATATTTACAAGTTATTTCATGTGTAAAACTTGAATGAAATCCATTTCCAATATCTATAAGTCAATTCTTCAAAAAAACCTGTACGTCACAAATCAACATTAATATCGATATGTTTGAAATTATCGATATATGCAATATAAGCTTTATAAATGATCGATATGTGTGATCTAAAAGTATATTTATAAGTTATTTAGTGATCTAAGAACTTGGAGAAACTCCATTTTCAATATATATATATATATATAGTTCAACAACTAACAATACAACCGTATCGATATATGCAATATAAGGTTCATAGATGATCGATATGTGTTATCTAAGAGAGTAAGAGTACATATGTAAATTATTTAGTGATCAAAGTACTTGGATGAGCTCCATTTTCAATATATATATAGTATGTCAACAACTAACAATATCAGCGATATGTTCGATATGACCAATATGTGCACTATAAGGATCATAGTCCTCATAAATGATCTATATGTATTTTATAGGTGTATATTTGTATTATTTCATGTTATAAGAACTTGAATGAAATACATTTCCAATATTTACAAGTCAAGAATCAATATTAATATCGATATGTTCGATATGACCGATATGTGCGATACCGATATGTGCGATATATGGTCTATAAATGGACCGATATGTGTGATATGTGTGTATTTGTACGTTATTTGTTGTTTTAATATCTTGGATGACCTTAATTTCTGAAAAAATGCCAAAATATTGGCTTTTTTGCGCCATTTTCGACATTTCCACCGATATCATCGATATATCGTCGATATATTCCGATATATCCATTTCCGGACGGACCGAAACGATATCGATATCGATACGGCCTTCCATGGTACTCACTGCTTGCTATCTTGTCAATTACATGCTTTCCATTGTCTTGGGTGAGAAGATCCCTTTCTCAATTACATTTCTCGAGAAGGATCGGTTCTCTCTCACTCCTCATGTATTTGGCTCTGTAGAGTTTGTACATCAATCGTTACATGACCTTGACAAGCTTACCCTCAGAGCCGTCAAGTGTTTTTTATAGGGTATTCCAAGACACACAAGGGATAATGGTGTTACGATTATGTTCTTCAGAAGTATTACATCAACGTTGATGTCGCCTTCTTTGAGTATGATGTGCTTCTCCCCTGCAGATGAGAAATTCACTCCATCGGATTATGGAGAGGAGGTTTACATGTTTCCATCTCTACATACTTCACTGTCATCACCACATGTTCTAATACCACCTACGGCTAATCCACCGCTATCAAAAACTCATTCTAGTCCCATATCTCGGTTCTTCCCACGCTTCTACATCCGCAGGTCATCTACTGCTCCTGGGCCTCTTCCATCATCCAGCACACCTCAGGTAAGTTCTGATCACAATATTTCTACTGATGACAATGGTGACTTGTCTCTACACCAAGTTACAATATAGTATGAGAAGGTTCATTCCCATGCGTAATGATCTTCATTTTATCCTCGTACTGCATCTCGAATGAAGTGATAGTCAACTTCAATGTACTTTGTTCGCTCATAAACAATGTATGTAGCAGACTTTTTGTCACAATATAAAGGTACATGAGTAGTAATAGGAAGTCCAGGCTCTTGTAGGAAAGAGACAAGCCAGGTAATCTCACAAGTGGCTTGAGCCATCGCCTTCTGCTTTTGCACCATATTCAGAAAACATTGTATGCCTCTGCACTAGATCTAGAAACCACTATCTGCTTCTTGCTTTGCCATGTAACAAGGTTGCTACCAACAAAGATAACGCAACTAGTAGTGGACCATCGGTCCTTAGGAGAACGAGCATAATCGGCATCCGTATAAACAATGATATTAGTGTGGCCAATAATCCTATAGAAGAGGCCACGCCTTGGAGATTCCTTCAAATACAAAGAATACATATAACATCCTGCCAATAATTATAGAGAGGTCTTTCCATGTGATAATGAGCTAGACTCATAACAAACGATATATTTGGCCTAGTAATAGTGAGATAGAGTAGTCTTCCCACTAGGCTTCTATATCGTGTGGTATCCTCAAATTCGGGATGAATAGATGTAGAGTTCTTTTATCGTTTTGTTGGGATGCCAAATGGTTTGCATCCAAGTAGGCCAGCCTCTGTAAGAATATCTAAGCAATACTTCCTCTGTGACAGACGTAATCCCTTTGTAGTACGTATCACTTCAATGACAAGAAAGTGTCTGACTTGACCAAGGTCTTGATGATAAACACATTTTGAAGGAATGATTTGGTCTCAAGAATGCATGCTTTTTAATCACTAGTAACAATCATGTTATCAACATAGATGGCCGATATAATCATGCCAGTGGACCGTGTTTGGCAAAGACATAATGGTCAGATGTCGTCCTACGGAAACCAAGAGAGTTGATCTCAATAGTAAGATTGTAAAATCAAGATAGTGGAATCTGCTTTAGGACATAAAAGACCTTACGAAGTCGGCACACATGCTCTCCCTTGACTGAGTGACCCGATGGTTGCATGATATAAACCTCCTCGTCAAGGTTATCATAGAGAAAGGCATTCTTGACATCAAGCTGAAATATGGGTCAATTCTTGTTAGCAACGACAAAAATAATAGTTTGAATAGATCCCATTTTGTCCACTGAGTGAAGCCCTTTGCTACAAACCTGACCTTCTACTTATCAATAGAACCATCGGGTGACTGCTTAGTCGTGAAGACCCATCGACATGCCACATGCTCAATACCAAGAGGACACAACAAAAGCAACCACCTATTCCTACATGTTAGTGCATCTATCTCTTCATCCTTGACCTTTTTCCAACCATGGTACTGCAATGCACTGTGATAATCTCAAGGAATAGAAATAACCATTGTAGAGAGAGATACTATTATCTGTTATGTACCTTTTCGTAATTTCTTATTGTTCTCTAGACTACTATGTATTTTACCCGTGAGGTCTCTCCCTATATAAGAGAGCCTAGGGCTCCCTTGAATAACAGATTACTTGTTTTTCCCACCATGGTATCAGAGCCAAAACCCTAAGGCTCTCCCCGCCACAGCCCCCCCTCCTCGCCTCCGCCTCTCCGGCCCCCGCCCTCGACCCCTGCCTTCGGCCCCCGATCTCAGCCTCGGCACCGGCCCCCGCCTCCTCGCCTCCCATGCCGGTCCCGACCCCCGCCTTCCGTGCCGGTCCCGGCACCCGCCTGCGAGCCGCGCACCGCCTCCATCTTTCCGGCTTCACCCTATCCGGTGCCCGCTCCTTGTGGCCTCCGTCGTAGCAACCTCTTTCGTCAGATCCATGGATTTGGGTGTGTAACGTCTACATACGCACTCAAATCCTATGCAGTCTGTGTAGACACCTGGTTTTTGTCTACAAACCCTAGTTCTTCGTCTCCGACGCTATGTCAGAATCCAAGGTTGATATGCCCTCCATAGGCGCGTTCAAAGGTCCCACGCCAATAGTGAAGATGGATGGGACGAACTATGAGCTCAAGGCGATGCAGTTCATGAGCCTAATGAAGTTAAATGGTAAGAAGCATATTCTTACCGAGGAAGAGCCGGCAGAGAAGACAGGGATATATGCCTCGTGCGAGGCTGATGATTCGTATGCCAAGGTTTGGCTGTCAGGCACACTGTCGATGGAGATTGCCAATGATGTTCTCCATCAGCCCACTGCCAAGGCAATGTGGGATATTCTGGCTGCAACGTATTCCCAAGTGCGGAATGAGACCAAGATGTTACAGCTTCAGCATGATATATTCACGATGAAGCAGAACGGCAGACCACTTCACTCCTTGTACACGTCCCTGAGAGAGATGTTTGAGAAGTTATACAGTACCATTCCACGCACAGCGACTCCTGAGCAGCAGAAGACATTTCGGAATGCCACCATGGTGGACGTTCTACTTGCAGCCCTAGATCCTGAGTACGAGGCCGCTCGCTCTTAGATTTTGGCCGATGCAGTTATTCCTCCAATGGAGGATGTTTACAAGAGGCTCAGTCGCATATCAGTTTCTTCCAGCTCATCTACTCCACCTCCATTGGCGATGGCAGTATCGCGTGGGAGAGGTGGTCAGCTTTCTAGTCGTGAACGTGGAACCCGTGGTAGGGGTGGTCGCTTTCGTCAGCCATGTTCATACTGTCACTGCACATGCCACTCGGAGGATACATGCTACTCTAAGAATGGGTTCCCATCATCGGCGTATGTAGCCGAGCATAGTGTTCAGAAAGGCGGCCCAGGCGGCCGCATATGCGGCCGCATATGCGTATTCGGTGACTGAACCGAACCGCATATGCAATATGCGGTACATATGCGGTTTTGGCGAGTATGCGGCCGAGTAAACCGCATATGCGACCGCATACTCAGCTGCCTATTGGATAGACCCTCTCCATTAAGGCTTCATCTATAGTTGATGTTGTTGTTGCCCTGCCCTTCAGAGTCATAAAAAAATAAATGTTGTTAAATATTTAATTAAATTGATTATAGAAATGCTTTTATACAGCTGCTGCTGTAAAAAAATATTTTTTTATTTTTATTTAATTACAACTGACAACTATTTATGGAAAGGTTTTTTATTTAATTTCTTCAAATGCCATTTCCTGTCTTTGCATTTGCTTAATTTGAATTCATTTAGTTTTAGAATCCAATACATCTTCTGTCATGAAAAATATATTTGAGTCGTTTGCTTTCTTCATCATTACTTTTCTCAATTGTTCATATATTCTGCAATCAAAATTTTGTTAAATCCCCTAGCTAGTTACCATCTCATTAATGCTTGTTCTTCTCAAAAAATCTCATTAACGCTTGATAAAAGGGAATCCCATTATTTAATCATTGAACACAATCTAATTTCATTTATTTATAGTTAATTCCTATAGAAAAATAAAAATGTTTCTAATAGGAATTGATTTATTATTGTTTTATCTCATAATTTTTTTTCTTATTATAATCATTTTAACAATAAGTATGCCAACTAATTTCACCTTCGAATTTTTGTTATGAATTACTCTTTTATTTAAATGGGCATTTTTTCGAAATGTTTTGCTTGAAATCATGTCGTACTAAAAAGTCTATGCATATATTTCGTCTATTGTTATTTATTCAAAACATAAATCTCTAATATTTGAATTTAAGCTATTATTTTAATTATTTTTAAAATAAAATAATACAAAACGCATAATCCGCATATACTTCCGCATATCCGCTTACTCGCTTCAGACCGCCTGACCGAACGAATACCGCATACCGACTTTCTGAACCTTGGTCGAGCATGCTCTGCCCCAGTCAGCATCCAATGCAGACAATCGTTTCGAGGAGCTTGTGGCACGTCTACGTGATATTATGCCACAATCATCTGTTGATTCTCCTGGTGGACCTTCCGATGTTACTGCTACAGCTTCTGCTAGTTCCTCTGTTGCTGCTACTTCCTCAAGTAGTGCTACTGCATTTACGTCTTATCATGATATATCTGATTGGATTATAAATTCTGGTGCCACACATCATCTCTGCCGAGATCGAGAGAAACTTGAGTCCTACAGGGACATTTCCCATGGCCGTTCAGTACAGATCGCAGACGGTACTCATTCCCCCCTTGTTGGACAGGGGGAGGTCTTCTTATATCCTTCTATGAGTCCACAGAATGTTCTCCATACTCCTCAGTTCTCCATGAATCTGTTGTCTATTAGTCGGATTATGAAGGATTTGCATTGTCGTGCTATATTTGACCCATCTTCTCTTATTTTTCAGGACATACTAATGGGCAGGGTGATTGGTTGTGGCTCTGAGCAGAATGGTCTGTATCGACTGGTCCGGAATTCTTATGTTGGTGTCTCTTCTCATTCCGCTTGACCAGTATCTCCGTACATCTGGCATCTTCGCATTGATCATCTCCCGCTCCAGAAAATGCGACATATTCTGCCTCAGATCTCTCTCAGTTCTTCCTTTCGCTGTGAAGCGTGTCAGTTGGGAAAGCATCATCGGTCTAGCTTTCCTAGTCGTCAGAGTTGGAGCAGTAGCTCCCCGTTCGAGTTGTTTCACATTAATATTTGGGGCCCGAGTCGTGTACTCGATAATCAGGGACACAGGTTCTATCTAGTTGTAATGGATGATTTCTCTCGTGTATCTTGGGTCTTTCTTTTAAAGAATAAATCTGAAGCAGGAGATATGATTAAAAATTTGATTAATGAAGTGCAGAATGTCTTTTCTTCTACAGTAAAATATGTTCGTACAGATAATGCTCTAGAATTCTGCACACGGTATCTCTCTCAGTTTCTCTTGTCGAAGGGCATTATTCACCAAACTACTTGTGCTTACACATCTCAGCAGAATGGCGTGGCAGAAAGAAAGCACCGTCACCTTCTTGACATTACTCGAACTCTCCTTATTCAGAGTTGTGCTCCTATCTCTTTCTGGGGGGATGCTGTTCTTACATCTTGCTACCTGGTCAATCGTATGTCGTCATCTGTCCTTGGTGAGAAAATTCCTCTTTCTTTAATTTTCCCTGATAAGGAATTATTCTCACTTACTCCTCGTGTCTTTGGTACTGTTGCATTTGTTCATCTCCTAACTCCTGGACTTGACAAACTCTCTCCTAGAGCTGTCAAGTGTGTCTTTGTTGGTTACTCTCGGACTCAGAAGGGCTATCGATGTTATGACCCAGTCAACAAGAAATACTTTGTCAGTGCTGATGTCACGTTCTTCGAGTTTGTTATGTATTTTCCCTGCAGGTGACAGACGGGTACCATCCACTACTAATGATGATGTCTATGTCCCTCCACCTGGGAGTTCACCTAAGTCCACTCCTGCTCCAGTTCCCACGTCATCTTCACCAACACCACCTCCATAACCTCCTATTCCACCTTTACCAAAATTCTATACACGTCGGTCAGGTCCTGCTCAGGCTACACGTCAGACATCTATCATGCCTCAGGTATGTTCAGATGGCATTACTACTGACGGGTCAGATATGGTACATGTGCAGGATTCTTCATTGCAGGAGGAGACTATACCATCCAGTGCACTGGACGATGACCTTGATATTCCTATTGCTATCAGGAAGCAAAAGCGGACGTATGCATCTTATCCCTTTGCTTCCCAGGTGTCCTTTCATCGCCTAACAGGCGACTTTCAGAGGTTTACTGCAGCTGTCTTCTGTGGACATACCACAGACCTATCAGGAAGATATGAAGATTGATTACTGGCGAATGGCTATGGAAGACAAGATGCATTCCTTAAAGTCTCTTGGCACATGGAGCTTGGTTATTGCTCCTCCTGATGCATCCATTGTTAGTTGTAAATGGGTATTCACAGTTAAATACCACGCTGATGGCAGTCTGGATCGATACAAGGCACGATTGGTCACGCGAGGTTTCACACAAACCTATGGCGTGGACTATATGGATACTTTTTCTCCGGTGGCCCGTCACTCTACTCTTCGCATTCTCTTATCAGTTGTTGTGGTACGTGACTGGACTATATCTCAACTTGATGTCAAGAATGCCTTCTTGTATGGAGATCTGCAGGAGGAAGTCTACATGCAGCAGCCACCGGGGTTCACTGTTGAGGGGGAGAAGCATATGGTGTGTAGACTTCACAAGGCAATTTATGGCCTCAAACAGAGTCCAAGGGCGTGGTTCCAGAAGCTTTCCCATATGATTGAACGACAGGGGTTCAAAAGTTCCAATGCAGACCACTCAGTGTTTATTCAGAAGTCTTCTGCAGGTACGGTTGTCATCATGGTCTATGTGGATGATATTCTGGTTACAGGAGATGATGTTCAGGGAATAGAAAGGGCAAAAGCATTTCTCGGCTGTTAGTTCATCACGAAGGATCTTGGAACCCTAAGATACTTTCTGGGGTTGGAATTTGCCAGGAATGCACAGGGTCTGGTCATGACCCAAAGGAAGTACATTACAGATTTTTTGACTGAAACATGCATGGTTGGATGTATACCGTCGAGTATTCCCATGGATCCAAGCATGAAGCTGTATGATGATGACACTGCTGAAGTAGACAAGAGGAGATATAGAGAAATGGTAGGCAAGCTCCTTTATATTACCATAACTCGACCCGATATTGCCTTTTCAGTAAGCCGGGTTAGTCAATTTATGGAGCAGCCAAGACAAGTTCATATGGATGCCATATACATGATACTGAGGTATCTAAAGTCTTCTCCAGGTTCAGGGTTTCTATTTCGAAAGGACACATATTTATCTATTTCAGCATGTGCAGATGCCAATTATGTAGGATGCCCTAAGGATCGAAAGTCGACCTCAGGACTTGTCGTTTTTATTAGGAGCTCACTAGTTTCTTGGAAAAGCAAGAAACAAACTGTTGTGGCAAGGTCTAGTGCTGAATTTGAATATAGGGCCATGGCACAAGCAAGCACGGAGATGATGTGGGTTCGATCTGTGCTAGAGGATTTACATGTAGCCGTACCTTTACCTATGCAGCTTCAGTGTGACAATCAGGCAGCATTGTTTTATTGCCAACAATCCAGCAGTCCATGAAAGAACAAAGCATATTGAAGTTGACTGCCACTACACTAGAGACTTGATCCAGAGAGGCTTGATATCTACCTCTCACGTGAGCTCAGGGGATCAGACTGCTGATGTACTCACCAAGCCATTGCTCAGAGGACCTTTTCAGAGATGTTCTTCCAAGCTGAGCATGATAGACATCTATGCTCCACCTTGAGGGGGAGTGTAGAGACAGATACTATTATATGTTATGTACCTTTTCGTAATGTCTTATTGTTCTCTGGACTACTATGTATTTTACCCGTGAGGTCTCTCCCTATATAAGAGAGCCTAGGGTTCCTTTGAATAACAGATTACTTGTTTTTCCCAACAAACATTATATCATCTGTAAAAATTATCTGTTACAATTGGATAAAGTGTTAGAGGAAGTAAAATGTGACACGGAATATATAGTAAGTTGCCTTTTCTATTGCTGCAGAGCTACATGGAGTTTTGATACAACATTTGGGGTAATGGTGGGACACTCAAAGAGGGCACATCATTTTGCAAAGAAGGCATAGCCAATGGTATATGATCAGAAGAAGTTGTGCGTTTTCACTTGTAGGCAAAGGGTGGAGGAGGTAGGTCTGAAGGTATGTCACTAATAGACAGAGTAAAGAAGCTAGTCAATTCAAAGAAGATGATGTCACTGAAGGAAAACATAATGGCTTGGGGCGACCATTTGTCAGCAGTATGGAAGTTATGAACGAAGGTAATGCAACTAAAAATTCTCAATGCCAGTAAGAATGGTACGTCACTGGGATATAATAGGGATAACATAGTTTCCCCCCTCTCGGACAGCCGATGGAACCCTGTTTATGAGATGAGTGGCAGTAAGAATGGCATCCCTCTAGTAAGTCTTGGGAACCTTCATGTGAGTGAGTAACGATCATGTTATATGAAGGAGGTGTTGAAGTTTCCTTTCTGCTGCCCCATTTTACTGGGACGTATACAAACAAGAGGTTTGTTAACACAACAGACAATCCAATCGATACATTCATCAAGGCAGTTCTCGAGAGAAAGTTCATAAGTTGCTCCAGCTTGCTCAATGTCAAATGTTGGCAGTACAATAATCCCGTGGAGGGAAAAGATGCGGTGGAGTCTAGCTGTTTTTATTCTGTTATCTAAGGATTCAATTCAATGAGGAGATTATTGGTAATGCCTTGAATCCTTCCACCCTATTCGGAAATGTGTCTTATTTGTATTAAGTTGTCTTTTTTTTAGGCTCTGTATTAAGTTATCTTGTATTTATATTGGAATTTGGATCGTGTTACTATTGAAATGGATGCCAATTATATTAGTATTTGGATCCTATATGTACTGAAATTAGGAGCATCCATCAACTAGGGGGGAGGGGGGCGTCCTATGTACTTCACTTCTTCCACTATATTGAGAGAGATCCACCGCCGCCGTCAAGGATGTAATCTAATCAAGGATAAACCATATAAATCATGTGTTGTGGTTGTTTTGTTGCTTGCTTATCTGCGTTTAATATGTGCCCCACACGGCGCTTCCACTATGCACAACAACAAGTATACGCAATCATGTCTGGAAAACAATTGGAGTCGGATATGTTTGTGTCTACTCTTGATTCTATTACCTTAGATTCTTGGAGACCAACTATTTGTACACTCATATCTGGAAATCCATCGGAATGCTGAAATGTTATTTCCATATTGATTATTACACTGTGATGGCATTAGATAATGACAGTTTGTCTCTGTAGCTGTTATCTCTGAGCACATGCGCACATGCTGTGTGGGCAGCTTGCAGATATAATTAACATCATGTGACAACATTCTAATGACAACTATGGAAAATTCTGAAAGGACTAGTTCCAGTTTTTATGCCTGATACGTATTATCATCGTAAATATTTGCTTTATTCAAAATAATCAAGTAAAATTTTACTGTTTATGCATTTTAGGGGTTACAGCTAAAGTTAGTAGTTTATAGATTCAATCATGTAGGCACACATGTTCATGGTGTGTATGTAGGTAATAAACGTGTACATATATCTATGAACGCACATATGTATTATTTATCTGTGTACTTAGGTATGTGCATGCTGAGTGTGTACGAATTGTACAGAGGTACCTATGCATGTGTTTGTGCATGCCTACGTACGTGTAATTAAGTATATACATGTACTACCTACATACTAAATAAATATGCATGCATGTGTGCACGCACACGTGCATGCCTCTTTTGTATGTGACAGAAAAATCAAAGTATGCTGATCATGCAACAGTTGCAATGTATATTAACTTTTTTAGCTTTATGACCATTGGCTATAGTCATATTTAATAACATTAACTTTAGCATGTGTAGAACAGCGATGAACCATTTCTGCTAGTAAGTGAAACCACATATTATAAGTCGTGCAACTCATAAGGTCACACTAAGCACAAACCTCCTCAAAAACACATATTACAGTGCTTCCTCCGAATGCAAAGTACCCAAACTGCAAAAAGTGGAAGTTTTAATTAGTTGCTGGCAGTAAAAAATGAATTCTTCTCCATCAAAAGGGTAGAGTAAACATCTTCTTAATGTTTGACAATGGCAATTAACAATGATGGCTAAAGCAATGTCTTCTATAAAGCATTTGATTTGGAGGTAATAGTGCACAAACCTCATCGCCTTTTTGTACATGATCACCCTTCTTCTTTAAAAACGTTATGCTTCCAACCATTGTCGCTCCAATAGCAACAAAAGCAACCTGGTTCACGAAGTACCCATAATTTCAAATCTTAAATTTACCTCAATCCAGATTTTCTAATAGGGTAGGCAACTGCTATCTGCAATAGGCGCTATTAATTATCAAAGGAAATGAATTTGCTGGCTTGATAATTGTTGTAGCTTGAGATCTTATCATAACAAAAGTTCATTGGTTTCAAAATGAAAAGCTCAAGGATATGATCTGCGTAGCTGATTAATTGCTCAGTAGAATTTGGTGTAAAAACCAGCCCATCTATCAACTGATAATTTATACATTAGCTTGAGATCTTAGCATAACAAAAGTCCATTGGTTTCAAAATGAAAAGCTCAGGCATATGATCTGCGTAGCTGATTAATTGCTCAGTAGAATTTGTTGTAAAAACCAGCCCATCTATCAACTGACAATTTATACATGGAACATTATCACTTTTATTGTATTAGACTTTCAATGAAGCATTTGACATTCAGTTATATGTAGAACAATTCTTTCTCTCTGACCAAGTAGTCGAGTCACGGCCATTGCGGAGGCTGGTCGTTGCGCGGACGTTGCGGAAGCCCGAGTCTTATGGGAGACTATAACCACTGGTCATGGGGGGGGACTGACGACGCGAGCACGTTCACGCCCTATAAATACCTCTTTCGGGAGGGAAACAGATTAGAGCAATGGATCCATACTCGCTAACCGGGAGCCCCCTCCCTCTTCCACCCCAAATCTCATCTTTATCTCGTTCTCCCTCTCGTTCTCTCTAAACACATGAGACTAATGCGTACCTCGACGATCAGCAACTGGTATCAGAGCTCGTAATAGATCTTGCCCTCCGCGCATCGACGCATCTCTGCCCCTCTGTAGCAGCGCGAAGTATACATCCGAGGCGGCGGCTGCTCCTTCCTGTACGAAGGGAAAAAACCCTAAGGTCCGCAGATCCAATGTGACAAGCAAGACTATTGCCATTGAGGTGGGAAAAATTGAGTACCTTAATGGTACTAATTATGAGTTGTGGAGTAGAAAGATCTATTCTGGTCTGTTATATGATAGCATACACTCCATCGTATACAAACCCAACCCAACCTTATCTAAAAATCCAACCATGGAGGAAATTAGGTCCCTTGAATAGTGGGAGAAAACAGATAATAGGGCTACAAGCTTCATGCTGACCCACATGGATTTGAACCTGATTCGGGTCTTTGAGACCTACAAATCATCTTACGAGCTCTGGACCGCGGTCAAGGAGAAATATCACTCCAAGTCGGAGCGTCCAACTTCTTCTACACCAGTACAACTCGATGTAGAATGAAGGAATCTGAAAGCGTCCTCGAGCACATGAACAAGATGATCATGTTAGCCAAGGATCTTACAGATGCTGATTGTGTGATTCCGAAAAGGATGCAGATCGCAACCATACTAGGAAGTCTCCCACTGTCATTCGACATGGTTGCCACATCTCTGCGGACGAATGACAACATTAAGTCCGTGACGGACCTATCTGCACAGCTGGTAATTGAACATGACCTCTTTAAGTAAAGATCGAAAGCTGAGATCTTTGAAGTCGAGGAAGAAGAATAAGCGAATGTCGTGCACACGAAGAAAATGTTGGACCCCTCCAAGGTGAATTTCAAGGGAAAGAGTGGAAAATACCCACGTGGCTTTTACTACGGTTGCGGCAAATATGGCCATTTCAAGGTAAATTGTCCCAACAAAAAAAAAGTCAGGAAATTCTAAAATGCTTGAAAACAAAGACAAAAAGAAAATGGAATTTGCGACTTGTGGAATGCAACTCCGTCATCACAATAGTGACGAATGGTGGATCGACTCTGGAGCAATCAGATACATCGCAAAGATGAAGGAGGACCTAGTGGACTTCAAGGAGCTGAGCAAAGGAGAACATGGGATCTTCATGGGAAACAACACCTACCTGGACGTAGAAGGTGTTAGAATATACAAACTTGACCTAAGAGATATCATTATGGTACTAAATGATGTACTATATGCCCTAGGGATACATCAGATACTGATCTCTGTCCCAGTGCTACTCAAGAAGGATTTCGAAGTCCAATTTCATAATAAGCATTTATCTATAAGCAAGAATAAGAATGTCTATTCGATGGGAAAGTTTGTCCTCGAGCATGATCCGTTCTGCCTTCCTGTAATAAGCCCTAGTGAATCGATGAATGTTTCTTCTGAGTATTTCTAGTGTTGTTTGTCCGATTATGACTTGTGGCACATGAGACTGGGTCATCCAGGAAATTCTAAGATGGATCAAATAATGAAGGTAAATCTATTGCCTAAGATCACATGTGCAAGGACATTGCCCTGCGAACACTGTCTGAGCAGTAAAATAACAAGAAGACCCTTTCTCAACTGAAATTCGGTCAACAAAGTTACTAGGCTTGATCCATTCGAACATATGTGGACCACTAAACGTCAACACATATAGAAATAAAGAATACTTTATAACATTCATTGATGATTACTCAAAGTTCCCCTATGTCTATCTCTTAGGAAGAAAGTCGGAAGTACTTGAAACATTTAAGAGATATAAGACGAAAGTGGAGGCAAGATTGAGAAAACCAATCAAGACCCTTAGGACAGATAGATGTGTGGAATATACCTCAAAGGAGTTTGAGGATTACTACATTCAGTCAGGTATTTGTAGGCAGACTATAATGCCATATACACCACAGCAGAAAGATGTAGCAGAAAGAAAGAATCGAATCTTGATAAATGCAGTAAAGTGTATGCTTTCACATTCAGGACTTTCCAAAAAATTCTGGGAAGAGGTATTCTCGACTGCAAACTATATACAGAACATGATTCCCACCAAGTCCATAGAATCAAAGCTATATGAAATATGGAATGGCAGAAAGCCCAAGTTGGGCCATCTCCGAAAATGGAGATCTGTTGCATATGTTCTGGTACCGAGTCAGCTTAAGAATAAGCTAGACTTCATGATATTAAAGTGAAGTTTGTTGGATATAGTGAGAATTCTAGAGGATATAGATTCTTCCATGAAACTAAAGGTCTGATCGAAAGTCGTGACGCTACTTTCCTTGAAATTCATCAAAAAAAGAGCATGAAGTAAAGGAATCAGATCCTTTGTTTGTCCTACAAGATAATGAAGATGACTTGACCATTAGACAAGAACTTATGGATGATATCGATCATCTAAACATAGAGCATGAATCTATAGAACATGATGATCCTTTAAAGGAAGTGGGTGGACCCACACAACCCACGAGTATAATCAGCAACAAGAGACCCAGAACACGGCCCACATGCATGGAAGATTATCATTTTTATGGATACCATGTGTCATCTTACACAGTGGACGAGGGTGTCGTGGATTGTACAGATTATATATCCTTTGATAAAGCTATGGCTTCTTCTGAGTCAGAATCATGGGCGGCCGCCACAAGGGATGAGTTGGACTCAATCGAGCGAAACGATATATAGGAACTATGTGATTTGCCAGAAGGTAGGCAATCCATAGGATGTAAGTGGATATTCAAGAATAAGTACCAAGTTGATGGTACTGTTGACAAATACAAAGCCAGATTAGTTGCCAAGAATTATATTCAACAAGTTGGAATAGATTTCCAAGAAGCCTACTCTCCAGTGGCTAAGTTTGCATCCATTTGGATGATCTTAGCCATAATCGCATATAGATTTGAAATTGTTCCAAATGGATGTGAAGACGGTCTTCCTTAATGGAGATTTAAAGGAGGAGATTTATATGCGACAACCTGATGGCTCTCAGGTTGAAGGTCAGGAGAAAATGGTTTACAAGTTAAGAAAGTCACTATATGGCTTGAAGCCGTCTTCATGGCAATGATATCTCAAATTTCATGAGAAAGTTATCCAATTTAGATTTATTGCCAATAAATTTGATAACTGTGTGTATGTCATGAAGAGTGAGAGCATGTTTGCAATCATGTCATTGTATGTGGATGGCATTCTGCTTACAGGTAATGACATATAAATGCTCAATGAAATCAAACAAAAATTGAGCAATGAATTTGAGATGAAGGACATGGACGAAGCATCCTATGTTCTTGGAATACAAATAACAAGAGATAGTGACTCAAGGACATTGAGTCTTAGTCAGGAAAGATATTTGCATATTATATTAAGGAGATTTCTAATGCATAATAGCATTCCATCTCCAACACCACCTGTGATGGGAAAGAGACTCAGTAAGAGTCAGTATCCTGGAAAGGGGCAGAAACCTTAAAATGTACCATATACACAAGTGGTGAGAAGTCTAATGTATACAATGATGTGTACTCGACCTGACTTAGCCTATCCAGTAAGCTTAATCAGTAGATATCAAAGTAATCCTGATCCATCATATTGGGAAGCTGTAAAGAGGATCCTTCGATATCTGAAAAGGATGGTACATCTGAAACTAGTGTATCAAACAGAATCGCTTGACGTGGTAGGATACTCTGATGCCGATTTCGGAGGGGCTGTGGATGATAGAAAATCCACATCGGGTTACATGTTTATGTTTGGTGGTGCAATCGTTTATTGGGGTAGCAAGAAACAAGGTTGTATATTTGGGCAAACACAAGAGGCTGAGTACATTGCATGTAGCATGACCACCACTCATGCTGTGTGGATCAGACATTTTCTAGAGAATCTAAACCTCGAATTGGTCAAAGGACCAATTGAAATGTATTGTGACAATCAAGCTGCGATAAGCTAGATCAATAGTGGGACTAATAGTTCAAAAGGAAAACACATCGAGATCCAATATCACTATATACAAGATATAGTGGAGAAATAAGAAATCACGGTAACCTACATACCTACCAGTGACATGTTGGTTGATTCGCTAACCAAGGGAATAGTAGCAGTAACATACATTAAACATGTTGGTTTAGTGGGGCTAAGAATACATGAGATAAGGAAGAGATCTTCGTGAATAATGAACCTCAATATACAACAACAACAAAGCCTTTTTCCACAATTAAGTAGGGTCGGCTACATGGATTCTTCGCCTCCATTCAGATCTATCTTGGGCCAATCCCGAGCTTATATCAATAATGAACCTCAATATAGATATCTTTATTCATAACCCAAATAGTGGGAGTGGAATTTATCTTGACCACTTTGGTCAAGTGGGAGATGTAGAACGGTTCTTTCTCTCTGACTAATTAGTCGAGTCACGGCCGTTACGGAGGTCGATGGTTGCGCGGACGTCGCGGAGGGTCGAGTCTCATGGGAGACTATAACCACTGGGCGTGGGGGAGGGGGCGGACGACGCGAACACGTTCATGCCCTATAAGTACCTCTTTCAGGAGGGGAACAGATTAGAGCAGCGGATCCCATGGAAGGCCGTATCCCGATATATCGACGATATATCGGCGATATATCTGTATCGACAGGTCACCGATATATCGCCGATATGTCTGATATCGGGTATCGACAGGCAAAAAAGGCGAGCTGAATCCCGATGTCGGCGATATGGCGTCGATATATCGGCGATATATCGGTATCGACATGGTACCGATATCGATACTGATATCGATATGTCCTTCCATGCCGGATCCATACCCGTCAACCGGGAGCCCCCTCCGTCTTCCAGCCCAAATCTCATCTTTTTCTCGTTCTCCCTAAACACATGAGACCAAGGCATACCTCAACAATCTGCAACATTATAGACTTCTTATAACATTTTGTCTCGTTGGTAGTAAATATTTAAACGAAGTTTACTCTATATTTACAAGCATACGAGACCAACCCGAAAACTATGAATAATATCTTTTGATGGTTACAACATGAGTTCAACACCAAATAATAAGACTTTTTTTTTGAAAGAACTAAGCTGGAATTGTTTTTAATCCTGTTGCATATCATCAAAATAGATTTATGTTGAAAAAGATCCGACTGTTTTGAGGCAAATTCCTGAATAGTGTTCTTAAAAAGAACAATATATAGGAATTTGTCTCTTTTGCGCTAGTTATCGTCTACCCGACGCACAACTCTCATTCACTCGGGCTTGGGACCGACCATGACTGAGTTACTGTTCTATCAATCAAAATACCTGCCAAAAACTAACCCCATGATACGTGACATTATTCTCTGGCATGTCCAAAAAGGTGTAGATGCTTTTCTGAGTAACTAGTGAAGGAACTAATAGAAGCCACATATAATTAACTGTTAAGAGAAAATGGGGTTTTTAAATGATCAAATAGCACTGCCTATTTGATTAATGTTGGGAAAATAAGAAGACTTTTTTATTCCATCCGCCCTAGGCTCTCTTATATAGGAGAGCAGCCTGTGGGTAAAATACATAAAGAGTCCAACAGAAAATAAAAATATAAGAAAAATACAGAAGTGAATAATATATCTCTGCACTCCCCCTCAAGGTGGAGCATAGATATCAATCATGCTCAGCTTGGACGAACACTTCTGGAACGGCCCTCGAAGTAACGCCGTGGTAAAAATATCTGTTGTCTGATCCTCCGAGCTAACATGGGATGTAACAATAAATCCCTTCTGAATCATGTCACGTATGAAGTGACAATCAACCTCAATGTGCTTGGTTCGTTCATGAAATGTTGGATTATTTGCAATGAATAGAGTCGCCTGATTGTCACATTCCAGAGCCATAGGAAGCGAGACTTCTACATATAGATCTGCAAGTACAACTTTTACCCACATCATTTCTGTACTGACCTGGGCCATAGCCCTATATTCAGACTCAGCACTGGACCTTGCTACAACCGTTTGCTTCTTGCTTCTCCATGAGACTAGAGAATCTCCAACATTCTACACTACAGATTCTCCTAGCGATTGCAATGGTATGTGACTGGTCGTTGTTCCAACTAGATGTTAAAAATGCTTTCTTGTATGGTGATCCTTCAAGAAGAAATCTACATGCAGCAGCCTCCGAGGTTTGCTGCTGAGGGGGAGTATCAGCAGGCGTGTAGACTCCATAAGGCAATATATAGCCTTAACAAATCCCAAGAGCTGGGTTTCATAAGCTCTCAGATTCGTTTGAGAAGCAGGGGTTCAGAAGGTCGAATGCAGGTCATTCTCTCTTTGTACAGAAAAACCTCCAAAGGTTCAGTGGCTATTATGGTATATGTTGATGATTATTGGTTACAGGTGATGATAGCCAAGAGATAAAATGGGCAAAAGAATTTCTGAGTCCATAATCCACTCTAAAGTATCTACTTCACTACTGCTAGTGAATGCATAGGTGCTACCTGATGTACTGGTGGATGCAGATACGGAGGCAGCAACGTCGGCGTGACTCTCAGAAGTAGGTGTTGATGCAACAGGACCAGATAGAGGAATAATGTCCCTCAGACGAGCTACAAGATCATCAAATCGCTGATCCATAGATGATGCGACTGGGGGCTCGATCTGTTCAGCGACTCGTGCAGAAGCTGGGAATCCATGCTTAGAATAGCATGTGTCTTCAGTATGTCCAGAATGATGGCAAAACGTACATGATGGCCGAACACGACCTCCTCTATCATGAGGTCCACGGCCACGGAACTGATGATGACCTCCTCGACCTCGATTTGCTGCCATGACTGAGGTTGTCGGATTCGTAGCAGACGAGGGAACAGTGATCCGACTCAACCTATGAAATGCCTCCTCCATAGGAGGAATAGTAGAGTCCGCCAAGATCTGGGAACATGCTACCTCGTACTCAGGATAAAGGGCAGCAAGAAAAACACCCACCATAGGCATAGTGGCATTTCGATAAATCTTCTGTTGTTCTGGAGTGGCTGTGAGAGGCATGAAGCTATAAAGCTTCTCAAACATTCCACGTAAAGACGCGTACAAAGAGTGTAGAGGTCGTCCATTCTGCTTGTTAGTAAATATGTCATGCTAGAGTTGCAGAATCTTTGTCTCATTCTTGGCTTGAGAATATGTAGCAGCCAAAATATCCCACATTACTTTTACAGTGGGATGATGAAGAATATCATTGGTAATCTCAATTGCCAGGGTTCCAGATAGCCAAACCTTGGCGTATGCATGATATGCCTCCCATGAGGCATTGACCCCAGTCTTCTCAGCGGGCTCTTCTTCAGTAAGAATGTGTTTCTTAGCGATTGAATTCATCATACTCATGAACTGCATTGCCCACAGTTCATAATTTGAACCATCCATCTTCACAATCGGCGTTGGACCTTTGAAGGCGCCTATAGATGGTATGTCTGCCTTGCTCTCTGACATAGTGATTACAGAAGACTAGGGTAGTAGACTGAAGGTATGATCGTCTACACAAACATTAAAGGGTTTAGTTGCATGTGTAGACTCAAGCAACCAAACCCATTACTTTGGAGAAGCACGCGCAGAACGAGTTCTGAGGTCGCGTACACGCACTTGACTTAGGGTTTTGCGTGCACGAAGTCAAGACCTTTAGAAGGTCACGCGCAGGGGACGCACGCTGAGCACGTGAAGATAGCGAAGATCGCGCACACAGATCTCACGCACGCACAGGGGCACGATCTTGCGCGTACACAGATCGTCACCTGCGCACACGCACAGGGGCAGCCAAGGAGGAGCGCACGCACAGGAGCGCCGATCGTCACCTGCGCGCGCGCACGCACAACGTCGATCGCCGCATGCAAGTGCGCAATACGCACAACACGTGAAGCGCGGAGGCGCGTGAGATCGACGGCGACGGCGAAGGGGAGGCGTTGAGACCGGAGGCGGCGCGTGGAGGCGCGAGGAAGACGCGCGGAGAAGGCCCGCGATGCAGGAGGGCGCAGAGGCTCGAAGGTGGGGCTAAGGTTAGGGTTTGGCTCGAGAACTCCGGTGTAGGACCGTCGCTCTGATACCATGTTGGGAAATAAGAAGACTTGTTTATTCCATCCGCCCTAGGCTCTCTTATATAGGAGAGCAACCTATGGGTAAAATACATAAAGAGTCCAACAGAAAATAAAAATACAAGAAAAATACAGAAGTGAATAATATATCTCTACAATTAAGATATGCCACACATTGAAAAACTTCATCTCCTCAAAGATTTGTACTATAGTCTGTGTACAATAATATGACAAGAAAATGACACTAGAAAACACATGATTGTTCAGATAAGAGCAGATTAAAAGCCAAATGACAAATCATCAACATTATTTGAGTTATCTAACATAAGCTAGATCTGGGAGAGATGTCAAAGCAATTCAAAGGGAAAATAACAATGAACCAACCTTCCCAAAGTTTTGGGTCGAGATAATAGCAACAGTACGTTTATTTTCAGTGAAAACATTACAGTACTTGCTATTAACAGCAATTGGATTTACCTACAAAATTGAAAATGTTTTCCATTATAAAAGGAAAATATGATGCTCAAAGAATTGAAAAAAATTAATTCAAAATTACTGTATATAAGCATCCTGGAATCTCCACAAATTGCTCGATTATTCCCGATACAGGAAAGTGAAATCGATGGTAATCCTGTTATGCATAAAATGTGGCTTGAGAAAAGAGCTACTCAAATTCAATAAAAACATTTAAAAAGAGAGAAATGCGAAATACCTGAGGTGCCAGCCGAAATATTACTAATGATCCATTTCCAAAGTTACCACAAGAGGTAGCTTCACCCAAGAGACCTTGTAGAGAAAATTTGCGACCCTGAACAAAGCCAAATATTCAAACCAGGATGAATAAATTAGAAGAACCATTTGACTATTTCGGGAAGCAATGTTGAGTGAAAATAGTTAAACAAATAATTAAACTGGGTTGTGCCGTTTGTTAAATTGTAAATGGATGCTCATACATCTCTCCCACAGACATATACTTTATTTCAGCTCTGTGAAAACACATGAATGATCAAAACGCTCAAACAAAAGGATTTTTTGTTGAATTTCCTTCTTGAGTGAAGAGAAAAACCACGTGAGGGAAATGCCCTAGCCCACACAGGCGCCTAGGATCTTCATCTGTTCTACTTAATAGTCAATGATAAGGTGTGTGCAATACTTATAGGGGTGAAGGGTTGAACAGATCCCACCCAATATCGATTTAACCTGAACACGCTCAACACTCCCCTATAGTTGGATTTAGATGTCCATCGGGCCAATTACCCACATCCATCACGGGCTATGAGAATGCCTTCTGCAAAAAAATCTGCCACAAGTTTTTCAGATTTAATGAAAGGAAGACAAAGCTATCTTGTATCGACCATCTCCTGAAGAAAATCGTGGATGAAAGATGCTCTGGTTGACACAACCATCTAGGATTTTCTTATATTTCACTTAACAATCAACAGAACTATGTACAACAACTGTATGGGGCAATGCATAAATGTATCCATGAATTCCACACCAAATATCTAAACCAAACACAACACTTAACAAGTTGCACATCAATTTACGTTCAATTCATAGATCTGGAAGTCTCGGGTTTTTCCTTCATGTAACTTCTCGAAGGATCTGTACATAATCGTCCAGGGTTTTCCCTCAATATTATCAATAAAATTACTCCTGATTGAAAGCTCATGAATATCTTACACAAACACTTGCATAAATATGCATCTTCCTTTGCAAGGGAAAGCATTCTCCAAAGGGATGTTGCATTTAAAATAATGGGAGATGCATGCTTGGAAATGTGAAAATTAATTTTGCAAATGCATGAACATGTTTTTTTAATAAGACATGTCTGCCTTTAAGACGACACATGTAAAATAGTTCACATGAACGCATAATCATTGTGCGCAGCCACCTTGTGCGCCATCTTAATAAAAGGTTGTAACAAATTAATGAGACTTCTATAGCTTTAAGTTGGTATTTAAAATGAATTTAAAATCAAACATTCTAGAACCATTTTGTTACTAGTTACCCCAATCGAACTAATGAAGTGTAGAAAGACAATAATAACTTGTATTATGAAAGGACCATAGGGCTCTCTTACAAAGAGAGGAAAACCTTAGAAGGCAAATTACATAGTAGAGATGAATGAAACACAAAATATATAATAAATTATAAAAAACTGACAAAGCCTTCTCTCACTATAAGTAGGGTTGGTTACATGGATTGTTGCCCAAATACATGTCGAAACATTCGACTATTTTTTAAGCTGGTTGTCGACTACCTAACGAAACCCCCACAAAGGGGGATTTGAAGGCACATTGCACTACTACCAGACCATTTAAGTGGGTAAAATACATAATAAATAAGGAAAAATAATCATATCTCTTAATACTCCCCCTTAAGGTAGAGCATAGATGCCAATCATACTCAACTTGGAACATCTCTGAAATGGCCCTTTGGCGAGAGCCTTAGTGAAAACATCTGGTGTATGTTCTCCTCAACTGACGTGGGAAGTAACGATAAAACCATTCTAAATCATGTTATAAGTATGATGAAAATCTACTTCGATGTGTTTTATCCTCTCATGGAAGGCATGGTTGTTGCCAATGAAAGAGTAGTTGGATTATCACATTGCAAATGCATAGGAAGACGCACTTCAATAGTTAAGTCTGTCATAACGGATGTGGCCCACATCATCTCAGTGCTCCCCTACACCATGGCTCAGTACTCTGACTCAACACTAAACCTAGCAACCACGATATGCTTCTTGCTCTTTCATGACACCAAAGAGCTCCCTATAAATACTGTGAAGGCGGATGTAAATTTCCTGTCCTTGTGGCATCTTGCATAGTCTGCATTTGTACATGTTGTGAAGGTAAGGTATGCCAATCTGCTAAAAACAATCACGTACCCGGAGAAGACTTCAGATACCTCATGATCATGTGAACCACATCCATGTGGGCTTGTCTCGGCTGCTTCATAAACAGGTTGACTTTGTTAACAACAAAAGAGATATCTAGCCAAGTAATAGTCACATAGAGGAGTTTCCCACAAACTCCATGCATCTCCGCTTACCAACTCCTATGTATCATCATCATATAGCTTTATGCTAGGATCCACGGGATTGGTGGCAGGTTTGCAATATGCAATGCTTGTCTCTGAGAGGAGATCTGTAAGATACTTCCTCTGGGTCATTACAAGACCCCGCTGGTTCTTGGCAAAATCAAGCTTCAGGAAGAATCGTAACATGCCAAGGTCCATTGTGATAAACTACTGTCCAAGTAACACCTTAGATGCATTAATACCATCTACATCATCTCTAGTAATAATGATATCGTCAATATAAACCAGAATGATAACGATACCTCTCTAAATCCACTGAATAAACAATGATTAATCTGCAATCGATATTGTAAAGCCATGTTGCCCTATCAAGTTTGAGCATAGCCTCAAATTTCAGCAAAATTCGGTCGAATTTCTGTCGAATATTGATATCCATTCGAAATCGAAATTCGACCGAAATGACCGAAATATGGGGGTTGTAGTACAAAAAATAACCGAAATGACCGTAATTCCGGTCGAAATTCCACCGAAATTCTGTTTTGGTCGATACCGAAATGGTGATCGAAACCAACATTTAGGGCCTTGAGTTTGAGAACTTTTGGAATTATGCCTTGGGACTTGGCTTAAGGCCATAGAAAGCCTTATGAAGTCTGCACAACGAACCCGGATAGTTGCTGCATATAGATCTCCTCCTACAGATCACCATATAGAAAGGCATTCTTCACATCCACTTGAGATAGTGATCAGTCTTATACCACTACAATGGAGATGAGGATCCAAAGGATAGAATGATGTGCCACTAGAGCAAGGTTCAGAAATGCGGTATGCGGTACTCGTTCGGTCATGCGATCTAAAAAGAGCAAGCGAATATACGGAGGAGTATGAGGAAGTATATGTGGTTTCTGTAGTTTATAATATTTTAATTTAAAATATATAAATTAAACAATAAAAATGTGATTATATAAAAATTTGATTGTCTAACAAGATCAAAAATAAAAAAAATCAAATAAGATAATATAATCAAGAAGATATATATGCATGATATTATAAATTGATTATTTTTTAGTGTGTATTTTGTATTTAATGCATATATATACATATGCAAATTTAGATTCAACAGAGAACACACGAATTCTAAGAAAACCTTTAATGTATATATAGATCCTATAGATAACAAAAGCTAAAGAGTAATCATAGGTATACAAATCACACACCCAAAATTATACGCATATATGCATCTCCAAAGGACAAAATATGTTGACATAAAATATAGGGGAAATTGTATTTGCATATAAAACTTATTAGAAGCACAAAAATGTAAAGTGACAGATTGTTAGTTAATTATTATATGTTAATTTGAAGAATTAAAATAAATTTCATTCAATTGAAAATTCAAAAATCAGTAAACAAGTTATTCATAATTGTTGGGAACAATGAGAAAAAAATAGATATGAGAAAAAATACCCTAGATTATATGCCCAAATGCAACATATACGAGAATAATGAAAAGATGCATCAATGTAAATGTTAGTATAAGAGTTGATTGGGAAAAAAATCGAGTTAATGTGTCATCAACATGTCATGAAACATGAATCCTATCAGATATGCGCATAAGCGGCCGCGTATGCGGCCGCATGGACCGCATTTCCGAACACTGCACTGGAGAGAACGTGTCCTGATAGTCCGCCCCATAATTCTGGATGAGCTCATAAGCCACAAACCTAGCTTTATAGCGATCAATATAGCCATTTGAATGATGCATTATTGTAAACAAGCATTTACATCCAACCATGGATGCCCTTGTCAGGGTAGTAACCAAGCTCCATGTGCCACAAGACTGGAGTGTTGTCATCTCCTCCTCCATAGCAAGACGCCACTAACTGTCTCCTGACATGTCCGTGGGATCTCCATTGCTGAGAGACCCACGACAAACCTCCTAAAATCCACTAAATGTTGCCCCAAAGAAACATGTGTAATGAGAGGATATATAGAACACGTAGACCTCCAGTTCCAAAGAGCAATGGATTGATCCAAATTATCTGACTGATATGCAACCTAAGGAGTTATTTGCTCAACATGTAAAGTGACTTGTGGTACAAACAAATCACTACTGCCATAAGTAGAAACCAAGTGCTTAAAATTTAAATGGGATATGCCGGATGATAAGGAAGGCACATGCACTGATGTGCATGGGGTACAGTCGAAAGTTTGCCAGTATAAAAGTGAGGCAAACACTGACGCACAGGAATAGGTGTAGGCACCACAGGAGTAGGTGGAGACATATAGGAGTAGGTGGAGGCACAATAGGAGGAGGTTGAGATGGTGGAACAAAGGGTAGAGGTGGTGATGGTGTAGGAGGGCTGTAAACCTCCTCACCAGACTCAGATGGGGTCATCCTATCACCTTTGGGGAAAAATACACGACTGACTAAAAAAAGATGGCATTAGCATTCACGTAGTATTTTCGTCTAACATGATCAAAGCACCATTACCTCTTTTGGGTTCAGAAGTAGCTCGCAAAGACACACTTGACAACTCTAGGAGAAAGCTTGTCATGAACAAGAGCCAGAAACTGAAAAAAAGCCATTGAGCTAAACACGAGGTGTTAAAGAGAAAAGATCCTTATGAACGCAATAAAAAAGGGGACCTTTTCTCCTACAACAGAGGATGATGTCTGGTTGTCCAGGTAGCAAACAGTAAGAATTGCATCACCAGAAAGAGTGGGGAGCATGGTTCATAATAAGGAGGAACCCGGTAACATCAAGAAGATAACAATGTTTGCGTTCAACAATATTTTTTTACTGAGAAGATTACATATAAGAGATTCAATGTATAATGGCAAGGGACCTGAAGAACTGAGAAAGTTGTATAATACATAACTCGAAGGCATTATCATAGACAACATGTTTAATAATAGCAAAAAAGTATTCTTTAATTTATGAATGAAAGAAATAGACCTAGCATCATGCTTATTTTTAAATAAAACCACATTAACGTCTCAAAAAATCATCAACAGCTACAAGATTGAACACGTACATCCTAATGGTTAGGAACAAACCGAGACCCCATATATCAAAATGGACCAACTCAAATAAAGTATCGTTACTACGACCCTGACGAGTCGGAAAACTAGATCGATGATGCTTCCCAAGCTGACAAGCCTTGCCCTAAAAGGTGGATTGAGATGGCATCTATGGGAGGACTCGACACATTTTCTGCACAGGAAGGAGGCCGAACCAAAGATGCCATGTGTAAGGAGAGATTGGCCGGGTGGGAATAGAAGAAGCACCAGTATAGGGAGACTAGACTAGTTTGTAGAGATCCCCTTGCTCACGACCACATCCAATCACCATGTCATGTGTATATCTTTAAATGCAAGAGTAGAGAGGTCAAATATGGCACGATAATGCAAATCCATGGTGATTTGACTAATGGAAAATAAATTCATGGAAAAATAAGGTGCATGAAGTGTGTTCTGCAAGTACAGATGGTGTCAACCAAATCTCCCCATGTCCTGTAACTGGAGAATGTGTCCTACCTGCAATAAGAACTAATCTTCTAGGATGAATTGATCAGTAAGAAGAGAGTTGACCTTTGTCTCTAAAGAGATGATGATAGGCATCTGATTCTATGATCCACTCAGAGATCTCTGCGTGTAACAACTACTAAGAGCATATGTTATATCCAAAGTACTAACAGAAGCTAAGGAAGCTTTGTCTAACGAGCCTAAACGAGCACAAGAAGGTCCGACATCAAGAATCATGATCTCCCTCAGATGGGGGACTAGATCATCCAATTTCTACTCAGAAGAAGTGTCTCAACTTGCTTTATAACACGGGCAGATGCCAGATTACCATGCTTCTAATAGAAGATATCCTTAGAGTGACCAGAGCGGTGACAGTAAGTGCAAGGTTGACATTGATGCCCATCTCTCTAGCATGAGCACTATGTTCCATGAATTGAGAAGAGCCTCCTCTACCACGAGATGTGCAAAATACGATGATATCTGAGTAGAGGCTTAAAAAGGGATTATAATCCTGCGAAATTTGATGAATTCTTCCTCCATGGGAGGTATGGAAGCGCATACAAGTAACTAAATCTGTGTGGCATCATACTCAAGGTTACGAACCGCCAAAAATACTCCAACCATGGTGGTGTTTCTGTACACGTTCTACTGCTCTAGAGATGTTGTCGGAAGCATGAAGCTATGAATCTTATCAAACATGCCCCTAAGAGACGAATAGAAAGTATGAAGAGGGAGGTCATTCTACTTGGTCGTGAAGATGTCATACTAGAGTTGTATATCTTCATCTCATGTTGCGCTTGAGAATAAGTGATAGCGAGGATGTCTTACATTGCCTTGACAGTGGGATGATGCATGATATCATAGTTTATCTCCATGGTGAGATTACATGATAGCCAAACACGTATGTACGCGTCATCTTGCTCCCTAAAGGCATTAACCCCAATCTTGTTGGTCAATTCATACTGTGTCAGAACGTCTTCTTCTGATTGTATTGCATAAGGCTCATAAGCTGAATGGCCCATAACTCACAATTGATCACATCCATCTCCACAATGTGTGTTGGATCTTTGAAGGTGCCTGAAGATGATAGGTTAACCTTGTTCTCTGACATGATGATGGGAAAGGAATATACTAGAGTTGTAGACTGATAAGAATGCGTGTACACAATAAAAATACATGGAATTGATTGTGAGTGCAGACTCATGTCATACCTATTCCCATCAACCAGGGCATGCTTTAGGGCTGGTGGGGTGATTTATAGGTCAGAAATCACCCTCTAACCATCAAAATCAGACCGCTCACGAGTCTCATATGCATAAAACCGTCGAGGGGGGAAGATTAAAGGATGAGGTGTGGACGCAACGCAGCATGGGCTAAGGGTGGCGTTGGTGGGGTCTAGGAGATGTTAAAGGGGTCGTGGGGCCTAGAGGCCCCGCCAAGAGTCCCTAGGTGGTGATGGGAAGGGTCGTTAGGGGCTCAACAAGGGGCTATTGCACGGTGGTTGGTGGTCACTGGGTGGTGATGGGACTTGACAGTGAGGGCGATGCAGATAGTAGGGGAGGGTAGGTGGGTATGGAGAGGGATCTAGGATTTCAGCGCTTTGGCCTAGAACTATCGCTCTGATACCATGTGGAAAGAGAATAATATCTTGTATTATGAAAGGGTCATAGGGCTCTCTTATATAGACACTAGAGAGAAACCCTGGAGGGAAAATTACATAATAGAGACGAAAGAAACATAAATACATTATAGATACGGAAAGATAAATATATCTCTGTACATGAATATTGATTAAAAAAATCTATGCACTACATTCTAGAACTATATAGTTAAAGTTTAGTTTATTTTTCTGTATCTTTTATTTATTATTCTTTTTCGTTTGTCTACCATATGTAATATGCCCATAGACCTCTCCCTATATAAGAGAGTCTAGGGCTCCAAGAATAAACACAACTCTTATTTTTCCTAACATAGTATCAGAGCGGCAGTCCTAGGCCGAAGTTCTCGTACCAAACCCTAAACCTAGCCGTCCACCACCAAGCCTCGCGCGTGGCCCCGCCCCTTCAGCACCACCCTTCGACGCCAATCCTGCGGCCCCTTCGGTCTCGCCCTTCGGCCCCGTGAGCGCCGCCTCTCCTTTCGGCCCTCTTAGGCCTTGCATGCTGCTCTACACCCTAGGGTTCGGTCAACCCTAGGGTATTCGTCATCTACCTAAAGAGACTTTCGCCCGCGTCTCCACGTTAATGGGTTTGGTTGTGTGAGGTCTACACATGCAACCAAACCTCCTTATGTCAGTGTAGACCAAAGATTATCTTGTCTACAACCCTGATTCTCTCCAGTCACAATGTCAGAAAGCAAGATCGAGGTCCCCACTACAGACGCCTTCAAGGGTCATGTGCCTATTGTGAAGATGGATGGATCCAACTACGAGTTATGAGCCATGCAGTTCATGAGCCTAATGAAGTCAATGGGTAAGAAACATATTCTTACCGAGGATGAGCCAGAGGAGAAAACATGGTTGTTTGCCTCATGGAAGGCTGATAACGCATATGCTCAGGTCTGGTTGTCTGGTACTTTGATTCCAAACATTGCTAATGATATATTGCATCAACCTACTACCAAAGCCATGTGGGCCATTCTTGCTGCCATGTATTCTCAAGCCAAGAATGAGACAAAAATCCTACAGCTTCAGCATGAATGGTCGACCCTGCATGCTCACTACACTGCATTGAGGGGAATGTTTGAGAGGCTTCACAACTTCATGCCTCTCACGGGTACTCCATAACAATTGAAGACATATCAAAATGCGACGATGGTGGGTCTTTCTAGCCTCACTTGACTCACAGTATGAAGCTGTCTCTTCTCAGATTCTGGTCGATGCTACCATTCCTCCCATGGAGGAGAACTTTCGTCGATTGAGCCGAATCAGTATCTCAAGCCCTACTACTATACCTAATTCTTCTGCTATGGCAGCTGTCACACCCCCAAATTCCGTGATTGAGAATGATCGTGCAGACCCGATAGCGGATGCTCGAGAATGATCGATGGAGCTGGACCTCAGGAGTCCGAAAATGCGTGGATATCAGGGAGGTTATCCACGAGAGTCTGGAGGCTCTACCGTATGTGATGGAGAAGCGTCACACAGGACATTGGCTCGGTAGTAGAGTGTCGTGGTACTTGTAGCAGTGCGAGAACATCGAGTACAGACAGCAGTGCAAGACATGACAGTGGATGCACGTAGTGGTACATACGCGAGCGCAGAAGGGTGGTACGTAGTGAAGCAGTACGTATTGAGGAGTAATGCGGTATGGTCACAGAGACATACGCACGAAGGCGCACGGTATCGGTATTGATGAGTGCGGTCCAAGGAGGCATGGAGCGTTGCAGGTGCTGAGTATGGCATTGTCGAGCATGCTCGGTAGTACACGTACGAGAGTGGTCTGGAGGCCACGATAGCGAACTTCTGGAGGACTTCCCCTTAACATAAAGAACGCTAAGGAAGGATTTACCGCACGAGGGTCTGGAGGCCGCGGGTTCCCTTTGGTACAAGACCAAGTGTTCGGTGGCACTTGGTGAATTATGGCAAAGCTGCATCAGCAAGTATTGAAGCGCGAGTGTGCTGATGACTGGGCGGTTGACTGGACGTCAACCATGCAAGAAGACGAAAGGACAACAAGGGAGTCGAAGAGACGAGTAGACGAAGAGTTGCTGAGGAACGCGAAGGGTTGCCGAAGAACTCGAAGGGTCTCTTATGTCTTTATGTATCATTATTATAGATGTAATAATGAGTGTCCCTTGGGTTGCCTTGAGTCTTGTATATAAAAAGAGGTGGTGGCTCATTTGTAAACACAGTGTAAAGAGTACACAGAGTGTCCACCCACTCCAGAGATAGTTCCCTTTCTAATAAAGAGAAGAGATTTGTGCCCGTACTTTTGTGATCGTGTGGTTGCGTTCTTGAGCGTTCTTGAGCGAGTTCTTGAGATTGTTCCTGAACGATCCATAGAGTCGAGCTTCTGCTTGTGTTTGAGCGCCAGTGCGTTAGCAAGCAGGAGTATCGATAAGAGTTGGAGCGCGTCCGTGACCGTTCTACTCGGAAAGGCTGGTTAGCCACGGGTTAGCTAACGCCGCACAGGATCGGTTAGATCTTGAAGACGATACCATTCGTTGGTACGAAGTGGTATCAGAACTTGGTTGGTATCAAGAAAAGCAGGCAAAGCTACGAGCGACTGTCGGTGCAGTCGATCGCGGAAACAGGGGGATACTTGTTGGTGCAAGTACATCTTCAATCAGCGGAGCGAAGATGGTTGGTGTTACCGATCGCGTAGCAGCACTGGAGCAGACGATGGCAGAAGGGGGTCCACTCTTGGGACTCATTCCCATCGCATCGCTGCCTTGGAGGATCGTTCTTTAGAAGGATCATATGTTGGGGACGAGACCCAACGCTCGGCGGAGCAGATCAAGTCCTTGGAGGACAAACTAGAGACGTTAACACGATAATGGAGAGTCTACGCAGGGAGATCTCCCTCATCAAGAAGGCATTGGCGAACAACGGGAGCCCCATGGAGGTGCAGCGACGCGAGGTACCTGAACCCAAATCCTTCACAGGTACGCGGAGTACCAAGGATTTGGAGAACTTCCTATGTGATATGGAAGTTTGCTTCGAGGCGACCAAGACGACGGAAGCCGAGAAGGTCGGTTTGGCATCGATGTACATGTCGAGTGACACGAAGCTATGATGGAGGAGCCGTGCAGTAGATATGGCGAGACCGAAGATATCCAGGTGGGATGATCTAGTCACGAAACTGAAGGCACAATTCCTGTCGAAGAACACTGCGTGGATTGCACGGGAGGCTCTTCGACGCCTGAAGCAGACATGCACAGTTCGTGAGTACGTGAAGCAGTTCATGTCTTTGCTGCTGGACATCAAGGGGATGTCCGAAGAGGATAAACTGTTCAACTTTACGATTGGGTTGCAGAGCTGAGTGCAAGCTGAACTGCGGAGGCAGGGAGTGAAGGACCTAACTTCAGCAATCGTGGTGGCAGATGCGTTGGTTGATTATGGGGCCAACCAAGTCACGAGGCTGAAGAGAAGGGGTTCACCAGCAAGCCGAGGGCGCGGTCGAAGGACAAGGGCAAAGACGTTGCACATGATCCACCACTGGAGGAACGAGAGTACTCCAAGAGAAGGGAGCAACCCAAGAGCAAGGGATGCTTCATTATGCGACGGACCGCATCTGACGCGGGAGTGCCCAAAGAAGGAGAAGTTGAACTCTCTTCGTGCGGACGAGGAGGAAGAAGAACGTGATGTACTCTTGGGAGCAATAGGTGTTATGCGCAAGGTATGCCTCACCACACTTCGAGATGGAGCTTTGAATTCGGTGGAGGGAGGGAACTCCACAACAAAGAGCTTAGGAGGCGCCAAGGCTCGATCGAGGACGCACAGAAGTGCGCAGGTGCATGCTGAGCACCAACATGTGTACAGGAGGCACATAACCAAAGCCACGGATAGGAGAACATCCGTGCACGAGAAGACAAGGCAGAGCGCTGGAGGGAGATGCAGCATGGACAACGAGTTACACGTCCATGGGGGTGGAGTGGTGACGAACCACATCACCAACGATCTTGCAGGAGGCAAGATACCGAAGACGCTCGAAGCGCAGGAGGTGCTCATTTCCCAGGATGTAGAGACGTCCACAGGGAACGATAAAGATCGTCAACGAGCAAGCGTGGAGGTGAGAACTCCACATGTGGAGCTGGAGTTGCCACAAACCAGTGATGGAGATGGTGTATCCATGAGGGATACACCGAAAATGGGAGCTGATGAGGAAGCTCCACTTTTCACGATGAAGACCAAGTCATGGAGGGACATGGTTCGTGAGAAGACTAGGTGCAGGAAGGGAAGCGGCGCAAGGCATCACCACCCTTCCAATTGAGCCGCATAAGGAGGTGTGTAGCGGATGGAGGATCGTGACGAGACGCTAGCTGAAGAGGGAATGCTCGATTGAGGACAACCGATTCTTCATGTGGGGGAGGCTTGTCACACCCTCAAATTCCGTGATCGAGAATGATCGTGTAGACCCAGTAACGGATGCTCGAGAATGATCGATGGAGCTGGACTTCAGGAGGAGTTCGAAAATACGTGGATATCAGGGAGGTTATCCACGAGAGTCTGGAGGTTCTAGCGTACGTGATGGAGAAGTGTTACACAGGACACTGGCTCGGTAGCAGAGTGCCGTGGTGTTTGTAGCAGTGCGAGCACAGCGAGTACAGACAACAGTGCAAGACGTGATAGTGGATGCACGTAGTGGTACATACGCGAGCGCAGAAGGGTGGTACATAGTAAAGCAGTATGCATTGAGGAGCGATGCAATACGATCACAGAGGCGTACGCACGAAGGCGCACGATATCGGTATTGATGCGTGGCGGTCCAAGGAGGCATGGTGCGTTGCAAGTGTTGAGTACGAGCATTGTCGAGCATGCTCGGTAGTACACGTACGAGAGTGGTCTGGAGGGCACGATAGCGAAGTTCTGGAGGACTTCCCCTTAGCATACAAAACGCTAAGGAAGGGTTTACCGCACGAGGGTCTGGAGGCCGTGGGTTCCCTTTGGCACAAGACCAAGTGTTCGGTCGCACTTGGTGAATTATGGCAAAGCTGCATCAGCAAGCATTGGAGCGCGAGGGTGCTGATGACTGGGCGGTTGACTGGATGTCAACCGTGCAGGAAGATGAAAGGACAACAAGGGAGTCGAAGAGACGAGCAGACGAAGAGTTGCTGAGGAATGCGAAGGGTTGCCGAAGACTCGAAGGGTCTCTTGTGTCTTTATGTATCATTATTGTAGATGTAATAATGAGTGTCCCTTGGGTTGCCTTGAGTCTTGTATATAAGGAAAGGTGGTGGCTCATTTGTAAACACAATGTACACACAGTGTAAAGAGTACACAGAGTGTCCACCCACTCCAAGGATAGTTCCCCTTCTAATAAAGAGAAGAGCTTTGTGCACATACTTTTGTGATCGTGTGGTTGCATTCTTGAGCGTTCTTGAGCGAGTTCTTGAGATTGTTCCTGAACGATCCATAGAGTCGAGCTTCTGCTTGTGTCTAAGCGCCGGTGTGTTAGCAAGCAGGAGTATCGAGAAGAGTTGGAGCGCGTCCGTGACCGTTCTACTCGGGAAGGCTGGTTAGCTACGGGTTAGCTAACGCCGCACAGGATCGGTCGAAATTGATAGTGGATTTTGACCTTGTGACAACAGCCTCTAGAGGAAGAGGTAATACATCTCATTTTCGTGGACGAGGATCACATGGTAGGGTTGGTCGTGGTCGTGGATTACAGTGCACTTATTGCCGGATTAGTCATACAGAAGACACATGCTACTCTAACCATGGTTTCCCAGCCTCTGCCCGTACAGCAGAACAAATACAACATCATGGTGCTACGTCAGCGTCGGATTCACGATATGATGACCTAGTGTCTCGTCTATGTGATATTATGCCACGAGCCAGTACTCCTCCACCAGATTCAGAGAGCAGCATGGATGTTGCTGCTACTGCAAAAGCTAGTTCCTTAAGTAGTGCCCATACTTCTGCTTTCTACCAGAATGGGTTGTAGATTCAGGTGCCACACATCATTTATGTGGAGATAGACACCAACTCACATCCTACAGGGAAGTTTCCCCAGGAAGGACCGCCGTCATAGCAGATGGGACTCATTCTCCCATTACAGGACAGGGACAGATCGCCGTAACATCCTCTATGCAATTGCAGAATGTGCTCCATGCTCCAAATTTCTCAATGAATTTACTGTCAATTAGTCAGATTACTAAGGATCTACATTGTCGAGTGATATTTGACCCATCATCTCTTGTGTTTCAGGACATCCTCACGGGCAACGTGATTGGACATGGCCGTGAGCAAGGCGGGCTGTATCAACTAGTCCATACACCTTACACCGGAGCATCATCCCACTCCACTGGACCTGTCTCACCTTACCTATGGAATCTGCGCTTTGGTCATCTTCTGTTTCAGAACTGCGTCAAGTTCTCCCTCAAATCTCACCCCGCTCATCGTTCGATTGTGAAGCTTGTTAGTTAGGGAAGCATCATCGGTTTGTCTTCCTTAGTCGTCAGAGTCGGAGTAGTAGCTCTCCATTTGAGTTTTTTTCATATTGATATTTGGGGTCCAAGTTGTATTCCAGATCATCGGGGATACATGTTCTATTTAGTTGTTGTGGATGATTTTAGTCGTTTGTCTTGGGTTTTTTTGTTAACGAATAAATCTGAAGCGGGCATCACTATTATGAACTTTATTAAAGAAGTGCAGAATGTGTTCTCTGTTTCTGTCAAGAATGTGAGAACTGATAATGCCCTTGAATTCTGTACTAGAACATTATCTCATTTTCTTTCATCACATGGCATTCTTCATCAAACGTCCTGTGCCTACACATCCCAACAGAATGGTATCGCGGAAAGAAAACACCGCCATCTTCTTGATGTCAGTCGTACGCTTCTTATCCAGAGTTGTGCTCCTCACTCGTTCTGGGGTGATGCAGTGCATGTTATCTCATTAACCGCATGCCCTCGTCTATGTTGGGGGAGAAGATACCTTTCTCCCTCGTTTTTCCCAACAAGGAGTTGTTTTCCCTAACTCCACGTATCTTTGGGTCTGTGGCATTCGTTCACCAGTTGTCTCTAGGGGTTGACAAGCTCTCTCCTAGGGCTGTCAATTTGTTTTTTTCGGGTATTACATGACTCAAAAGGAGTATCGTTGCTATGATCCATTACGTCGAAGATATTATGTCAGTGCAGATGTCACGTTTTTTGAGTCAGTCATGTTTTTTCTCTCCTACAGGTGACAGATTGGTGTCATCAGCTCTAAGTGATGAAATCTATATTCCTCATCCACCCTTGTATGCGCCACAGCAAGCTCCTACATCTCCATCATCGTCATCCCCATCCCCACCACCATCTCCACCACCGCCACCACTACCACCTCCCATATCTTTGGTTCATCCCCTACCACGCCACTACAGTCGACGGCCAGCCCCTGCTCATGATCATGGACAATCATCAACCATGCCCCAGGTTTGTTCTTATAACATTATTCCTAATGATGGGACTGACGGTATTTCTCAGCGGAACCAGGCGAGGGATGACACGGATGTTGGTACAATTGATGCAGATCTTGATTTGTCGATTGCACTAAGAAAGCAAAAGAGGTCATGTGCTTCATATCCGATTGCTTCTCATGTTACCTTTGAGCGCCTAGCAGGAGATTTCAGGAGATTTGTAGGTGCTCTATCTGCTGTGAATATTCCAAGGGCCTACCAAGAAGCATTAGCCGATAGTAGATGGCATCTGGCTATGGAGGAAGAGATGGTCGCCCATCAGTCGAGAGGTACTTGGAGTCTTGTTCCAGCTCCTACTGGGGCATCTATTGTGAGTTGCAAGTGGGTGTTTACAGTGAAACATAATGCTGATGGCAGTATTGATAAGTACAAGGCTCGACTGGTTGCTCGGGGAATTACTCAGACATATGGAGTAGATTATTTTGACACGTTTTCTCTTGTTGCTGGACACTCTACCTTACGGATTCATTTATCTGTTGTTGTAATTCGAGATTGGCCTTTGTTTCAATTAGATGTCAAAAATGCATTTTTATAAGGTGATCTTTAGGAAGAAGTTTACCTGCAGCAACCACCTGGGTTTACTGCCGAGGGGGAGTATGTACAGGTATGCAGGCTTTGTAAGGCGATCTATGGCCTAAAGCAGAGCCCAAGAGCTTGGTTCCAGAAGCTCTCAGATTTGTTTGAGAAGCAAGGATTCAAAAGGTCAAATGCAGACCATTCTCTCTTTGTACAGAGGACACCCAGAGGTATGATTGTCATTATGGTGTATGTTGACGATGTACTTATTACATGAGATGATATGCAGGGAAGAAAAATAGCAAAAGAATTCTTGGGCTGTGAATTCATTATCAAGGATTTAGGAGTACTGAGATATTTCCTTGGATTGGAGTTTGCTAGAAATGAACAAGGACTCGTGATGACTCAGAGGAAATATGTCACTGACTTGCTAAGTGACACAAGTATGGTTGGATGTCGACCTGCTTCTACACCAATGGATCCAAGCATGAAGATGCACGATGACAACACTGAGGAGGTTGACAAAAGGAGGTACAGAGAAATGGTAGGGAGGTTTCTTTATGTTACTATTACCATACCAGATATTACATTTGCAATGAATAAAGTGAGCCAAATTATGGAGCAACCTCGCCAAGTATACATGGACGCCATATGTATGATACTAAGGTATCTTAAGTCATCTCCAGATGCAGGATTGATGTTTAGGAAGAAGGGCAATGTTACTATTTCAGCATGTGCAGATGCAGACTATGCAGGGTGTCCGAAGGATAGGAAGTCTACATCAGGCTTCGCTATATTTGTTGGGGAGTTACTTCTCTCATTGAAGAGCAAGAAGCAAACAGTAGTTGCGAGATCTAGTGTTGAATCAGAGTATAGAGCTATGGCCCACGTATGTGCAGAAGTGATGTGGGTTCGTGCAGTTCTGACAGATCTACATATAGTGAAGGATATGGGAAGAATCCTCAAGCGCATCACGGAAGCGTGAGGATTGCATCGTATGCGATCGGGAGCGACTAGTCGCACTAGTGCTCGAGGCAGCGGAAATTAAAATTTTTTATGTGACGAAACCACATGATCCAAGAACACTTCTCGGACCATTTCATCTAAGCCACAAACAAGTAATAGGATTACCTCTTGAAGCGTAGTTGTGATCGATTCTCTAAACGAAGAGACCTCCTGTCTCAAGTCCGATCGGTCGGAGGAGACGCTTGCGAGCGTGTTGATGAAACACGTGCTTCTCGCAATTCATGTTGAAGATCCAAGCTACGGACCTCCTGATCTCGACAAACGAGATACGGCATCTTCTTCACGAGCAAGGCACGCCGAAGTAGATGGAGATCCACGAGCAAACGATCGGGCAACATAACGACGACGCTGCGGCGATGGAGAATCTCTCTAGGGCATCCATGATGGACGACCACATGAGAGAGATAGAGAGAGAGCGGGCGTGTATAGAGAAAGAGAGAGAGAGAGAGAGAGAGAGAGAGAGAACATTTATCAATCATATGTCTCGAAGAGCAATAGATGCCTCTTCTTATATAAGGTTTTGGGAACCCATGGATCCCAATCCATGGGCAACACATAATCAATGGATGAGATTGATTCGTGTTTCTTTCAATGGCTAAGATGTTGTAAAAACAGAACTACAAGTGATTTAATTTAAATTAATTAATATTGATAAACCAATATAATTAATCTTAAATTAAATCACATTTGACTAGAGAAATGATAATGCGAAGACCAACTCCCATCCCTAAAAGAGAGGGGACGGCTACTCCTCTCCACATGGAGAGTTGTAGCCGTCCACTCTTGGGAGGAATGGGTCAATCTCCCTAAAATATCATGAGATCTCATTATCTCATGATATCTCCTATGACTCTTGTCGACAATATTTTTACCATAAAATAATTCCAAATTATCTTATGGAAAATATCGACCATGACATTGAAATTATGTGAATCTTATTCACAACCCAAAATAAAATATAAATTATATTTTAATTAATCATCAAATGTGAATCCAATTCACATTAATAATTGATTAACAAATATAAATTATGATATGCTCTCTCTAATATATTATAAATCATATTTATAATATATATATGATTAATATGGATAGTGCTATCCATATTATTCATATCCATGATAATTAAATCGTATTTAATCATCTTGGATCTTTATTCTCATGTGCCAAAATAATATGAATCACATTCACATTATTCACATCTTTGATAATTAAATCACATTTAATTATCTTAGATAACTCTCCAAATAATATGAATCAAATTCATATTATTCATGATAATTAAATCACATTTAATTATCCATTTTCTCAATGCTCGGATACATATATTAACAATGAAATTATCCATGAACTCTTTCAAAGATAATGCGCTTTCTCCGCGGATACTTGGAGATAAGGACAAAGCGATTGTATTGTTCCACGTATAATGACTTGGATATCGAGATCACATCTCAAATCCAGATCTCGGGCCTCCCATAGATGCTTGATTAAATCAAGACCGCAAATCTAATCTTCTCATTGCATATGAATCGCATTCAGATCAATGTCCAACATTTGGATCAAGATCAGATTACTTCTCTACTGAGAGGAGTCGCTAAAATCCAGACCCGTTTCATCACTCCCTAGGAACGGAAGCGTCATGGTTATACAATCGTTTATGATCACATCACCCTCAGGTATTCCCAACATTTGTACATCCTGCATACTAGAAGATCTAGATTAAACCCGAAGTTATAGATCTCTTTTAGACTGTCTCCTTCAGGGTTTTATCATTAAGTTTCTCATTTGATCATTGGGAGTCGGTATCGATCATATACTTTCCAAAAACATATATCATACCCAGGTGTTGATCATATACCTTTCAAAAGTATATATCAAACCTACAAATTCAGTCAAGCTTCCAAAGCGAGACAACCGTGCACGGAATTTGATTCTTCTCAATATCTCATGAGTGAGCTCATGCCTTTCGGTTTAATAAATGAACTTGTATGATCCCTTTGAGAGATCGTATTACTCATATGCCCTTATATGCGCACCAGCGTGCTGGTGTATAGACCTTGGTTAGGTCATCAACCTATTGGTCTGCCAAATGTACATACTCAGACATATAGTAACACATATGTCTCCGATCAGAGGATGTGTGCCTGTATCGTGACAGCATATGATATAGGAATGTGGTTATCTCGATCTCGTTAAGTCAACTCTTTGACCTAACTAATCTGACACCTCTGAATCTCTATTCCTATGCAAAGGACCTGCATCAAGAGGTCGGTCAGATATCAGCCTAATTGAGAAAGGATTGACATCTCCTACTCAGGCTGGAGATCATCTCTACAATCATTTGACGATGCTTGATGAGTCCTCAATCTAACTCTTTAGATATTCATCCAAGCACTTGCCTCTATGATTCAATAGTTGAATCAACAGCTGTATGATTATTAAGATAGCCATGGTACATAACCCTAATTGTACTAAGGGACCTATTATGCAAATTAGTTATTCTTCATTTCAGATCAGGGAATGATATTTGCAATAACATTTATTGCATAATGGCTCGTCGTGGGGGGCTCGCATGTCCAACATATAGATGTTCCTCTTCCCATATCACTAGAATGTGACAATCAGGCTGCATTATTTATTGCAAACAACCCAGCGTTTCATGAGAGGACGAAGCACATTGAGGTGGATTGTCATTATATCCGTGATATGATCCAGAAAGGTTTTGTTTCTACAACCCATGTCAGCTCAGGAGATCAAATGGCAGACATTCTTACCAAAGCTTTACTTTGGGGTTCCTTCCAGAAGTGCTTATCCAAGATGAGCATGATAGATATCTATGCTCCATCTTGAAGGGGAGTGTAGAAGTTCAGTTTATGTTTATGTATTTTTTATTTATTGTTCTTTTTCGTTTGTCTACCATATGTAATTTGCTCATAGACCTCTCCCCATATAAGAGAGTCTAAGGCTCCAAGAAAAACACAACTCTTATTTTTCCCAACAGTTACTATCTGCTTCACCAAACTACATGAAAACTGATACAGGTACTTTATTTAAGATCCATAAGTACATAAACCCTAAAGATCAACTAGGATATAAACTAGAAAGCAATCACCATAAAATCACAATAAATGAATTCAAAAACAGAAATATGATTATACGTAAACCTCCCTTCAAATGGATTTCGTTTGTCTTGGTATAGTAAAAAAAATCACTGCAGGAGCTTCCTGAGAAGGTTTCTGACCATATATATGAAACAAAGAGTATTCTTAATTTTAGAAGTGTTCATCAGAAGTCGATATAAATCATTTCTATCAAATGTTATGATCATTGGAGACGCATGCAGTAATACTGGAAATTTATGAAGATTCACAAATATGAGCAGTTTTAACAGAGACCAGAACTATTCAACAAGCAGAGATTTACTTTAATCCACAGCCGTAGGCTGTCGTCCACTGATTTAAATGCTGTTAAACGGCTATCAGCAGCACATACAGCAATATCATCATTCTGTCTGAAGGCAATTGGTCTTGCATCTGGCTTAAGCTCTCGTATAAAAAATTCATTGAAAGTCTGTGAACCAAAAAACTTTGCATCTTAGTATGAACCAACTACAAATATTGATCATTGTTGGAAAACGTGAATAAGTTGTTTATTCCATAGCCCTAGGCTCTCTTATATAGGGGAGTAGCCTATGGGTAAATTACATAGAGAGGATAACAAGAGAAATAAAATAGCAAAGAGGTACAATAACTCAACGTGCGTCAACACTCCCCCTCAAGATGGAGCATAGATGTCAATCATGCTCAACTTGGAAGCACACTTCTGAAATGGGCCACGTAATAATGCCTTGGTAAAAATGTCTGCCGTCTGGTTCTCTGAAGTAACGTGGGATGTGGTAATAAATCCTTTCTGGATCATATCACGTATGAAGTGACAATCCACTTCAATATGCTTGGTCCGCTCATGAAATGCAGGATTATTAGCAATGAACAAAGCAGCCTGATTATCACACTCCAAGTTCATAGGAAGTGGTATATCTAAGCATAGATCTGTCAGCACTGCTTTCACCCACATCATCTCTGTAGTAGCCTGGGCCATAGCCCTGTATTCGGATTCAGCACTGGATCTAGCTACCACAGTTTGCTTCTTGCTCCTCCATGAGACTAGGGCATCTCCGACATAGACAGCGTACCCTGAGGTGGACTTTCTATCCTTAGGACATCCTGCATAGTCTGCATCTGCGCATGCATAGACAGAAATCCCCTTTCCTTTCTTAAACAGCATACCTTTACCTGGAGAAGATTTGAGGTATCTAAGTATCATGTGTATTGCATCCATATGCACCTGGCGTGGCTGCTCCATGAACTGGCTCACACGGCTCACTGCAAATAATATATCTGGCCTAGTGATGGTAACATATAGCAGTTTCCCTACCAGTTCTCTGTATCTTCTCCTGTCAACCTCCTCTGTGTCATCATCATACATCTTCATGCTAGGGTCCATAGGTGTCGTAGCAGGTCGACACCCTAGCATACCTGTCTCACTTAGTAGATCTGTGACATACTTCCTCTGTGACATGACTAGTCCATAGGAATTTCTAGCAAACTCCAGCCCCAGAAAATATCTAAGGACTCCCAGGTCCTTGATGACAAACTCGGTTCCTAGCCTTTCCTTTGCCTGCTTAATGCCCTGGTCATCATCACCTGTAATCAAGATATCGTCAACATAAATCATGATTACAACAGTACCTCTTGCCGTTTTCTGTACAAACAAGGAATAATCAGCATTTGAACATTTGTATCCTTGTTTCTCAAAGAGGTTTGACAGCTTCTGGAACCACGCTCTGGGGCTCTGCTTAAGGCCATAGATAGCCTTATGTAATCGGCAAACCTTGGAACACTCCCCCTCAACAGCAAAACCTGGTGGCTGTTGCATGTAGACCTCCTCCTGCAAATCGCCATAAAGAAAGGCATTCTTCACATCCAGTTGATATAGGGGCCAGTCTTTAGTGACTGCAACAGATAAGAGGATCCGTAGAGTGGAATGACGAGCCACCGGGGAGAACGTGTCAAGGTAATCTACCCCATATGTCTGTGTGAATCCCCTTGCAACTAGGCGTGCCTTGTACCTGTCAATGGAGCCATCTGCATTATGTTTCACTGTAAACACCCACTTGCAACTCACCGGGTTGACATCTGGAGGTATAGTAACCAAGCTCCATGTTCCTCTGGACTGAAGTGCCGCCATCTCTTCCTCCATTGCTAGCCTCCATCGAGAATCCTGCAAGGCTTCATGGTGATTCCTTGGAATATCTGTAGCTGAAAGTGCCAACGCAAACGTCTTGAAAGGTCCAGATAGCCTCTCAAACGACACCACTGCGGAAACTGGATACTGGACACAGCTTCTCTTTGACTTGCGTAGAGCGATTGGAACATTTAGGTCCTCTGTGGTATCAGCATGCTCCTGTGATACATCCTGCTGAGTAATGTCGTCAGATTCATCAACATTAATATTTTCATTACATACCATAGGCGAGCTAGTTGACTGGTCAGGACCATGAGCTTGATTCGGCCTTCGGGTGTAATGGAATGGTAATGGAGGTACTATTGATGGCATTGGTGGTGATGGTGATGGTGGTGGTGGTGATGGTGATGATGGTGGTGATGGTGGTGGTTGAGATGTTGGTGGTGCCATGAACACAGTATCAGGGGATATAGATTGTGGCTGCATGTTCCCAGATTCTGAGAAGTACATGATGGATTCAAAGAATGTAACATCTGCGCTGATCACATACCGCCGACGCAGAGGGTCAAAACACTTGTACCCCTTTTGAGTTCTGGAGTACCCCACAAAGACACACTTGACAGCTCTAGGAGAGAGCTTGTCAGAACCGGGCGACAACTGATGGACAAATGCAACTGACCCAAACACACGAGGGGTAAGAGTGAACAGATCCTTGTTAGGATAAACAAGTGAGAAGGGGATCTGTTCATTCAAGACGGACGAGGGCATACGATTTATAAGATAACATGCAGTAAAGACTGCATCACCCCAGTAGGAATACGGAACATGACTCTGAATGAGAAGAGACCTTGTGACATCAAGAAGGTGACGGTGTTTTCTTTCTGCAACCCCATTCTGTTGGGACGTATGGGCACAGGATGTTTGGTGAACAATTCCCTTAGATGAGTAGTAGTTGGCTAGATTATTGGTGCACAATTCTAAGGCATTGTCACTTCTCAAAAATTTGACAGTTGTGGAAAAAACATTCTGAATCTCATTTAGAAATTGAATAATAATATTTCCAGCTTCAAACTTATTTTTCATTAAAAATACCCATGATGCTCTAGAGAAATCATCCACAAAAACAATATAATACCTGTGTCCCTGAAGATCGGGAACACGACTTGGACCCCAGACATCAACATGAAACAACTCAAATTTGGAGTTACTACTCCGACCTTGACCACTGGGAAACGATGACCTGTGATGTTTTCCCAACTGACACGCCTCACACTGGATAGGTGTGTGAGAAGGACTATAAGGTAAGACACGACACAACTTCTGAAGCGGGAGGTGACCAAGACGCAGATGCCACAGGAGAGGAGATACTTGTCCAGCGGGAGAAGAGGTGATTCCAGCAAATGGGGTCTGGTTCAGACGATAGAGGCCTCCTTGCTCATAGCCATGACCAATCACGTTGCCCGTACGGATGTCCTGAAAAATCAAAGAAGATGAATCAAAAATAGCTCGACATTTGAGATCCTTCGTAATCTGGCTGATTGACAATAGATTCATAGAAAAATGCGGTGCATGTAAAACATTCTTGAGCTGCATGGATGATGTCAATCTAATCTCCCCCTGACCCATGATGGGGGAATGAGTGCCATTGGCAATCACTACTGTTCGTCCTGGAGGAATCTGAGTATATCCTGAAAGTAGACTCTGGTCGCCACATAGATGATGTGTAGCGCCTGAGTCCATGATCCATGGCAATGTATCCGATCTACTACTATGTAGTGCAAGTGTACTACCTGAAGTACTCGTAGAGGCAGACGCAGAAGCAGAAGCAGCAACATCTGTATGACTCTCTGCCGTCGGTGCTGGGCCAGATGGTGGGATAATGCCCCTAAGGCGGGCAACCAGATCATCAAAACGCTGATCCAGAGAAGCAGGAGAAGGAGGCTCTATCTGCTCAGCGGCTCGTGCAGATGCAGGAAATCCATGCTTTGAATAGCATGTGTCTTCAGTATGGCCGACTCTGTGACAATATGAGCATGTTGGCCTAGTGCGGCCACCCCTTCCACGGGGAGTACGTCCACGGCCCTGGTAATGAGAGCCACGGCCCCTGTTGGCTGCCATGGCTGAGGGATTCTGGCTAGTGGCTGCAGAAGGTACAGTGATCCTACTCAACCTATGAAAAGCCTCCTCCATGGGAGGAATAGTTGAATCCGCCAGAATCTGTGAACGAGCAGCCTCATACTCTGGGTCGAGTGCTGCGAGAAACACACCCACCATCGTTGCGTTTCTATATGTCTTTTGCTGCTCTGGCGTGGCGGTAAGCGGCATGAAGCTATGAAGCTTCTCAAACATTCCTCTCAAAGATGTGTAGAGAGAATGTAACGGGCGACCATTCTGCTTTATTGTGAATATATCATGTTGTAGTTGCAGAATTTTTGTCTCATTCTTCGCCTGAGAATATGTTGATGCCAGAATATCCCACATGTCTTTGGCTGTGGGTTGATGTAGAATATCATTGGCGATTTTAATAGCCAATGTGCCAGACAGCCACACCTTGGCATGTGCGTCATCTGCCTCCCATGAGGCATGAACTCCAGTCTTCTCTGCAGGCTCGGGCTCTGTGAGAATATGCTTCTTGCCCGTGGACTTCATCATACTCATGAACTGCATTGCCCACAGTTCATAGTTCGTGCCATCCATCTTGACAATGGGCGCTGGACCACGAAATGCGCCCATAGATGGGATGTCAGCCTTGCTTTCTGACATACTGGAAACGAAAGACTGGAGCGACTGAGAGAAAATAATCTTCGTCTACAATGACATAGACGGGATTAGTTGCGTGTGTAGACTTCAAGCAACTAACCCCATGTAGAACCGGCTGTGTGCCCTAGGGTTTTGGAACTTAGGGCACGTAGGCACGTGCAAAGAGCACGCGCGCACGCACCTGGAGGATCACGCGTGCACTTGAACACGCAACTGGAGGATCACGCCACAGTCGCACAGGAGCAGTGCGCACACGAGGCGATGCCCGCAGGCGCAAGAGGCGATCAGAGAAGATCGTCGATCGACGGCGATGTGCGCACAGCGCCGGCGATGCGCGAGATATGCGCCCAGCCGATGCGCGCACAGGCGCGAGCAGCGATCGGAGAGGAGGCGGCGCCGATTCGAGAGAGAGAGAGAGAGGCCGGCGGGTGGGGTGTTAGGTTTAGGGTTTCGAGAACTCCGGTCTAGGACCGTCGCTCTGATACCATGTTGGAAAACGTGAATAAGTTGTTTATTCCATAGCCCTAGGCTCTCTTATATAGGGGAGTAGCCTATGGGTAAATTACATAGAGAGGATAACAAGAGAAATAAAATAGCAAAGAGGTACAATAACTCAACGTGCGTCAACAATCATGGTTCAACTATAACAAAGTCATTAACATTCATGGCTAAAAATTGAATTTATATAGATTCACATGTAATCTTCATGTAAACTAGATTAAGTAGCTGTGATAATGTTCATGTAAAAGGAAAAATGCCAGAATCCATCGGTTTTCCATTCCAAATAGACTTAAAAATCGATGGAATTTGACATACTAACTAAAAGGCACTCAACCTTCGCAGAATGATTGCAAAGATTTAATGAGCTTTTTGTCTTGTACCTGCGCTCTAGAACTTATGAGTTTATAAGCTAAAGCAACTAAGTCAGCTACTGGAATATTGAAGGGTACATGAATGCAGGTAGAATTGAGTAGTTTGACGACAGTATTGTGATATTATTAGAATAATATATATTATTGGAATGCTACATTATTTGTTGAACACCTACTTGGACTGAAGCTATGTCACATTCAAGATAATATACTCGTAGCATTACATTGCTAGCCGGCAGAAGTGAAGATCAACAGCTTGACCATGAAATTTGTAAAAAAAAGTTACAGAAAAAATAAACATGTAGTGGATATTCATCCATACCTTAAAATCAGCAATTGGAAGCTTAATTTCATCTATATTGATTTGACCCTGCAGCATTTAACAGGTGTCGTTAGAGAATATGGCAGGTAAAAGTAAGGGAACACGATGAAGATTCACCCAGTAAATATAGGAGGAAAAAAAGTCCTCGGAATAAGTTAAATAGCTTTGTTTTAAGGTATAAATCTGGGAAAGGAATTAAATAGGATGTGCCAACCATTTTATCGCATTAACGGAACTCAATGTTTGTCGCATCACATTGCCAACAAAACCATCTTGTGGACCAAATATTCTTGGACAATCTAATTCAAAACATAATGTGAATACAAAATTTGGAAGCACTAAAATCAAATTTTATGTGGAACACTACTCCCTAGAGAGCAGGATGAAACCATGAGAGAAAGGCACTAAAGGTTGGCTATTGCATTATTTCTTCTCAATGAGTATAGGGGATGTGGGGCTCTTTATATTGCCCCACCGACACACCAAGTCCCACCAATAGTCGGTATGGGACTAAACGTGAGAACATGGCAATTCGATCCTTGAGAGATCTGTCTACCCATCTACATGCATTCTCTAACATTCCCCTCAAGTTGTAGTATGCAATGGCCAGCTTGAACAAACAGAAAAAAACACTTATTCACACACTAAATACATAAAACTAGTCACACTACAGATAACCTTGAATCAATGCATATTCTATTGGTTGTTGACGGTGTTGCTTCTCATGCCATGCTAGTGAGGAACTAGAAGGCTGGAGTGTGAATGATGATCCATAGAGAACTCTGGATCGACAATTGGCTCGTGTGCCTGGTATCTACATCAATCAGAGTCATAACTACTGCAACGAGTCTCCTTCGTGGAGTACTCTAGTTCGCAACATGTGGAAGATTGAAGGCTATTCCATCTCTTTAAAAGGATGGATATAAAAAGCCATGCGAATATGTATCCTGTAATGAGTCTCTCTTTGGATAACTTTGAGAAAATGGGTCACTCTAATGTATAGTGCCTCAAAAAATGGTAGAGCATGAAACATCTACTCAGTACTGCCCTTTCTCCTAAACTTGTCGAAAACATGAGGATACTCAACCAATTTGAGAGAACAAATAAAGAGGGGGATCAAGCAAAAGTATATTGTTTTTCTCTCTTTTTTTCTTTTTTTTCTTTTAAATTTAGATGTTTCAATTGTTTTCTTCGACCCATAATATTTTTCTTGCCCTTGTTTTCAACCAGTTATGATTTATCATTTTAAAAGATGGACTGATTGGGCCTGAAAAGAGAGCATATCTGGCACAGTGGCACGGCGGACCTATTGGGGCAAAAAATTAATAAAAGAAAATTATTTTGCTTGTTATTTAGGGTTCCCCATCTTAAACCCATCTGACACCACCCATGATGGGGCATTCTTCTTGCGGTGTGACTGCACGTGATGGGATTGCCACCTAGAATTCTCCTTTAAAGAAAACCCATTTTTGTTAGGGTTCCATCGGGTAACCATCATCAATCGTGGTGTCGCCTTTGTTGGGCTTTCAACAAGACTGTCATTGCTACTTCCACCAGAGGATGTAGTTGTCATTTCTTCAATCAACATCAACAGGCTGCTTTAATCGCCATCAAATATGTGGGAGTTGCCACTAGTGGTGCTTATTCAGGTGTCCACAACAATGTGCGTGGCAAGAATAGGGCTCAACAAGGAATCCAACCATCTACGCCGACTCTCGAACGGCGATGGGAGTTATCTCGCTTTCGAGCATCATCTCTTCTCATCACCACTCGGGAACAAGCTTTTCATCTTCTTCATTTAGAGTTCCCCTACGGAAACCCATTGTCACAATGTGGCTTCCCCAATGGAAACCCATTGTCACAATGTGGCTTCTATCAAAAGATCAAAATCCCGCAATTGATTTTGATATGTGCAGCATTAGCTAACTCGTAGCTAACTAGCCTTCTCGAGTAGAATGCTCACGGACACGCTCCAACTCTTCTTAAACTTGCACTTGCTCACATGTCGACACTTCAACGAAAGCACAATCATGAACTCCGGATAGCTCAAGAACACTCTCAAGAACACAACCACACGATCACACAAGCACAGACGCAAAGCTCTTCTCTTATTAGAAGAGGAAACTCGCTCTGAAGTGGGGTGTGTACAAATGATTTACCACCCCTCCATATATACAAGGCTCGAGGAAACCAAAGAGACACTCATTATTACATATACAATAATGACACATAAAGACACATGAGACCCTTTAAATTCTATGATAACCCTTCACATTCCACAACAACTCTTCATTTTCTTGTCTCTTTAACTCCATTGATGTCCTTTCATCTTCTCGCATGGTTGACATCACATTAACCAGTCAGTCATCAAAACACTCACACTCCAACGCCTTGCTGATGCAACTTTGCCATAACCAAGTGCCGCCAAACACTCGATTTTGTGTCAAAGGGAATCTGCAACCAACAGACCCTTATGCAGCAAACCCTTCCTTAGCGCTCCACAAGCTAACGAGAAGTCCGCTAGAACTTTTCTACCGTGGCCCACAAACCACTCTCATACGTGTTATACCGAGCATGCTCGCCCACACTTGTACTCAGCACCTGCAATGCTCCATGCCTCCTTGGACCGGCATGCATCGGTATTGGCACCATCTGTCTTCGAGCATACGCTTGTGTGATCGTACCACATTGCTCCTCAATGCATACCATCCTGTTGCACTCGCGTGCGTACCATTGTGTGCATCCGTTGTCATGTCATGTGCTGCTGCTATAATGGTTGTGACTGCATTGCTATAAAGCTCTATGACACTCTGCTATCGAGCCAGTGCCCTTTGCAACGCTTCTCCATTGCCATGCATGGTTGAATCTCCAAGATTCCAGTGGATAACCTCTGTGCTACCCATTGACTATAAACTCCTAATGAAGTCAAGCTCCATCGCTCACATACGTGCATTCTCTACCGTGTTTGCTTGAACATTCTTAATCACGAATTTGTAGTGTGACAAGCCTCTCCCACCAAAAGAATCGATTGTCCTCAACTGAGTATACCTTCTTCAGATGGCATTCCATCACAATCCTCCATCCGCTATGCACTTCCTGATGCGACTCGATGAAAAGGGTGGTACAAGTTTGCATCACTTACCTTTCCACACTTGTTTTTCTCGTGAACCACCATATCCCTCCATGACTTGGCATTCGCCTTGAGAAGTGGAGCTTCCTCATCAGCTCCTATCCTCGGTGTATCCCCCCATCTCCATAAAAGGATCCAGCATCTCCATCGCTCCCAGTTAATGTGAAAAAGGGCAATCTAAGTGGTATTGAGTTGAGAAATCACCTAGAACCATGCGGAAATCTCAAATCAGACGATGATCTATGATAAGGAGTCCATTTGGAAAGGAGTCTCAGATTTCAAAGAATTATGAATTCGTGGGGATCATCCCCCTGCGAAGGAATCTCTCTTAACTGAGAATCTGACTGAGACTCAGGGCACTGGCTTCAGCTTTGACAGACTGTGTTCCCTTTAATATACCCTCAGATGCGGACTATGTCGGTTACCCAATGAATAGAAAGTGTCGCACACTGTCGGAATTTCACCAAGCTCAAAAAAAGTCTATGACGTTCAGCGTGGTCTGTGGGAATCCTGACGTTCCTATTGCCGGGGAAGGAAGCAACTGACAGAATTCTAATGCTAAGTGGAAAACAAGTAGTCAAGTGGAAGGTAGCAGACCCCGCTCACATCCGAATAATAATAACAACAGCTCGGACTGAGATTGAAATGTTCATTTCTCTTCATGTACGGGCGACTTTCTTTCTTCTCACATATCATTATTCTTTCCACGACTTCGGAAGGTAGAAGCTCCATCGCTGGTGCGTGGCAGCTCCAACTCCACCTATGGAGTACTTACCTCCACACTTACTTGTTGTCGATCTCAATCGCTCCCCATAGGCATCCTCATATCTTAGGAAATGAGAGCCTCCTACGCTCCGAGCATATTCAGTATCTCGATCCGCGCAAGATCATTGGTGAAGCAGTGCATTAGCACTCTACCCTCATGTGCATCTATCATCTTGTCCATGCGGAGTCGCCCTCCAGAGCTTTGCATCACCTTCTCGTGCACGGATGTTCTCCTATCTGCAGCTTTGGTTGTGTGGCTCTAATGCACACATTGGTGCTCAACATGCACCTATGCACTCTTATGCATCCTCAATCGAGCCCTGGTACCTCCAAAGCTCTTAGTGGTAGAAGTCCATCCCTCCATCGAGTTAAAAGATTCACATCAAAGTATTATGAGGCATACATTGCGCATAGCACCGATAGCTCCCAAACGTACCTCACCTTCTTCTCCTTCCTCCTCGTCTACATGAAAATAGTTGAGTGTCTCCTTTGGGCACTCATGGACCCAATGCATTCCATCGCATATGAAGCATCCCTTATTCTTGGGTTGATCCCTCTTCTTGGAGTATTCCCTTTTATCCGTTGGTAGCTCGTGGGAAACACCTTTTCCCTTATCCTTCGACATCGCCTTTAAATTGCTTATGAACTTCGTCTCTTCAACATTGTAGCGTGGATGGATACCATAGTTGACCAACGTATCCGTCACCACGATCGCTGAATTTAGGCCCTTCACTCCATGCCTCCGCCGTTCAGCTTGCGCATTGTTTGCAACCCGATCATGAAGTTAAATAGCTTGTCTTCCTCTAACATGCCCTTGATGTCCAGCAGCAAAGACGTAAACTGCATCACATATTAACAAACATTACATGTCTGCTTCAAGCGTCGAAGAGCTTCTCGTGCAATTCATGCAATATTCTTTGGTAGGAATTGTGTCCACCATAACTTGGCATCGCTCGACATGTACATCAATGCCAAGCTCACCTTCACAACTTCCCTCCACTCGATCGTCTCGAAGTACACTTCCATAACCCATGGGAAGTTTTCAAAATCCTTCGCACTTCGGGTGCTTGTAAAGGGTTTGGGTTCAGGTACCTTCAATCGTTGCACCTCCGTGGAGCTCTCATTGCTCTACATCGCCTTCTTGATGAGGGAGATCTCACTACGTAGATTCTCCATCATCGTATTGAATGCCTCTAACTTGTCCTCCAAGGTCTTGATCAGCTTCGCTGAGCATTGGGTATCATCCCCAACATTTGATCCCTCCGAAGAACGATCGCCCATACTTGCAATGCGGTGGCCATGACTCGAAATGGTGGACCCCATCTCCACCACTACTTGCTTCAATGTTGCAACATGCTCAGTGACACCCACCATCTTTGCTATAATGAATGAAGATGTACTAGCACCAACAAGTATCCTTTGTCCCTATGATCGACTGCACCAACAACCACTCTTAACTTTGCCAGTTTTCTTGGCAATTGGCACCGATCAAGCTATGATATCAGTTGTCAAAAGGAAAATCCTTCTACCAATTTCGATATGTACGGTGTTAGCTAAACCATAGCTAACTAGCCATCCTAAGTAGAATAGAAGCATGGGCACAAAGCTCTTCTCTTATTAGAAGGGAAGATCCGCTCTGGTGCGGGATGTGTACAAATGAGACACTACCCCTTCTTGTATATAAGACTCAAGGCAACCAAAGGGACACTCATTATTACACATACATTAATGACACATAAAGACACAAGAGACCTTTCAAGTTCTATGACAACCCTTCATGTTCCACAACAATTCTTCATCTTCTTATCTCTTCGACTCCCTTGTTGCCCTTTCGTCTTCTCACATAGCTGACGCCACATCAACCGCCCAATCATCAGCATACTCATGCTCTAACGCCTTACTAATGCAGCTTTACCATAACTCACCAAGTACCGCCAAGCACCACATCTTGTGCCAAAGGGAACCACGATCACTAGACCCTTGTGCGATAGCTCCAAATGCTAGGGGAAAGTCCGCCAGAACTTCTCTACCATAGCCCTCAGACCATTCTCGTACGTGTGATACCAAGCATGCTCGTTCATGCTCGTACTCAGCATTTGCAACGCACCATGCCTCCTTATACTGACATACATCGCTACTGATACAGTGTGCCTTCATGTATACGCATGTGTGACCATGTCGCATTGCTCCTCAATGCCTACCGCTTCATTGCATACTACCCTACTGCGCTTGCTTACGTACCGATGCATGCATCTGATGTCATGTCTTGCATTGTTGCATGTACTCGATGTGCTTGCACGGATACGAGCTCCACAACACTCTGCTACCGAGTCAATGCCCTCTGTGACACTTCTACACTGCCACATATGATTAAGTCTCTTAAACTCCCATGGATAACCTTTGTGCTACCCATTCATTGTAGACTCCTAAAGCTAAGACACATCGTTCATGTCCGTGCATCTGCTACCGTGGTTGCTCGAACATTCTCGATCACAGAATTTAGGGGTGTGACATCTTCCCTCTCATGGATTAGAGTATGAGGAACCACATTGTGGGCCACACACGTTGCACCCTAAAATTGCACCACCGCCATAGCTTCATGATTTAGTATCCGATTGGGGGCCCATAAAAGCCACCACCTTATCCTTTTATCTCTGCAAGTGGGGTTACACGAGGACCCACTGCTGCTTCCTATGCTCGATATCATAGGGCGTTAAGAAATAGAAAGCGGAAGCGGAATCGGAGATAAAGATAAATAAATATGGAAGAACAAAGATTTAACGTGGAACCCTACTCCGTGAGGAGCGAGATGAAACCACGGGAGAAGCCCTCAAAGGGTTTGTTATGCATTGCACTTTCTCAATGGATACAGGAGGTCTGGGGCTCCTTATATAGCCTTCCCAGAGCCTCCAAGTCCCACCATTGGACGATGTGGGACTAAACATGTGAATGGGGTAAATGGATCTTCTCTGGGATCCATTTACCCTCCTACAACTCAATAGGCGCTCATAACAAATACTCCAACACTCCCCCTCAAGCTGGAGCATGTAATGCTCAGCTTGGACACAGAAAGAAACTCAACTCAACGCTAGATGACACTATGGACAATATCAACCCAACGCGCACAACTGATGTTGTTGAGGACATTGCTTCTCATGTCGTGCAGATGAGGAGGACGAATGGGCTGGAGTGTGAGTCTGCTGAATCTCCTCATCGGAGAGCATGCGCTTTGAACTGCACATGTCAGAGTCGCTGCAACTGGAAATGAGTCTCCTCGTCGGAGTACTCTGGCCCGCCACAATAATGTGGACAACTGCTCCATCTCTAAAAAGAGCCTAACTGAAAAGGAGCAGTGGTTGTGCAATCCTCGTCGAAGTCCACGATCGCTGGAGAATGGAGTCTGAAAGAAGTCTCCTTGTCGGAGAACTGGGTCTCTCCCATCTGGCATAGAGAATGGTACACTACTCTGGTGTCCCTATGATACCACATGAAAAACCTTGCCAACATGGCATAGGGAATGGTCCTCTACTCTGGAGTCCCTATGGCTCACATGAAAATTCTGGCTGAAACAACAAGAAGAAAGATGGGGACCACTACAAAAGATGGCATACACGTGCTCATCTGAAAAGACCGCAAACATATGCGTGTCTGAAAATGAGTCTCTCTCTGGAGAACTCGAAAATGGGCCTCTCATCATGGAGTGCCTCGATCTTGGACTCTGACCAATCTGTCGAGTCTGAACAACTGCGCATCACACCTGTGGACTCGGAATCTGAACGTCGAGTCTGAATCTTGCGCATGGAAAATCTTTATCTGAAAACTGTAGAGTCTGAACATCTGGATGGTCTGGAGACTGATATCCGAATCTGGATCAAGACCTGTAACTCTACATATATACTCCCCCTTTCTCCCAAACTTGTCGGAAAATGAGCATCGACAAAGTTGGAGAATACAATGACATGGAGAAAATAACATGAACATTCACAAATATTCCTTGCGGCTTTTCAAAAAAAATTTAAGTCGTCAATTTTTTTAAAAGTCATTTCAATAAAAAAAATTTTACGACTTTTCTTGCATTTTTTCTGGCTATTCCCCTTTTTTTAATAGCCATCACATTTTTTCCTTTTCTTTCCTCTTTCTTTCTTTTTTTTTTGAACAACTCACAGCCCAAAGGACCCATAGATATACTCTACCAATTTTTCTTTAACAAACACAGTCCGCCAGTCCCTCCTTTTTTCTTTTTTTAACTCATGCCTAACCAGGGGCCGAAACATACTACCCCTGTTTTTTTATTTAAAAAATGGGCCATTGACCCCTAGGGTTCCCAGGCGCCCCATTCTCACGAAACGTTGCCCCTCATCTGGGCTTCCTTTTCCGCCGCCCCAATCGGGGTTCTTCTTTGCGTCGTCTAGGGCTGGAGGCGCGGCTCGATAGGGAGGAGGCATTGCGATGGGGCGCTACCTGGATCGCCTGGAGGCGCGCCGCATCAGCCAAGAGAGGCTCTGTGGAGATCTTCGCCGCTGGGGGGTTGGTGAGTAATACCACCTTGCTTTGGGGCGCAGGGTTGGAGCGCCGGGGGCATCGCTTGAGGAGATTGGCTGAGCGGTGCCGCCTGGAGCACGGTGGGCGCCAGAGGGATCTGGCGTCGCCACCCGGGGTAAATGAAGCCGCATGTTGCTGCCGTCGAAGGAGGGTTGCCCGCAAGAGTTGGGGTCGGGGCTCTGCCAGGGGGGGTTGCGCGATGGTCTCGATGGGAGCCTGGGCCTATGGAGAAGAGCCAAGGAGGAGGGCTCTACTGCTGAAGGTGCGCCGTATAGCTATGTCGACTGGATCTTGCGCCGCCTAGGCCTTGGATACGCGAGGGGATTAGGGCTCACGATGGAGCGAGAGCGGCAGAGCCGCCGCCTGGAGTCAGGGGCTCGTCGCATGGAGATGAGCGCAGGTGGTTGTCCTGTTGCGCCTGGAGATCTCGTAGTTGTAGCATGAAGGGATGCCGCCTTCGCTGCCTGGATCTGGAAACAAGGAGGTGCGGCCTGGGGAAGAACACTGCGACATGGGAGATCTGCTGCCGCATGTGATGCCGCCTCCGATCATCACAAAGCAGAACTTGAATGATGATGAACAATAAAAATACAGCCTCGAAATTGAACGCAACTCCGATCATGAACTTAGTATCGAAACTCGAATAAAAAATAGTGAATATAAAAAACCTCGAGAATCGTCCCGCTCTGATACCATCTTAAGAAATAGGAAGCGGAAGCGGAATCAGAGATAAAAGATAAATAAACATGGAAGAACAAAGATTTAACGTGGAACCCTACTTCGTGAAGAGCGGGATGAAACCACGGGAGAAGCCCTCAAAGGGGTGTGTTATACATTACACTTTCTCAATGGATACAGGAGGTCTGGGGCTCCTTATATAGCCTTCCCAGAGCCTCCAAGTCCCACCACTGGACGATGTGGGACTAAACATGTGAATGGGGTAAATGGATCTTCTCCGGGATCCATTTACCCTCCTACAACTCAATAGGCGCTCATAACAAATACTCCAACATAGGGTTTGTCACGCCTTTGGTTGCTGCTGCTAGCAATCTATACATGATCTTCAACCATGAACTACAAAGAAAATCTGCAGCACAATCTTCAAGAGCAAAATTTAACATATAAACTTAACTAAGAAGGGATAAACAAATCCAAAAATTATCAACTTTGGTAGCATGTGAATTAAGAAATACGGAAGCAATAATCAAATAAAATATGAAGATTTACATGGAACTCTACTTCCTAAGGAGCGTGATGAAAGTGAAACCACGAGAGGAAGCCACTAAGGGCTGGCTATGGTGCAAGGGGTGTGGGGCTCTTTATATAGCCTCATGAACAAACCAAAGTCCTACCAATAGTCAATATGGGACTAAACATGAGAGCATGATAACTGGATCATGGAGAGATTTGATTGTCGATGTACACGCATTCTCTAACTACAATAGAATCTAAAAACCAGCTCAATAAAGTTGGGGAGAAGTACAATTAAATAGTAACAAAAACTTATGAATGATGATGAAAATAAATTTTCGTCAAAAATCACGGTCGGCAAGAAATAGGAAAAGTTAGTATGTGAGTGAGATACTTCAGAAAAGCTCTAAAAAGAAACACTAAAGATCCACATAGAAATCCTACTTGATTGTTTCCAGTACACCCACTTCAATTTGAATGGAGGCAAGATCAGCATCTGAATAAACAATACATTTAGTACAGCCATCTAAAGACAGGTCAGGTTATATTACCATTTTAAAAAAGAAAACTTGACCTCAGTTGTAAGTGTAGGCTAGGTTTTTCTTTGTGTACGAGGATTCATTACAAGCAATCCCGTACTACAAAGACAACCAATGAATCGGAAAAGGGCCACCAGCTCAGTTTGTAATCAAACATCAACAAATACATGGTAAAAAGTGTATATTTACTTCGCTTCTCATAATAAAGTTATTCTTTGTAGCAAACCAAAAAGGGACACAGATCTACTTTGTCGTACGAGGACACAGAAAATTTCGATACCTTGAAAAACTCCAGAAATGCAGGGATATTTTTAACGGATTCAGGTGAATTCATTTTCCTTCCTTGCTTTTCGGATAAGCTTTGCAGGAGGTCTTTGGCTCCTACAACACAAATACAGCAAAATTTCACAGTATACATTTTTTAGGTATCTGAATATTTTCCTTTTTAGAGTAGGGTAAAGTAGCCATGGGAAACTTTTCCTTTTTTTGTCAGACGGATAATTAAAGCTAATTGATACAAACGTATAACTTCTAAGCCAAGTTCATACCTTTATCAATTAGGGTCAGTCCCACCCTTGACTGATATATAGCCCTCATTGACATTACAATTTTTCCATTAATTACTTCTTCCACAAGTCTCTTAGATCTTCGATCAAAGACCTGAAAAGTAATTTGTGAAGAAATTATGCAAGAATGGCATTGGCTTTAAACGAATCCTGAACAGCGGAACACCACAAAAAATGTATGTAAAAGTGCCTATCTATAAAGAATATTGCATAGCAGGACGAGAATAACGAACTTATGTAGAGAATATTTCAAAATAGGAATAGAAAAAAATGATCGACAACTATAATATTTCTATTATGATTTTATTGATGTTGTCGAAAAATATTGTATCTTTTCCTATTTTATGAATTCCTTTTCCTTTTCGTCTCTATTATGTAATTTTCCCAACAGGGTTCCCCTCTTACATAAGACTTTTAAGAGAACCCTAGGGCCTTAGTATGAATCAATTCACTATTCTCTTTCCACATAGTGTCAAAGTAGCGGTCCTATACAGGAGTTCCGTGCCCTAATCACCTTCCCACACATGTCAGTCTCATCTCGAGATCTCGTGCAACCACACCCTCTCCGGCAACCCCGTGTGATCAAGGGATCATCGACGATGGTGCCTGTTGGGACACCGTCGGACCTCACAGCAACCCCCCTGCGTTGGTTGGAGGCCTCCAGCAATGCCGCCTAAAGGCCCAGGCCTTGGACGATCGTCGGATCTGACCACTGGCAACTCCTTCCAATCCTAGAGGTCCACGTGGAGATCCTTTTCAGCCAAGACCTTAAATATCAATTTCGGTGCGTATCGGTGACGAACAGAAATGACATTTCAGTCAAAGTTCGAAGGAAATTCGATCGAAATTTCGACTATTTCGCTCACATTTTCTTCTATCAACCCCATAAGGCATGATATTGGCCATTTCAGTCGAAATTCGATCACCCATCGAAGTCAAAATTTGACTGAAATTCGGTCGAAATTCAATGCAGTGTTTTCAAAAAGGGATGTTATAACCCAATTTCGGTGTTGCGTGCAACTTTCAGGGTGTCAAAGGTCTAATTCTCACGAGTTTAGGCCCTTCTGGGTCTCAAAACGATCTGATTTTGATCCATTTGCGGTGAAGTCAGACCTTAGTCCATTTACGAGACCTAGAGCGCTTCCATAGTTGAGGGGAACGGTTGTGGCATCAGTCTGGACACAATCCGTGTAGACGCATTTAGTCCAATTTACAAAATATAGTCTTCGTCTATTATTAGTGTTGAGATATTAATTATCTTTTCTTCATTCTATGTATTTTCTTTTTTTATCTACATTATGTAATTTGCCAAACAGGTTTCTCCTCTATATGAGAGAACCCAAGGGCCTCATGAATAAGCAACTCATTATTTTCTCTCTACAAGGTATAATAGCAATGGTCCTAGATTGAAGTTCTCGTGCCTCGTGCCCTAGCACCACATGTCGCCCCCTCCTCCTTATCATGCACTACCGGTGATCTTCCCTACGTCGCGCAATACCTCTACCCCAAAGGCCTACGTACGTCACCCCCAAGCCCCCTCCCCCTCCGCGTCGCCTCCAGTAGCCACTTGTGACCCTAGGCTGCATCGCAAAGCCCACCTGAGGGTCCTAGCAGTGTTGCCAAAGGCTCCTAGCCTCTAAGGTTGCTGCTAGGAGCCTCCCCAAGGCACCTTCACTGCTACTAGCCCCTTTAGGGCCCTGTAACTACCTCCCCAGCCTGGTGGTGGCTTCTGCCACCGTCGTCTGATAGCCTTAAGCACCACACAACCCTCAGCCAGGCCCCTTAGGCCTTTGATAAATCTCCTAGGCCCCTCTGATTCCTTCTGGTGCCGCCCATATTGTTGTACGATCTGATTTTGATCAAAAAAGGTGATTTTGAACTAACAAATCACCTTTTCCTTTTGGCTCTAGCGTGGATTGAGGATCGACGAGCATGGTTATATGAGTTTAAATGTACAACCAATCCTCTATATGATCGAATATCTCTACTACTCTAGTCGAGTTTCGTTTCGGCCCCTATTCTTCATCATGTCAGAGAGCAAGGGTGATGTATTCTCTTTCTCGATGCCTTCAATGGATCATCTCCCACCGTGAAGATGGATGGAACCAACTAGGAGTTGTAGTATATGCAATTATTAACCCTCATGCAATGCAATAACAAAGAGTGCATTCTGAAACAGACGGAGTCGAACAAGACTATGGAGAATGCTTTGTGGAAGCCATATGATGTGTATGCATATATTTGACTCGTTGGTACTCTCACCATGGAGATTCCCAATGACATTATGAACCAACCCATTGCCAAAGCGATGTGGGATATCTTGGCAACCACATATGGACAAGCGAATAATGAGGCTTAGATTCTTAAGTTACATTCCAACATCTACACGATCAAGCAAAATGGAGGTCCTCTGCATATTTTCTATTCTTCGCTCCGTGGCATGTTTTGAGAAGCTTCGCAGCTTCACGCTAGTAACCACATCTACTGAGCAATAATAAAGGCGTACATGAACTCCACGATGGTCGGAGTTTTCTTAATTATTCTAGACCCTGAGTACGAGGCAGCATGCATACAACCTCTTACCAGTGCAGCCATACCTCCCAAGGAGGAAGCATACAGTCGCCTTAGCATGATCACCATTCCACCTCTTGTCACCACACAGACCTCAACGATTGTCACATCTTGCGGCAGGATAGGCTCTACTCAGTTCAGAGAGTGTAGTCCCTATGCCCAAAAACTTCACCATTTATCACAAAAAGTTGTTATAGACCTAAAAGCATTTACAAGCAACACAGTTTTATGGATTCCAACTCTCGACCAACACATTGATGTGCGCTACAGCATTCTCAACATAAAAACGATCCTAACGAAATATAAACTCATTTCTGGCCAACCAGATAGCCCAAATTGTCGCCACTACCCATGATCTCTCCTTGTTCATTACAATCTACTTCACAACAACAGAAGCCAGAAACCCTCAATACTAACAGCTTGGACCGCTTGAATCCCAAGTCGATCCCAGATCTCTGATCTGCAGAACTCTCACATTTGAAGAAGAGATGGTCGACGTCCTCCACTTCCTCCATGCACCTTGGATACTCAGGGCGCGCAAGTATTGTCCTCGTCAACAATCTTCTCCTCCTAAAAATCCACATGAATACCTTCACCCTGGATGGGACCGTCCACTTCCAGATACGCCTGCAGTCTGCCTCGCATCCACCAGGATCGAAAGTCATGCGACCCCTTAGGGTCCTATAAGCCGTCCGAGCTGAAAACGAACCATCACACCAAGTCCAATTGTCCAGGCTATTTGTAGGACCACTCACATCTTCAATCTCAGATAGCATAGCCATGAGCTCCAACGCACGATGCTCGGAGAGCTCTGACCTGAACTGCGGAAAAAAAGTATAGCCACCCCAGATCTCTGCCAACGAACAACCTGGATGTTCCGTCAACACCTTCAACCTTCGGAATATCTTGTCTAGTGTCCCGCCTTAGCTCCAATCATCCGCCCAGAATTGAAAACCTATGCCATCGTCAATGACTAGTTTCATAAAAGTACGCATTTCATGTGCCACATGGCATACACCTCTCTAGAACAGGGAGGGTGTGCAACCAATGTCTCTGGGGCCAGGAACAAAGAACCCAGGTTCATAAATCATCTGAATCAGATTGCATACCATAATATCAAACTTTCCCTAGATGTGAGCGACCCACTTGCGAGGTAATGTCTTGATTATCTCTTCCAAACTGTGAACTCCAAGGCCCTATCCTCCTTAAGGCATGCCACAGTCTTCCAATCCACCAATGGGAAACCATTAGATTGCCCAGAGGACCAAAAGAATGCCTTATGATGGTCTCGATCTCCTCCTAACCTCCACATGGATCAACCTCGAGAATAGGAAAAATAGGAATCGCTAACAGAGCAGATTTCAGTAAAATGAGCCTGCCGCCCCTGGACAAACAGACCAACTTCCAACCCGCCAATTTTTGCTCCATCTTCTAAATCGCTGGTGACCAATCGGCGACATGCATACGCCCATTTTTCTTAGTCAGGCAGGCAAGAAAGGAACACTTTCATGATTTCTCACGGAGATTTGAGGGTAGACCATGGAGATGGACTTGGTTGGGGGCAACTCATCTCTCTGAACAGCGGACAAACCACTTGGTTCAAAGCTTTACTATGGAAGAAGTTAAAAATGTGGTCTACAGTTTGAACGTAGATGGTGAACCTAGTCCAAATGGATTTCATGTTTACGTATTTAGGGAATCTTAGCCCGTTGTTGGAAGGGAGGTGGTGGATGTTGTAGAAGAGTTTGTTAGAGGTAATGCAGGTTCTGAGGGGATAAACAAGGCCCTCATTTTTCTCCTCCCAAAGAAGATCTCTAAGAGAGTGGTGGACAACTGCCCGATTGCACTTTTCAATGCGAGTTACTTGGTGGTTGCAAAGGTTCTGGCAATTAGGCTGAACATGGGTATAGATTACTTCATCTCGCTCTCCAGTCAGCATTTATACCAAGAAGACAGATACGTCATATGTAGTAGGCTAGCTATGGCCACGAAGATCATTGCGGATTGGAAGAGACGTCATATAAGGGGGATCTTGAGGAAGGTTGATTTTTCAAAGGCCTATGATACAATCGATTGGCACTTTATTTGGGTTGCACTAGCAAAACGAGGTTTCCTAGATACCTGGATCTCTTGGAGGAAGCGGTGTATCACTGCAGCTTCTTATACGGTGCTTGTCAATGGTCTTCTGGAGGGGGGATTCTTTCAACCAGAGTGGGGAGTGGGCCAGGGTTGTTCACTTGCTCCTATGCTTTTTATTATTGCAGCTAATGCAGCTCCTTTTACGGTGGACTAGGTGTTGTAGTGGGGACTAACTGTGGGTTATTCAAATGGAGACATACGTATTCCTCTACTACAATATGCTTATGATATCATCTTCTTCATTGAAGATGGTAGTGAGAAATCTAGAGGGATGGCTATAATTCTTGAGATCTTTGAGGAATTCTCTGAGTAATACTCAACTGTAGGAAGTCTACATTTATTCCTTTTGATCTTTCAGATGATAAGGCTTAGGCTTGTAGCGAGGAGTTGGGTATGAAAAGTGATTCTTTGCCGATCCGTTACTTAGGTCTACCCATAACCAGTAGGAGACTCATAATGGTGGATGGGCTTCCTATTATTGAAAATATGGAGAGGAAACTGTCTGGTTGGAGGGCGGCATGTGGAGGTCAGTTGGTGCTGGTTAAGGCCGTATTCTCAGCAATTCCAGTGTTCTTCATGTTTGTGTGCCTTTTACATTCTGGTATTCATCGCAGGTTGGAGATGATCATGAGGAGTTTCATGTAGGGAAAGTCGGGCCAAGAGGGGTCGGGTGCTTATTTAGCAAATTAGGAAACTCTTACCTGCCAAAGGTAATGGGAGGTCTAGGGATTTCATGCCTAGAGATCATGAACAAGGCTCTAATCCTCAAGTGGATAAGCAGGATTTTGGGAAGAACTGAGGATTTATGATGCAGGTTCATCCACCGTCTCTATGACATCCATGTCCAAGATAACTTACCACAACGGCCAGTGATGCCATGGTTTCTTGATCATTCTCACCCAATTCTTAATGATGGTGAATCTTTTGCATTACGACCTAACAACTGGACAGGTAATGGCTCTTTATCCATTTTCTTTCCATGATTCTTCACGTTGGGCTGTAGACCGTGAGGTGCAGGTAGCAGACTGTTGGACTAATGGGAGTTGGATGCCTTTGTTTTTATCAGATTTTTCAGACTAACGTTTAGAAGATTTCCTTCTTATGAAGTCTCTTAGTGATGTAGATAGCCAATTAGAAGAAAGATACCACTGGGTTAGGAAAAATAATATGTTTTCAGTGAAGCGTGCATACAAAGCGGTGGACAAACCTCTACCTCCAGTTATAGATAATCTTACATGTGATTGCATTCTTATTTGGAAACTCAAACTACCAAGTAGAATTAACATCTTTATGTGGATGCTGAGAAGGAAGTGTATTTTGATGAAGGGTCGTTTTTCAAGGATCTTCGTATCTAGTACATGCCTTTTGTGTGATTTACAGACAGAAACTATAGAGCATCTTTTCTTTCAATGTAGAAAGTCTTCCCCTATTTGGTTGGAGCTTGGGTTACATTGGTTGAATCCTCACAATATCGAGATGTACTACGAATCTCTACTTGTAGGGAACGATCATCCCAGATCTGTACTTCTTCTTCTAGTAACAGTTGTTTGCGCATTACGTTAAATAGAAATAGTGCAATCTTTGCTTCTCAATGTTTTTATCTTGATAACGTAATTTCCCATGCTAAGACTATTCTCGAGTCATGGTTCTTGTAAGTTTTTCTATAAACTCTTCCTTAACATATCTGGGGCGGACACCTTAACGTGTCCCCCCTTTTTTAACTCAAAAAATAATAATTAAACATGATATTCACATGCAGAGGTGTCTGAACAGGCGTTGTAATATCTGCATTTTTTTCAACGATCTGCATAACTAGTGTTCGATGTTTGCAAAATTTGTAAAAACCCACTCGGTATAAACCAGGTAAAAATAATAAGATTGGCAATAGCTTACCAGAATATGCGAAGAACTTGAACCAAGATTAAGACCAACATCATATGATGAGAAATGGATCCATTCACTAAGCTTAAAAATCCATCTACAAATTACAGTGGCTAGTGAGATTAGGAACATTTATTAGAGTTTTTTGGAGATGGGATTTCATTTGTGTAAACATTAAGCATTATTTACTTCAATATCAATCAAATACAATCCGGGGTAGATATTAAAGTATCTAAAGAGAGCAATTCGTCACCCATATGAAGCCTGCTTCTCTGTTAGAAATCCTCCGGTCATAATCTGATTTCCAGTTCCTTCGTCAAAACAAAGAGTAAGATGAATCGTAGCATTTAGCTTGTCAAGATTGCATAGATTTTCACCACAAACAGGACATGTGCTTATAAGGGATTCCCTGTCAGACACAGGAATGCAGTTTAGCTGTTATAAGAAACCAAAATCCACAAAAAAAACACAACAACAACAACAAAGCCTTTTCCCACAATTAAGTAGGGTCGGCTAAAATGTACTAAATCTTCTCCTACTACAAGTAGGATCGGCTACATGGATTCTTGCTCAAATCCATGTTGAAAGATTCGATTATTTTTTATGTTGGCCGTCGACTAGGGGTGCACATGGATCGGATAAAATCCGTAATCCGATCCAATCCGATGTTATGGGATTGGATTGGTTTGGTTTTATCATTTTAATGGATCGGATTAGATTGGAATTTTTCAAATCCGTTAAAGTATGGATTGGATTGGATTATCATTAAAATCCGATCCGATCCAATCCGTTAATCCGTTTACATTTACATACATACATACGTACGTACGTACATATACCTACATACATATACACATGCGTGTGCGTGTGGACCCATTCCCGTAAGACTATAATCAATGTCATTCATCTCAATTTTAAATTTTTATATCAATAGTCGATACAAGTCCTCTTGTCACCACCATCTCTTCTCAATCGAGAGATAAATGTTAAACTTCTAAATAATATAATTATACCTTGTAAAATTATAATCCTCATTGAGCGATTCCCCTTTCATTTTCCATCCTCTCTCATTTCACTCTTGATCCTAATATTTCACTCCTAGTTCCATATCCCTTTTAGTCCATTTCAACACCTCCCTCCTCTTGCACAACATCGCCACTCCTCCCTTGCAATGCCATCACCCCTTCCTCATGATGTAGTTGCTTATTTCACACACTGTTGTCCTCCCTCCCACACGATATCATTTGTTCCAATCATGTTGCCACTTGTATCTTTTCCGCTAAAAAGAAACTAGATTTAGGACAACCGTCTAGTATATATCTTTGCTATTCTTAGCTTTTTTGCTTCCTACATTTTACTTGTTCCGACTTGCAAGCTTATCCTAATGTTGAAACTGGATCATTTGTTTCATTTAATAATTAATGTTGAAATATACTAAACCCATCTAAGAATTAATAAGCATTATTTGATTTCCTTTCTTTTCTAAATTGATATCCAAATCTGATTCATTTTTTTAAAATGCATATTTTGACTATAGTATAATCTGGTAAATAAATTTCATTTTAAATGAGAGGCATGCTACTCAATTGGTGGAATATATTTAAGTTGGATTTGACTGATACCTAATTGGGTATAATTATTTTATGATTCCCGTTTGTTAATAATATATTATATGACTTTGAAGGGTGTTATTGGAAGTAGTTTAGTTTGACATACCTTAACATTTTGGATTGGACATTGACTTCAACAATTTCGGATTGCAAAGATCACATTTTTTATTCATGTAACTTATCTTTGGATCATTATTTGATAACTTGTATTACTCTTGCTTGAGTAATTAGTTGGATATCATTTGCAAAAAAAAACATAATAATGCAATATTTATAAAAGGAATCTCAAATTCTAAATTCAACATAATCATTTATGTTGATTGCATAGTCTTCAACTTTTTTGTTACAGATAAATGAATTTCTTCAACTTTATTTTGATCGAGTCATCTTCTAAATTCTTTTCTTTACATATGATCCATATTACCAATTCTTGAGCCATAATTTAAACATTGAGGGCAGGTGTGCAATAAAACACAAACTTGTGAGGCTAAACAATCGAGATAGAATACATAAGTATAAAAAATCCGAACCAATCCGATCCAATCCGTAATCCGATGGATTGGATTGGTTTGGATTTAGATATTTGATGGATTGGATTGGACTAAAAAAAGTTAAAATCCGTTAAGGTTGGATTGGACATGGATTAAGCTAAAATCCGATCCAATCCAATCCATGTGCACCCCTACCGTCGACTACCTAACGCAACTCTTGCAAGAGTGGGATTTGAACCCTGGTTTTTTGCGTGGTAGACACACTGTACTACCACTAGACCATTAAATGAGTACAAAATATATAAAGAAACATGTAACTATAAAAAAACATGTAACTAAAATCCATAAAAAATTGTAACTAAAAAAGAAATCAAACATTAACAACAGCATACCTTTCGCTATTAGCAGCAAGAAGAACAGCCAACTCGTCCATGCTTACAACTTCATCCCCATTTGTGTCCACCTGTCTGAAAAGCTCTTTTTTCTGGTAACAAAAGGTGTGTCTAATATTACTTTATGAGTAGTGAAGGAAGACAAACATAAAGGCCCACATACCAACACACCTTGTTAGTAGCAATTTCATTTCCAAATGCATCAATTAAGTCAGAGAACTCTGAAAATGATAGTTGTCCATCTTCATTATAATCCTGCATTCAGAAATCAATTAAATGAACAAAACAAAACTGAAGGAAGAAGTGACCCAGAGTTTGTGTATAATTGAGAAGAAAAGTAGATACAAGCTGAATAGTCTGGCAGAATGGCTGCACAAGCCTGAAGTCCAACAAGGAAGTTTTGTGGCCATCATGCAATGTTCAGGTCTAAAGTATGGGATAGTTGGAGAGAATAACTTCTCAAAAAACATACTTGGAAAAAGCTAATGACAATTGAAATAAGTCGTACTAGATCAATCCTACCCATACAGCACTACCCAAAATGATGTCAAATCACGAAAAGAAGATAATGGCATTCAGAAAACGGAAACCAAAGAAGATGAGGTTAAGTTCTTTAACTGGAAAGCGTTACTTACGGCTATAGCTAGAACACGGCGAACAAAACTTTTTTCAGTTTCAAATGGATCCTGCAGAAAATAGCAGAGGTAAATTTAACAAAATAGTGGAGTATCAACAATAGGTCCAGATTTCTATGAAAGTTATTATAATGCTTCTATTTTAGAGAATAATAATATATTTTAATGCTTCAAAAGAATAAATTATATCCCAGAAAGCACGACGTAGGCACCTCTATAAAGCAAGTGAGAGAAATTGTGCCAACTGTCTCAGTCGAGGTTGATGGATCTAATAATTTAAATGTCTCCTTTTCAGACTCCGTCTCCTACAAAAGATCGAGAAATAGTGCATCAATTTCTGATTTAAAACTTGACAAAAGTTGAGGAAAATCACGAGTCTAAGAATTTAATCTCACCCTGCTAAGCAGATCCATTAGATCAATCTCACAATACCCTACTAGATTGTTTTTTGATAACCTATTTGTCTGCAAAATTTAGAAAATGTAACCATATCTACAGTCGTGAAACATCTCATGAATAAAGCAGCCTCCAAAAATTAGAGCAGTGTCACTATACGGATCCCTGCTCAAGATCCAGAGAATAAATTAATTATGTAAGAAGAAGAAGAAGACAAATCGAAAAACCAGAGCTTGCTACCTTCCCTTGACAACTATTCCTCATAGATACCACAAACCTTTTCTTCAGGATTTTCTAATACCAACATTATCAAACATGAAGTTATCTAATAAACAGGTGGGTTATTTATCAGCTGTGAAAAATGCAATTAAAGGCAACATGATTGTGCTCAAGGTCAAAGGTTCACTAGTGGATAACATAGCACAAGAAAAGCAAGCTTGACATAGTTTTTTGAAAAGAACATTTGAAGTATAAAAGAACATAATTACTTGAATAAAACAATGTGCAGCCAGTAAATGTATGACAAGTTTGCTGCTAGAATTTGTAATTAAGACCCGTATCGGGAGTCCATCCAATCACATTACATGAAACGGTATACATCTCTATTTTATATCTGTAGGTAAAAGAAACAGCTTCAATTATCGATTTCTTTAATTTCTTGCAAGAAAAGGGAATACAAAGTTAAACTTAAAGATGAAGGTTCACGATCAAGTCCAACTCAATCTGAATAGGAAATTGAATCAGAAGAATTGTCAAGGTTGAGATCATCACTTGCCACTGTTTACATTTATGGGACACAACATTGTTGGAGTATGTGTTATGTGCGCCTACTGAGTTGTAGCAGGGTAAATGGATCCTGGAGAAGATCCACTTACCCCATTCTGTGTTTAGTCCCACATTGTCCAGTGGCGGGACTTGGAGGCTCTGGAGAGGCTATATAAGGAGCCCCAGACCTCTTGTACTCATTGAGAAAAGCAATAGAAAAACATGCCCCTTTGAGGGCTTCTCCCGTGGTTTCATCCCGCTCTTCACGGAGTAGGGTTCCACGTTAAATCATGGTGTTCCATGTTTGATCTTTCTTGTTTATGCTCTGTTTATCAATCGCTTCCGCATTCTTCATATTTTATAACATGGTATCAGAGCGGGGTTGATTCTCGAGGAATCATTATTAAAGTTTTTTTTGTCATTCGAGTTTCGATTTTGAGAGGAAAAAAATTCATATGTGAGAGTTGTGTGTCGGTTCTCTGGCTTGTTTTTCCAAGGTTTCGTAGGAAACCCTAGTTTTGTTTGTTCTTGAAGATCTGGTGGTGCAAGATCCAGTCCAACAGGCTGTATCCCCTTTGGCGCAAGTTCAGAAGCCAATGTCGATCTCTATATCTTCCAGCAGCAGTCTGTTCCATCTTCTTCTTCGCGCAGCCCTAGGTGCTAGGGCACCATCGTCATGCGGCCATCTCCGAACGCCGCAGTCCCAGGTCTTCCTTCATCATGCTCGGCGGCGTGAATCCTCTAGCCGCATCAGGCGACGCCGCCCCCGGCATCATGCCCTCCGGCATCAGCCCCTTGTGCGAGACCCCTATCCTCCTCGCGATTTCCATTGCACAGATGATCTCCATCGGCATCGGCAGTCCCCATCTCCATCTCTGTCAGCAGAGCGGCACCGCCCCCGTTCCACCTACAGCGGCGCAGCCCCAGGCGCCTCCCCACGACGCGAAATCCCTTCAGTCGGCAGATGCGCCAAGGCGGAGGCCCCATCGCCCTCCCCATCTCCATCTCTCTCGCGCGCAACCCCAAATGGTTCTCCTGGCGGCGCGCGAACGCATCTCCTGGCATTGGCGGCGCGCGGTGCTCTCCTCCAGGCCTTCCAGGCGGCGCCGCCCCCGCTGGCCCGCATGTTGTTGATTGGCGGCAACCTCCTCCTCCTGCGATGCTCGCTCCATGCGCTGTTGCGCCTTCGCCAGCCATAGCCAACGTGCCGCCTCTCGCACGCGCAAAACCCATGCGCGGCCCCCTCGCCCATCTCCAGCAAGCTCCTAGCTGGAGCCCTTGCGTGACGCAGTCCTCTAGGCAGAGCCCAGCGGCGCTGGCGGCTACGGGTGTGAAAGAAGGGTTCCAACCCTAATGGGCCCGTCATTATATAAACAAAAATTTCAAGCGAGCAGAATGAAAAAAAAGGTAGAAAGGAGGGTGGAAAAAAAGGAAGAAAAGAAATGCAGGGAAGAGAGAAAGAAAGTCCTCTTGGGTTGTTGCATCTTTTTGGGCCCAAGTGGGCCGAGTACCAAAAAAAAGGAGGGCTGCAGTTTTTAAAAAAATGACGAAAAAAAAGAGTGTTTTAAAAAAAAATGTGTGAAAGAGGCGCGTACATGAAAAAAAGCCGTACACAGTTTGCGAAAGCCATATAAAAAAGATTCAACGACTTAAAAAAATGTTAAAAAAAAGAAGAGAGTGACGGCTTTAAAAAATTGATGAAAAGCCGCAAGTTTCATGTTTTGTTTTCCCTATTGTCTTCTCCCAACTTGGTCAACAATTTTCATTTCGACCAGTATGGGAGAAAGGGAGAGTATATGTAGAGTCACAGGTTTTCTCCAGATATCAGAGATTCAGATGGCAGATGCAGATTATCCAGACCAAGTCAGATTCCCGGACTCTACAGTTCAGATTCTCCATGCGCAATTCCAGACTCGACGTTCAGATTCCGAGTCCCAGTTTGATGCGCAGATTCAGACTCGACGATTAATTCCGAGTCCAGTTTCAGACACGCATATGATTGCGGTCATTTTCAGATGAGCATATGTTGCCATCATTTGTCCGTGGTCCCCATCATTCTTCTAGTTGTCGGCCAGAGTTTTCATGTGAGCCATAGGGACTCCAGAGCAGAGGAGCATTCCCTATGTCATTGGGGCAAGGGTTTTCATGTGGTATCATAGGTACTCCAGAGTAGAGCACTATTCTTTGAGTCGGATGGGAGAGACCCAGTTCTCCGACGAGGAGACTCCAGGCACAGTTTCAGACTCAATGGTCAGATTCCGAGTCTTCAGTTGACTCACACTCCAGTCCATTCGTCCTCCTCACCTGCACGACATGAGAAGCAACGTCCTCGACTGCAGCAATGTGCGCGTTGGGTTGATATTGTCCGTAGTGTCCTGGAGCGTTGAGTTGAGTTTCTTTATGTTTGTCCAAGCTGAGCATTACATGCTCCAGCTTGAGGGGGAGTGTTGGAGTATGTGTTATGTGCGCCTATTGAGTTGTAGCAGGGTAAATGGATCCTGGAGAAGATCCATTTACCCCATTCTGTGTTTAGTCCACATTGTCCAGTGGTGGGACTTGGAGGCTCTGGAGAGGCTATATAAGGAGCCCCAGACCTCCTGTACTCATTGAGAAAAGCAATAGAAAAACACGCCCCTTTGAGGGCTTCTCCCGTGGTTTCATCCCGCTCCTCACGGAGTAGGGTTCCACGTTAAATCATGGTGTTCCATGTTTGATCTTTCTTGTTTATGCTCTGTTTATCAATCGCTTCCACATTCTTCATATTTTATAACAAACATTGGTAAATACAACAAACTTCCGTACCTCGAATACTGATATACGAGCAATATGAGCACCTCCTTTCTCCAATACAACTTTCTTCTTCTGGAATCAGAGGGAACCCCATGTTATTTTACATGGTTGTCAAGTCCAAAATAGAAATTATAACAAGATTTGAATTGAAACCACCACATGGAGCTACAGATCTCAAAAGGTAAAGTGCAGTTAGTTTATTCACTTTATAGAAAAGAAATCTTCAGAAATATATCAACATGAAAGAAAATGTAGAAATGCATGAAATCTGTAAAAACAACAATACTGAATTCTCGAGAGGGAGGTTCCAAAACATGAATTCCCAATCTGAGACATATATGTGTAATGCTAAGTTGCTGAAAATTTTATATGGATTAACTTCCATACAATCCAATACTTATCTTAGATGGGTATTCTTAAGGGGCTTCATGTCAAGTTGACCACAGACTGTTTGAAACCACATCTCAATTCTTTGAAAAAGAATGGCTCAAACTAAAAAAGAAAAAGCTTGTTAAGCTGTGCATTTTCCTGCACTACAACTCAATCGCTAGACCATCTTCCGCTAATAACCCTCTACTAAGCACCTTTACCAGAGAACTAAAGATTATCGAATTCTCGGTTATGATGCCAATTTTCCTAGCAAAGATACCCTTTATGCCCCTTTTTTCTCTAGACTTGGTCCACCCCAAAAGCACAACTCTAACTTTAGCATGGGCTGATTTGCCATGTGATGATTCAACCTTTACACCCTTCTTCCTACCGGTCGTCATAAAGTTGCTACTTCACTTCCTTTCTACTTCAGTACAGATACCAATCCCCCAAGGCTCCATACTTCCCTGACGCAATCGAAATCCATAGACGCTTTTTCAATTAACTTTTGGCAAAGCAATCATAGTGGTCATTAGGATACATGAAGTATTGTTGGATATTATAGCATAACACACAACAACAACAAAGCTTTTTCCCACATTAAGTACGGTCGGCTAAAATGGCGAAACCTTCTCCAACTTTAAGGAAGGTCGGCTACATGGATTATTGCTCAAATGCATGTTGAATGATCCGACTATTTTTTAGTCTGGTCGTCGACTACCTAACGAAACCCCGTGAGGGATTTGAACCCTGATCTTTTTAGAGGTAGACACATTGCACTACCATCCGACCATTGAAGTGGGTACATATTATATCATAACCTATTTGTAAAATTGTTTAAGCTGATCTAGTTAAAATAAAACTAGATTCTTTCTTCTAACAAAAGATTACATCTTATCTTACGCAGAAAAAAGGGTTCAAATGCATCGCATGATAAACTAGTAATGGAAAGAGATGGTAGAGAACAGAGCAGTTAAAGAAAAAAACTATCCTTTGCTCATCACTCACTGAATTCCAAACGGGTTTCTCCGTACTGCGTCATTTCCAATCACGATCGCGGGAGCGCACCAGAAACAGAAAACGATCGGTGTCAGAGATTAAAAAACTCCACAGAATCGCGAAAAAAAGTGGCGGCGAAATCAACGGCGGAATGTCAACTGTACTAAACTGTTCGGATTTGGCCGTGCGGTAGGTTCTTTCTCCCAGCGACAGGCACGCGAGCCACCTATCTTTGAAGCTCATCTCGGCCTACAGGCGTGCAATCGGGATCAGCACGATTTGCACAGACCAGGAAGAAGAAGAGGGGAGAGATCGAGGGGAGGAGGGGGAATTTCATACGCCGATGAGCTCAATGGAGGCGATCCCGGCGAAGTCCTCGGCGGAGAGCTGCTTGTGGAGGGAGTCGGGGTGGGGTGATCGGCGTACGAGGCGGCGGAGGCGCCCCCGGAGATGAGCAAATCTGGTGGTTTCCGGCGAGTCCCCGGCGTCGTCGCCGGGAGATCGGGCGGTCCCGTGGCCTTGACCCATTCCGACCTCTTTCTCCCTCGATCGCTGGGAGAAGTGAGAAGGTCGCCAATGGGAAGGAGACGTTATCTTTCCTATTGGTTGTGGAAGTGGGGTCCACCGGGAACAGTTCGACGACCCGGAGCTCGCCAGCGACTTGGAGATTGGTCGAATTGACCCATGGTGTAATACTTTATCCATGGACCATGGCCCACCACAAGGGTAGCCTCAAGTACACAAGGTGGATACTCTGGACAGACGTATGTTGTATCGGCGGAACCGCTCGATCGAAGGATCCACACCTAAAGGGCTACTAAAACTTGGAATTTGTGTTAACCTCTTGATTTTGATCCAACGGTTCTGACTGTTTTATGACTGAGGGTAGCTGTCAAGTAGTGCCATGTGGTACATACAAAGTAAAAATATTTGGATAATGAGTTGGATATAATTTTTTATATTTATGAATGTTGGATTTCAATAAAGTATGTTTTTTTTTATTTTCTTGTTTAAGACGAGGGATATTTTTTAAGGTGATTTGTGGAGGGATTTATATTCAGTTGATGTGATATTTTTTTATTTAACTAATAAGGTATATTATTAAAATCAATGTTTATGGCAATTTTATTCAATGTTATTTTGAAATTTTAAATTTAGAAGATTATGTTATTTATTTAAATTTGATTGTTGCATTTAATTTCAATCAAAATTAGGATAATCTATGCTTTACACATATTGGCTTTTATGGATGTATCTCCGCCCATAAAACATTTGAGTGGAGACGGAGTTGAGAGCATTCTGATAATATCTTAGCCCTGACATAATGGGGTACTACATCCAGTACTTATGTGGTCTAAAAAGATATTTGATAATGGAGTGGAATCTTAATTTGCATTTCTATGCGAGCGAGTGTAGTGATTTGATGTTGCATAATTCCTACTAGGGTTGGGGAGTATGCACCAAGATGCATGTAAGTCGATATGTACTAGTGCCACAAACATCTTTATTTCTTTTTTTTTTGAAATGAAGTTTTAGTCAATTTAGATCACAATATATTTATGTGATGTCAATCAAATTTCGATTTAATTTGAGACTTCTAAAGAATTCATCACAATAGTCAGATTTTAACAGTATCAAAATTGCTGAAATCGACCCCTTCAGGTGGACATGTTAAAAATGTTTGTGTTTACAAGGAATTTGAAATGCATAATCCACTTAATATTCTAAGTAAATCTCGCAAGGATTTATTTCAAGAAAACAGAAGAAAAAAGTAGACAGATGTGGCACTGATGCATGTAGACTTACATGCACCTTGATGCATACTCCCCAACCCCTTTCTTTTATCAATGTTTAATAGGTTGGCTGAAAAATTGATGTTTAGTGTATGATTTTTTAATAATATGATGCATAATGAAATTTTCATGGGCCTCCACATCCACTATCTTCTATGCTTCTTAAATATACATTGAATCCTTCATAATTCAATATAACACGTGAAATCTTTGGATAGTTTTTAGCCCTTTCACGACTTAACTCTATGTTAAATTCCATTAAATTTCTTCGTTGAACTTAACAGAATTCCTTAAAAGTTGACAAAAATACCCTTATGAGTTTAAATAATCCCAACATCCATCGTCTTGCCATCTCCCCCTTCCTTGTGCACAACCCTCCACTGCCTAGCTCTCCCTAAGATGCAACCACCACCACCTCCCTGATTTCATCCATCCTCAGTCATTCACCTCTCCGCAAATCTCCCCCTTCCCCAACCAACGATGTTGCCGTAACCTCCGCCATCTTCTTGTTCTCCCCTCCCATGTCCTCGTCCTCCCTGTCAACCTCTCCCTCTCTCAACATATATTGCTACAACAACCTCTACCACCTCCCAATACCCTCTCCCCAATCATCCTCATGTTACGTATGGAAAAAAAATCCTAGCTTCTACTACATTTTGGGAGTTCAAGTGCTTGCTGGCCTCGTCCAATCCACTCGTCGGTAGTCCACCATTGATGTGCGGGACCGAATATTGGAATTTAGAACATGCGTGCTTCAATAGGAATATCTCTGGTTCATTGATCACATCGCATTGCTGAAGTATGGTAGTGGTTAGTCTTTCACAATTTTTGTTGTTCTTATCGCTTATGTTGGCAAGGAGATGTTCTTCTTATTACTCATTAACCCGAAGTCCATGAGAGGTGTGACGAAGGAGATGTTAATAAGCCTCTACCAAAGGAGGGAATCACCTTGCCTCTCTTGAGAGAGGGATTGGAGACCTAGGAGAAGGTCATCAGGTTCATCAAAAGCATGGAGGATCCCCTGCAGTGGTCTCCCTCCTCCTCAATCGACCTCGTCTTTCAAACTTCCACCTCCATTGATCCCTATAGTAGCGACGACCATCTCCACCTCTCTGATCCTCTTCTCCTCCACCCTCATTGTCGCCACCCTGATCTCCCTCCACGCTATCGCATTTAAAAAGAGCAAGAAGAAATGGGTTGATCCTCTTATTTCTCAAATTGAGATATCCATGAATCAAGATCCTACTGCATATAGATACAAATGGTCTAATGAGTGAACCTCCCCCAACGTCGACCCCCGCTACTTTTGCAACTAGCAGCACCCAACATATGGGTTTTGATGACCTTGTACGCGATATCAATGCTACGTCTATGGTAGACTTGTTAGAGGGAGACACATTAATTGGAACGGGGGATAGGAATGGGACAAGAGATCAAGAATGGCCATTGGGAAGGGGGGGGGGGGACATAGCAGAGTTTCATTTGTATATGTCTTAATTTTAACACCCCCCCCCCAATTTGGGTAGTTTTTCCTTGCCAAATTGCTTGAGGATTATGTCATTTTTAATCCAATTATAGATGTTATGGACTTTTAGTTCATGGAGGTAGTATGGGAGATAGTAGGTAAGAAAATAACATGTTCGATCTGACTATACTACCAATCAATCTCTACCTCTTATTATTATATGTGCCTATGCTGGAGAGCACATGCAAGAAGGAAATTTAAGCTTGGTGCAAATGGTTAAAATATCTTTTACTTCATACAATTATAAATTAGTTAAAAAATTATTCTACGCATCAATCCTTATTTCTCCTATAATAGGAGGGGTTACATCTAGCCAAGAGCATTTTCATTCATATAGAAAATGATCAATGTAAGAATCCACGTACAATGTTGTCTTTCAAGTCCCACTTTGTCTTATATCACATTACAATCTAACAAGGAAAAGAAACTTTCAACTCTTTTGGATCATTCTTGGATTATTCTTATTCTAAAGATAAAAAATAAAAAAAGTATGAACTATTATACACAAATTGAACCAATGATTATTCATGATTTCATATTGAATCAAATTCCGTACATATTCAAATTGAGGAAGTTATGGTAAAAACTTCTCTGAAATAATGTGGTAAAACACAACGTGGGACTAGAAAGAAAAGGAGCCTTTTCTTCAAATAAAAAATGACGGATGTAAGAATCCACATAGGTGATGTCTTTAAAGTCCCACATTGTGTTCTACCACATTATTTCAAAGGAAGTTTTACCATAACTTCCTCAAGTTTTGAATACGTACGGAATTGAATCAATATGAAATCATGAATAATCATTGGTTCAATTTGTACATAATAGTTCATGCTATTTATTTTTATCTACAGAATACGTTGTAGAATAAGAATAACTCGAGAATGATGTAGAAGGGTTCAAAGTTTCTTTTTCTTATTAGATTGACTTTTTAAAATTCCTTTGAGTATCAAAGATTCCTAAGAAATCTATCATAAATTTGACAGAATCCTGTAAGATAATAATAAATAAATCTCAACCTTAATATTTATAGGGTTAGATTAACAAAGACAAGTGATTAGGTTAGTAACGAATTAACAAAGACATGTGGTTAGGTTAGTAACGAAAGTAACAACAGGGGCTTACATGTAAATGGAAGTACTATCCATGGTTATACATGTAACTAGAAATTATAGAGGATCCATCATGTAACTATTATAATATAGTGGGCTTTGGGTGTAAACATCTTAATTTTTATCTGTGTAGAAAAGAAAGAATTTAGAAAGTATTAAATTGATTTTTTTGCATAATTTATATTTCTTAAAAAAATATTTTATCAAATGAATATATGTAAAATATATCTAATTGATTTATAGCAAGAAAGTCATGCATTTAATCATTATATTACGCATCTTAAAATCAATTTATTTAGGATATTTTAAACGTGTATCCCAATGGAAAACTACAAATACAGTTGTTCCCCGACTTTTTTTGCAAAATTACTTGTGATCATATCGTTTTAGATGATTAACAGTTATGCCCCTCGAGGTAGTTGACATCCATTTACCTAGAACATTATCTTAAGGGCATAATCATAATGGAATGGGAAAAATAAATGCACAAGTGTGATTATCTATCATTCTTTTTTTCTTCTTACTCATCTTCTTCTTCTTCTCTTCAATCCACACTCTCCCTCCTCTTCTGACCCATATATGCCACCCCAACCTCATTAACCACCCTCACCATTGCAATCTCCCTTATCCACCCCTCCTCATTGTATACCCCCTTCAGCTCCGCTCTCCTCTTCCTCTGCCACTCTTCTTAGTCCTCATAGCACCGCCTCCTCCTCTATGCACATGTCCTCCTCCACCACACTTCACCTACACACCATCTTTTGTCATCATCTGTCCTCCTCTATCAATACCCTCGCCTAAACCTTATCCTTGCTACTGAGCCCTCCTCCTTGAAGGGGAAAATAATACCTCACCCTAAGGGGTTGCGATAGATCACTATTGATGAAGATCGATAGGAGTTGTTCTTGATGCAACTATGGAGGTCTAGGTGTGTCTCGTGAGGGGGAGTGATCACTAAGGACATGACAATAGAAATCCTATTATAGTGAAGATGATGCTCGAGTATGACGATGGCTCCCGGAAGGTGCTAGGTGAGCATGCCATCAACGGCTCGAGGACGAGGTTATTAGGGCAAAGGAAGGTTGGGTGGCAAAGAGAAGGAACTAAATGGGAGCAGAGCAGAAGGAGTTGCTAGGAGCTCAGGGCAATGAAGAGTTCTACTTGGAGCTCATGGCAATGTGTATATGTAGGGAGCTTAGGGTAGTGTAGAGGGGGTTGCGGGGAGCTCAGCGAGCGTGGAGGGGTTTGTTGGCATGGAGGTTGCAGGGAGCTCAAGCCACAAGGGGCTTGCAAGTAGCTGGGGACGATGTGGAGGGAGCTTGGGGGAGCTTGAGGTAGCACGTAGAAGGCTGGGAGGCTATTGGACGTCATGTCATGCACAAGCATAATTGGCACAAGGGGCACTATTGTAATAGATTTTTTTTCTGAACCAGTGTTTGGTTTGTGTAAATCAAGGTTTGGCATATCTAATAGACAACTAAACTAATGGAGGGGTACAAATATTAACATAGTAGAAAGGTAGGGGTATAAGTGATGTTGTGAAAAAGGTGAGGGTATAATTGTAATTGCATAATCTCGAGGAATGTGACCAACATTATGACATATACTCAATCATTATTATAGTTATAATTAAAATAACTATATAAAAACACCTTAAAATATATAAAAATAAATAGTTATAGCTAAAACCATCTCAAATATAATAATAACTAACTAAAAATAGACATTACAAATTAAAAAAATATAAAAATTGAGCTTTTGTGGCCTTCATGTGATGGATAGAAGATCCTCAAAGGGTTGTTTCCTCTGGATATTGGGGGGCATGTGCTAGGAGTAAGATTACTTGGAGGTGTAGTGAGTAAAGACAAAGGCTTTGTTGAAGACATGGCTATGAGGAGGGTCATCAAAGCTATTGGCTTAATGCATTTACTTCCTCAGCTGGATGATCCACAAAGTGAGCTTCTATTAGAATCTTGTATGGGTTCAATCAAGCTCATGTTTTGCTTAAGGACATGTCAACCAGCATACAAGGAATGGACTTCTATGTGGTTTGACAAAGATCTACGCAGAGCTATTGAGGATATTGTAGTTTGTGGAGGTCCTTTCTTTAGCGACCTTCAATGGCAAGTGGCGTCTCTACCCATCAAACTCAGTGGCTTAGGTCTGCAGTCAGCTATAGAGGCTTCTCTATATGCTTTCATGGCTTACAGAGCTCAATCTTGGGTGCACCAAGATCACACTTTATGAGACAATGGGATACGTGGTATGGATTATGATTTTCCATATGCTTTGGAGTACCTACAATGTCACACTTTTATCTCTCGATCTTACCTGTATTTGCTAACAGTGATACTGTTCCCCATAAATCACAGAAGGGTTTGGCGAGTTCCCTTTTTAGCAAAATTGCTAAAGACACGGAGGTTGAGTTTGACATTACTGTTAAACAAAAAGCAAATTTTTTGATTTTACAAGCTGACTATGCTCAAGATTTACTTCTTGTTATTCTTATTGATGGCCTTGGAATGCATATGCCTCCTACTGAGTTCGTGCCATTCTCAAGTATCATCTTATGATTCTTCTATTCCCACATGATGAGGCATGTCCACTAAGCCACAAATCCTGCCTAGACGATTTTGGGGAGCATGCAGTTCATTGTCGTGAACTATCAGATTTTAAAAATGGACATGATCTTGTTAGAGATATCCTTTATGGCGTACTTAGACATGTTGGGGTTGCTTCCAAGAAAAAGCACGTGTGAACTTTTTGGTTGATCCAGAAGAGGGGAGATTGACACTCAGACCAACATATATCTTAATATTTGGTTGGGCTAGAGTGAAGCATGCATGTGTTGATTTGACTGGAGTTTCGTCATTGATGAGCCCGATAAGGGGTGATTTTATTGCAGGATACGTTGTACAGAAATCTGCTTCAGCTAAAGTTGCTAAGCATAAGAAGGCTTGTATTAACAATCAATATATGTTCATCCCTTTCGATTTTGATACTTTTGAATTCCTGACAACTGAAGCGGCATAGCTTCTCAAGAGGGTCCAAAAAATTATGCACAGTAACACTTATGGTTCCCGGGTCTATAGATGTTGTGTTTCGAATAGTTGGATTTTCCATCTAAAAGGGTGGCGGGACAACTTGTTGCTCATCGCCCATCGATCTCTATGTAAGAAACTTCATCTTACGAATTTAATAATTATTTTTGCAAAAAATAAATGGAATGATCGGTTTCCCAACAAAAGATAAAAATTTAGCGTTGGATATCATATTCCAACCATCTTTACACTGCATACTAATAATCATCATTAAAGTACGAACTAAACTAAATATATAGAGATATTTGAGTGAAAATATTGGCACGTATATTAGAAAAAAATTGTAACTACACATTCCGTGTTCTTGTAATAAAATTCCAATTTACATGTAGAGATATTTTTAATCATTTAATCTAGCAATCATGAAAGGCTATCAAACAAGTTGTAGAGATCTCATTTAAGGGGATCCATCCCCATTGGGTAGCCAGCTATCTATCCACATCCCCTATACCAAAAAGGAGTTGGACGAAGGATGATCCTCTAGATTGTGGGATAGCCCTCTTTTAAAAGGATCCATATAAGTTTGAAGATGGTTAAAATTATTATAATAAAGAAAACGGGAGACTCGCGTCGTTAATTCGTATTCAAGATTGCGGAAACCCATCTCGCTTGCTGAGCAGAGAGACCTTCCTTTATGGAACATTTACACCCATGATAACAGAAGATCATCCATCTCGTTTGGTATGACCCATCCTGCTAGCTGAGATGAGCACGACAGAGAGCATAACCTTAAACTTGAAATCATAGCCGTATATAATCAAACACACACAAAAATTTTGCAGCAGCATTTTATCCTTTGTGTCACAATACTAAATCATGGATTGAAAAATAATCACTAGAGAATATAACTTTACCAAGTAACATTCATATCAAATATAACAAATTATATCATAGATCAAAGTGTACCCGTATACACAAAACTTCTTATATACAAAGACACCATATCATGTTCAAAGTTTCATATTCCTTCTGATACAAACCTTTTGCTTTGAATACCCAAAAAAATTGTCAAAATTGTCAAAAGATCAAAGTACTTGGATAGCATGACCTCCGTCTAGTGATGTGTGTTGTTCCACCTCCAAAGATTCTTACTCCGATGTGTCTGTATAATACACTACAAGAAAAATGAGTAGTGGCTACGGAAACTTGTGGCCACGATAATTCTGTGGCCACTAGTTTCCCGTAGCACAATTCCGTGATCTAAGTCTTCAACAAGAGTTGTGGTCACGACATGTTCTGTGGTCACTTGTAGTGGTCACGGCATTTTCGTAGTTAGATAACTCTCGCGACGAGACTTGTAGCTACAGCTACTGGCCACGATGTGTTGTGGTCAGAGCCCAATTCTATGACCACAAGCCACGCATTCGTGGGCATAATCATGTAGCCACAACTTGTTTTCCTTATAGTGATACTAAACCATAAAAGAGTGAGCTACACCTGGACAAAGAGTTTAAATCCAGTCAATGATCCGAATCTTAAAAAATTAACATACAATATTTTGATATACCAAATAATCTCGACTTTAAAAAACTTGCTAGTTTTGCATAGAAAATATAGTTATTGAACATTCAAACTTGTCCTATGATAACATGTTGAAGTTAACAAATAAGATAAACTTTATTTTGTTGAGCTAAAAGTAAGTACAAGAGTTTAAAAGAATGGCATATAAATATTTGTAAATAAACTTATTTATGCATCATAATTCCAACATATCTTAATTCATAAATCACACTACTAAGAGATTTTTCTCATCGCATAGTCTGTGCATACTGTCTAGGAGAGTGAACTCCCCTATAACCTTATCTTATTGCCATAGGTGTAGACGGCCTCAAAGATCAAAAGATATATTGTGTACAACCCAAAGCCTTTCATGCATACGAAATGTGGAGGCAAAGTACTCTAAAAAGTAATATTTCTAATTTTCTATGACTTTGTTCTTGACTGTATTGCTAAGTGGTTTCTATTGTGCATCGATTTTGAAAAAAGATATGATTTATTTCATAGAAATTATATGAAATCATAAATGTTATATTTGATGATAATAATATTTATTCATACTATAAAAATATTTCATAGATGGAAAACAATCTAGATAACTTCATATGACGACGAAGCCTTCTCCCAATATAAGTAGGGTCGGCTGCATGGATTTTTGCTCAAATCCATGTTGAAAGATTCGGCTATTTTTTACGCTGGTTGTCGACTACCTAATGCATCCCCCATAAAGGGAGATTTTGAACCATACCTTTTGAGTGGTAGGCACACTGCATTACTACCAGACCATTTAAGTGGGTACATAAAGTCATGAGATGGTAAACATGGTAAAATAACCACAAATGTAATATAAGTTTAGAACGACTTACCTTAGGGTAATATTACTCAAAGATCACTATCTTGAAAAACCGCCTAAACTTTAAGTCTTCCTTTTCAACTTTCTCTTCTGTATATGAGTTTGAATAAAACTTGGTATGAAGTAAATGAGATTGCTGGTTATTTGTAGTTTTTGCCATTTCATGTATTCAATACTAACTTGAATCAAATTGTCTTATTCACATATATTCTAGAATCAACATTTACAACGTTCTGGGATTAGGTCTCGGTCATTTATCGAAGAAAGTTGACACAGACAACTGGTTGGATTTGGACCCCATCAGAATCATTGATAACCACCCAAAATGCTTAAGCTCAAATTATTAAGTAGTAATCCCCTACACTAATACTGACAACTTAATGGGTATGGACCCAGTTGGAACTATTGACAACCCAAAATGCTTAAGCTCAATATGTCAAGAAGTAATCTCTACAACTTATAACCCAATCTCACTGTACGTGAGTTTCCGATGTGAGACTATTTTTTAGGTTGTTACAATATCGATAACTATAATTAAAGCTTGATAATTCCGGCCCTCCCCTACATGCCGACACGTGGCTTCCTCTAGAGAATTCTCTCTTTTGTGACATCCTTATCTCTCTATATCTCTCCCTTATTCTCTCTCCCCTTCAAAATTTCTATTTTTAGTATTAAAATTCCAATAAGTATAATTAGTCTGTCGTGTTCTCTCTCGTCTTCGTTATTTTTATTTTTAGTATTAAAAGTTCCAATAAATACAGTTATTCTGTGTTCCCTCTCCCCTTCATTATTTCTATTATAGGTTTTAAAATTTACAAGCAATTATTTAAAACTACAAGTAGAATAACTATTGCAAATAATATTTTTATCATAGCATCTAAGGTTATGCTGGATTAAAGTAATTTATTTTTTCTCTACATAATTGAATGGTATGTTGCTTTGAAGTGTCTTTTGTGTTTTTATGTTTATTAATAAAAAATTAAAATTAAATTTACCAGAATGATAATTAGAAAGATGTAATGAAATAGTAAAATACTTTTTAGAACTTTAAAGAAATTAATGTAATCCTACTAGATAATGGAAACAACATACATGATAAAACAAACATTGGAATGGTAAATAAAACTCTATAATTAAAGAGCTACAATTAAAATAGATTGAGTACCTTGATTCTCAATAGTATCACCATAATAAAATGTTAAATAATTATTCTATTAATGTATGGTAAGAAATGAGAAATAAATTCTTTCCATTTTTAATATTTTATTTTATTTTAAAAGATGATACCTAAATTTAGAATTCGCAACAAATTACATATCTCTTTCTATATCACTAATGATGGTCATATTTTATCGCTTATTTATTGCATTCCTCTTTGAAATTTATACTTATTGACATTTTTAAGGAAAATGGAGAAATTAAGACAACAATTAATTTCTATATGAATTCTTAGCAACAATATAACAACATCATTATATTTATCACAAAGTAAGTAAAAGAAATTATCCTAAAAGACGATTTAGCATCAATTATCAAATTATATGTTAAATTAGATGATTTAGCATCAATTATCAAATTATACATCATAATATATATGTTTTATTGTGTGGAAATACAAAACTACTTCATCAACATATTAACGACACTAAAAACATAAGTACAAAATAGGACCTATCGTTAAATGTAGAATTTAACCTACAGTGTTACTTTTTCGAAGATAACTTAGACATGAAATTACTTTATATTTAAATTTTTTATATGTTATTATCAAATATTATTTTTCAAGAATCCATCCCGCTGCAAAGCGCGAGTTTACTGACTTGTTATATATGAAAAGCTAAACCTTAGTTACATGTAACTCTATGCAACACCACACGTGGAGATCATATTTTCATCTCATGAGTATAATCCTTAATCCCCTCCAAGTAATATCAACCTTATATAATAGATAATAATTTGTATAGTTAAAATTCATTCTTATTTTTACATTTATATAATTAGATATCATTTGCATGCATTCTTCTTTGCATGTTCTTACATGTATCATTATTGGATAACCATTAAGTTTGTTTCGTGCACTTGGATTCCTTTTCCTTGGTATGTACTCTTCATATAGATATAATAAGATCTATGGTATCAATTTGATTATGTATCTATATATGAATCCCGCAAACCTTCAAATAATAATTTACACGTCTTTTGCTTTTATACCATGATCTCACTTGTCTTATGCATCCATTTCGTATCCGATAATTTGACATGATTGCATATTACCATATTTGTTCAATACAACTCATTGGCATCTCAATCCATAACCGTAAAAATCTTTTATTTGTATCCAACAATATTTTTTAAAAGATATTTACATTCATAACCTTATATACTCTCGTATTTACGTAAAAAAACAACAAAGTTTTTTTTCCATAATTATATAAGAAGGGTCGGCAACATGATTTTTTCCTCCATTTAGGCCTATTTTTTGTCATTCTCGGGTTTAAATCCAAATAACTAATATCCCTTCGGATAGTGTCATTCAAACACTTTTTGGCCTTCCTTACCCTCTCGTAAGAGGCTCAACATCCCAAATCTCGCATCTTCCAATTGGTGCATCAATCGACCTCCTTTGCAAATGGTCAAGCTATCTTAAGTGGGTTTACATCTTATTCTCTATCAGAGCTATGCCGACTTTTCTTCTGATCGCATCATTCGGATCTAATCTTTTCCAGCTGATTAAAGACGTGACATGGAGTGGAAGAGGTGTATGACCGCAAATTTACCTTAGCATTTTCATTTCCGCTACTCTCATTCTTTGCACATGTTTATAGTTCACAGGCCAACACTCTGATCCATAGAGAATACTAGGTCTCACACCTCCTTTGTACTACTTTCCTTTGACTTCCAAAGGGATCTTCTCATCACAAAGAACAGTAGAGACTCCTCTCCACTTCAGCCAACTTCCATTTATTTTATAAATAATTGATGAATCTTTCATACATCATATTAATATTATTATTCTCCTAATCTAAATAAATCAATAAAATCTACATCTAATTCATTAATATTAAGAATTGGTATGTTGTATATAATTAACTCTAAGTATTATATAGTTAACCCTAATTGCTAACCCTAATTATTGTGCAAAAATTAACCCTTTTATTTTCTTTATTTTATTCCCTATTAGACCCCCTAAAAATTAGAGTAATTATTGTAGATATTGTTTTGGTGTTAAAAGAAATTAAAAAGGAAAATAATAAAAGAATTAAATTCAAATGTTTTTATTTATTAAAAATACTTCCAAAAATATTTCTATCTGCATTTGATCTCTTTTGACTTTGTCTCCAACATGAAACTTGTAGATCTCCTTGAGATCTACAATTTTTATGTTTTGACTTTTTGCTAAATTTTCTTCCTTTTACTTCTTTCTTATTTTCTATTCTTTTTCCATTTTTTGAATAATCTGATTGAGCCACATGGCGCCCTCTGGGCCTTTCACGTGGCCCCTTCTCCTTGTGCCACGCGCTCCCCTCACCATCCCTTGGATCTCCACTTCTTGCTTTCATCTCCACCGCTCATCGCCGTCCATCCCTCAACCGTCTGATCCCCCACCTTCAGATGCAATCTTGGCCGCACACTTCTGCCTCCATCACAACCATTGAATGGCCCCTCATCCAATGGCTCTTCTTCCTCCTTGTCTCTCATTCTATCCTAACTCTTGGATCTTGTTCTAGACCTATTGTAGCCGTTCCTCTCCGCTCGTCTTTCCGTCGTTTGATCATATCACCAGATCTGATCTCAACCTTAGCCTCGTGCCTCCTCCTTGACCATTGGATCGCAAGATCCAACTGTCAGTACTCATCTTCAACCTCTTGTGTCCCCCTCTCCAATTGTTTTGAAACGTCAACCCCTCTCCCCCTTCCCATTCAAGCTCCAATACTCTGCCACCTCATCCCAATCCAATGCCTTTGAGGAAACCCTAAGATGCCCTTGTTAATTTGTCGTAATTAACTTTTGATTTTATTCATTGTAGGCGGGCAAATTAAGATTGATAAAAAATCACAATTTTAAGTATTAATCCAATTAAAGAGAGTGGTTTTTTTATTTGTTAAGTCCAAGGTCGAGCTCAGGGAGGCGATTGTCTCCTTAGGTTAATTTAAAGTCGATCTCAAAGTTATGTTTTCAAAAAGATATTTTTTTATATTTTCAAAAGTAATAAATGGGCTATATGCAATTTTGGCCAATTTTCTAAGGACTAAGATGTGAACAATGATCAAACTTAGTCCAAAAATTATGAAACTTGGTTGAGATATAAATAATGATGAAATAAATGCACTTTATTTTTTAAAATTTTTAGATGCACGATGAATATTTTATGACTTTATGAATGCAAATAGTGTAATTTTCAATGATTAATTATAATAAATATTAAATCTACTAATTTTTAGGAAATAAAATTACCTAAGATGTATCACTAGGTAATATATATCTGAAAAATCATAAACCATAAAAATGTTGAATTTAATACCTAGTAAAAATTAATTAATGAAATGCACAGAATGATTTTTATAGGGTAAATGGAATGGTTCATGCAAATGCAAATCGTTTTGGGCATAATGTCAAACATAACTGATTCTACATGAATTTTTGACAATTTTTCAAGTAATGGTTAATTATCTATGAATTTTTGAGCACATATTGTGTAAATTATACAAATTTTCACAAGAAAATTAATTATTAATTAACATAAAACCATAAAAATATGAAGCACAATTTCCATTGTAGAAAATTAGTTGTAGAATAAAGTGTTATTTTTGGAATAATAAGATGATGCAAGAATAATTTCAAAAATTACGGAGTAAATTCGGCGTTCTGTTTGCAAATTATAATAACTCAATAAAACACCGAAGATGTAGTAGAGGGGCTAAATTGAAATTACCGAGACCCTGCAAGGTGTATCTGCAAAATTCCCAACAGGTCATGTGTGTGGCACATGACCTATGGGTCGGTCGGGGCGCTTGGTGATATGGTGGAGATCTAGGGGCGTTCTTGTAAAAGTCCTCCTTCACCCACATACGGATCACATGCTAGGAGAGTGGCATGTCTTCGTTCCCTTGGACCGCGACGGAAGTGGTCGGCGAAGTGGGGCGTCGGCGATGCCTCCAACAGGAGGCTAAGTTGATGGAGAATGGTTGCCCGATGTGGGTCGAAGAAGCACAATGGATGAGGATGTCCATGAAGAGCTTGATGCCGATGGAGCTCGTCGAGGAAGGTCCATCTTCAGAGGTGGAGTGGGTGGTCGAGCACCTACGTTGGGGCTTGTAGATGCCATCAAGGAAGCTTGGAGAGCTTTGGTGGATGCAAGGGATGGGGACTACTCTAGGTGTTGAGGAGGCGATGGCTTGCAGTGGAGAGGAGCAATGAAGTCGATGCGGGGGTGCAGCTGGGGTGGTGGACTCGTGGAGAAGGCGAAGATGTGGAAGTTGTGTAGGATTACGACTAATGGAGGAGCAGCACTCAGATAGAGGTTTATGCAGGCGGAGGGGATGCATTGGCTCAACGGTGCGATGACCAAACAGTAGGCGGGCTAGACACTACAAGGCTGCAACGAGGTAGGAAGCCTCGGATCTCACTGTCAGGAGATGGAGGCCGAGCTGTCACCACCGGTATCATCTCCTTGCTAGATGCTAAAGGCAGAAGAGGGTGTACTCCAGTGTAGCACGACACGTGAAGGCAGACAACGTGAACTCGGGACGACACGACACATGATGGCGTATGAGTTGGAGCTAGTAGCGGAGAGGTGACTGAGTAGAAGAAGAATAGTACGAGAGAGGGAGTAGAGGAATTGGGGTGACCAAAGGATTTACAAGAAAACAGAGGAAGGGAGAGAGAGGGAAGAAGGACGAAAGAAAAGAAGAAAGAAGAAGTAGGAAAGAGAGGAGTGAGGGAAGGGTCTACCTGGAGTTGTGGATGGGATGCCGGAGGAGGTAGAGGAGCACAACCCTCTCCGGTCACCTCAGAGCATCTGACACAGAGTTGTGAGTCAGCAGAATTCGAATCGCTTCATTGGATCTTGCCTACAACAAGGTGGTGGTGGTGGTGGGTCTTTGCTCGACCTAAAAATCCTCTCAGTTTCCACCTGAGAAGGCCCAAGGGGCTCTCCCTCCCTAGCGATCAGTGGCATCGCCCGGAAGACATGGTTGACCATGGGGTTATATAGGGGATCATGAAGAAGGCGACGGCCGAGGGGATAAGGGTAGTTACGGGAGTGTGTTTTCGTGCGAGGCAGAGGTTGAGAAAATGTGTGTGAGAAGGCAGGGGACGGCCGGCGGTTGCGGGAGAGTAGGGGACGCCCACGCGAGAATTGAGGGAGGAAGGAGAAGGCACGTTGATTGGAAGGAAGGGAAAGGCGGGCACATGCACATCACGTGCAGAGTTTTTTTTTTTATAAATTGAGATATAAAAGGCTAAAAAATTAGTGACACATGCCGGCTCCCGGAGCTGCCACGTGTCAACTCCAGAAAAGTCAGAAAATGAAATACAAAGATAAATAGAAAAGAAATAGCAAACAACTTTGGATTGAAAAATTTTCTTCACAAAAGTTTCTTGTCTCGATGAGATCTATAATTTTCATGAAGAGACCAAGATCAAAAATAGTCACCTGTGCAAAATGATTTTTTTGGGTACTCTATGTACATAGAATACCTTGATTTTTGGATTTTGTAATTTTTATATGATTTTTAATAACGAGAAAAAAATCGAGAAAAATTATGAAAAAATATAGGACATATATACACAATTAATATATTTTTTTGGAATTTTAATAGATATTAAAATAGGAGAATAAAATAAAGTGGGAAAATGTGAGATAATTGTACAGACTTAGGGACACTCGGACTTGATCAGTTTCTTTAATTTCAGCCTCATTTTGAATTTGATTTTTTATGCATTTTAATAAAACTTTCATTAAAGAATATAAATAAAAATAAATAAAAGAAAAAGGATACTTATGTACATAAAATATCATGTTAAAAACAACTAAAACACATAATATGCAAAAGAGGCCCAAAACCCAACTTTCTTGTATGAGCTCTGATTTTTATGAAATTAGTCTTGTTTTGAAGGTATTTGAAAATGTATTACTTTAAAAGTGAGTAGACCTAAATTAGACACTATATGAGGAAGATATGAGTATTTTAGTTTGTCTATTTTGAAATTGGAGTTTTGTCTCACGAGCCAATTATTTCAGTTAGTATTTTTTGTATTTTTCGTTTTATCTTGTTAGTAATATTTACACAATGGAGGTGGTCAATTAGAGTTATCATGAATTAGCTAAAAATTCATGAAGTTAGGTGGAAATGTGAAGATGATTATAAATGCAATTATGCGTACTAAAATGCAGATATTAATTTTAAGTGCATGAACGGTAAAAATGTAGAATAAACGATGAAATGCAACTAATTACTCAAGAATGAAGCTCTATTTTCATCTTTTAGTGTGATGAATCACAGATTCATCAATCCCCTATGCTTAAACCTTGCTCATCCACTGGCAACTAAAATAGAATGCAAGAGTCAAATGATTTTGGATTCCATACCATGGTCATGGACACAATGTGAAAATGGAGCAAGACCCGACATTTGGATTAATAGTGTGGCGGAACTTCTATGAGAATTAAGGTTTTAAAATCAACATCCTCGAGTTATACATATCATTGTAATAGTTTTGTCTCAGAAGTCATCTTAGATCAATCCTTCTCCCAAACATATCCCATGAAAACTGTCTCATGTGTGTGAAAGGGTTTAGCTCTTCCCATCAAGAATACCGGACTACCATGCAAACCTCCATCCAATAACTCATCCTCGGGGAGTCAGGTATTTCCTTCTAAGGTCTATCGTGCTGTGTTCATAATTAAAATGGAGAGAAATGAGAAGAAGAGGAAAAGAAATGGAGAGTAACCAGTGCGATCACCTCTCCTTGTGAAGCCAACCAGTTTAGCTGTCTCCGCCGAGATCTGCAGGTTTTCTTGAAGCTTGGACCTTTTTGGTCAAATATTTATTTGGTAGTTGGCTTCGTTTTGGTATGGATTTTTGGTAACTCTACATGGATCTTTTGTGCCCCTACGGATATGGTATCTTTTTTCCCTACATTTTCTGGGATCTTAGAAAAAATTATGCCCAGCCATCCATCCCTTATCCGAAACTTTATTTCAACCCGTACTATGTTCTTTAGATGTCCACGTTACCAGAAAAGAGACCCACACAGTCTTCCAGCACCCCGTCTGAGTTGAGCTAAATGCATAGTGCGAGAGAACAGATTAATTCCCTACTCAAAAGTTATACCCAATTAGGTGACCAGGTTAGACACTAAGAGTCAAAGTCCGCACATTGTCATGTGGAACTCGAAGAATTAAGTCAAAAACATGAAGCCTTCTAAATCCTCCTTCTTGATGAAGTTCCTCTGGAAACTAGGTAATTTAAGGTCAAGTTAAGACCATTCTCTACTTCTAGTCATAACTCAGGTCAAAACCCAATAACTTTCCATTTTGTATATACAAATGAAATGCAGACGTTATGCATATGAGGTGCAAGATGATCTCTCTCTCTCTCTTTTGTATGGATGTAAGGATGATATGCAAGAGAGTTTTTTTGTGTTTTGTGTTTTTTGAACTTTTACCCATCTCGTAATTATTACATAATATATACAAAAATATGTGAAAGTATGAACTATGGGTAAAGTATATATGTAATATATACATGCCCCCTATACTTAGCGTGTCCTATGTCTTCAGAGCACCGAAAGAGATGAAAAGACATAGCTCATGCTAAGCATAGGAGAGAAAAATAATAAAAATAAAAAGGAGTATAGAAGTCACCCACTCCCCTATACTTAGGCTTTGATCAACCTAAATATAGAAGAAGATCAAAAAATGGAGCAATCAAGGTCAAAAGGAGAAATGATAAGTATATATAGGGTGAGCGTCGATCCCCCTATACTTAGGCTCTATTTAGCCTAAGTATAGGACATGAGTGAGTATAAGGGCCTATGATATCTGAAGAATATACAGAGCGAATGAGGGTGGGACAAATACAGATATGAAAGTGATGTGAATTCATGTGTTCCCTAAGATTAGATCATGGGATTATGGAATGTACATGAATGAGATCTCCTCGACTTGGCCTAGCTGCTCATCTGATCCTATAAAATGCTTCAGCAGTTGCCCATTCACAATGAACGGTTGTGCATCATCTGTAAGATCTGAAATCCACACAATGTCGTTTGTATTTACTTCTCTAACAATGAAGGGTCCCACCCATTTGGATTTCAACTTGCCCTCAAAAATCTTCAACCTGGCATTGAATAACCACACTTTCTATCCTAGGACAAAATTCTTTCATCTGTTGTGCTGATCATGCCAACGCTTGATTATGTCCTTGTAAATCACACTGTTATCATATGCCTTGTTTCTGATTTCTAGAAGTTCATTTAGATCCATCTTTCTGCTCCGATGTCCTTTTATGAGTGTTCTAGTAACTTTCTTTAATGTCCATTCAGATTTGTGTATCAGCTCAGTGGGCAGATGACATGGCTTTCCATAAATCATCCAAAATGGGGAGGTTCCAAGAGAGGTCTTGTAAGCAATATGGTATGTCCATAGAGTTTGGTCCAAGAGCTGGGACTAGTTTTTCCTGTCAGAGCAGACTAGCTTCTGCAAAATGCCTTTTACCTCCCTATTCGACACCTCAGCCATGCCATTTGATTGTGGGTGGTATGGACGAGCGATACGGTGTTCAATGCCGTAGTCATTTGTTAGCTTTCTCATTTACATGTTAACAAAGTGGCTACCCCCATCAGAGTTGATGACTTTGGGAACCCCGAACTGTGAAATGATTTGGTCTTTCACGAACTTGCATACAGTCTTGCTATATGCGTCTTGGATAGGGATAGCTTCCACCCACCTTGAGAAATAAACAATCGCCAAGAGAATGTTCTCATAGCCATTGTTGTTAGAGAATGGGCCCATGAAATCTATGCCCCATGCATCAAAAACATGAACCATAATGACCGTTTGCATGGGTATTTCATCTTTGGGACCATTAATCCCTCCTATTCTACGACATACTAGACATGACCAAACAAATGCATATGCATCTCGGAACAGGGTTAGCGAGTACAAGCCACATTGAAGCACTTTCCAGGCGGTCCTCTTTCTAGAGTGATGTCCTCCTGCCTCCAAGGAATGACATTAGGTGAGGACACTCATGTATTCCTCCTGAGGAATACACTTCTGCCAAACACAATCCAGACCTTTGAAGAAACGAAATGATACTCCCAATGGTATTTCCTAGATTCTGACTTAAATCGATCAATTCTTCTCTTGAGTTAATCATGGGAAACTGTTCTGGACACTAAGAAATTTATCATGTTGGAATATCATGGAAGAGAGTCAACATAATAGATCGACTCGTCGAAGGAGTCCTTGATGGGGACAGTATCAGAGGAACTATGTGACTCTATGCGGGAGAGGTGATCAACCACCACATTCTTCACTCCTGGCTTATCCTTGATCTGCAAATAAAACTCTTGGAGTAATAGCATCCACTTAAGAAGATGCGCCTTTGCATCCATCTTTTCCGTGAGGTACTTGATGATTGTGTAATCAGTGAACACGATGACCTTAGACCCTAAAAGATGTGACCTGAATTTGTTTAAGTCAAACACTACAACAAGTATTTCCTTCTCTGTGACGGTATAATTCCGTTGAGCATGATCGAGTACTTTTGCTTGTGTAGTGGACAATATAAGGAATACCTTCTCTCCTTTGTCCTAATATGACCCCAATGACAAAGTTCGAAGCATCTGTCATGATCTCAAAAGGAAGAGACCAATCTGGGGCATGTAGGATAGGTGCATCCATGATTTTCCTCCTCAGGAGCTCAAAGGACTCAAGACACTTGTGATATACATTGAACTTCGTGTCTTTTTCATAAGAGCTCGGTTAGTGGTCGAGCAATCTTTGATAAGTAATTTATGAAAATGCGATAAAAATCGGCATGCCTAAGGAATGACAATACTTGTTTATTGTTGGTTGGTAGTTGAAGTTTCTTGATTACATCCACCTTGGCAGGGTCAACCTCCATTCCCCTCTTGGAGATGGCATGCCCCAACACAATGCCCTCTTGAACCATAAAATATCTCTTTTCCCAAGAGAGAACTAGATTTACCTCACTACACTTTTTGAGGACTCGGTCCAAATGAGATAGACAAGTATCAAACGAGTCACCGTGGACCGAGAAGTCATCCATGAAGACCTCCAGGAAATCACCCACCATCTTGGCAAATATTGCAATCATGCATCGCTAGAAAGTCCCCGGTGCATTACATAACCCAAAGGGCATGCGCTTGAATGCATGTGTACGAATGGACACATAAAGGTGGTCTTTTTCTGGTCCTCTGGAGAAATGGCTACTTGGATATAGCCCGAGTACCCATCGAGAAAGCATAAGAATTCTTTCCCCGCAAGTCTCTCTAGGATATGTTCTATGAAGGGCAAGGGGAAATGATCCTTCTTCGTCAGAACATTCAAGCGTATGTAATCCACACAGACGCACCACGACATGGGTACTCCATCGCAATTTCCCCTTCTTAGGTACTACATGAACTGGTGTCACCCACTTGGAATCAGAGATGGGATATATAAACCCCTCATGACACCATTTTTCAATCCCCTTCTTGAGCAGATCTTGTAAGTTTGGATTCAGCCTGCGCTGGAACTCATGAGAGTATTTAGCACCTTCCTCAAGGTGAATATGGTGTGAGCACAAAGCGGGGTTAATCTCGTGAAGATCAGGCACGCTCCAGTCTATAACCTTACGTTTCTTTTCAAGAATCTATAGCAGGCGATATTCTGTTCTCCAGTCAAGCTAGAACTAATAGTGACCGAAAAATTCTGAGGTTCTCCCATAAGGAAGGCATGTTTGAGTGTGGTGGGTAATTGTTTGAGCTCAGGTAAAGTGTGGTCATCAGAAACATCTGGCTCAATCAACTCTGGATCTATGTTGATAATGGTTCAATATGTCTCTGAAGTACTGACCATTAACTGATTCAGCTCTACAGTCGGATCATCAAAAGTGTCCACTCAGCAAAAACCAAATCCGACTCATCATCCTCGTCCTCTGATTGACCTGAAGGGTCTAAGTCAGTTTCTGAGTCATTGGGGCGTAGGGAGATGCATGAGAAACTTCTCACGTGGATAAAGTTTGATTCTGCAGAATCTACCTAACGACCTCATCTTCATTGTCCTCTCCGATGAGAGGGACCTGTCAATCCAAGCTGTTTGCTGGTGCCAGTGATTAACTGAGTCAACTCTATAGCATTCGACTTCTGATGAGAGATACTATGTACTGCTCTCTGAATCAGGTCTCTGCCATTTCATTTGTTGCATCTCTAACTCCACACTGTCATCATGTGCATGAAAGCGTATCTTCTCTAGAGTATAGTTAAAGATAGCTCCGACCGCTGATGAACGTGAAATCTGCTTCTTTAATAATCGATAATTGCAGTATAGGAGACAAATTTCGGTCCATCAAAATACCACAAGCTTTGAATGTTGTGGAGTAATTTTTACTTGGCAAGTCTACCAAGGTCGAACACAGAGAACGGTGATTTTTAGTTGCGTGGTCTTAAATCAAATTAAATAATTAATTAGTCTCGATTAATTTCTGCATTGAGAAAATGTACAATGCAATGCAATGATGAAAGGTGCAATATGAAGAAAATAAAACAGAGAGAATGAAGCACCAGATCTGTGATTTAGTGATGTTTAATCCAATTAAGATTAATCAATATCCGCGAAATGAATTCACAGATCAAATAATATCAATCCAGTAAGATGTATCAAATTAATCCCTGATGCACGTATAGATATCAGATTTATCTCCAAAATACTTCAAATTTTATTCTCAAGAAATGTTTGTAGTCCGCAAGTCAATAAACCTATAAATCTCCTTGATTTAACCTACAAAAGTTGTTATTCAAATCCTTCTTTATATATATATTTAAAATAATGTGATTCGCTACAAAAGTTCTTTAGTATTTATTAGAGATGGTATGATATGAAGTTGAAATATATTTTGCATCAGAAGCTAAAAATCTCTATATATTAAGAAAAAATTCTTTCTATAATATACGGCTCTCCCAAGACAATATTCTTGGCTTTGTCCCTGGTTGCATGAGGCCGCTGGTTGCGTGAGGCGTTGTCTTAAAGGAGACCGTACACATGAGTGAAGGGGGAGACGATGCAAGGGCTTATGTCTTATATGAACCTCCCATCATGGAAAGAAATGTACAACTTGACTTGATCCTTGCTTGTTGGGAGCTCTTTCACATTCTTTTTCGAAAAGAAAAGGATCATCATTTCATTCCACTAGAACTTAAGAAGTTCATAAGAAAGGTGAGCAAAACAGGGGGCATGGCTTGTAGCCCTACAATTAGATGCCACAAAGTAAGACAAAACAGAATGCTAAATAGATGGAGCATCTATGATGAGCACCAAAAAGATCTCCAACATCCCAAGGAGAAGGTGGTTGTTTGGAGCAATAAATCTTTCTTTTTCCTTGATAAGAATGTGCATCTAGTTGTATTGCACTTTTATAGGTAACAAAGTACAGGCAAATTTAAAAGAATTATTCGCATCTCTTGGTGACTCAATGTCAGAATAGGTAAGAATAAGTATCGTATGATAAGAACGTGCATCCGACAGTAAAATGGTCCATCTCATGGAAACACATGTATAGAGCGGATCTTCTGTTGTTACACACTAGCCATCCCTAACTTCCTCTGAGGGCCATCCGATGGTGATCCGATTGCTCCCGTGCGTTATAGTACCTGCTGTAACAAAGAGGATCCACCTCCACACATGAAACTTCCTGATTTATTGGCACAAACAATCTCTCCCCTTGAATATTGGATAGACGATCAAGATATGATACAAAAGATTGTGCTCTTTTATCACTCCCAGCGTGTATCCCTTCACAAGATTGGAATAAGCTTTAAGAAAAATCCGTTAGCTTTTTTTAAAAAAAATCATGACATCTTTTTGCATATATTAAAAAGAATAAAAAAAAGTTTTTTGGTACGTGGCATCTTTTTTCCTTAAAAAAAGCAGCACATGAAAGTCTGACCACTTCTCAATCATTGTCTGGGAGTAGCTGATCCTCTTTTGGATAAATTATAAAAAAAGGACTTGATTATGTATATATTTCTAACTAGAGACTTCACATTTAAAATATAATAAAGAGGATCCTTATTTTGTTCTCCAATTCAGACCTCTGTAAGCTTCAACGATCTTTATTGCGGACATTAAATTTTAAAATTTAAAGTTCAAGATCTTCTTTGTTACATTTGAAAATTGAGATTTTTAATTGAAAATCAATGGATAGTTGGAGTAGTTTTTTTTTTAAATTTACCTTCTTCGATGTAAAGGAGTCCTTCCCACAATAGAGGAACTCAACGGGGTTGCCATAAGAAGGCAAAGTTGTCGAGTTGAAGTTGCTTTCGATAAGAAGAAAATAAACGGAGAACAACTCCAAACAATGACAACATCATGTTGGGAGAGGGTGGTCAGGAAAGGGGAAGACAACTATTAGGTTTTCTAATTTCACTAGTTTTACCAATTAATTCAAACATATGCAATGACGTAGGGATGTCTATCGAGTTGAACGAACCGAGTTAGCCCTGACTCAGACTCAAATTCGATAACAAAACTTGGACTCGAGTTCGATAACCTTCAAGCTCTGGAATCTTGACTCAAACTCGAACTCATTGAGTTCGAGTTGTCTCACGAGCCATTTAATGAGCCTTTCAGTAGCATGTTGATTTTTGTCTATCCACTTTTTTAAGAAGCAATTGAACTCATTAATAATATCAATAAAAAATATTTACGTTGTCAAATAAGTATGTATAAATATATCTATTCATGTCTGTTTGATAATAATTACAATTTTGACATGACACAATTACAATAGTAAAAACTAAAGAAAGATGCCGAATATCCAACATGTTCCACTATTATCATAGACTTTTAAATGGCATTACTTGGCCATCTATTTGAACAAGGAAATGAGCCAAGGATGGATATCAACATATGACACAACTCCAACATTTTGTCGGTGTTGAACCATTTCCTCGTATTCATTACGTGTACGTCATGTATGCACATATCAAATGGAAAATGCATAAAAAAATAATTAAATTTTAACATCGAGTCGAGTTAACGAGTTGAATATGCTTCAACTCCAACCAACTCGGTTCGATACCCTAATGAATCATTTATCCGACTCGAGCTCAATTGCTTTTCCGACTTGGCTCGCGAGCTCTTGTTGAGTTGAATCCAAGTCGAGCTATCGAGCCTAGTCCTTCATTACACGCCTACAATGTAGAGAAGGTATTGTCTGTCCAGTAATCAATATTTAAAATTATGTTATATGTTATGGCATACTATTAATGATAGCGTGGTGGTAATATTATTTTATTTTTTATCAAAAATACATGGATCAAATCACAATCTTAGAATAAGAACATATTTTTCTAGAGCAATCCCCATTCTTCGAGAATCACAAAGTATCCTTTTGAGTGTGAATTTGTTCATTTGGGTATAAAAAAAGTTAAAATCATGAGGTTTATAAATAAACTTATATTTACTGTTGTAAAAGTCGGTCGACTGGGCCAATTAGTCAGTCTAACTAGTCGAGTCGGGGGTAGCCAACTTGACTAGGCCTAGTCAGATATTAGTCGGTCAACCCGACTAACCGGACATACTTTTACATAGAGATTATTTTATTTTATTTTTATTTCAATTTTTTTAAAAGCAAACTTATTCTTGATTTATATATTTAAAATAATTTAAAAATTCAAAATCAACTAATGGTCGTCTAAATCTGATTAGCCATCCGACTGCCGATTAATCCTTAGTCAGTGACTCCACCAACTGAATACCGACTATTGCTTTCTGCAACCTTTCTTATATTTATATATTATATGGAGGTCCTTATAATGGGATATGTCCTTGATTTCAGGAAGGCCATCCTCTTTTTTTTGTAAAAAAAACAATCACTTTAGTAGAATAAATGCATACAGTTTGTATAATAATGTGCAATTTTGATGTTTATGTTTTACATTATACATTTTGCATTTATAATATGCAATTTTATATTTATGATATGTAGTTATAATACAAAGTGTATACTTAAACTACTAAAGTGCTAGTGCTTTTTTACAAGAAATGGAAGCATCCTTCCTGAACTCGAGAAGGACGTAGTCTACTGAAAGAGCCTCTATATTATATCATGTTATAATTGTGGGGAAATACCTTGTTGTTGTTGTATATTATATTATGTATATCCTCCTCAATCTCATACTTTCCTACCACAGATAAGGTTGAAGTGGTGAAAGTTCAGGCAATCCTGAATCCAAGGATTCTACCATGCCCAACTGCCATATAGAATGAATTCTTCTTGACACGCTTCATGCCCTCAATGCAAAGATCGCCCCTTTTCTTGGGCTCGATTAAATATTTACTCTATTTAATATGTGAAGAATTACCCAAAATATATGGTCATTTTATAATATGTTTTCCTTAACCTTGATTGAAAGAGAAACTTCTTACTCTAGGATTCTATGGGCATTTCCTGTACAGCTTAGGTGGAAGGTGAAGAAGAAGGCCTCCTTCAGAAGGGCGAGTCATGCGCTTTAGATAAACCATTGGATATAGAAGATGCTTGTATTAATATTAGCATGCAATACATAAATCTGAGTAAAGCCCTACGTGGTTGCAGATTGTTAGGCTATCAATGAATGAATGTATGTTGAGGTCGTGAGAGATCTCATATGTGGGCATATGTATAACATCTTTGCATTAGAATGGGGTGTTATCAAGAATGTTCACATAGAGCTTTTTGGTCAATCAAACCACGTAAAAGTCAAAACTCTTTTCAAACATTAATCAGTAAATTTATACATAAACATTTAAGTAAGAAAAATATTAGTATACTCGAGAGTTGTAAGTGCGGTTATGTTTAAGGTTTTACTATGACAAGTTAGAAATTTAAATACATAAACATTTAAACAATGCATGTCATGTTTGGAATTTAAATACATAAATACTTAAACTGTGCTTTTAGCATAAGAAAATATAATAAACTAACATGTTTATAAATGGACCTAAACATTGATTGTACACTCTGTTTGCTATAAACATGACTTATTGTAGAGTCCACATCACATATGCAACATGTATGTAGGATGATCGCAAGAAATATGTATGACAGGTCAAACTTAGGTGGTATATGATTGCCCAAAATAATGAGCATGTGAAATAAGTTACTTGCGATGGGTGATACCCGACAACCATCTAGCATATTGAATAGTTGAAAATGCCATCATGTCATGTGGAGGCACGGGGGAAATAAGCAATGGATGTGTTATGAAAACATGCATCGTAAGCCATTGGTGTAGAAAAATAAGTGCGTATAGACTTGTAGATTTAAGCAATTGGATAAAAACCCAAACCCTTTCGCTAAAAAAGAAAAACTAAATCTATAGTCTTACCACCACTTGTTGCTTCTCGTTTCTCTGCTATAGAAAAACTGCTCGATCCTCTCCCACATTTTCTAAAAACCCAACATGCATTAGTGAGTCATCACGGAGTCCGATTTCAACTAGCCAATGATCATTTGTATTTTGTTTTAGGCAATTTGGTTGCTCTTTTATGTTCTTTCTTTTTCAGCTCGATGTACACGAATACAATTTAGGACGGTTTATTATATATTCAATACAAAATTTTATTTTCCATAAGTAAATTTGTTAATGCATTCATTATAGCATTTTTACGACATCAAATTTATAAATGCTAGCTTTTACTATTGAATAAAAGTATTGTTGAGTAACCAATTGGGAGAAGATGATCAGAATATGAGGACATCATAGAAAGGGGGTATGGTTAAGGCTTGACTACGGTCAGGACAAGGGAACTAACCCTGATTATAGTAATACTAAGTCCAAAGACATTTTGACATTTTTTGGGCACTTTAGGATGGAATTATCTTAATTCATATTAACACCAATTAGATAGGCTTTCGAGTAATTTTAGGTATTAGTTGAGTTAGCTAGGTTAGTCCTTAGGTCAGTTAAGCTAGTTAGGGCTAGTTTTAACTAGGATTAAGTTTCTATATAGGTTTTTTTAATAGTAGGCCCAGTAATTTAGGAGATCTTGAGTGTTTCCTTGGTGTCTATATAAGCTAGTGTCCAACAAACTGGTGTTAAGAGCTAGGGTTTTGGTTGGCTTGAGCTCCTAATCAGACAAAGACCTCAACTAGTTCTTCGAAGGCTAGGTTCCAAATGGGGATCGAGGCATGGGAAAGAGGACCTAAGATTTGGATTTTGGTTCAGGGTTTTGCATCAATGTGTGGGTCAAGCTAGTTTGTCGAGGTTCATATTGAAAGCCTTAGATTAAGATTCCCAAGGTAAATGTGAGTAAACCCTAGGGCCTAGGGTTCATATTGGGAATGCGGATGCTAATGGCTCATATTAGATTGACTTCTGTTTTTTTAATTTTATTTTCACATTATTTCAAGATTATTGTCTTATTAGAGATGCTCATGCATTGAAGTCTTAATGCATGCAAGTTAAGGATAGATGCTATCAAAAGATTAGGGTTTAGCCATGGGAATCCCTTTGTCCTATCTATTATTACCCATAAGGAGAATAAATACTACTTGAAAGGTATAATATACTTTGGACCAGGGATCAAGCATATAGAATAGAATGAAATCTAATCAAATAAATCACGCTAGTTTTTGCTCTGCATCTTTGATTTCCAATCCTATTATACTTCCGACACATCGTTTTTCTTTAGTGTGTTGTTGGTAACTCAAGACAAGAAGGGTGTCGATTCTTCATCAAAGAACCAAGGATGTTGTTCTTTCTAAGGAATAATATGTTAGACTATCAACGCCAACTTATTCATATTCCAATAACATAGAACAAAGGATTTTGCATGTATGCACTTTTGAATTTTTCCGTTAACACTCATGCTCATACCTTTTTGTGCAATTACACTTATAGCCATATATTCTTACAAAATTCACAGTAGTTAGTGTAATATAGGGGCATACATGTAATGAAAGTGTACAACTGTGAATTTTGTAAGAATACAAGGACAAAAGTATAATTGAGGGGAAGGGAGGATGATGAGAAACGAGAAGATCAGATAGTTGTGTAAGCAGAGAAGCAGGCAAAAAAGATAGTGGCATAACGGTTATTGACAAAACTCAAAAATAGCTCCATGCAACATTTTTTGTCTTAAGAAGCTTTTAGTGTGAGATCAACTGCTTGTAGAATTCTTAAAAATAATATGTATTTTATCATAACTTAAATACATCGAGTTTTTGACACGTTCTTGTGCAATGTGCACGGGTACATGGTGGTGATATTCCAAGCATGTCCTAGACATATGCATTCAGAAACCTAATTCTCCATAAGCAATTTCTGGGTATGAAAATTTCCAGTGCAAACCAGTAACCTCAACTGCCTCATATTTGTTCTTGGGGTCATTGGGTAATGTTAACCAGCATTGGTTAGAATAAGAATACATGACCAAAATATGCATAAAACTTTTGTTTATCAGAGTCAGGCCCTGTTTTGAAGTATCAAATTCATTCACCCCATCTTCTTGCAACAGAGACAGAATTCATCATTATCTTGGCTATCATATAGCAAACTCCCATTGTCCAATTTTTAATGAAACATATAAACATTATATAAGACCATTCAAAGTGGGAGATTCGTGTACTAGGCAATGATGGCGAACCGCCAACTATAAATTTTGTTATGTATGAAGCTGGCACGAAAGGACGGATTAGGGGTTGTATTATAATTCACAGCTAGACCGACTGGAGTTGCATTTGGAATCTTCTGTGCCTATGGGCATTAGAGAATGTGACCCCTCTTGCAATTTGGAGATTCTCTACTTCTTACAGTCTTACATGAATTTCCCACTGGGCTAATAACCAAGTTCCACAATTTAAAAGATATAAATCGCGGACTAACTTGTACAATGGAAGGTTTATTGATTCCGAAAATACAAGATGCATTCATTTAAGGAAAAAAAATGAAAGGGATCTATACAACCTTTGAGGATCCTGCAGGTTCGTGACCATGACACGATAGACAGTCCAACAGCATGATATTCACAGTGGTGTGTCATATCCTCTCATAGTCAAGCTTATCTGACTGCAAATCAAAAATAATGTCAGAAGCAGTGAGAATACATTTCTGCGGCACTACGCTGAAGGACTTGCAAAGCTTTTAAAAAAGTAACTTCGGTAAGAACTGAAATTAAATACAGAAGAACAACACTGCCCGAATTGGATTCCTTTTAGAAGATTTTTCACACACCCTTCCATTACTGCTTCATTTTCAGGTTCTCCCCGTATCTACAGTTTGACATGCACCAAATGAAGAAATACGCAAGTACGCAGTTTGATTCAGCTTTAATTAAGAGAGGAATTCAATCCGCAATCCCCATCTTGTCAATTTCTTGGGAGGCATCCTATCTTCTTTCACATGTCAATTCCGTCAACCATTACACGTAATGCCAGGCTCCATGGACAGGAACTGATCAAGAATCCTCCCACACTACCACTGTATCAAGGCCAATAACATTTTGTTTCACTGTATATTTCTCAATATATGGACTTCCCCCGTAATTGGTCTACCAATACCAACTAAACACCCCCGAAGCCATCCCTCCACAGACAAGTTTGCCCCCATTCTATCCCATCAGACGATCAGTCTACCAGAACATTTACCCTCTTTTTCCATCTATTGTCAGCCATTAGGCAATCAAAGTCTATCCTTGATCAAAACAACCCAACTCTCTCTCCTACCTCGTGTACTATTCCATGTAATATATATACCGTAAGATACCGGCTTTGTTCACACAAAAAAGCACACACGTTCATGGAGATAGGAAGTCTTGTCTGTTTTCTCATGCATGAAATTGCTGTCACTTCATATTTATTGGCTGCCATCCTTTTTTCTATCACTCACAAAGATTGGCTCTTCAAGATCAATGAGCTGATCCAGCTGTGCAGCTTGACTGCTACAAACCCAGGTCAAAGCTTGGCTCAATTAAGTTCAAAAGATGCTCGAGACTGATTAACAAGCCAACTTAGATAAAATAGTCTTTTTTATTTAAAGGGCATGTATGACCCAATGCTACCAATAGTTAACTTAAGCCATGATGTTTATTTATACCAATATTTTATAAAGCAAGAGTATTTATTTATATATTTGGTGAATATATTTTTTTGAAATTTTATGGGTTAAAATGCAACAACGAAAAATACACACTTTTTATGGGGTTTATGCAATTTTTGATACAAACAGAATGCAAAAATTCTGAATTTTTTTCTGGAACTTAAATATGATGCAATGAGGCTACAATATTTTTTTTGGAATTTTTAGACAATATATGAATATTTTATGATTTTTTAAGAAACAGAGTGACAGTGAGTAATTAAATCATAATAAATCCACAATGCCAATTAATCCAGAGAGCGAATTATCTCAAATAAGTATTTATATGAGAAATCCAGGAGAGTTAATTTTTTCACAAAAATAATAATTGCGGATTTAATCAAAAATCATTTACAAAAATCACTCAATAATTTATTTAAGGCACAAGACAACTCCAATTAAGATGAAATTTGGACAGTAATTAAACCATATTTCAAGGAATCATTCCTAATTTTTTGAGATTTTTTGGAGCAACAATGAATTAAATATTAATTAGGAGCTCAAACCGGGTAAAATATGCAATTTCTCACTCAAACCATTTTAGTTAATTACCCAGATCTCAAAAAATACAAATAAATAGTCATATTATAAAGAATTCATTTCTCATTAAAATGACATTTTTCATTAAAATAAATAATGTGAAATTGATGTCCAAATTAACATGCAAACACAAGGGTATCCGTGCAATTCCAGATAACAAAATTTACAAACATTTATGTACAACGATCTTTTTTGCAATATTAGAAACATAAAATAAAAGTAATGTAATTTTTACATAATAAAAAATAAAAAAAAGAAAAGCACCTTCTTCTTGCGATAAAGGGCTCGATGGAGGGGGAAGCGACGCACAGGAGGGGTGGCCACAGCTGTGGCCGTACACGGTGGCACGCGAGGCGGCGGTGATGGCGGCGCTACTACACGAGTGGAGGCCAGCTCAACGGACAGAGGTGGGGGGGGGGGGTGCACGCGGTAGCTGGATGCGGAGGAGGGTCTGTGGGTGGTCGCCCCTGTAAGGAGGGAAGGGCGGCGGCGGACGCGGCTGGAGATGCTGAAGGCAACGTCGTTGGCGGCGTGGAGGACAGCTGGGCAACGTGGCCGCACGGGCTGGAGTAGGAGGGCCTGCGCGCGGTGGCTGAGACGTCGGCGGCAAGCTGGGCGGATGAGGGAGCGACGGCCAGGGGAGTCGTCGCTGCTTCTTTCTTTTCTTGGTTTTTTTTATTTTTTATTTTTTTGAGAACTGATTTTTTATTTAATTTATTTAATTTTTTTGTTTTCTTAAACAGAGAATGCAAATGAAATGAGGATGAAGGAGAGATGATGGTGATAGTATGATGTGGTATATAAAAATAAAGAAATTAAAAATGATGACTAATTATGAAAAGAAAAATTACCTACGATGGAAGCGAACGCATGTGGTGTGCTCACGAAAAACACGATCTTCGCTCGAATCGCCGGCGAGTGATGAGCTCGAGCAGCATGCGGAGGCAGCTGCGATGTTGGCCGAAATACCAATGGATCTCACCGAAGAGGTCGGTTGTCGCTCTAATTCGTCGTTCGTTGTCACCAAGACGAGTGGTCGAAGCTCTCAATTCTCTCTCGCATAAAGGTTGATCAAAGACAAAAATGAGGAGAATGAGATGAATAAAAAAAGATGGAAAATGGAAGTTAGAAATATGGCGGATTAGTGGGATTGAATGGGAGGTTAATGAATATGATGGAGTTGAATGGAGGTTTAAAAAAATGGTGGAGAAAATGGAGTGGAATGGGAGGTTATTGTAGAGAATAAAAATTAAATAAAGAAATAGAAATAAAATAAAGTAGGCTATTAAAATACAATAAAATAAAGAGAAGAAAAAGAGTGGAGAATTTACAAAATAAGACAAACAATATGTACATGTTTTTTTACTTTTCTAATTTATATTTTTTTATTTTTAATAAAAGACATTTACAGCATAAAAATAAAATAAAATACTACGAATAAAAAACAACACAACAATGATTTTTTTGATTTTTTAGTGATTACGAAAAATAAAATAAAAAATGAAGAAAGAATGAATATTTACATAATATACAATGTAGACCTAGGTCCTAAAAATCCATATTTTGCGAAACGAGCTCCGATTTTAATGAAACCACTTTCATTAGATAGGTAATTTTCTAACTTAAACTTTAAAAGTGAGTTTGGTGAATTTGGAGTTTAAACAGAGCAAGAATTTGACCAGGAAGTTGGGCTTTACGGTTTTTTCTCTTTGGGATCTAAGAGTATTTATTTGAGGTGAAATTTATTTTGTATTTTTGTATTTTTATATACATTTTTATAAACAAGTTGGAGAAAGAATTAACCGAAAAGGAATTGAAATGAATTTATTAAAATACATGAAGTTTGGGGCTATTTACAGGTGGAAAACTCCTCTATTTTGCAACATTTTATTATTAGTTTACTCATTGAAAATTTCTAATAGAAGATCTGACCCTTTAAGGCCTTCTCTTGCGGTTCCATCATGCTCCTTAGAAAGTAGGGTTCCATGTAAAATGAGCATTCCATGTTTTCATATTTTTTTATTTCGTTCTTGTTCTGATTATCCTTTCGCGTTCTATATAATTCAACGTGGTATCAGAGCAAGTCAATTTTTGGAAGATTTTTGGTCAGTTCGATTATTATTCATCTTGTTCAAGTTCTGGAAATTTCAAAAAAAATCCTCTATGCACAAGTACAAGTTCTAAAAGATTATTATTTATGCATTCTAGGGTTCGGGAACCCTATTTCATTTGGGGATGAAGAAGTAGCATTGAAGGTTGCATCTAAATCATCCATCTACAGCGGGATCTAGGGTTTCATTTGTCTCCAAGCAAAACCCTACCTCTGCTCCACAACACGTAGAGATACCGCTTTGACGGTGAAACATAAATCAATCTCCATGCCAAGGTGGTGTCGATTTCAGATGTGATCAATGTCATCAACGATCGAAGCGGCATATACGAGATTCTCCCATGCGAGATCACGTTCTCGCATATGGTACCAACTCGCAACCGCACCCTAAGAAGTGATCACACTTCCAATGCTCCTCTCTGGAACCCAAAACCCTCGACGACAAAAGAAGATGAAATCAGTGGAGTGGGCTCTCGATGTAGCCCTAGCCCTGTGCGCGATGGCGTACTTCCCTCCAGGCTGCGCACAGAAACCATCGAAGCCCTCCTCCCACACAGGGGGCCCTCATTCTCGAAAACAAAGAAGAAGCGCAACGGCGGTGCCCCCCCCCCAACCCAGGGGGTGTTGCGTGCGACACCTCCCCTCTACAGGCCTTCGTAGAGGATTCTTCATGAGCAGTAGCTCCTCCCTCACGTGAAAAAGACCAGCAGCGACGATGTGGCTCCATCGTCCCGAGCGACATCACAATGGAGATCTCATGCATGTGGCGATGGAGGTGTCATAGGGGTTGAAATCCCTTGTAAGGCTGTGTTCATGTAGGCCTTATATCTTTGTTTTTTTGTCCCGACTGGGCTAGGGTTTATTAAAAAATGAAACAAAAAAGGGAGTGTGACTACTACATGAAAAAAAGTGAAAAGGGAATGCAGTTGTTATGGGCCCAAGTGGGTCGTGGGCTGAAAAATAAGAAAAGAGTTCTAGTTTAAAAAAGTGAATAATTTGAGGTAAAAAAACTAAAGGGCTATCGCACTAAAAGAAATCGTACAAAAAAGTAAAGAAGAAAGGAGAATCACCTAGAAAAATAAGAGCAGCTACAAAAAAATAATTTGAGCAAAAAAAGAGAGACAAAAAAGGAAAATTGCATGTTTTCTTTTGATTTCCCCCAACTTGATAGGCCATGCTCTTATTATATTAAGTATGGGAGAAATAGGGAGTGAGAGATTGCACATCTCCTTGAGATGTATCTACAGGACTTCTACTACCATCCATGAGTGACAGACCGACACTCCATACTATTGTGGGGAAGATTGAGAGAAAAATAAAACTTATCTATTCCATAGGTTCTAGGGTTCTTATATAGCGTGAAACCCTGAGAAACTAAAAAGAAGAATTACAAAAGTGCCCTTGAGGGGTTACAAGCAAGGTTTTAAAAAATTAAATGCGGAACGAGGCATTTTTCTCGGAATCGAGGCGAGGTGTAACCTCGAGGCAGTCGAGGCGTAAGCCTCAGTTTATAGAGAAAAATATGCATAAAACCATAAATATATATATATGTCAATGTAATGATATGTTCTCTACCCAACATATAATACTTAACTTTATATGATGTGATGAAATAATAAAGATAAGAATCTCAAAATATAAGATAGAACAACACCATATCCCTTTCTACACATTTTCATCCAATCAAAAAAGGAATTTGATGTCACTGTTAAGAATTAAAAAATATATATTTATTTGAAATATTATTGTAATTAAAAGTTCGAATAAATATACGTCGAAAAAAATTATGTTATATATCTAACATATAATATATGATCACGAGAGAAACCGTGAATCCTATCCATTTCGAACAAATCTTTGAAATATTATTATAATAAAAAGTACGACTAAATATACGTCGAATTGTTGGTATACCTTGAATCCTAACCATCTGACCATTACTGTTGAAGAATTGTGTATGCACCCATCCAGTCGTACCATACCCCAACAAGACAAGGGTCTCGCTTATATGGATCCTTATATTTTGGGCACGGAAGAAACATCATATTTAAGCATAATTAATAGTTAGGCATAATTAATAGTAAATACAAAGCATTTTGCTGAAATAGTTAGACATAATTAATAGTAATTATGAAGTTATGGGAACGAAAGAAACATTAGTAGGCATTTAATTTGTATAATAATTATCTTAAACAAGTATATATTTATAAGCTTCTCAAACCACCATGTAAACAATTAAAATAAAAAAATACTTCAAAAAAATAAAAACACCTCGGAAAATGCATCAACCGCCTCGAGACGGAACACCTCGAGGCTACGCCTCAGCCACCTGAGGCGCGCGCCTCACTGGACAAGGTTGAGGCGCACGCCTCGAGGTTAAAAAGGGCCGCCTCACCTCGAGGCGTACGCCTCGACCGCCTCGAGGCACATTTTTAATACCATGTTTACGAGATAAAACATGAAAGAAAACACAAAAGGATTAACAATAATTCTAACACTCACCCTCAAGTTGGAGCATATATATCGATCATTACCCAACTTGAAAATAAGCTCAGATACACATCTCTTGGATATCATCTTTGTGAGAATGTAAGCAAGCTAAAGATCGGTAGACACATGTGGAGTACAAATCTTCCTTTGACGTACATCATCACGTATGAAATGGCAATCAACCTCAATATGTTGGGTTTCTTTCATGAAAGATCGGATTGGTAGCAATATATGTGGCATATTTATTGGCACAATACAAAGGAACATAGTGTTAGCCATGTGAGACCAATACGAACTATTTCTACAATAAATGTTATTGTAATCTTTGATATATCAATAAAGGTTATTGATTTGATTCACTCCTTGTTTGAGATTAAATAAATGAATGCACTTATAAGATCTCTTAGTACAATTAGGATTATGTAACATGGCCATTTTAATAATCATGCAGTTGTTGATTCAATGGTCAAATCATAGAGGTTGGTGCTTGAATGATATCTAAAGAGTCAAATTGAGACTCATTAAGCAAAATCAAATGATTGTTGAGAAAGGATCTCCATCCTGAGAAGGAGATGACAAACTCTCTCCAAAGATTGATATCTGACCGACCTCTTGATGCAGGTCTTCTGCATAGGAATAGAGATTCGAAGGTGTCAGATAAATTAGGTCAAAGAGTTGACTTAAAGAAATCGAGATAACCAAGACCTATGTCATATGTTGTCACGATATAGGCGTGCATCCTCTGATCGGAGGCAGATGTATTACTATATGTCAAAGTATATATATTAGGTAGATCATTAGGTTTATGACCTAATCAATGTCTATATTCCGACGAGCTGGTGTGCATACAAGGGCATATAAGTAATACGATTTTTCAAAGGGATCATAAATGTTCAATACTAAACCCAAAGACATGAAATCACTCAGAATGTATTGGGACCGATCAAATTCCATGCATGGTCGTCTTGCTTTGGAAGCATGACAAGAATTTGTAGGTATGATATATGCTTTTGGAAATCATATGATCGGTACCAACTCCCAATGACAGAATGAGAAACTTAATGATAAAACTCTAAAAAAGACAGTTTAAATATGATCTAAAACTTTGAGTTTATTCTAGGTCTTCTAGTATACAAGACGTACGGGTACTAAGAATACTCGAGGGTGATGTGACCGTAAACGATTGTATAACAATGCTACTTTTATTTCGAGGGAGTGATGAAACGGGATTAGATTTAGTGACTCCTCTCAATAGATTAGTAATCTGATCTCAGTCCAAATGTTGGGCATTAATCTAAATGCGATTCAGATGCAATGAGAAAATTAGGTTTACAGTTTGATTTAAGCAACATCTTTGAGAGGCCTTCTTGATCTGGATATGATATACGATCTCAGTATCCAAGTCACTATACATAGATGTACAATCACCTTATCCATATCTCCATGTATTCGCGGCGAAAGAACATTGTTCTTGAAAGAGTTCAAAAATAATTCCATTGTTATAATATATCTGAGCATTGGAAAATTTATACTTAAATATGATTTAATTAGCATGAATGTAAATATGATTCATATTATTTGGACACATGAGAAAGTCATCTTAGATAATTAAATATGATTTATTTTTAAAGATAAGATTAATGCAGATAATAGTATCCATAATAATCATAAATATGACTATATTATGTTTGATAGATTTTAATTGTAAATAAAATTTACAAATTAAATATTGATATTAATTGGATTCACATTATACAATTAATTGTAAATGAAATTTACATTTTATATTGGGTGGTTAAATTTGATTCATAATTGTCAATGGCTTGTTTGTAATTTTCACAAATAATTTATAAACTATTAGTGATATTTTTGTAGACAAATAATTCTATGAATAAAGATTTGATGTAGTGAGATCACAATAGGGTTGCAGAGAGATTTGTCTCTCTCCAATCCAAGGCATGAACGTCCAAACAACGAAAAGGGAAAGGAGGCTTTCTCCTTCCCCTTACATGGAAGGAGGCTCTTTAGTCCTATTTTATTCATGAGAATCTTGTTGATTTAATTGAAATTAAATATTATAAGATTATTCGCAACATATTTATTTCCTTTTAATTTAATTATTTGTTGGTGCAAATTGTTGCAACAAAAACTCAATCATTGATTTGAATTAGGAGCAAGCTTGTAAAAGCTGATCGACTAGGCCAACTAACCAGCCCGACAAGCCGAGTCAGGGGGTAGCTGACTCAACTAGGCCTAGTCAGCCATTAGTCAATCAACCCGACTAATCGAACCGACTAGTCTGCTTAGTCGGCCAAATTTTACATCAAACTTTTTATTTTTTAGTTTTTTTGTTTTTTAAAAGCAAACTTGTACTAATATGCTTAATGTCATATTTAAAGTCAATTACTTAATTCTTTTCTTTCATTATACAAGTATAGAAAATGTACAAATTTATGTTAATATATAAGAATATATGTATAAAAATGATTTATATATTTAAATAATTAAAAAATTAAAAAGACTAATAACTTATTAAATCTGATTAGTCGTTCGACTGTTGATTAATCCTTACTAAGTGACCTGGTCGATCGAGTACCGATTATCGTTTTTTGCAACATTGATTAGGAGTGCATCTCCGCCATCCAATTTAATATAAAAAGAAGGGTAGCCCTAGCCTTTTCCACTACACAATTGCAAGAGGAAAAATATCTCTCTATTATCATCCACGCTCAAGATCTCTCTCTCTCTCAATATTGTGGTCGTCCATTGTATTGACTTAGAGAGCCTCACAATCATCGCATCGTCGTTGTGTTGTCGCATTGACTCCTCATGTATCTCCGCCTTTTTTGGTGCATCTTGCTCGTGAGGAAGGCTACCGATTTTGTGAGATAAAATCAAAAGACTCTGTGCAGGAATCATCAACTTGGATTATGGGATCTATGCATCTCATCCTCGTGCTCGTAAGCGCTTCGTAGGATCAGACTTGAGACATAAGGTATCTTCGTTTAAAGACATGTGAACACAATCACAATTCAAGAGGTAATACTTTGACTCGTTTATAATCTTGATGAAATGATTTGAGAAGTGATATCATATCATGAGGTTTCATCTAATTAAAATTAAATCAGCAAACTGCTCGAATTTATTTCGCACGATTCTGACTCTGTTTTCGCTAGATATTCCACATTCAGTGGAGGTGGGTCGGATGAGATTGGATCATCAAGTTTACCTTCTTAATGTGTTTATCATTAAATGTAAATTAAGGAAATTATGAATTTGCCATGACTAAAGTGATGCTTAATATTTATGAAAATATTTGATTAAATATCAATTACTAATGAATGATTGTTTCACGAAAAAACCTTATTTAACCTATAATAGTTGTAGGTCAACTTTTATATACAAAACATGTTTGCTTGAAATGACTATAAAGTTAGGATTTTTAAAATATTTTAAGATGCCTAAGATTTTTGAGTGAACACTATATATGTATCATGTCGGTCACCAAGAGTATGCGACCGATAAAACCTCTTAGTATAATTTGTACCAATTATATTGTCTTGAATTAATTCGGTGATGGTATTTAGGTCGTGGATATGCTAAAGGGCTACTTAATTGGCACCTTGCACTGCAATGGAAGTGTTCCCTATTAGCATTGTCTGTCTGACCTGGCTTGATCCTTTCAAGGATGGGTAGCATGAGAAGTCTCTGTATACTTTAAATAAGTAATTGGAATAATACAAATATATAACGTTAGGGTGTATACTATATAGTAATATCAAGCAAGTTCTAATTGTTTGTTGGTTGAATTAGATTGTTAATTAATTTAATATGATTATATTAATTAGATTCAATTAAAATAAACACTCTATTATAAATAGAGATGTAATTCCTTCGGAAGAATTAATCATAATGAATATGATTCATAATGATTTATTAAATTTTAAATGAGATATGGAAGATCATATAAATGACATCCATGGTCTCTCATCAAGGCGAAGGTTTCTGTTGCCATGGATCGTATGCTAGAGATGTCTATCTGAAGTGAGTTCCTACACACAAGCGTACATGGATCATGCTCTTTACTTCTTGAAAGAGTAAGGTCGTATGCGTAGTGATCTCAATAATGTTCCTTTATTAATGAGGCAGTATTGGATTGCACATAGCGAGTTCTATTCATGTTGACGGTTGATTCAATTAACAACGGGTCAACATCACCTTAGATATAGAGGGTTCAGGTGTTAAAGACCGAATTGGAAAATGCAAGTTGGTCTTGAAAGACGAAATGGGTTCCTGCTTCTTTTTACCCAAATAGTCATTTCTCATATAATTGGGATGTAACAAAGGCATAAAGAAGATCCTATATCTTGTTGGAGATACAACGATAAGTATATCTCTTGCTTTGGAAGTTTAATAAGGAAATGGACTTTCAGAGTTTAAAAAGCAAGACTAATTTGATTAAAAATCTTTAATTGAAAATTTTAAATTTGAATATATAATTATTTTATGTTCTAATAAGTGCATTATTAATCTCAAATATGAAATCCACTAACCCGCTCCGTAGATATCTAGAGGTCAACCAATTGACTGAATCAAATTATTCGGATTAGATCCATAATTTGGAGCTTATTCTCTCTATGGAGCGCATCGATTATGTGCTCAACCAAGAATAAGCATACAAACCATGTCAATGGAAGAATTAAAATTTAATGAAAATATTAATAAGGACCATTCGCTAGTTAGATGTTATATTATGGAATCTTTGTTTAATGTGCTTTGGAAGCAACATATGGACATATAGAATTCCTAGGATATAATGCTGAATTTAAAAGATTGGTTATGTGAACTGCATAGAGCACAATAGGAAGAGAAGGGTTCTAGAAGAGTCCGACCCAACAGGTGAAGAAGAAGAGTCAAAGTGTTGATTCATCCTCTCAAAGCTTCCACACATCTGACATATATATGTCATCACTACAAAAGCTCGGGACACTGGAAAAGATATTATCCAAATTATCTGAAAACCTTAATGAAGGATAAATACATTACCTCAGCATGTCAAAAATCTACTTTAATCATTAAAACAATTTTCTCGTAGGACGAGAAGATAGTTGGATCATTAATTATGGTGCTTATGTTCATATATGCAATTTGTTGCATCTATTTCAGAAAATTAGGAATCTTGATGAAGGGGAGATAGTCATCCATATGAGATCTGATGAAACTGTTGCAGCAGTCGCCACCGAGACGTACAGACTATCAAGGTTGCAGAAAGCGGTAGTCAGTACTCGAACGGTGGGGCCACTGACTAAGGATTAATCAACAGTGGGTGACTAATCGGATTTAATTGGACATTAGTCAGTTTTGAATTTTTTATTTATTTTAAATATATGAATCATTTTGTATACATATATTCTTATTATACTATCATAATGAAATAAAAGAAGTAATTGACTTTAGATACAATATTAACCATATTAGAATAAGTTGGCTTCAAAAAATCAAAAACTAAAAAATAAAAAATTCTCTATGTAAAAGTCGACCTTGTAGTCAGCCGACTAAGCCGACTAGTCGGCCAGATTAGTCGGATTGACCGACTAATAGTCGACTAGGCCTAGTCGAGTCGGCTACCCCCCCCCCAACTCGCCGACTTCTACAATAGTGCAGACTATCATTATCTAGTGGGAGTCCTATTACTTAGAAAATGTCTCTATGCTACGGATGTTAGAAGGAGCTTATTATCTGTATCTAAGTTAGAAATAGATATTCATTCATGCTCTGTAAGAAGGTTATCGTAAGTTGTTATAACAAATATATTGCAATGGTGTTGTAACTTTTGATGGACTTTGTGAATTGTGCATTGATGAATCTGTCATGAATGTAACACCCACTAATAAAAATCATAAAAGAACCAGAGAGGGTTGAAATCATTCTAATATGATTTGGCATCGAAGGCTTGACCATTTATCTGTTGATAGGATCAATAGATTGATAAAGGATGGACCCTTAGATTTTCTACAGGTCCAAACGTTACCTGGCTGTGAATATTGCATTTGAGGTAAAACGATCGGAGTACCATTTAATAACAAGGTTAAACGATGCGAGGGTATTTTTGACCTAATACATACTGATGTATGATATCCCTTTAGTATCGCAACCCGAAATGGATATCGATATTATTTGATATTTATTTATAACCATTCACGATACCGGTTTATCTTCCTATCAAATCATAAATCTGAAATCTTTGAAAAGTTCAAAGAATTCATAGCTTTGGTAGATAACTAAACCGATAGGAAAATTAAACAGATTAGATCTGACCGAGGTGGCAAGTACCTCTCAGATGAATTTAAGGAATACCTCAAAGATAGGAATTGTATCCAATCTCACTCCCCCTAGAACTCCCCAACTAAATGATGTTGCTGAAAGACGCAACAAGACCATCATGAACATGGTCCATTCAATGATGAGTAAAGTGCATTTACCTCTTAATTCTAAGGATATGCAGTAGAGACCACAATATATATCATTAACAAGATTCCTAGTAAATATGTAACCATACCCATCATGAGCTTTGGTTTGTGACCAAACCCAGTATTAGACACTTGAGGATTTAAGGTTGCTTGGTCTATGCAAAGAACATAGATGCAATTAAGCTGGAATCTTACACTCGAGAGTGCTACCTCAATGGGTATGTAAAGGACGGTATTGGATACCAACTTTATGACCCTGAGACTCAAAAGATTTTCATCATAGAGATGTAAATTCTTAGAGGATGACTTCCTTAAGAGCCAAAACAAAAATGAAGTCAAGGAACTCATAGAATCTCCAGAGGATATTGAGCTTCCTAAAGCAGAAACTGAAGATGTGAATAAAGATGAAACGTTTGTACCTCTTCAAAGGAGTTCAAGGGTAGTTGCACCACTTGAAAGGTATTGATTTCATGTGTCAGGTGAAACTGACAATGATCCAACTTCATTTGATGAAGCACTCATGGATCATGACATGGATAGATGGATGCTAGTAATGAAGTCTGAAATAGACTCCATGTACAAGAACGGTGTATATACCCAGGAGGATCTGCGTAACCCATTGGGTGTGAATGGATCTTAAAGAGAAAGGGTGACCTGATGGGATGGTAGAGACCATCAAGGCACGGTTTGCAGCTAAGGGCTACACACAGAGAGAAGGTGTCGACTACGATGAGCCATTTTCTCCTGTGGTTATGCTTAAATCCATCAGGACACTTCTAGCTATAGTTGCATATCTTGACTACGACATCTGATAGATGGATGCCAAGACCGCATTCCTCAATGGATAACTCGAGGAGGATATCTATATGAAGCAGACCCAAGGCTTTATAACTGAGGAAGGAAAAGTACGTCAACTGAAGAAATCCATCTATGGGCTTAAACAAGCTTCTCGTAGCTAGAACATCAAATTTGAAGAAATCATAAAGAGTAGTGTTTTTGTTCAGAATCCTGATGAATCATGTGTGTACAAAAAGCTTAGTAGGAGCGTCATTGTGTCCATCTTACGTAGATGGCATCCTTATCATTGAGAATGATAAAGGAATGACAACTAGTATTAAGATGTGGTTGTCTCATACCTTTGAGATGAAAGATCTTGGAGAAGCCTCGTATATCTTGGATCTAAAGCTGTTCAGAAACAGAGAAAAGAGTATTTTGAGATTGCCACAACATAGGTACATTAAGAAGATCTTGGAACATTTCCATATGGAGAATTTAAAAAAAACTTCCTTCCCTTAAGACATGGTATACATTTATCTAAAGGGATGACTCCTCAAAGTATTGAGGATAAGAAAGATATGGCGGATGCCCTTACGCATCAGTTGTGGGAAGCCTAATATATGCCACGATATGCATGAGGCCAGATATTTGTCATGCAGTAGGAGTGGTAAGCCGTTATCAATCTTGTTATGATGAGCAACACCGGAATATAGTGAAGAACATCTTAAGTATCTAAGATGAACACAAGATTACATTATGATTTATGGAAATGGTGATCTCCAAATCGTATGATACATAGATGTAGACTTCCAATCTGATATAGATGACTGCAAGTCAACTTCAAGGTGTATCTTCTTGTTGAATGGTGGTGATGTGAACTGGAGAAGCAAGAAGCAAGACACTACGCCGATTCAACAACAGAAGCTGAATATATTGCCATATCAAATGCTGATAAGGAGGTTGTGTGGTACTACTCACATCTCACTGCTCTGTCATAACATGGGAGCCATAGCTCAGGCGAAGGAACCCAGATGACATCAGAAGAGTAAGCACATGGAAAGGAAATACCACATCATTCAGGAGATTCAAAAGCGTGGTGACATCATCATCACCAAGGTGGCCTCTGACGATAATGTTGATGATCCCCTTATCAAAGTTTACCCCAAAATATTTTCGACTAGCATGTAATGAGCATGGGTTTAAATATTGTACATGAATGGTTATGAGGATTAGTGGGAGATTGTTAGCCATGTAAGCCCAGGGCGAACCATTTTTATAATAAATGTTATTGTAATCTTTAATATATCAATAAGGTTATTGATTTATTCCACTCATTGTCTGAGATTAAATGAATGAATGTACTTATAAGATCTCTTAGTACAATTAGGGTTGTATACCATGGTCATCTTAATAATCATGCAGTTGTTGATTCAATGGTTGAATCATAGAGGTTAATGCTTAGATGATATCTAAAAAGTTAGATTGAGGACTCATCAAGCACCATCAAATGATTATTAAGGATCTCATACTGAGAAAAAGATAGTAATCCCTCTTCAAATGTTGATATCTGACCGATCTCTTGACGCATGTCCTCTGAATAGGAATAGATATTTAGATGTGTCAGATAAATTAGGTCAAAGAGTTGACTTAACGAGATCGAGATAACCAAGACCTATGTCGTATCTTGTCACGGTATAGGCACATATCCTCTAACCAAAGATAGATGTATTATTGTTGGGAGAAACGTTTTTCATACCATAGAAGAGACCCTAGGGCTCTCTTATGTAGGAGAAAAGCCCTGGGTTAATTACATAAGAGAGACATATCAGAAATAGAAAACTAACATAACTATCTCAACAACTACCATAATTATCTCAACAATCTCAACACTCCCCCTCAAGCTGGAGCATAGATACCTATCATGCTTAGCTTGGTACAACACTTCTGGAAAGGACCTATAGTAAGTGCCTTGGTGAAGATATCAGTTGTCTGATCTCCAGTAGAAACATGAGTGGTGGATATGAGACCTTTCTGAATCATGTCTCTAGTGTAATGGCAATCCACCTCTATATGTTTAGTTCGTTCATGGAAAGCAGGATTATTGGCAATAAACAGAGCTGCTTGATTATCACATAACAACTGCATAGGAAGAGAAACCTCAACAGCAAGGTCCGTCAATACGGATCTAACCCACATCATCTCTGCACTTCCCTGTGCCATGGCCCTGTATTCAGACTCTGCATTGGATCTTGCAACCATTGTCTGCTTCTTGCTTTTCCATGAAACAAGGGAGTTGCCCACAAAAACAGCAAAGTCAGAAGTAGACTTCCTGTCTTTGGGGCACCCTGCATAATCTGCATCTGCACATTCAGTCACCTCAAGGGATGTATCCCTGCTGAAGATAAGACCAGTACCAGGTGAGTTCTTCAAATACCTCAAAATCATCTGAACCGCATCCATGTGCACCTTCCTGGGTTGCTCCATGAACTGGCTAACTTTGCACACTACAAAGCAAATATCTGGTCTGGTGATGGTGGCATATAAGAGCTTCCCAACAAGCTCTCTGTATCTCTTGCTGTCAACCTCTTCAGTGTCATCATCATACAATCTCACACTTGGATCCATAGGAGTAGTAGCAGGTTTGCATTCTGTCCTACCTGTCTCAGAAAGCAGATCCATCACAAACTTTCTCTGGGTCATCACAAGACCACGTTGATTCCTTGCAAACTCCAGTCCAAGAAAGTATCGAAGAGTGCCAAGATCCTTGGTCACAAACTGCGTACCAAGGAATTCCTTGGCAGTCTGAATGCCATGCTCATCATCTCCTGTGACAATGATATCATCTACATAGACAAGAATATCAATGGTACCTCTCTGTCTTCTGGACAAAAAGTGTATGATCTGCAGTAGACCATACAAACCACTGTTGCTCTATTAGCTCCGACAGCTTCTGGTACCAAGCTCTAGAGCTCTGCTTAAGGCCATAAATCGCCTTATGGAGCCTGCATACCTTCTGGAACTCCCCCTCAGTAGCAAACCCTGGTGGTTGCTGCATATAAACTTCCTCCTGTAGATCTCCATATAAGAATGCATTCTTCACATCAAGCTGATAAAGAGGCCAATCCTTGGAAGTTGCAACTGACAGAAGGATACGAAGCGTTGAGTGTCGGGCTACTGGGGAAGAGGTATCCTGGTAGTCTACCCCATAGGTTTGGGTGAACCCACGGGCCACAAGTCTCGCCTTGTAGTGATCCACACTGCCATCTGCTTTGTGCTTGACTGTAAATACCCACTTGCAGCCGACTACGGAGGCACCCAAAGGAGCATGCACAAGACTCCATGTACCCCGCGACTGCAAGGCTGCCATCTCCTCTTCCATGGTCATACGCCACCTATTGTCCTGTAACGCCTCCTGATATGTTCGTGGGACAGTAAATGCAGATAGTCTCACAACAAAGCGCTTGTACTCTTCTGAAAGATGATCCAAACTAACATGTGCAGCAAGAGGGTAAGTAGCACACTTACGACGAGGCTTCCTCAAAGCAATGGGAACCTCCAGGTCATCATCCACACTGTTCTGTATAATTGTCTCAGCCTGTGATCCATCCAAAAGACTAGCACCATCAGATGAAATAATATGTTCATGACATACCTGAGGCGTGTTGGATGATGTAGAGGGCATATGAGCAGCGGGGTGAGTAGAAGACCTATTACACTCGTGGCAAGAATTGAGGTGGAGGTGGAGATGGAGGTGGAGAGATTTGTGGTGGAGTTGGCAGAGTTGGAGGAGAAGGAGGTGGTGGAGGAACAATCACATCTTTTTTTTTGAAACTCACAATCACATCTTCTTCAGAACTACCATTGGGCAATCTGTCAACTGTAGGAGAAAAATACATAATAGACTCAAAAAATGTGACATCATCACTCACATAATATCTCTGTCCTACAGGATCGAAACAACGACCCCTTTTGGGTACGAGAATATACAACAAAAACACATTTGACCGCTCTGGGTGAGAGCTTGTCACGACCAGGAGCAAAATTGTGGACAAAGGCAACGCAACCAAAAACTCTGGGAGTGAGAGAAAATAGGTCCTTCTCGGGAAACGCAATCAAGAAGGGAACCTTTTCTCCTAGCATGGTGGAAGGCATCCTGTTTACTAAGTAACATGCTGTAAGAACAGCATCTCCCCAGAAAGAATGGGGAGTTCGACTCTGAATCAAAAGTGTCTGTGTGACGTCTAGAAGGTGACGGTGTTTGCGTTCAGCTACACCATTCTGCTGTGACGTGTGAGCACAAGAGGTTTGATGAATAATACCAATAGATCTAAGAAATGCAGATAATTGTAAGGTAGAGAATTCCAAGGCATTATTCGTACGAATAATTTTAACATTAGCGGAGAAAATGTTTTTGACCTTAAAAAGAAAAGACTTGGTTAGAGCACCAGCTTCAGACTTATGTTTTAACAAAAACACCCAAGATAGTCTAGAGTAATCATCAACAGCAACAAAATAAAAACGATGTCCCTGATGATCAGGAACACGACTAGGACCCCAAATATCAAAATGAAATAACTCAAATAACTGACTACTGTCACGACTCTGACGAGACGAAAATGAAGAGCGATGGTGCTTTCCAAGCTGACAGGCTTCACAATCCAAGGTAGTACGAGTAGATAATTGAGGTAGAACATGACACATCTTCTGAAGAGGAAGATGTCCAAAGCGTAGATGCCACATGAACGGTGAAACAGATCCAGAAGGAATGGTAGTGATCCCAGCATGAGATGGTATGGTAAGCTTGTACAATCCCCACTGCTCACGGCCACATCCAATCATCCTGCCCGTTAGTATGTCCTGAAACACAAGGGAAGATGGATCAAATATGGCACGACAATGTAAATCTTTTGTAATTTGACTAATAGACAAAAGATTCATCTGAAAGGTTGGAGCATGTAAAACATTCTGCAAATGAAAAGAAGGAGCTACAACAATCTCCCCCTGACCAACAATAGGTAGTCGAACTCCATTAGCAATCACCACGAATCCACCAGAGGCAATCGGGCTGTAGGAAGTAAACTGTGCTCGATCTCCACACATATGATGAGATGCTCCCGAATCCACAATCCAATCAGTCAAATCAGAGCTGCTACAACTTGTAAGAGCATAAGTAGTACCTGAGGAGCTAGACGAGGCTTTGGCAGTAGCCGCAGCATCAGAGGAAGTCGCAGCCGGAATAATGGGAGCGGACATCATCTCGCGAAGTTTAGAAACAATATCATCCAGGCGAGCATCCTGGGATGGAGTTAAGGTAGGTTCTGTCTGTTCAGCAACCCTTGCAGATGCTGGATATCCATGCTTCTGAAAGCATGTCTCCTCAGAGTGACCAGGACGATGCCAATAAGAACATGGGCCACGCTGACGACCACCACCACGACCACGAAGACCACGTCCTCAATACTGGGAAGATCCTCCCCTTCCCCGTGAGACGGCCATAGCGGAAGGACTCGGAGCGATAGTAGTGGGAGTAGTGGTAATCCGACTGAGTCGCTTGTATACTTCTTCCATAGGGGTATCGTCTCTCCAGTTAGAAGCTGTGTACGTGTTGCATCATATTCGGAATCAAGAGAGGATAGGAACACCCCTGTCATAGTGGCGTTCTGATACTGTTGTTGCTGCTCGCTGCTGGCAGTGATAGGCATGAAGCTGTGTAGACGTTCAAAAATGCCGCGAAGATGAGAAAAATGCACATGAAGCGGTCGACCATTCTGTTTGGTCGAGAAAATGTCAAATTGTAACTGAAGAATCTTGCTCTCATTCTTGGTTTGCCCATATGTAGCTGCTAAAATATCCCACATAGCCTTTGCGGTGGGTTGGTTGACAATATCATTGGCAATCTCCGTGGTTAGCGTCCCGGAGAGCCAAATACGAGCATAAGCATCATCTTGCTTCCACGAAGCATTGGCCCCAGTTTTGTCCGTCGGGTTCGGATTCGGTGATAATGTGTTCTTTGTTGTGGCACTGCATAAGAGTGCGAAACTGCATGGACCATAGTTCATAATTGGTCCCATCCATCTTGACTATTGGTGCAGGTCCTTTGAATGCACCAAAAGAAGAGAACACGTCACTTTTAATGTCGGGCATTGTATAAATGAAATGAACCTCGGACAACTGAGGAGTAGATCAACCGAATAATGTCTACACAAGCATGAAGAGGAGTGGTTGTATATGTAGACTTATACAACCATTCCTATGCAGTTTATTAAGGTCTAGGGGCGTTTAGATGTGATATGGAAGACGAAAAACACCACCGACAACCAAAATCAGATCAATAGATTGCAAAACAGGGGTTGGAATACCAGTTTCAGATCACGGGAAGGCAACCGGAGCGCACTCGGCACTCGTTGGACACCCCAGCCGAGCACAGGAGGGCGGGGGGGCTTTTGCGGCACCTCGGGATGGCAGGGGTCGGCCCAGGCGGCGGCGCAGGAGGCTGGAGGGGCCCTGGCGGCGACGCAGGGAGCCCTGGCGGCGGCGCAGGTGGCTGGGGGAAACCCAGGCAGCGGCGTAGAAGGGTTGGACCGCCTTAGGGCAGCAGCGGTCGGCGGGGGTAGGGCCCTAGTTGGGCTGCGGCGGCGTCGAGAGGAGGCGGGGGGGGGGGTTAGGGTTTTTGGGTGGGATACGGGAACCCCGGTCTAGGACCGTTGCTCCGATACCATGTTAGGAGAAATGTTTTTCATACCATAGAAGAGACCCTAGGGCTCTCTTATATAGGAGAAAAGCCCTAGGTTAATTACATAAGAGAGATATACCAGAAATAGAAAACTAACATAACTATCTCAACAACTACCATAATTATCTCAACAATCTCAACAATTATATGTCTAAGTATGTACATTAGGCAGATTATTAGGTTGATGACCTAATCAAGGACTGTACTCCGGCGAGTTGATGTGCATATAAGAACGTATGAGTAATATGATCTCTCAAAGAGATCATATAGATTCGCTACTGAGCCGGAAGACATGAGCACACTCATGAGGTATTGGGACCGATCAAATTCCATGCATGGTTGTCTTGCTTTGGAAGCATGATAAGAATTTGTAGGTATGATATATGCTTTTAGAAAGAATATAATCTATACCAAATCCCAATGAACGAATGAGAAACTTAATGATAAAACCCTGAAGAAGATAATATAAATATGATCTAAAACTTTGGGCTTATTCTAGGTCTTCAAGTATATCAGATGTATGTATATTAGGAATACTCGAGGGTGATGTGACCATAAACGATTATGTAACCATGATACTTCCATTCCGAGGAGTGATGAAACAAGATTGGATTTTAGTGACTCCTCTCAGTAGATTAGTAATTTGATCTTAGTCCAAATGTTATTCATTGATCTGAATGTGATTCGAATGCAATGAGATATTAGATTTACAGTTTGGTTTAATCAAACATCTTTGAGAGGCTGCCATGATCTGGATATGAGATGCGAACTCAGTATCTAAGTCCCTATACATGAGATGTACAATCACCATGTCCTTATCTGCTGAGAAAGCACATTATTATTAAGAGTTCAAGAATAATTCCTGAGTTGATAATATATCTCAACATTGAGAAATTGATAATTAAAAATGATTTGATTATCATGAATAATGTGAATATGATTCATATTATTCGGACACATGGGAATAATCATCTTAGATAATTAAATATGATTTAGTTATCGAAGATATGATTAATATGAATAATAATATCCATAATAATCATAAAAATTATAAATATGATTTATAATATGTTAGAGAGTTTTAATAATAAATAGAATTTACAAATTAAATATTGATATTAATTAGATCCACATCATACAATTAATTGTAAATGCAATTTACATTTTATATTGAGTGGCTGAATTTGATTAATAATTGTCAATGGCTTGTTTGCAATTATCACAAATAATTTGCAAATTATTTGGTGATATTTTTGTAGACAAATAACTCTATAAATAAAGATTTGATGTAATAAGATTACATTAAGATTGGAGATATTTTTCTCTCTTCAATCCAAGGCATGGACATCCAATCATTTAAAAGAGTAGGGAGGCTTTCTCCTTCCCCCTTACATGGAAGGAGGTTCTTTAGTCCTCTTGTTGATTTAATTGAAATTAAATATGTTAAGATTATTTGCAACATATTTATTTTCTTTTAAACTAATTATTTATTGTTGTAAATTTTTACAATAAAAACTCAACCATTGATTTGAATTAGAGTGCATCTCCACCATCCAATTTCGTACAAAAGGAATGGTAGCCCTAGCCATTTCTATTATATAATTGCAAGAGTAACAAAATCTCTCTCTATTCTCATACATGTCGAAGCTCTCTCTTTCTCTCTATTTCAATATTGTGGTTGTCTACTATATTGACCTGGAGAGCCTCACAGTCCTCGCATCGTCGTTGTGTTGCCGCATCGACTATTCGTGGATCTCTGTCGTCTTCGGTGTATCTTACTCGTGAGGAAGGCTATCAATTTCGTGAGACGAAATTAGGAGACAATGTGTTTTGATCATCAACTCGGATTGCATGATCTACGCATCTCATCCACACGCCCGCAAACACATCCTTCGTGGGATAGAACTTGAGACAGGGGATCTATTCGCGTAAAGACATGCAATTACAATCACACTTCAAGAGGTAATCCTTGTACTCGTTTGTGATCTTGATGAAATGATTCGAGAAGTATTCTCATATCATGTGGTTTCATCTAATTAAAATTTTTAAATTCCATTGCCATTGCAACTAGCATGACTAGTTTACCGAGATTGTATTTGATGCGATCTACATGCTTATGTGATGCGCTAAGGTCTAAACCCTAGCCTACACGGGGATAGCTATGGGAAGCCCAATTTCTGTCAAGAAAGATGCCAACCACGTGATCTCATATGTGGCATGAGCCATTACCCTATATTCTGCTTCAACACTTGACCTAGATACCACTGTCTGTTTCTTGCTACACCAGGTAACTAGATATCTTCCAAAAAAACATGGTACATCCATTGGTTGGTCACATGTTATCTAAAGATCTAGTTTAGTTTGCATGAGCATAAGCAGTAACATTGGTGTGACCATTTACTCTGTAGAAAAGACCACATCTAGGAGACCCCTTTAGATAACAAAATATGAGAACTTCCTGCCAGTGACTGTAGCATGATCTGTCGATGTGTTGGCTTACCCTACTGACAACATATGATATATCATGTCTAATTATAGTGAGATAAAGCATATTACCTACTAGACTAATGTATCTAGTAGGGTCCTCAGTGTAGGATCTGAAAAAGTGACATGCTTTCGTACCTCTATTGGGGCACTCGATAGTTTGTATCCAAGCAAACATGCCTTTGCAAGAATATCCAAGCAATATTTCATCTGTGACAATGTAGCCTTTCTGTTGTGCAGATAGCCCCTATACCCAAGAAGTAGCATATCTGACCAAGGTCCTCAGTGACAAACACCTTCAAGAGAAAGACCTTGGTCTCTGCAATTCATGTTTCATCGTCATCAATTACTATCATGCCATCAACGTAGACGGCCAATATCACAATCCCCATGGCATGTCGTCTCACAAAAATAAAGAATCTAAAGTTATTCTCCAGAACCCAAGAGAGACAATCACAGTAGTAAGCATGTCAAACCAAGTTCGTGGACTTTTCTTCAGGCCATAGATAGCCTTGCGAAGTCGACATACACACTCCCTGTGGACTTAGTAACCAGGTAGATGCATCATGTAGACTTCTTCCTCAAGATCACTATATAGAAAGGCATACTTCACATCAAGTTGGAATATAGGCCAGTTGTTATTAACTACAGCAAATAGAATAGTGCGAACATAACCCAATCTGGCTACCATTGAGAATGTCTCAAAATAATTCATGTTATACAACTGAGTGAAGCCCTTTGTCGCAAATCGTGCTTTCAGTCTATCAATTGTTCCATCAGGTGATTGTTTGGTCATGAAGATCCATCTACATACAATTGGTTCCACCCCCTATAAGCGAGGCACTGGATCCCATGTGCATCTGGACTTCAGGATATCCATCTCCTCGTCCATGGCCATCTTCCAACCATGGTCCTGCATCACCACAATATCATTGTTATAAAATAGAAAGCAAAAGCAAAACATGGAAAAAGAAAAAGAAATAGAAGAACAACGGGATTTTTACGTGGAACCCTACTCCGTGAGGAGCGGGATAAAACCACGGGAGAAGCCCTCTAAGGGGCGTGTTTTTCTATTGCTCTTCTCTATGAGTACAGGAGGTCTGGGGCTCCTTATATAGCCTTCCCAGAGCCTCCAAGTCCCACCATTGAGCGGTATGGGACTAAACACAGGATGGGGTAAATGGATCTTCTCCAGGATCCATTTACCCTGTTACAACTCAATAGGTGCACTACCAAATACTCCAACACTCCCCCTCAAGCTGGAGCATGCAATGCTCAGCTTGGACAAACAAACAGAAAGAAACTCAACTCACGCTACAGGACACTACGGACAATATCAACCCAACGCGCACATGCTGCAGTCGAGGACGTTGCTTCTCATGCCGTGCAGGTGAGGAGGACGAACGGGCTGGAGTGTGAGTCAACTGAAGACTCGGAATCTGACCATTGAGTCTGAAACTGCACCTGAAGTCTCCTCGTCGGAGAATTGGGTCTCTCCCATCTGGCTCAGAGAATGGTGCACTGCTCTGGTGTACCTATGATACCACATGAAAACCCTTACCAACATATGGCATAGGGAATGGTCCTCTACTCTGGAGTCCCTATGGCTCACACGAAAACTCTGGCCGACAAAACAAGAATAATGATGGGGACCTCTGACAATGATGGCAACATATGCTCATCTGACAATGACCGCACACTCGTGCGTGTCTGAAACTGAGACTCGCAAATATCTGACGTCGAGTCTGAAACTGGATCTATAGAGTCTGAACAACTGATCATCTGTAGAGTCTGGAAAATATGGCTAGTCTGGAGACTGGTATCTGGATCTGGATCAAGACCTGTGACTCTACATAATACTCCACCTTTCTCCCATACTTGTCGGAAACTCAACATCGACAAAGTTGGGAGAAGACAAGATAAATAAGGGGGGACAAGAAGAAAACATGAAACTTGCGGCTTTTCATCATCATTTTTTTAAGCCATCATTCTCTCTCTCTCTCTCTCTTTTGAACTATATTTTTTTAAGCCGTTGACATTTTTTTCGGCTTCTTCACATTTTTTTAACCATGCGTACGGCTTTTTCTTGTACGCGCCCTTTTTTTTCCAACACAATATTTTTTTTTCAGCCCACTTGGACCCAACACTCTCTTCTCCCTTTCTTTTTTTTTATTTTTTTTCTAGCCTCTTTGGCTTCATTTTTTTGAAACAAGAGGCTCATTTGGCCGTTGGATATATGCCAGCCCACATTTGGGTTTTCAACATTTTCCTTTTTCTTTAAAAAAACTTACGGCCCACTTAAGGCCCCCAAAGCATCGCACGCTGCATGTCCTTTAGGGTTCCCACAATGGGAACCCCGAAACCCTCGTGAAGAAATATTGCTGCCGCCGCTTGGGGATCTCGCACCACCAAGAGAAGTCCCGCGCCTCCTGTTCTGTTGCCGCCGTCACTCGGGTTCGGCAGGAGGGTCGCCGCCTGGGCTGCAGGCGACATCGAGAGGAGGATGGCGGGTTGGGACTGCGCCGCTTGCTGCCTGGGCTCGCATGGTGATTGGGCACGAGCATGCTGTGAGAGGGAATCAAAGAAGGGTTGGTCGCGGCGTCTGGACGTGCAGGGGCGAGGACACCTGGGCATGGGGGCGCTGGGGCCGGAAGCGTGGGGGCATGGCGTTCGTGCCTGGAGCGAAGACGGTTGCTGGAGGATTCCGCCTGCGTCTGCAATCGAGGAAGAGCAGATCGCAAGAGGCTGATGCCGCCGCCCGCACATGCTGGAGAGATGCGTTGCTGAAGATCGTGCGGCGGGGAGATCCATCGTATTTGACCGCAAAGAAGGGTGGTAATGCCCTCTGCATGGACTGCGAAGAAAGGCTTGGACGGCTCGATCGTGCGGGGCTTGCTGCGCCCTAGAAGCACGATGCGCGAGGTCTGGAGCACAAGCCCTGCCTGGGCTGTGCCAATAGCTACACAGATGGTACGGCGCGAGTCCTGCACCGAACATGATCCTAGGGTTCCAAGAAAGGAACCCCCAATCTGCCTGGAAACTAGGGTCGATATGCTGCAACGCGGCCTGGAAACTAAGGTTCCAAATAACCCTCTGACTAAAAATGATATTGAATAATAATCAACCGTGCTTTATCCCAAAACTGAATCTGATCAGAGTATGAAGAATAAAACTTTTAAAAACGAATCCACGAGAGTCGAACCCGCTCTGATACCATGTTATAAAATAGAAAGCGGAAGCAAAACATGGAAAAAGATAAAGAAATAGAAGAACAACGGGATTTTTACGTGGAACCCTACTCCGTGAGGAGCGGGATGAAACCACGGGAGAAGCCCTCTAAGGGGCGTGTTTTTCTATTGCTTTTCTCTATGAGTACAGGAGGTCTGGGGTTCCTTATATAGCCTTCCCAGAGCCTCCAAGTCCCACCATTGGGCGGTACGGGACTAAACACAGGATGGGGTAAATGGATCTTCTCCAGGATCCATTTACCCTGTTACAACTCAATAGGTGCACTACCAAATACTCCAACAATCATCATGTGGGACAGTTATCGCTATCATGGCATCTGTAAACCATTTATCACCACTAGAAAGACTGTCAGTGGAAGTGAAGGAGATAGGATGAAAAGTACATTGTCTCTTGGTTCGTCGCAGAGCTATAGGGAGATATGGCGGAGCATCCTGATGAGCAGTTGTAGGGACATTCAAAGAAGGTACTTCTTCCTGCAAAAAAGGAGTGGATAGTACAACAGATTCATTATTGTTATGGATATTCTTTCTTTTATAGACGATAAATGATGGTGGTGACTCTAGGGGAATATCACCGACAGACTGAAGAAACTAGTCTATTCAAAAAAGGTGGCATCCGTAGAGACATAGTAGCGATGCCCCATAGGATCTTAGCATCTATATCCCTTTTGGATCCGAGAGTACCCGAGAAAAATACATTTGACAGCAAGGGCAGACAATTTGTCTGCAGTATGAAAGTTGGGAACAAAGGTTGTGCACCCAAAAATTCGCAAAGGTAGAGGAAGCGATGCTTCCTCACGGTTAAGTATTGAAAAAAGAGTAATTCCATATAGAACAAACAAATGAACCATGTTCGTAAGGTAAACTGCAGTAAGAATAGCATCTCCCCCCAGTAAGTATTAGGAACTTTCATGTGAGAGAGAAGCGACCTAGCAACATTAAGAAGGTGACGAAGTCTCCTCTCAGCAACTCCATTCCACTAAGAGGTATAGACACATGTTAAGGACACCAAATCATGTTGTGTAAATTCAAGGTGCATTATCAGTCATCAAAATCTGAATACAAGTAGAGATTTAGTCTTAATGAGTTGAAAGAAAGATTTAACAATCTTATTAATCTCTGATCTCTCTTTTTTTAGGTACACCCAAGAACATCGACTATGATCATCGATAAAACAACAAAATTAGTTAGGAATGGATGAGGGACAGAGATTTTAGAAGGTTGCAGAGGTGAGATTTTAGAGAACACCGTGGAGAGAGCTTTAGCAGACGGATGACCAAGATGAAGATGTCATGGATGAGGGTCAGAGATGCAGGTCCTCTGCATAGGAATGGAGATTCGGAGATGTCAAATTAGTTAGGTCAGAGAGTTGACTTAACGAGATCAAGATAACCAAAGTCCTATATCGTACGCTGTCACGATACAGGCACGCATCCTCTGACTGGAGACAGATGTGTTACTATATGTCTAAGTATGTACATTTGGCAGACTAATAAGTTGATGACCTAACCAAGGTCTATACACCGATGCGCTGGTGTGCATATAAGGGCATATGAGTAATACGATCTCTCAAAGGGATCATACAGGTTCATTTATTGAACCGGAAGGCATGAGCTCACTCATGAGATATTGGGAAGAATCAAATTCCGTGCGCACGGTCGTCTCGCTTTGGAAGCTTGACTGAATTTGTATGTTTGATATATATACTTTTAGTAAGTATATGATCAAGATCTAGGTATGATATACGCTTTTGGAAAGTGTATGATCGATATTGACTCCCAATGATCGAATGAGAACCTTACTGATAGAATGCTGAAGTAGACAGTGTAAAGTTTTGATCTAATACTTCGGATTTATTCTGAGTCTTCCAGTATGCATGATGTACAGGTACTGGGAATACATGGGGGTGATGTGATCATAAACGATTGTATAACCATGACGCTTCCATTCCTAGGGAGTGATGAAACAGGTTTGGATTTTAGTAACTCCTCTCAGTAGAGAAGTAATCTGATCTTGGTCCAAAATGTTGGACATTGATCTGAATGTGATTCAGATGCAATGAGAAGATTAGATTTGCGGTCTTGATTTAATCAAGCATATATGGGAGGCCCGCGATCTGGATTTGAGATACGATCTCAATGTCCAAGTCACTATACGCGGAACAATACAATCGCCCTGTCCTTATCTCCAAGTATTCGCGGAGAAAGCGCATTATCCTTGAAGGAGTTCATGGATAATTCTATTGTTGATATATATATCCGAGCACTGAGAAAATGGATAATTAACTGTGATTTAATTATCATGATTAATATGAATTCGATTCATATTATAAAGAGAGTTGTCTTAGATAATTTAATGTGATTTAATTATCAAAGACATAAATAATGTGAATGTGATTCATATTATTTGGACACAAAAGAATAGAAATCCAAGATGATTAAATGTGATTTAATTATCATGGATATGAATAATGTGGATAGCAATATCCATATTAATCAAATATATTATAAATGTGATTTATAATATAAAAGAGAGAGATGTTTGTAATTTACATTTGGTAATTAAATGTTAATGTGAATTGGATTCACATTGGACATTAAATTGAAAATGTAATTTACATTTTATTTTGGGTTGTGAATGTGATTCACAATTTTTCAATGGCATGATTGCAATGTTCACAAAATAAATAGGATTTATTTTTGTGAAATAATTTGCAACAAAAGTTGTTGCAAATATTGAAAAATTAATGGGATAATGTATCTCATGGAATAAAAGGAGAAGAAGCCTTCCTTGTATGGAGGGTGGACGGCCACATTTCCTACATGGAATGTGGTGGCCGTCCACTCCCTTCATGGAAGGAGGCTTGCCTCCTTTCCTATTTCTTCAATGGAGATTGATTTGATATAAATCAAATTATATTTAATATATATTTGATTTTTATTAAATTAATTGTTGTTGGTTTTTACCAACACAAATCTTATCCACTAAAAGAAACACAATCAATGAGGACCATTGGATTTGTGTTGTCCCATGGATTGAAATCCATGGATCCCAAAATGTTATAAAAGGAGAGGCACCCCATTGCTCTTCTTTACACAATGCTTGAGAAGCATATATCTCTCTCTCTTTTCTCTACATGTCAGCCCTCTCTCTCTCCCTCTCATGGTTGTCCACCATAGATGCCCTAGAGAGGTTCTCCATCGCCGCAGCATCGTCGTTATGCTGCCCGATCGTTTGCTCGTGGATCTCTGTCTCCTTCGTTGCGCCTCGCTCGTGAAGAAGACGATGGATCTCATGTGTCGAGATCAAGAGATCCACCACTCGGATCATCAACATGGATTGTGAGAAGCACGCGGTTCATCCCCGCGCTTGCAAGCGTCTCCTCCGTCGGATCGGACTTAAGATAGGAGGTCTCTTCGTTTAGAGACTCGATCGCAACCACACTTCAAGAGGTAATCCTATTACTTGTTTGTGGTTTAGACGAAACGATCCGAAAAGTGTTCTTGGATCATATGGTTTCGTCGCATAAAATTTTTAATTTCTGCTGCATAGAACAACTAGTACGACTAGTCGTTCTTCGTCGTATTCGCTTCCGTGATGCGCTTGAGGATTATACCATATCCTTCAAGTGGTATCAGAGCCAGGTTGGTGGTTTTGGATACGATCCATGAACCGAGAACGACTTGGGTTTGTTAGGGTTTGCGAAAGTTTTCTTACATTTCATTTTCGCATCTCTGTTTTGAGATTATTTTCGGCACTGTTTAAATTTTTTAAACACGAAAATAATATTTGGATTTTGTTTCCCATTAAATAAGGAAACCGTAGGATCTGAGTTTGCATGATTTCGATTCCGTTTGCTCTAGATATGCTCATTTCAGTGAACATGTATCCACAGTTTCGGGGACAGCGAATCTCAACGTAACTAAGATGTTAATTGCGGATTTGAAACGCCTTGAAATGCGTACAAATCACTTAGATTATCTTGTAAATCAAATTAGCAAACTTTAGGAACTTACTTTGCTTAATTTGGATTTAAATTGATTGAGATGTTGTATTTTTAGTAAGTGAGGGTCACTGCTGAAATACTTTCCTAATCAAGAACCTAGTGATTGTCATTTAATCAATTAGTGAAATTAAATTGTTTAATTTCCTGGAATAATTGTGCATAAATATTTGTGAAATATTTGATGATGATTATTTTCTTAAATGGCATTGCCTTAACCAATATTTGATTAGATGTGATCTAGATCACTAATTGGTTACATGATCTACATGATCTACATTCCAACAAACATGTTGCTTGAATAGGATTTAGGATTTGTTTAGCAAATCTCATTATAATGTTAATCAAAATTGTTTTGATTATTATTATATGGTATAATTTCGGTTGAAGAACCGATGATCATCTCAAGTACAAAGTGATCTATTTTGCATTATCCTTTCCCGAGGTGGATATGGTGTCTAGATGGAGAGCATTGGGGTAGCGGGTTGCAACGTATGTGGTACGACCCACTCTCGTCGGTACTGGCCATAACAACGGGTAGGGTTAGTATAATGCTTAAGAAATCATGATGTATTTCTAATTATTAAAATTTGAAATAATACGTATTTGAGATAATACCATGATTCAAGTAACAATAGAAGAATATTTGTTGGATATTAATTGGATCATTAATTTAATATGATTAGATTAATTGGAATCCAATTAAAATTAAGACACTCTATTATAAGTAGAGTTGTTATTTCCCTTGGAAGAATTGATCATAATGAATATGATTCATAATGATTAATTAGAATTTGAATATGATATGGAGGATCACATAAGTGACATCCATGGTCTCCCGTCAAGGCGAAGGGTTCCGTCGCCAGAGATTGTATGTCGAAGACGCCTGTCCGAAGTGACAGCTCCTGCATACAAGCCATTTGGATCGGGCTCTTCGCTTCTCGAAAGAGTAAGGACGTATGCGTAGTGACCCCAATATCGGGTCCTCATATTATTGGGGCGATATTGGATTGTGCATAGCGAGTTGTATTCCTGTTGATGGTTGGTTCAATTAATGACGGGTCAACATCGCCTTAGGGGTGGTGGGCCCGGGTGTTAAAGACCGAATTGGGAGATGCAAGTTGGACTTGCAAGGCGGAATGTGTTCCCGCTTCTTTTCATCCGAGTTGTAGGTTCTCATATTATTGGGATGCAACAAAGATAAGGAAGGAGATCCCAGATCTTGCTTGAGATATAATGGTAAGTACATCTCTTACATTGAAAGTGACTAAGGGAATGAACTTTCAATATTGACAAGGCAAGACAACTTTGATATAAAAACTCCGAAATCAAAGTAAAACATGTACTATATATATAAATATATACACTTATGCAAATTTCTTATTTCAGATAATCCTTCATTAAAACCCACTCAATGATATACTCAATAATAACCAGTAAAATATCATGGATTGGACTCATGATCCAGATATTGTACTTGCAGTTGAACACATAATGTATGTGGTTGCAATGTGCAAGTTTCCTCATAATAATGAGGAATGACAATTAAATAGATAATATGACTACAATCCTAGGGTTTGTATGTCTCTGTAGTCTTGATATCATCAAATGTACTTTGGAAGTGGCATGTCGATGATGATCATAATTGTCAATTAATCCTTATAAAATCAATGAAGATATTCTAGCATACATATGTGCTCTTGACATTTATCATGAATGACATGGTTCACTACATCATGCAGAATGGTAGCTCTATAAGAGATGATGTATTCAAAATGTTTGAATACCTACCTGAACTACTTTTTTAAAAAAAAGTTTAGATGGATGTGGATATGATGAGTGTCATCATTCTACTGTCTATACTTTAGTCATTCAAGAAACCTCATAATATTCATATTGTATGAATTTAATGAAGCATGTATAAATGTTGAAATACTCTTACATTGAATTCTTTTGAATTTAACATAAGAGATCCTTAGTCTTAAGCAATGGTTGTTTATAGATGAAGGGAGCGTAGTGGAAGCATGGGTCGGACCCAAGATGAGAAGGATAGTCAAAGAGTTGACCGTACTTCTATGACTTCCATATGACATCCAAAGAGTTGGATGAACGTCAATACTGCAATAAGTTGATGTGTTGATAGTATGACTATCAAGTCTGTCTAGAATCCTTAGAGAAGGACTCGGATAGAGCATCAAAATAATCTACATAAATCATTGAAATTGACTTTCTTATTTGATAAGATAAAGTTCAATAATTGTATCTCAATCTTCTAACAACACTTGCAATGGGTTGCATATGTTTTAGAAGACTGAAAAAAATGATCTTCGGGTTTATAGTTATCCACATGGATATTGATGCAATTGTTGCAACAACCTCTGTTGGATTGAAAGACTTGTTAATTTCAGTTGGAGAGCCCTTAGTCTTAGAGAATGTCTCTATGACCTAGATATAAGAATACACTCATTGTTTGTTTGTAAATGTTGGAAATAAACATGAATCTGAGATAGAACCATCATAAAGAGTTATGATGGATATATTTCAGATACTAATCTAACATCTAGTGGACTCCACAAAATTAGAAAATTAATGATTGGTTCATTAAGATTTCTAATACTGAAAATTAAAACCTTTATAAGATCAATTGGAGGATGAAGATCATTTGACAATGATCTGGCATCAAGTTTTGGTCATGTCTGTTGATGAGATCAATGGACTAGTGAGAGATGAAACTTTAGATTGACTAAAGGTTCAAATCTTACATACTTGTGAATATTGTATTCAAAAGGTAAAAATGTCCAATACACCCTTCCTTGGGAAAGGTGTAAGATGTCAAGGTATTCAGGATCTCATACATATTGATGTATGCGGATCATCTATATCATAGTAAACATTATGGATGTGTGATATTTGTTGATGATTATGTATGATATCAGATTTCTTCTATTTACCTAAGAAACCTTTGAAATATTCAAAGATTTCATTATTTTGGTTTAAAACCAAAGTTTGAAGGAAGATAAAATGAATTTGATCTAACCTAGGTAGCATGTTAGATGAATTCAAAGAATACCTTATGGAGATATGAATATCATTTCTATCTCAAACCTCCTAACACACCTTAAATCAATAGAGTTATAAGTAGATACAATTTGATCATGTGTGACATGATCTCATCAATGATGAATTTTAGCATAATTATCCCTTAGTTTCCAGGTATATATGTGTAGTAGAGACTACAATGTATATCCTTAATAAGGTTCCATTTATGTTGGAATCTAGCACTTGAGAGTGCTGCTTCATTAGGAAAATAAAGGATGGTATTGGATACATACTTTATGACCTTGAGATTCTTAAAGTATCTCATCTCTAAGAATGTGATTCTTAGAGGTTGAGACTCTTGAGAATCAAGATGAAAATGAAGTGTAGGAACTCATTTAATCTTGAAAAGATAATGAGGCTCCTGAAATTGGAAACTAAAAGGACAATTAAAGATGAAACACTAATACTTTTTCAAATGAATTTGAGGATGTATTCCATGTGTCAGTTAAGTCTGACAATGATCGGATTTCATGTGATGAAACTCCTGAGGATCATAACATGGATAGATGGATGTTAGCAATAAAAGTCTAATGTAGACTTCATATACAAGTGTTGTATACGGACCCTCGAGGATCCACCTAATACACCTATATGGGTAAGACCCATAAAGGTGTAAATGGATCTTCAAGAGAAAGAAATCAAGATTGCGTTCCTCTATGAATACCTCTCTGAGGATATTCACATGAAGTAGCCCCAAGGCTTCATGGTTGAGGAAAGCAAGATGTGCAAGCTAAGGAATCCATCTATGGACTCAAATGAGCTTCTTGAAGTTGGACCATAAGATTTGATGAAACTATAAATGTTATGATTTCAGATAGAATCTGGATGAGCCATGTGAAGCTCAGTGGGAGTACCTTTGTGTTCATCATGCTAAATGTAGATAATATCCTAATCATTTGTAATGATATAAGAATGATAATAAGTGTTTTATAGACTGGCTATTCCATATCTTGAAATATTATTTCAAAGATACCTCTTAGATCTTAGTTCTGAAGTTGTTCAGAAGCAAAGAGAAGAGGATAATGGGACTGTCACATTTGTAGTACACCTTGGACATATTATATTCTTAGAAATTCCAAGAAAGGCTTCCATCCCTTCAGATATGGTACTGACCTATCAAAAGGGATAGCACCTCAAAGAGTTGAGGAAGTGAATGCTAGAACTTCTTGCACTTGTGCATTAGTTACGAGCAAGGTTGCAGAAATCGGCAGTCGGTACTCGGTCTATAGGGTCACTGACTAAGGATTAATCGGTAGTCGGGAGAGTAATCGGATTTAGTCGGACATTAGTCGGTTTTGAATTTTTTTAATTATTTTAAATATATAAATCAAGTTTTATAACATATACTCTCATTTATATTCATATATTTAGCAATTTTAATATTTTTGAGAGCTTAAAAAATTATAGCAACAGAAGAAAAAATGAAGCAAGTTAAGAACAAAATGTTTGGTTCATAGCACAGACAAAACGTTTAGAACAAAATGTTTGGTACATAGCACGAGTTGAAGTTAGAAAAAAATTAATACAAAGCTAATCAACAACCACAAGATTGTTCACTGAATCGATCTCAGGGGTTAATATGCATTAGTGAATCAGTATGATCTGGTAAGAGAAGCATGATTAAGTTGTGCTTATGTTGTTGAAAGTAGTAGGTTCACTGTAAATTGATGTTGGTATCTACTTTAAGAAGCATTTTTTAATTCAAGTCTGGTGATAAACTCAACAGTTCATTCAATATGCCGAGAAAAATAGTTTCCTTTCGTCATTTTTTTGCTTTATTATCATTGGTGCTTTCCAATTTATAAAATATAAGAAAGAGAGGATGGGAACTAGTGAAAGAGAGTAGTTGTTCATGACCTGATAAAAGTAGTTGGTAATCTTGTGATTAATGATGTTGTAATTTATAAGTGACAGTAGCAGTTGGTAACACAATTTACTTTGAATATCGGGACGGGTTGCTATGTCCATTTTCCAAATTTCTGTAATGAGTATTATCATGAGAATGTATTGGGAGTTTCCTTTCACATGCATTAATTAAATGGTAAGACCATATTAGAAAGCATGGACAAATTAAATAGTTGATAGGTTACTTTGCACTGCATCGTTTATAGATGATGCTTTATTTAATTAATTGGTTCTAATATAAACTTGTTGCATTATGATACTGGAACAACAGTGCTTCTATACGTCTTTCAAACACTACTCATGAGTTGGATAGATTACAAATTATAAGTGAAAAAGAGAGGATGAACTTTGGAAACTTGCAAAAGAAAGTAGAGTCGATGCAGATAAGAGAAAATCTGCAATCTGGTTCAATTCTGCTTAACAAAAAAGTCAGCCGAGAAATCTCTATGCAAAAGTCGGCCGACTAGTCAGCCGACTAGGCCAACTAATCGGGCGATTAATCGGGTCTGACCGACTATTGGTCGATTTGGCCTAGTCGAGTCGGGTACCCCCCCCCCCGACTCGACTAGTCGACCTTACAACAGTGGTTACGAGAAGCTGAGTGTATGCTAGATGTATACAAAAGCCAGATATCAGCCATGCAGTGGGAGTAGTAAAGTGTTGCTAATCCTACTATGGAGAGAAAACACTTTATTGCAGTTATAACAAAATCTTCATAGATGACAAGATTTTAGAGATAGTGATCTCAAAAGTCTTATCTTCAAAAACTTAAGACTTTATAGATAGAGATCTAAAAGGTCTTAACTTTGGATACCTTTGGAGATAGAGATCTCCAGGAATAAGGGTATACAGATAAGGATTATGGAAATACTGGTTATGATAATTATTAAGCTATAGTGTCAAGGACACTATAACTAACAAGATTGAGTATTGGTTGCATAAGATGCGACATTCGCATTAGATGCGAGCACTGTTAATATGCAAGTGCCATAAAAGGACTTGGCATAAGTCTCGCGGGAACAGAGTGACTGATCAGCTTACCTAGCTATTTTCTAAATAGCATATGATTGTCACATGAGTGTGGGTTTAAATGATTAGCCCATTAATGGCTCTTTGGGCTAGTGGGAGATTGTTGGACATGCGAGCCCACGATGAGCCATTATGCAATAAATGTTATTGCAAATATCATTCCCTGATCTGAAATGAAGAATGAATAATTTGCATAATAGGTCCATTAGTACAATTAGGGTTTTGTACCATGGCCATCTTGATGATCATACAGCTGTTGATTCAAGTATTGAATCATAAAGGCTGGTGCTTGGATGAATATCTAAAGAGTTAGATTGAGGACTCATCAAGCACCGTCAAATGATTGTTAAGAGATGATCTCCAGCCTAAGTAGGAGATGTCAATCCTTTCTCATTTAGGCTGATATCTGACCGACCTCTTGATGCAGGTCCTCTGCATAGGAATAGAGATTCGAAGGTGTCAGATTAGTTAGGTCAGAGAGTTGACGTAACGAGATCGAGATAACCAAAGTCCTATATCGTATGCTGTCACGATACAGGCACGCATCCTCTGACCGGAGACAGATGTGTTACTATATGTCTAAGTATTTACATTTGGCAGACCAATAAATTGATGACCTAACCAAGGTCAATACATCGGCGCGCTCGTGTGCATATAAGGGCATATGAGTAATACGATCTCTCAAAGGGATCATACAGGTTCATTTATTGAACCGGAAGGCATGAGCTCACACATGAGATATTGGGAAGAATCAAACTCCGTGCGCACGGTCGTCTCGCTTTGGAAGCTTGACTGAATTTGTAGGTTTGATATATACTTTTAGTAAGTATATGATCAAGACTAGGTATGATATACGCTTTTGGAAAGTGTATGATCGATACTAACTCCCAATGATCGAATGAGAACCTTACTGATAGAACCCTGAAGTAGACAGTGTAAAGTTGACCTAATACTTCGGGTTTATTCTGAGTCTTCCAGTATGCAGGATGTACAAGTATTGGGAATACCTGAGGGTGATGTGATCATAAACGATTGTATAACCATGACGCTTCCATTCCTAGGGAGTGATGAAATGAGTTTGGATTTTAGTAACTCCTCTCAGTAGAGAAGTAATCTGATCTTGGTCCAAAATGTTGGACATTGATCTGAATGTGATTCAGATACAATGAGAAGATTAGATTTGCGGTCTTGATTTAATCAAGCATATATGGGAAGCCCGCGATCTGGATTTAAGATACGATCTCAATGTCCAAGTCACTATACGTGGAACAATACAATCGCCATGTCCTTATCTCCAAGTATTCGCGGAGAAAGCGCATTATCCTTGAAGGAGTTCATGGATAATTCTATTGTTGATATATATATCCGAGCACTGAGAAAATGGATAATTAAATGTCATTTAATTATCATGATTAATATAAATTCGATTCATATTACAAAGAGAGTTGTCTTAGATAATTAAATGTGATTTAATTATCCAAGACATAAATAATGTGAATGTGATTCATATTATTTGGACACAAGAGAATAGAGATCCAAGATGATTAAATGTGATTTAATTATCATGGATATGAATAATGTGGTAGCAATATCCATATTAATCAAATATATTATAAATGTGATTTATAATATATAAGAGAGAGATGTTTGTAATTTACATTTGGTAATTAAATGTTAATGTGAATTGGATTCACATTGGATATTAAATTGAAAATATAATTTACATTTTATTTTGGGTTGTGAATGTGATTCACAATTTTTCAATGGCATGATTGCAATATTCACAAAATAAATTGAATTTATTTTTGTGAAATAATTTGCAACAAAAGTTGTTGCAAATATTGAAGAAATTAATGGGATAATGTATCTCATGGAATAAAAGGAGAAGAAGCCACCTTCCTTGTATGGAGGGTGGACGGCCACATTTCCTACATGGAATGTGGTGGTCGTCCACACCCTTCATGGAAGGAGGCTTGCCTCCTTTCCTATTTCTTCAATGGAGATTGATTTGATATAAATCAAATTATATTTAATATATATTTGATTTTTATTAAATTAATTATTGTTGGTTTTTACCAACACAAATCTTAGCCATTAAAAGAAACACAATCAATGAGGACCATTGGATTTGTGTTGTCCCATGGATTGAGATCCATGGATCCCAAAATGTTATAAAAGGAGAGGCACCCCATTGCTCTTCTTTACACAATGCTTGAGAAGCATATCTCTCTCTTTTCTCTACATGTCAGCCCTCTCTCTCTCCCTCTCATGGCCGTCCACCATGGATGCTGTCACAGGGTCAAAATCCCGGTATCGATTTCAACCGATCCTGTGCGGCGTTAGCTAACCCGTAGCTAACCAGCCTTCCCGAGTAGAACGGTCACGGACGCGCTCCAACTCTTCTCGTACTCCTGCTTTCTAGCGCACCGACGCTTTCAACACAAACACGAGCACGAACTCCGAATCGCTCAAGAACACGCTCGAGAACGCTCAAGAACTCAACCAAGCAATCACACGAGCACGGGCACAAAGCTCTTCTCTTTATTAGAAGGGGAACTATTTCTGGAGTGGGTGGACACTCTACACTTTCTCTTGTGTAGACTTGTGTGTTTACAAATGAGCCACCACCTCTCCTTATATACAAACTCAAGGCAACCCAAGGGACACTCATTGTTACATCTACAATAATGATACATAAAGACACAAGAGACCCTTCGAGTTCTTCGGCAACCCTTCGCGTTCCTCAGCAACTCTTCGTCTGCCCGTCTCTTCGACTCCCTTGTTGACCTTTCGTCTTCCCGTACGGTCGACGCCCAGTCAACCGTCCAGTCATCAGCACACTCGCGCTCCAACGCTTGCTGATGCAGCTTTGCCATAATTCACCAAGTGCCACCGAACACTTGGTCTTGTGCCAAAGGGAACCCGCGGCCTCCAGACCCTCGTGCGGTAAACCCTTCCTTAGCGTTCTCCATGCTAAGGGGAAGTCCTCCAGAACTTCGCTATCGTGGCCTCCAGACCACTCTCGTACGTGTACGACCGAGCATGCTCGACAATGCTCGTACTCAGCACCTGCAACGCTCCATGCCTCTTTGGACCGCCACGCATCAACACCGATACCGTGCGCCTTCGTGCGTACGCCTCTGTGACCGTACCGCATAGCTCCTCGATGCGTACTGCTTCACTACGTACCGCCCTTCTGCGCTCGCGTATGTATGACTACGTGCATCCACTGTCATGTCTTACACTGCTGTCTGTACTCGCTGTGCTCGCACTGCTACAAGCACCACGACACTTTGCTACCGAGCCAGTGTCCTGTGTGACGCTTCTCCATCACGTACGGTAGAGCCTCCAGACTCTCGTGGATAACCTCCCTGATATACACACATTTTCGGACTCCTCCTGAAGTCCATCTCCATCGATCATTCTCGAGCATCCAGCTACCGTGTCTTCACGATCATTCTCGATCACGGAATTTGGGGGTGTGACAAGCCTCCCCCACCTGAAGAATCGGTTGTCCTCAACCGAGCATCTCCTCTTCAGCTGGCGTCCCGTCACAATCCTCCATACGCTACGCACCTCCTGATGCGGCTCAATTGGAAGGGTGGTGCCGCCTTGCACCGCCTCCCTTCTTACACCTGGTCTTTTCACGAACCATGTCCCTCTGTGACTTGGTCTTCATCGTGAAATGTGGATCTTCCTCGTCAGCTCCCATTTTCGATGTATCCCTCCTAGATACAGCAGCTCTATCGTTGGTATGTGGTAGCTCCAGCTCCACATGTGGAGTACTCACCTCCACGCTTGCTCGTTGACGATCTCTATCGTTCCCTATAGACGTACCCGCGTCCTGAGAAATGAGCACCTCCTGCGCTCCGAGCATCTTTGGTATCTTGCCTCCTGCAAGATCATTGGTGGTGTGGCTCGTCACCACTCCACCCCCATGGACATGTAACTCGTTGTCCATGCTGCATCGCCCTCCAGAGCTCTGCATCACCTTCTCGTGCACGGATGTTCTCCTATCCGCGGCTTTGGTTGTGTGCCTCATGCACACACGTTGGTGCTCAACATGCACCTGCGCACTCCTGTGCGTCCTCGATCGAGCCTTGGCGCCTCCAAAGCTCATTGTTGTGGAGTTCCCTCCCTCCACCGAATTCGAAGCTCCAGCTCGAAGTGTCGTAAGACGTACCTTGGGCATCGCACCTATTGCTCCCAAGCGTATCTCACCTTCTACTTCCTCCTCCTCGTCCCCACGAAGAGAGTTCAGCTTCTCCTTCTTTGGACACTCTCGCGCCCTATGCGGTCCGTCGCATATGAAGCACCCCTTGCTCCTGGGTTGCTCCTTCTTCTTGGAGTACTCCCGTTCCTCCATTGGTGGATCATGGGCAACACCTTTGCCCTTATCCTTCGACCGCGCCTTCTGCTTGCTGGTGAACTCCTTCTCTTCAGCATTGTGACTTGGTTGGACCGCCCCATAATCGACCAACGCATCTGCCACTATGATCGTTGAATTAAGGTCCTTCACACCCTGCCTCCGCAGTTCGGCTTACGCCCAGCTTTGCAACCCGATCGTGAAGTTGAACAGCTTGTCCTCCTCGGACATCCCTTTGATGTCCAGCAACAAGGACGTGAACTGCTTCACGTACTCACGAACTGTGCATGTCTGCTTCAAGCGTCGACGAGCCTCCCGTGCAATCCACGCAGTGCTCTTCGGCAGGAACTGCGCCTTCAGTTCCGCGACTAGATCATCCCACCTGGATATCTTCGGTCTTGCCTCGTCTGCTGCACGGCTCCTCCACCATAGCTTGGCGTCGCTCGACATGTACATCGATGCCAAGCCGACCTTCTCGGCTTCCGTCGTCTTGGTCGCCTCGAAGTAAACTTCCATATCCCACAGGAAGTTCTCCAAATCCTTAGCACTCTGCGTACCTGTAAATGATTTGGGCTCGGGTACCTTGCGTCGCTACACCTCCGTGGAGCTCCCGCAGTTCGCCAACGCCTTCTTGATGAGGGAGATCTCACTCCGAAGATCCTCCATCATCGTGTTGAACGTCTCCAGTTTGTCCTCCAAGGACTTGATCTGCTCCGCTGAGCGTTGTTGGGTCTCGTCCCCAACATCCGATCCATCTGAAGAACGATCCTCCAAGGCGGCGATGCGATGGGCATGAGTCCCAATGGTGGACTCCACTTCTGCCATCGCCTGCTCCAGTGATGTTACGCGATCGGTAACACCCACCATCTTCGCTGCGCTGATTGAAGATGTACTTGCACCGACAAGTATCCTCATGTTCCCGCGATCGACTGCTCCAACAGTCGCTCGTAGCTTTGCCCGCTTCTTGGCACCGACCAAGATCTGTGATCTGCTCCTTGTTCTGATACCAATTCGCACCAACGAATTGTATCACGAACCGTGCTCTGATACCAACTGTCACAGGGTCAAAATCCCGGTATCGATTTCGACCGATCCTGTGTGGCGTTAGCTAACCCGTAGCTAACCAGCCTTCCCGAGTAGAACGGTCACGGACGCGCTCCAACTCTTCTCGTACTCCTGCTTGCTAGCGCACCGACGCTTTCAACACAAACACGAGCACGAACTCCGGATCGCTCAAGAACACTCTCAAGAACACGCTCGAGAACGCTCAAGAACTCAACCAAGCAATCACACGAGCACGGGCACAAAGCTCTTCTCTTTATTAGAAGGGGAACTATCTCTGGAGTGGGTGGACACTCTACACTTTCTCTTGTGTAGACTTGTGTGTTTACAAATGAGCCACCACCTCTCCTTATATACAAGACTCAAGGCAACCCAAGGGACACTCATTATTACATCTACAATAATGATACATAAAGATACAAGAGACCCTTCAAGTTCTTCGGCAACCCTTCGCGTTCCTCAGCAACTCTTCGTCTACTCGTCTCTTCGACTCCCTTGTTAACCTTTCGTCTTCCCGTACGGTCGACGCCCAGTCAACCGTCGAGTCATCAGCACACTCGCGCTCCAACGCTTGCTGATGCAGCTTTGCCATAATTCACCAAGTGCCACCGAACACTTGGTCTTGTGGCAAAGGGAACCCGCGGCCTCCAGACCCTCGTGCGGTAAACCCTTCCTTAGCGTTCTTCATGCTAAGGGGAAGTCCTCCAGAACTTCGCTATCGTGGCCTCCAGACCACTCTCGTACGTGTACGACCGAGCATGCTCGACAATGCTCGTACTCAGCACCTGCGACGCTCCATGCCTCTTTGGACCGCCACGCATCAACACCGATACCGTGCGCCTTCGTGCGTACGCCTCTGTGACCGTACCGCATAGCTCCTCGATGCGTACTGCTTCACTACGTACCGCCCTTCTGCGCTCGCGTATGTATGACTACGTGCATCCACTGTCATGTCTTGCACTGTTGTCTGTACTCGTTGTGCTCGCACTGCTACAAGCATCACGACACTCTGCTACCGAGCCAGTGTCCTGTGTGACGCTTCTCCATCACGTACGGTAGAGCCTCCAGACTCTCGTGGATAACCTCCCTGATATCCACACATTTTCGGACTCCTCCTGAAGTCCATCTCCATCGATCATTCTCGAGCATCCAGCTACCGTGTCTTCACGATCATTCTCGATCATGGAATTTGGGGGTGTGACAGATGCCCTAGAGAGGTTCTCCATCGCCGCAGCATCGTCGTTATGCTGCCCGATCGTTTGCTCGTGGATCTCCATCTCCTTCGGTGCGCCTCGCTCGTGAAGAAGACGATGGATCTCGTGTGTCGAGATCAGGAGATCCACCACTTGGATCATCAACATGGATTGCGAGAAGCACGCGGTTCATCCCCGCGCTCGCAAGCGTCTCCTCCGTCGGATCGGACTTGAGACAGAAGGTCTCTTCGTTTAGAGACTCGATCGCAACCACGCTTCAAAAGGTAATCCTATTACTTGTTTGTGGTTTAGACGAACCGATCCGAGAAGTGTTCTTGGATCATGTGATTTCGTCGTATAAAATTTTTAATTTCTGCTGCATAGAACAACTAGTACAACTAGTCGTTCTTCGTCGTATTCGCTTCCGTGATGCGCTTGCGGATTATACCATATCCTTCAAAAATATACACCATCTAGATGTCCTGAAAATAGCAAAATAGCTCATAAAAGATGACACGACAATGTATTTCAGTACATAGTTTATGAATAGATAATAAGCTCAAGGGGAAATCTGGGGTAAAGTAAACCCCTCCCCCCAAAGAAAGGGTCTGGAAGAAAACTCCATAATCCTAACAGATGTAACTAGGGAATAAGTCCCATTGGCCACTCTAACCGCCTTCACGGTAGAAGACGGCTGGGATGAGGTCAATAAAGTACCTTCTCCTATCAGATGAGTTGAAGCACCAAAATTGATGATCCAGGCAGGAGCATTGGTTGTTGCAGTATTGGCAATAATACATGATGGGGTGGCAAGATGAGCGGCAAGAGTAGCTTCACTGGATGTAGTGTTAGAGTGTTGTAACATCTCCATCATGCTTAATACTCAGAGGTTGAAAGTTGGACAGTCTATCCAATGGTATCATGTGTGTGTGCCTTTGTTGTTGCATTATCATAATCAGATGACAAGTGGGCATGTAGTGTCATCTCAAACTTCGTCCAACACTTCTCCGAATGATGATTCGTTTTCTGACAATGATTACAAGGAGTACGGCTACGACCACGGTCGGAATTACGACCACCTCGGTAAGGTCCACCCCTGAAGTTGAACCAACCTCCTTGTCCTGATGAGGTTGCAAATGTTGTATTCTCCAAAGGGTGTGGAGGCTAAGTATGAAAATTAGAATTCTCAATCCGTTGCAGGAGTCCAAATATGACCTTGATGGATGAAAGTGGATATGACGTGAGGAACTGTTCCTTCACATTCTGGTATTGAGGATGCAAACAGCAAGAAACATGTATACTTGTCATTCTTCTCTGTAACCTGTTTTATACAACAGGCTGGCTGAAATATGGTAAGTTCCTCATACAGTCTAGCAAGAAGACGATAGTACTCTACCAATGTAGAGTCACCTTATGATGCAGACCGAATATGCATGTAGATGTCATTCAATCATGATTTGGTCGTTTGTCGGGAGTATGCCTACACCAATTCGTCCCATATCTCCTTAGATGTTTCCTTGTAAAGGAGATTCACCTCGATTTATGGCTCTACATTATTAGTCATCCAGTTTATGACCAGATAGTTGTCAGTCTGCCAGAATTCAAAATCCTTATCATCTTCCTTCGAGGGTTCCTCCGTCAGAATAAAAATCTTCCTATGATCGCTAATGAACACCTTAAACAATCGGGATCATAGCATATAATTTTCAATACCGTTAAGTTTGATAGAGGTACCTTACATCATCACATTGGATGTCAAAAGGAAGCTCTTTGTCTCGGTATTAGATGTCATCGTCGCGATCAAGGATAGATACAAACAAGGGAAATAGGAGAATTTTTTTAATCATGTATCAAGTGCAACGAATACGATAATACCCAATCAATGGGTTGTTGGAGCCTTCACTGAACCCAAACAGGGTCTGACGGAGGCCCGACAGTGTCCAACAGGTCTGGGCGACAGCTTAGGTTGCTAGGCGGACGTCTGATAGTGGCTAGCAGGTTTGGGCAGCAGCCTGGGCAGTAGGTCCAAACAGGGCCTCAAAGCCCTTTGGCGACGACTGCGACATAAGCAGTGTGGCCTCGCAAGACCATGCGTGGGGCCTTAGATGTAGTAGAGGGTTTGTGCAAGGCTACAACTTGATGGGGCTTGCGGTGGCGGTAGGGAATTGAGATCAAAATCTCAACCTAGGAACGTCGCTCTGATATCATGTGGAGAAGATTGAGAGAAAATCAAAACTTATCTTATTCTATAGGCTATAGGATTCTTATATAGCGTGAAACCCTAAGGAGATAAAAAGAAGAATAACAAAAGTGTCATTGAGGAGTTACAAGATAAAACACAAAAGGAAACACAAAAGGATTAACAATAATTCTAACAACTACTATCAACCGTCTTAACCGAGCATCGAATACTTCGCCGACGTGTCTCTATCCCTGACTACTGCTCCATGTTGGACTTTCTTCTTCTACAACGAATCTACTCCAGGCATGATCAGATTGTCCCAGCGACTACTACAGGTACGACTGATGTTCTTTTCATGTGACTTAATCACCATGGACTTGTCCTCGAGCGAGGTTTTCTATCAACAGTGGTTACTTTAAATAGGGTGTCTCTAACCCCATCTGAGCAAGGTGTCTCTATCCCCGTCTCTCTCAGATGTATCGAGTAAAGATATGTTGTATATTTTCTTTTGTTGTAAAGTACAGCTTTCTCAGCTCCAGTTTGAGGGGAGTGTTGGAGTATGTAATTGAGGATAATTCGATCTCAAGACCCAATTATCCCCCAATCAAGTTAGTCTCGGATCTATTATATAAGGGATGTTGATCTGTCTATGGGGCTATATAAGAAGCCCCATGCCCCCGGTACTCATTGAAAAATTCTAATAGAAGATCCTGCCCTTTGAGGCCTTCTCCTGTAGTTTCATCCCACCAAGGCCCTAAATTTCGGATTCGATTACCATTTTGATGACCGACCGAAATGGAATTTCGGTCGAATTTCGACCTAAATTCCGGTCATTTCAGTCATTTTTTGTACTAGGACTCCCATATTTCGGTCATTTCGGCCATTTCGGTCGAATTTCGATTTCAACTGGATATTGATATTCGACCGAATTTCGTTGAAATTTGAGGCCATGCATCCCACTCCTTGGATAGTAGGGTTCTACGTAAAATATAAGCGTTCGATGTTTTCGTATTTCATTATTTTCTTCTTTTCTATTTTCTTTATTTTTCAACATGACTATTTTATGCTATACATATTTTTGTCTTCTTATGATTAATAAAGATAGTAGATACGACGGAAAGAATGAAGATGTAGATACTATATCTCCAAGAGATAAAATGGGTTGGAGAGAAAACAAGAGTGATCGGGAAGACGGGTTTTAAAGTATCGTATTCAGATAAGGAGAAGGGTAGAAATGGTGTTGGCATAGTTGTTCATAAGGATTTGAATAATAGTGTGTTTAAGTCTACAAATTTGGAGATCGGATTATTTTGCTAAAATGGGTGCTTAAAGAAGAAATTCTGAATGTCATCTCAATTTATGCATCGCAAATTGATTTAGAGGAAATGATTAAACAAGTTTTTTGGGAGGACTTAGATAAGATTATACAAGCAATCCCACGAAGAGAGATGATTTGCCTAGGTAGAGATATTAATGGACATGTGGGAAATGATACTTTAGGGTATGTTAGTGTTCATGGAGGTTAGGACTTTGGGAATAGAAATAAAGAGGGAAAAGTTATTTTATATTTTGTAATGGCTTATGACCTTTTTATATCAAATACTCTCTTTAAGAAGAGAGTGAAGCATTTAGTTACTCATAAGAGTGGCCCGACTAAATCATAGATAGATTACTTTGCGATGAGGAGAAGAGATCGGTTGTGTTGCAAAGACTGCAAAGTAATCCCAGAAAATAGCTTGACATCTCAACATCGCTTGCTAGTCATGGATGTGCAAAGAAAATGGTTGGTAAAGAAAAGGTTGGCTCCCAAGATCATTAAAATTAGATGGTGGAATCTTCAATAGAAGCAATCAAGCTTCAAGGAGAGGGTTTTAGAAGACTTATCTTGGGTTTGTAACGAAAGTGCAAATGAGATGTGGGAGGTGGTAGCATTTTGGATCCCAAGGGTAGCCAAAGAGATGCTAAGCAAGTCTAAGGAAGGAGTTCCATGTCAAAAGGAGGCTTGGTAGTGGATTGAAGGAGTGCAAAAGAAGCTTAAAATTAAAAGAGCTTGCTTTAGAGCTATGTATGGGATAGAACAAAGGAAATTGTCATGAACTACAAAATAGCGAAGGAAGCAAAGCAGTGATTGAAGCTAAGTCAAAATATTATAAAGTTTTGTACAAAAAACATGATTTTAAGGAGGACCAAAAAGATATATTCAACTGGCCAAAGCAAGAGAAAAAAAAAAGACTAAAGATCTTTCTCAAGTGAGATGCACTAAGGATGGGGAAGGACACGTGTTTGTTACTAAGAAGGATATAGACTAAATGAAAGCAATATTTCCATAAGCTCTTCATTGGGGAAGAGAATAAAGATATCATTATGGGACATCTCGCTAGCAGTGAAAGTTATCTGAATAGACGAATACAAACAAAAGAAGTACAAGAGGCTTTGAAGGTTATGAAACATAATAAAGGTGTAGGACATGATGACATTCCTGTAGAAGTAGAGAAAGTTCTAGGTGAACGAGATTTTACCTGGCTCGCATATTTATTCAATGTAATTTGGCGAAGCAAGAAAATGCATGAAGATTGGAGGAGAAGCATCGTAGTGCCTCATTATAAGAATAAAAGAGAGATTCAAAATTATTTGAATTACAGAGGTTTCAAATTGATGAGTCATACTATGAAAGTTGAGGAACGTGTGCCAGAAAAATGTTGATGCGAGTTTTCAAACTAACAAAAAATCAATTTGGATTCATTTCGGGTTGCTCAACTATTGAAGTTATCCACTTGTTGAGGAGAATGATGGAGATCTATAGAGCTAAAACGAAGAACTTCCATATGATTTTTATTGATTTGGAGCAGTCTTATGATTCATTTCCACGGGAGATATTACATAGAGTTTTGGAGAAGAGACAAGTACATGTCATATACATCAACCTTATAAAGGATGTGTATGGTAACGCTTCATCTTGTGTAAGGATCTAATATGGGAAGATTGACTATTTTGATATCAACATCGATCCACATCAAGGTTCAGTTGTAAGTCCATTCCTTTTTACATCGATTATGGACGAGTCGACTAGTCACGTTCAGGATGAGATACCTTGGTGTATGTTATTCATATATTGTGTAGATTGATGAGACTACATATGGAGTAAATGAGAAGCTTGAAATTTGAAGACATGTTTTAGTCTGTATAAATAGATCTAAGACTGAATATATGGAATGCACATTTAATGGAAGCAACGGCAAAGAAATCAAGGTGAAGATTAGAAACGATAATGGGGGAAATGTTGTGGCAATAGAGGATGGCGAGAGAGGGAGGTGGGGGTGAGCGCGGTGGGGTTTCGACTGATCGTAGGGGGGTTGACTGGAGATGGCGCAAGAAGGGCGTCGCTAGCGCTAGCTCGAGCAGGAGTGCGGTTCTCGTTGCGGATGGTCTTGGAGGTGAGGGGCTTGATGGTAAGGGGAGATGTGGCGAGGGGCTCGCAGGGTTCGAAGGGGGAAGTAGGGTTGGCCGTGTGGAGGAGGGAGGTTTTCGCAGTGAAGGAGGGAGTCCTCAGTTTGTGGCGGCGGGCAGGGTTGCGGGGGACGAGTGGGTGCATGTCTCCCACAGGACGCCGGAGAGGAGATGTTTCCGATGTGGTTTAAGAGGCCATTTGGCGGCGGTTTGTGTGGCTTGCCCGCGGTGCTTCGCTTGCGGAGGGTTGGGACATCAGTTGGTCGACTGCGATATTCGTCTCTGGTCTGGAAGGGGGCCGTTGCAGCATGGTGGCTCGTTCGTTTCGACTGGGGTGGTTCCCTCACGTGGGACTTCATCGTATTTTGGAGATCGTTCGTTTGTGCAAGTGGTAATCGGTGGCGTGAGCACCACCATGGTGGCTGGTGATGCTGTTGATCGGAAGTTGGTGGTTTCTTCGGACCCTGTACCTCGTTTTGCTGCTCGGAAGGGATCGGCGGAGATGTCTCAAAGGAAAGTTGTTAGCCGGACGACCGTCGGGTATTTCATGCGTGAGAGCTTGTCGATCGACTTCGTGGTCAATCTTCTCCGCAGGATCCTTTTTTTTTAAGTCTAAAACTTCAAGGGAGACCCGCCGTGATGCTCGCCCCTTTTTTGACAAAGCTAGAAAGCCAAAAAGATATATACAGGGAAAGAAGCAAGAAAAGAGAGACCGGTCCAAAAAGGACCCATCTCAACAACCGAGCGTGAGCTACACAAGCGACCAGTCGACAACTAGCCATGCCAAGTGAGACAATACATTTTCTTTGTAAAAACGCTGACCCCTAAAAATTGTGGCATTCCGCCCCAACCAGATCGCCCAAATGCACGCCAAGGGACGCAGGATCCTTGGCACTCATTTTTCTAGGGACGTTATCACCCTAGGCCCTAGGTGTTGCTGTGTTCAGGGCCTTTCAGAAGAACATCGTCTTCGGCTGCTTCGGAATGGGGCGATGGATGGTGTTGCTTGGAGGGACCTTCGTAAATGTCGGTTTCGGTCACCATTTCGGTATCGACCAAAACAGAATTTCGATGGAATTTCGGTGGAATTTCGGCCGGAATTTCGGTCATTTCGGTCATTTTTTGTACTAGGACCCCCATATTTCGGTCATTTCGGTCGAATTTCGATTTCGACTGGATATCGATATTCGACAGAAATTCGACCGAATTTCGCTGAAATTTGAGGGCATGCCTTCGTTTTGCTGACGGGGCTTGCTCGGACGTAGAAATTTGTGTTGCTGAGGTCCGTGGTATCCCGTTCCTTTCTCGATCGGTTCATTGTCTCAGCCGGCCACTGCATAGGTAGGGAGAGGTTCTTACGGTCACCGATGATGGTCTGGCTCCGGGCTCCGACCCCATAGTCACGAGGGTCCTTCTAGAGTGCAGTAAAAGCTTTCTGGATGTAGCGGTGGGCTGTGTCTTCTTCGAGAGTTTGAAGATTGGCCGGTTCAGTTGTCGAATTGTGATGTCTGTCGTTACTCCTCCGCCGCCGCCGGTGGTGCGGGAGGGGGCGATGGTCGTGGCTTCGAAACCTGGAAGGGGGAAGGACGTCGTTTTGGTTTCCGAGGAACAGGTGTCTTTGCATGAGCACCCTTCGTGGAACTCGTCCCGCCTTAATGATTTCGTACGTCCTTTCAGCTCCTTCGTACGTTCTTTCAGCTCTACCTCGAGGACTCAGTGCATGGACTCTTCTCTTGGCGTCTTGTCTGGTGACGTGGAGGGGAGATTCTCGGGGGTCGTAGGTGACTTGTGCTTTTGGGGAAGGGCGCCCGACTCTTCGATCCGGACTCTTCATTCGGATCTCTTTGTGACCCGACATTTCGGTGGACCCTCTTTCAGGCCTGTGCTCGGATTTTTTGTGGAGGCAGATCCACCTCGCGTATCTTCCGCAGCCCGACCCGACTGCCACCTTGAATTGGAGTTAGCGGTTGGGAGTCGGGGGGGGGGGTCTCCCTTGCTTCAGGCCTCCCCTTCATTCTGCTCGCGCACGGAGGGGGAGTTGGTGATTGCTTCTCCGGTGATCTCGTCGGGGGTTCCTTCCTCAAGTGCTCAGCCATTTGGCTCGTCGGATCGGCATGTGAAGGGAAGGGGAGGTACAGACTTGCTCGACATTGAAAGAAACAGTGGCGGTTGCTGGTGTGGTTCGGGCCGGTGGGTGTGCGGAAGGTTCCTCGTGAAGGTGCTCTCATGGAATGTGCGTGGGTTGGGGGAGGCAGTTAAACGAAGAACCTTGGGTGCGAGTTTTGTGGAATGGGGATGCGATGTTTTATTGCTTCAGGATTCAAAGCTACAGGGTATGGGAGACGCCTTGTGGCGGTCTTTTGGTGTGGGGGCCTTGATGAGATCCGTGATCTTGACACGGAGGGCTCGGGGGCGGTCTGCTCATTGCTTGGAGGTCGGCGATCTTCTCCTTCAGTTCGGTCTTCAGGGGGACACATGCTATCTCTGTGATCCTGATTAGGATGGATAACTCGTTACCGTTTGCCTTCTCTTGTGTCTACGGCTCGTGTTGCTGTGTTAAGAGGAAGGACCTGTGGGATGAGCTGCTTCAGGTTAGTCAACAGTTCGTGGGGATCCGTTGGCTGATTGGGGGAGATTTTAATGTGACTTTGCTATCGGATCGGCCCCGTTCGAGGGGGGGTCAGGACCCTGGTTCGCCTGATTTTGCTCAGCTTATCGATTCGTTGGCTCTGGAGGATCTTCGTGCGGTCGACGTTTTGTACACTTGGAGGAACGCTCGCTCTCGGTCGTGCATTGACAGGTTCTTGGCGTCGGCGGACCTTATGGATGTTTTCCTCTTTCGTTTGTGAGCTCCAGGCCTCGGTGCTTTTCGGATCACACCCTTATCATCTGAGATTCTGGTGATGCGACCTCTTCTAGAGGTTTTTTCAGATATGAGAAGTGTTGATTATTGGAGGACAATTTCAAAAGCTTTGTTGCAAGTATATGGGGTCGGGAGCAGCGCGGGGGGTCCGCGGTGGCAAGGTTTGCTCGGAAGCTCGATTTTTTGCGCAAAAAATTGGCTATCTTTAAAAGGAAGTCGAGGGATGCTAGGGTGGCATCCAGGAAGGAGGCGGAGGAGGTCGTGAGCTCTTTGGATGCTTTGGAAGGGGTCAGGGATCTTCAGGATGAGGAGTTGGCCACCCGATCGGCTGCCCAGGCGAGGGTGGAGTTGGAGGACCGGAAGCGGGTCATGGAATGGCGTCAGCAATCGAGGGTGTCGTGGTTGAGGGGGGGTAATGCTAACACGGCATACTTCCATCGGGTGGCTAGCGGTAGGCGGCGTTCGAACTTCGTGCAATCGATTTCGATCGATGGCAGGCGTGTGGTGGGGGAGGATGATATGGAGAGGGAGATTTTGGGTTATTTCAAGGATTTCTCTCGGCGGCGCACACCCAGGCGGTGGAGGTGGACGGGGGTTGGGGCCCATGTGCTCCCGCCTTCGCTTTGCGAAGGCTTGACGAGGAAGGTGTCGCTGGAGGAGGTTAAGGAGGACGAGTGGGATCTTAACGCAGATGGGTCATCGGGACCGGACGGGTTCTCGGAGGCTTTCTACAAAGACTTTTGGGAGCTGGTGGGGCGGGAAGTTCTGGAGATCGTTACCGAATTCTGTGAGGGTAATGCTGGATTTGACAAGATCAATAGAGCTCTCATTATTTTGCTACCGAAGTTCTCCTCGACCAAGCGTATTGAGGATTTCCGTCCTATTGCCATCTCGAATGCTATCTACTTGATTGTGGCGAAGGTGTTCGCGCGTAGACTGGTCCCGGTGCTTGATGGGGTCATTTCCCCGATGCAGGCTGCGTTTATTCGTGGAAGGCAAATTGCCGACATTACTGACTTCGCAGCGGAGATGGTCGCAAAATGGGCCAGGGAGGGGAATCGTGGAGTACTGTGGAAAGTCCACTTTGCGAAGTCCTATGACTGTCTCGATTGGAGCTTCATTTGGTCGGTTCTGAGGACTCGGGGATTCCTGGAGTTGTGGATTTCGTGGATGCGCCGCTGTGTCTCTACGGCTTCCTTCTCGGTTATGGTGAATGGGCGCTTGGTGGGAGGTCTCTTGACTCTCTTCCAACCGCGGAGGGGGGTGCGGCAAGGTTGTCCTCTGGCGCCTCTCCTTTTCATGATGGCGGTGGATGTGCTTGCTCGGATGACGTGTCGGGTGGTTGATTGTGGGCTCTCGATGGGCTTCTCCTGCAACGAGTTGGTGGTTCCTCTACTCCAATATGTCGATGACACGATCTTATTCATTGGGGGGGCATGACGAGGTCTCTGCCATGGCGGCAACTCTGAAGGTTTTCAGTGAGATGTCAGGCCTGTTCAAGAACGCCAGCAAGTCTAAAGTGGTTCCGTTTGGTATGGAGGCGGAGGAGGCGGCTGACTGCGGCTTGATTTTGGGCTCACTACCGGGCTCTTTACCTTTTGATTATCTGGGCATGCCGTTGGGCACGGGCAGGACTCGTTTGAGTGATTGGTCCAAGGTTGTGGAGAAGATGGAATCGCGACTTTCTGGCTGGAGCTCGGCTATGCTTTCGAGGGGTGGTCGTCTCGTCCTCCTCAAATCGATTTTATCATCTATCCCCGTGTACTTTCTCTCCAACCGGCAATTGCCTACTGAGATTCGATGTCGAATTGAAAAGTTGATGCGGAGGTTCCTGTGGGGAAGGAATGGGACGTCTGCGAGTGGGCTGCATTTGGTGGGTTGGGAGGAGGTGACGAGGCGTAAGTGTGAGGGAGGGCTTGGCATTCGTCGGTTGGACCGTGTTAATGATGCCCTTCTCCTGAAATGGGTGAATAGACTGTGGGGTGCTAGTGAAGATTTTTGCTCTGTCATCTTGCGCAAGATTCATGGTGTAAGTGGGTCGCTGCCGGGGCCGGAGGTTTATCTTGGGCCGCGGATGCCTTTCTGGCGAGGGGTGCTGGCGGTTGTCCGTAAGTACTCTAATCTTTTTGCTCCGATGCTTGGGGACGGTCATGTTTTTAGATTCTGGAAGGACATTTGGGTCGGTGGGGTGCCTCTTGGTGAGAAATTTCCGTGTTTATTTGCTTTGGCGGCTGATAGGAATGCTTCTGTTGCCTCTTATTGGTCCAGGAATGATTGGTTACCCATCCTTCATAGCAACCTTTCTGAGCAGAGGCTACTCGATTTCCTCCGTCTATTGGATTCGATCAGTGGGGCACCTCGGCCCGCAGGGGGGAGGGATCACTGGGCTAGGAGGGGGGGCCTTCACAGCGAGGAAGGCGTATTTGGCGATTTCTTCCTCCACCCAACTGGGGATGGAGATGTTGGTGTGTGACTGCAGCTTTGTGTGGGGATTGAGGCTTCCTGAGAGGGTTGGTATTTTCCTGTGGTTGTTTCGGAGCAAGAGGCTTTTGACGAGGGATCGGTGTGCTAGGTTGTTCGCCTCGGTCCAGGAGTGTGCTCTCTGTGGCAGCGATATGGAATCCCTGGAACATCTTTTCTTTACATGCCCGGTGGTTGTGGGTGTCTGGGAGGCGGCGGCTGTGGGTTGGATTATTACCACCAATTCGGCTACCTTCTGGGACTCTTTGTTGTCTAACAAGGATAGGGACCGTAGAGATTTATTACATCCCTTGGCGAGCGTTTGAGCTATCTGGATTAGGCGGAATGAAGCTCTTTTTAGGGGGAAGCGTTTTTACAAAGAAAATATTGTCTCACTGTGCCCGTCTTGTTGTTGATTGGCTGGTGGTTTAGTTCCCTCTCGGTGTTTGAGCTGGGTTCCTTGTAGAGTTTTTTATTTCTTTATTTTTCTCTGTACTTGTTTTCTTCTCTTTTGTTAATAAATTAGGGGTGAACACCACCGAGTGTCTTCCCCGAGGTTTTAAACTTCAAAAAAAAAGATTAGAGCCGATAACATTCAGAAGAAAGATTATTTTACATACTTGGGATCGGTTTCGCAACAAGATGGAGAAATTGATGAAGGTGTTACTCATAACATAAATGCAAGTTGGTTAAAGTGGAGAGGAGCCCTTATTGTTCTTTGTGATAAGAAAAATCCTTTGAAAATCAAAGGAAAATATTGCAAAGGAACAGTGAGACTTGCTATGCTATATATATATATATGAATGTTGGCCTATGAGCAATTGACATATGCAAGGGATGACAGTAACAGAAATGAAAATGCTAAGCGAATGTATGGTTGTACATGAAAAAATCAGATTCAAATGATATGATCAGAAGGAAAGTTAGTGTAGCTTCAATAGAAGATAAGATGAGAGAAAAGCACATAAGATGGTTTGACCATTACAAAGGGCATCGACTGATGCATCAATTAGAAGATGTGAGTTGAACCTGCTAAGAGAGGGCGAGAAAGGTCCAAGAAGTGTTGGAATGAGATCATCCGACGGGATCTTAGTTATAGATCTGAATGGAGGCAAAGAATCCATGTAGCAGACCTTATTTAATGTGGAAAAGGGTTTTGTTGTTGTTGTAGGGTTAATAATATGCAATGTTTATTTTTAACTTTTATATGTGTTAACATATATTTATGTGTATTTACATGTCTTACACTTGGTTCTTGCATGATTAGTGCTTGTTAACATGATGAATTGGATGCTCAAGTACGCCAAGGTATGGTTTGCCACTGCACTATCTTGGATTGCATTTGGCTACTATCCAACTTGACACATCTTAGAGAAAATAAAGTATAAAGTAATCAGGTGGAAAGTCACAAACCTCATGCATGATAATAGATCAGTGCTTTTACTTTCTTCCTCGTATAGTATAGGACCAACGAGTGAATATAATATTTAATATTCAAAAACAAATATATTTAGAATATTATTATTAAAGTAATAGAAATTATATATTGTATGATCTCTCCACTATTTCAATGTTATACTAGTATGCAGATAAGTTACATGTGGGGGTACTTTAAAGGTTGAAGGGGGTGATGATAAGTTTTTTTCTTATCGATCTTCAAGTATAATACAAGAAGTTTGCTTTGGCAGACTGTGATTCCGTTATGTGTCCTACTAAAGAGGGGGGTTGGGTGTTCTAAGGTTGAGGGAGATGTATAGAGCTTCACCGATAAAGTAGGTGATCATAGTTTGGGGACATAGTAAAGGGCCTCATGTTCGGAACTCTCAGAGGTATTTAAGGTTTCGCCACCATGGTAGATCTTAATAGAGAGGTGAGGTTGCTATCAACTTCTTGGAGGGTTATTTGCTTAGCCCTTCGGGATGTGGCTCCACTATTAAGGGTGGAGCTTTATGATGGATAGTATTTTCATTTCTTGAATGATAACTGCATGAATGAGGATCCTTTTTGTGACCATTGTCTAATATTATTTAATTAGATGAAGATCGAAATGTGTTCATGGCTAGTTGTTGGACTATTGTTAGGGGGATGAGGGCTCTCAATAACAGTACAACATACCCATGTTATTTGCAGTAGGATCCATCTTTCTTTCATGGGAGGTCTATAGGAAATAGTTGTGGAAAATTCTGGTACATACATTTCTCTACATGTTACTTATTATGCGGTCGCTCATTTCCATTATATACTTTCTATGAAAGCCATATTTCCTTTATTTGTAGTATTTCCTACTTAAACCAATCATCACCATACTGACAGTTGATCTCATTATTCACATTGATCTCATTATTTTTTTAGAGAAGGGACGAATATAAATAAGGTACCTTTTTTCTCATCATGGCTCATGGCTCATCATGGCTCATGCTTTTAAAAAGAAAGGCTAGTATGAGCACTTAGCCGACGTAATCAAACAATTTCCTGAGAGGCTAAGGGAGGAAGCATGTTCAAGTGAGTAAGGGAAAGCCTTTTCATGGTTAAGTTGAAGTAGGAAGGCTTGCTCTTTCACAACTGCAAGTGTAGCAAGAACCAAGAAGCAACGAAAAAAGAATGGCATGATTGAAGTCCTTAAAAGTGGTTTTTTTGATTGTGATAATCTATTCATTCATCCTATGTGTAACACATTGAATGAAGAACCAACACTGCTTCATTCAATGCATCACGACATTTTCCTCTCCTTTTTAGATTTCACGGCTCTGATCAAAGTTCAAAATATTGATATCGATATCGTATCGGTCAGTCCCAAAAGGGATATATCGGGGATATATTAGAATATATCGATGATATCAATAGAAATATCCGAAATGAAGCAAAAATTATTTTTTTCGCAAAGTAAGATCATACTAGTTTTTAAAACAATATTTAACATACATATACGCATTTATATGCAAGAATGAGGTGTATTTAACAAACCAATACACATTATATCGGGCAATGCTAAATGTTGACTGCTCGGAAATATTAGAAAGAAATTAATGAATTTCAAACAATAACTTAGTGACATCAAGGAGGTGGATTTAGCACATTAACCTTACATCACATCGCATATATATAAACAAAATGCTAAGCTATATCAGATATCACATGAACAAGCTAATGAGCATAATAAGATGTACATATGCAAACATTTCTCGATCGGCTCTAGAGTTGTTTCATATCCTATCTCAAAAGGAGGAGAAGCCTCCGTTCAAGAACCCCAACCCAGAAAAATATATAAATCATAATGTGTTTTTAATACCATGAATATCTACATTAACAAAATCTCAAACAAATAGATCAAAAAATTAAAAATGGGTAATATTGTGAAATATCGACACCATATAAATTCTATCGACCGATATCGATCGATATTTGGGAAATTTTAAATCTTCAATATTCTTTCGATATAAGATTGTCAATATCTCACAAGATACTATGTGATGACATGGAATTCGATATACACTTGAATCTCAAAATCCTCCCTCTAGCGATAAAGATATATTGTTGATATATCGTGATATTTTAAATCAATAGTACAAATTATAAATTTGGTTATTTATATGTATCGAATTTATTTCCAAACAAGGTTGCAGAAGTCGGCAGTCGATACTCGGTCGGCAGCGTCACTGGCTAAGGATTAATCGACGGTCGGGAGAGTAATCAGATTTAGTCGGGGATTAGTCAATTTTGAATTTTTTAATTATTTTAAATATATAGATTATTTTTTAATGTATATATATAATCTCATATATATTCATAGATTTAACAAACTCATAAGTTGAAGTTACTCATCAACAAACTCACAAGGTACTAATCAACAATCACAAAGCTAATAAACAACCACAAAAGATAAATAAGCTAACACTCATGGCTCGCCCCTTTGCATTGATAGTCGATAAAGATTGCCTCTGTCTTTTTCTGGGTGTTAGTTTACACATGAGGTATAAAGGGAAGCAGAGCTGTCTAGCGTGGTCATCTCCCTCGCTGAGGTGTTCTGCCGAAGTTTTTGTGAGCATATAGATAAAGGGAAAGGTTCAACGATCTTACTTAGTTGCGGGTGTACATTTAAGAGGAGATCAGAAAAGAGAGAAGAGCTTGTCATAGAATTGTGGCGGAGGAGGTGTGCAGACTAGACATGGTAGAGGAGGTGTGCAGACTAGAAGATGGGGGAGATCTAAGCGAGGAGGGGATGAAGGAGAGGGCAGGTTTTCAAAACACAATCATATTGCAAGATAAAAAAAATGCATGGTTGAGTGGAAGCAAAGGTCAAGACAATCAAGGTTTAAAGACAAGGATGTCAAAACATAGTTCTTTCATCAGATAGTAAATGGAAGATGTCGGCACAACATGATACGTTCGGTAGTGGTGGATGGTAGACGTGTAGAAGGAGAGCGTGAGATGGGCATTGCTTTGGCAGATCATTTCTGTGCTTTTTCAAGGAAAGGCGGTGCTAGAACATGGAGATGGATTGGCGCGGGAGCAGCACAGTTGTCTAAGCATCATGCGAGTCACTTAATCCAGAGCTTTACAAATGAGGAAGCCAAAGCAGTGCTTTGGAGCCTGAATGCATATGGGCGCCTGGTCCAAATGACTTTCCTAATTTTTTTCCAGCAATTTTGGGTGTTGGTAGGGGAGAAGTGGTGGAGGTTGTACAAGAATTTGCCAATGGTAATGCAAGATTCGAACGGGCTAACAAGGTACTCTTTGTTGAAGGAGGTTGTTGAGAAGGTGGAAGACTTCAGGTCGATCACCCTCTCAAACATTATTTATTCGGTGGTTGCTAAAGTTCTGGCAAATAGATTGAACAGAGTCATGGACTATACTATTTCTCCAGTTCAGCCTGCTTTTATACCCGGAAAGCTGATTGGAGACAGACTGGATATGGCTACAGAGATAATTATGAACTGGAAGAGAAGATTTGTAAAGGTACTTCTTTGGAAGGTACATTTCTCCAAGGCATATGACAATGCCGACTAACGATTCTTTTGGGGCCACTCTCTCTAAGCGTGGTTTTCCGTGACGTCTGGATCTCTTGGATAAAGGAATGTGTTACCACAACTTCGTATTCGATCCATCGAGCCTTACTTTTTATTGCAGCAAGTCGATTGTCATCCCATTTGGAATGTCAGAATTTGAAGCTTTGGCTTGTGTGGTCGAGGTGGGGACAAAAAGTGGTTCCCTGTCTATTCGCTACCTTGGGCTTCCTTTGACATGTGACAGACTTCATTGTGCAAACTGGCTACCTATCATTGAGAAGTTGAGAAGAAACTCTCATGGTGTAAAGCAGCCACTTAATTTGTAGAAGGTTGATCCTTGTAAAGGTTGTTGTTTTGGCAATTTTGATTTTCTTTGTCTTCAAGCCTCCTCCTAGCTGGTGTTTACCGTCACATTGAGATAACTATGCGAAGATTCTTCTGGAGCAAGTCTGGACAAGATGGACTAGGTATGCACAGAGTTAACTGGGATGTCATCACACTTCCTAATACAGAGGGTGGACTTGGGGTCTCTCACATTGAAACAATGAATAAGGCACTGCTCCTAAAATGGATCTCTCGTATATGGGGCAGAAGCGAGGATTTGTGTAGCAAACTCATCAAAAAGATTTATGGCATTCGTTCCTAGAGTGGTGTATCGGCCCCTACCCATTCTCACGATTCAGCTTTTTAAAATCCATTTTGTCTTTGTTATCGCGGTTCGTGAAATTCTTTCAACCTATGCTAAGTGGAGTTGGTAGGTTGAAGGTTGGTAGGTGTTATCACGAGTGGGCACCCCTTAAATCTGGATGTGGAGTGGGTAGGTTGAGGGTTGAGCACGCAACTGGGCTAATTAAGGGATTTAGAGCAAGAGGTCCATGATGTTATAGTAGGTGAGAATCATGAATGTTGGTGGGTCCTCGTACCATATGGATTTTATGTGTTCTTCAACAAACTCAAGGATGTGGTATTTGTCGATGGTATGGAGATGATTAAGGAGTTCACATTCGATAACTTTGATTTTATAAGGTAAACATGGTCCTTGTTTCTGCTACCTAAGAAGGATGTGGCACAGAGAGTACAAGTCCATTGCACTTCCAATGTGATTTACATGATTGTGGCAAAAAAATTAGAAAGTATGGTGCCTGTTTCTCTACATGTTACTAATTATGTGGATGCTCATTTCCATTATGTGCCTTCAATGGGAGCCATATTTCTTTTATTTGCAGGATTTCCTACTTAGACCAATCATTGCCATACTGACAGCACATTGGTCTCAGTATTTTTTTAGGAAAGGGAGTATTTTTTTAGGAAAGGGAGAATTGTAAATAAGGTGCCATTTTTCTCACCATGGTTCAAGATTTTTTAAAAAACTATTCTAAGAAAAGCTATTATGTTGACTTAGCTAGCACAATCAAACTTTTTCCTTCTTGACGGGGCTAAGGGTTGAAGTGTGCTCAAGTGAGTAAGGGAGAACTTTTTCTGAATGTTGGCATGTAAACTATAGACATGTGCAGAGAATGACAATATCATAAATGAAAATGCTAAGGTGAATGTATAGACATACACGAAAATATCATATTCAAAATAATACGATCAGAAGGAAAGCTGGTGTAGCTCCAATAGGGGATAAGATGACATAAAACTGCTTAACATGGTTTGACCATTTGCAAAGGAGGTCGGCTCATGCACCAATTAGAAAATGCGAGATTTGGGATGTTGATCCAACTAAGAAAAGGTGAGGAAGGCCCAAGAAGTGTTGGAATGATACTATTTAAAGAAATCTTAGTTATTTTAATCTAAGCTCGAGAATGACCCAAGTAAATCTGAATAGAGGCAAAGAATTTATGTAGCCGACCCTACTTAATGTGAGAAAAGGCTTTGTTGTTGTGTAATTAATTCTTCTTTATTTTCATTTTTTGTTTTATTAATTAATCTAGTAAATAAATAAGAACATTGCAAGCGTATGTTGATTCTTTCCTGCTTCATTCATAGCGGTTGCATGATTTTTCCACTGAGAACCCAACTAAGCATAGAGATCACCAGATGTGGTATGATGGTGACTTCTCAGTTAAAAAGGCTTACAATGTGATGAATATGCCATTGATGCAAGACATGGGGAATCTAGCAAGGGATTGCATATTGTTATGGATTATGAAACACCTTTGAGAATGAAAATCTTCATGTGATTTCTTAGAAGAGTAAGGGTGCTCGGTAACGCTCCTACACAAGATAGATGTTTGTTATCCGTTGTGTTCATGAGATGGGGAGACATTGAACACATGTTCTTCTCCTATAACTTTGCTAAAGAGGTTTGGGGGGAGTGCAGCATCGGATTGGGTGGACACCACCAACATGGTGGGTTTCTAGAGTTCTTTGGGAGTTGCAACATTTTGCTCTTGTAAGGATCATTATAAGGTACCTACTTTCAATGGTTCGGTGGTAGTGCAGTATGCCTACCACCTAAAAGACCAGGGTTCAAATCCCTCCTTACGGGGGTTGCGCAAGGCAACTGAAAGCCAGTGTATTCAACATGGATTTGAGCAAGAATCCATGTATCTTAAAGTGGGAGAAGGCTTCGCCTTTTTTTAAGGATCATCTTAAGCCTTTGCCTTTTGTTTGGGCTTTGTCGCTAGCCAGAAATGTATTGGTCCTGTCGGGAGAGGTTTTACATGGAGAATATATACTTAACTTTGTGTTTAACATATTTTACGGGTGTAAACCATCTTAGGTGTCCACCCTTTTCTCAAAAAAATAAGTTGGCCTATAACTGAAGTTATATCTGATGATCAGAATATTTGACGCCACCACATTGTGATTAGACGAATCACAGATAGTACCAGATTGCAGCAGTAAAAAAAGCCATTTATACATGCCATTAACAAGGCAGAATATCATTCTTACCTTAATAAGCATATCTGTTGGAAGCCATGCTGGAGCAGTTGGTATCCCAACCCAAGCAATCTACGAATTACACAGGACAAGTCAGAGATCTGATATTTATGGAGACAGATATCTGGTATTTACAGATGCATTTTCCTCCTATGTGAATGTCTAAAAGGTCAATATGATGACAGTAAAGGTCAACTAAAGAATAGCAATTCAAGCTTTGGTAAAGATTAGATTTTGGCGGATTTCAAAAAAAAGATTAGATTTGGCAAGCTCAGTGATGGAAATTCTTGAGAAGTTTATTCATATTTGAGAAAACTTGTGCTCTTTCATTAAGATATAATTCAGAATATTCAATAAAAATAGAAAAAATGCCATAAGATCATTGAGGTATTTGATGAAAATGGTCCAACGGAAACTTATGAAGTGACATTGAACTTGGTGGAGGCTGAAGAACCATCCATTTTTTAGAAACCGGATCACAATCTACCAATGTACATGGTCAAAATCAAACATCATGACTTCTCATAACAAGTACCATTAGAAAAAGCAAGGTTTCCTTGATATTCGTTTATATTTCGTGTGCAGGCACAAGTGCCCGGCCAGAATAGAAGTTACAGTACCTCTTCATAATGAAAACATACAACTAATACGCTATGCAGATATAAGCAAATTTTGCAAAGCACGTCACAATAGATATAGTTCATATACTTCGACCATAGACAGGTGGGATGGAAGTGAATATGAACATAACCTGAGATCATATATTAGTGGTAACTAGCATAGTAATTAAATAATGTTCTATTGAATAAAAATAATGTAATATAAAAGCTATGTACTGTCACGATATACCATTATATTTGAATGAGTAAATTACACAAAAGTCCCAGATGGTTATGATTTTGAGATGTTGTGATTAAAGTTAGAAAGATGAACAGATTAATGAAACTTCAATAGCCAAAGAATACATTAAGACAAACATTAAAAATTAGGCCAACATTGTTACCTTTTAAAGTTTAGATATGACAATAAAATCGACTGAATAGTTCAGGATATCATTTGCTCTATTTAAATTGGCTACTACATAGACCCCAAAGTTATACTCAATTAGACGAGGGAAGTAAATTACAGCAATCAGGTAACTGCTAAGGTAAAGCATGAAATATAATTTTGAAGAAGTGATGGGTGAACACCAGATGATCGTGCACACCCATCAACTACATTAACTCTCAGTTCTCAAAAATTACAGGTTTGAGGTCCAATAAAATATACAAGAAATTAGCATAAGCACAAACATTTTAACGTAAAACTGCTCTCCGTTGAGGACCTTGCATTTATACCTTAATAATAGGTTTACCTTAATAATAGCCATTGAAAAGTAAAGAGACTCGCCCTCTATACTCTAGTGCCAGTACACGACACTACTAACTCCGTACCATGAATTTTCCTTGTTGAGATAATTGTATAATTGAGTCTAAGTCATGTTGCGAGTTTGAGGGAGGAAACCTTCTAGCATGCTTGGTTACCATTCTTGTGCAAGGCGACTTTTGGAAACAACAAAAAAGAGACGTGCGTGATTGGGGACAATAATAATCATACACTACTAACTCTAGGAGGAAACCAAGAGCACAAAGCATCAATTTAAATGTTAACCATTGGAAGAGGATTCGTTATAGGCCTTATCTGGAAATTCTTATAGCCTTTCTTTGTGAGGATTAGTGTTATTCTTTTAGGACTATTACTGTAACACTCAGATTTGAAATCGAATCCGACCCGTTTAGGTTCCAGATGATCCGATCAAACTATTGATTTATATTAAATGATCCGAATCGATCCATAAATCGTAAATCAAATTTCGTTTGGGATCAATCGACCAAAAATCGATTGCATCGTAATGCGTTTCATCAGAAAAAGCTATGATGCAATCAAAACCGCAAAAATAAATGGAGATCGCCATAAAATTCGTATCGTAGAAAGAAAACTAACAAATTCGATCGCTCGTCAATCGGAGGTCGTTTGACCATTTAAATCACATAATTTTAATCACAAATCAATATCGTATTTCGCTAATTTTTAATCCATCTTAGATCAAAAGTAAGAATATTATATTCATTTTCATCGTCATTTAGAGACGGTCAAAATGAGCTATTATTCATCAAAATTAGAGATTCGGAATGGAAATGCGGATGACTTTGGCATTTCACATAGAGTAGGAGACAACGGGGAAAAATGAAAATGACAAGTGTCAATTTTTCAGCCCAACACATGGCCTCTACTTCCCTCCATTTGTCAATACCAAGGCATACCACCCTCCTTATTTATAACACCACCCCACCCCTTCTTATTTCCTCATATTTCTCCCAAATCATTTTCTCTCTTCTCCAACCGAAGGAGCATCCCTAGCAATCTTCCACAAGCTTCGGGAGCTCCTGTTAGAGCTGTTACTGCTGTTAGCAGCAGGTGGGTTTTTTCCCCCAGCCCTGCTGCTACTGCTGTAAGCAGTTGGAGGCCAGCTGCTGCAACCTCTTCTCCAGCTGGAGCTGTTGTTCAAGCAGCTTTAGAGCTGCTGCTCCCCTTCCATCAGTGGTTGTTGTTGCTCCACTGAAGCTAAAGTTGTTGTTCAGCAGTTGATCAAGCTAGAGTTGCTACATGCATGCCCAGAAATCCTCCATTTTGGAGAAATTCAAGGTACAATTCAGCCCAGCTCTTGTTGCATTTACTGCTTCCTAAAGACCCAATTCAAAATCCCTTTTTAGCTACTGATTTTATGTTTTAAAATGAGGATTTAGGGGTAAATTTGCATGCAATTGATCTAATTTCAGACCTCTGTTAAGCTATCATATTTTATGTTTAAAATTGAAAGATTTGGAAGTAATTAGCATGTAATTAGACCCAATTTCAGATCACTTATTTAGCTACTGATTTCATGTTTAAAATTGAAAGATTTGGGGTGATTAACATGCAATTAGACCCAATTTCAGATCACTTATTTAGCTACTGATTTCATATTTAAAATTGAAAGATTTGGGGGTAAATAACAAATAAGATCCAATTTCAGATCACTTATTTAGCTACTGATTTCATATTTAAAATTGAAATATTTGGGGTGATTAACGTGCAATTAAGACCCAACTTCAGATCACAAATTAGCTACTGATTTCATGTTTAAAATTTAAAAATTTTAGGGTGATTAACATGCAATTAAGACCCGATTTCAGATCACTGGTTAGATATCGATTTCATGTTTAAAATTGAAAGATTTGAGGGTGTTTAACATGCAATTAAGACACGGATCACTAAATATGTTACAGTTTTCATGCTGGAAAGATGAAGATTTGGGGTTAAATTAGCATGAATTTGATCCAATTTCAGGCACCAGTTTATGCTCTAATTTCATGATTAAAATTTAAATATTTTGGGATATGTAGCATGAATTTAGTACTAATTTCAGATCATTAATTAGCTATAGATTACATGGTTGAAAAATGAGAAATTAGTGGTGACTAGTATGCAATTGAGTCTAATTTCATACCAATGTATGCTACAGATTTTATGCTTGAAAGAAGGATATTGGGGGTGTTTTGCATGCAATTGATTCTAAAATCAGACCATCGTTTAGGCTACAGATTTCATGATAAATATGATGAAAGATTTGAGATTTTGCATGCAATTGTAGCCTAAATTCAGACCTAAAATATGCTCCACTTTCATACTTTTAAGAATTTAAATGAAGTGTTCTTGCATGAATTAGACTCTAAACCCAGATCAACTATTAGTCTTAAAATCCCATGACTTTAAAAAGGATGTTCTAATTACAAATATTAGGATATTGATACCCTTCTTTTAAAAGCCAACAAATTGTTGAACCATATGGAACCATTATCCAATGATAGCATTAGGGTGTCAATATCTAAGAGGTCGCATATTCTTAAATGAATAATTCAAATATAATTGAACCAATCCATGATTTCCTAGAGATCATTATGACTAATAATCTTCATCAATTGATCATTTGGTAATTATACATCACTATGGGTAAGTTGTGACAAAATACCTAGATCTATAAAGACAACTACGTGAGATGTTGTTGTGAAAGGAATGTATAATCAAGTACGGCCAGATGATCGTAAATCAGTGATGACTAATATTTGTACTGATCAAAGTGACCCTTATACCTGACTGTACGAGGGTGCCGTGACCCTCAACTGGGCGGGAGATAGGAAGCCCAGTTAGGGCAGCGGTCGTCTAGTGCGTTGGTTTAGGATCCTAGTCTCTTGTACGGTTTTTTGCGGGTCACAGTTTTTACGCTTCGTTGGGATCCGGGTACTTTAGTTTGACCAGTTTTGTTGGCCATGTTTTCAGTAGGGTGCCTAGGCTGGAGGACCATTGATTTTGTTTTATGAGCTCATTTTGCATGTACATTGGTCGGGCCGAACTAGAGTGACTCGGACAGAAGAGTCTCTCCCACCCATCTCAAGGGCGTAGTTGGAGTGTGCCTAGCCTTCTCCTAGATTGCTCTTTCAGTAGGAAGGGGAGATGGAAGAGATTCTTAGGAGGCTTCCTAACCGCTTGAGTTTGGTTATTGTTCCACCAGTAGGTGTTGGCGAGAGAAAAGCTGAGATCATGGAAATCATCGTGAATCCGCAACATTTAATAGATCCATCATCACATCTGACATCTCACAACAATGGAAATGAACATAATTTAGATCTATATCACTTAATCCATCATAATCTTATAATGAAACAAGAAAAGCATTAAAGGTTGAGAGTTGAGGTGGGGTGAGTGGAAAAGAAGATTCGTATATTGAACAACTAGAAACCAGCATTTCATGCAAGTAGCTTAATAAATGTAAATGTCATCACCCACATACTTGCTCTCTTTTGTAACCATTTAAACAATTGTTATTTTAATAAGATTTGTTTCTATTCAACCTTTGTTGACAACATCTTGTTCTTAACATGAATGGCAGGGAAGGCGCCTGCGACACAGTATTTTGATGGTTGGACTTTTAGCTTCTGAGGTTCAGACAGTTTCTTTAAACGGTACATATTATAGTATTGTATAGATATTGTAACACTATTGTGCTTTCCTTCTCTTCTATTGTATTTTGGAATAGATGTACAAAATGGGAATTTTCCTCGATGATACATGTTATGATATATAAATGCAAATGATTCCGCTGTGACACGTGTTCTGATGTGAATGGTTAAATAAAGTATGAATGTCATTCAATCACGAAAAATTCTCTCATTTTCGCGATTTTGTACGATCAATCAAAAATTTACATGTCAATATTGTGTAAACGGGTAACTCGGATCTCGAGATCGTCACAGAAATGGTATCAGAGCAACGGTATCCCGCTACAAAATATTCATAATAATTCGGATCGTATTCAGTTCTCGGATAGCGACAGCTCTAACTTGTAGCGGGTCTGAGAAGAAGTGAATGACATTCAATAAACAAGTGTCACATTTGCATTTTAGATTCATATAGTGATCTTAGGAAGAGAAAAGGCACAATAGTTATGATTACAAACAATCATTATTATGACTAATGATGGTTCTTATACAGAACCATGACGTTGATGGTCAGTTAAGAGATAGCAGACCAGCTGGCATGCATCATGGCTACACTCACGGATCTCCAACAGCAGCAGACTGCCATGAGTGATCAACAGTTGGAGATATGAGGCCAGCAGGATCAGATTTTAGCTCAGCAGATTGAGATAGCTGACATACAAGGGGATATCGAGATGAGGTTTGAGGAGCTATCGGATCCTTCACAGGATAAGATACCACGAGGTCAGCCTCAATCCGTAGAGGTTCAGCAGCCTCATATTGATGATTTATGTGATGAGGTACTAGCACATGGAGCAGATAAGGGAGATTTTGGCAGGAAGCAGGACCTTGTACTTTTTACAGATGAGGGCATGTACGATTACTCTGTCATACACAGGCATCGGTCGATATTCACTTCATATCAGTGAGCCAATGTGCACGCGTTTGAGGGCACGGGGACATCGGATGAGGCAGAGCAGTGGCTGAAGAGCGTAGTGAAGGTACTCCATATGATTCGCGCACCACGAGATGCATGGTTACCTTTTACGGAGTACTCTTTGACTATGTTCGCTGAGAGATGGTGGGAGGCGATAGTTTCAGAGATGGGGCGTGGGCCTACATGGGATGATTTTGAAATGAGTTTCAGAGCCTACTTCTTTACTGAGAAGTGGAAGGAGTCCCAGCACTGACTTTTTGCAAGTCTTAGACAAGGACGGATGATAGCTAGAGAATATTTTGTTCATTACACCGAGCCATCTCGTCACACACCAACAGTTGTTGCATTTCCAGATGAGAAACTGGAGAAGTTCATCAGAGAGATGAGGGAAGAGGTGCAAGATAAGCTACTCGAACTACGTCTTACTTCTATCACCAAGGCTACTGATGCAGCGGAAAAGTTTGAGGATATCAGATAGAGACGTTTTGGGAGTTCTTCTAGAGTAGCACCTACACCATAGCGGTCTTTGGACCGATGCGGCGATCATTTCAGCAGCAGAGGTCAACCAGACGATTTCGTCCTACAGGATCATCATTTTCTGGCAGTACTCGCTCATTTCCAGCGATTACTTTGGGAGGGGCACTTGCCAGACGTGGCACCAGTATAGCACGATCATCTGGGTCGTACGGAGTGGAGAGAGCCTCAGCAGGACTGATTCAGAGCACTGACACGACTGCTACGCCTACCCCATCTATGCGATGCAACTAGTGCAATAAGTGGGATCACTACCGGTCTTAGTGCCCCAAGGCCTCTAGTGAACCACGGTCGCAGCCACAGCCTTCTCAACCGCAGACACGGCATGCTGGAGTTTCCGTGGTAGGAACTCCAACTTTAGGAGAGCACAGAGACAAACCCAGAGTGTGGCCGGTTCAAGTGCTATACCAGCAAGACAGAAACAGTCACATGCAGTAACTCATGAGCAGGCATAATCAGCAGCTACAGTGGTGATAGGTATGGTATCAATTTTGAGTCGTCCTTTTCATGTTTTATTTAATTCTGGAGCGGCCCTTTCATTTATTACTTCGAGATTAGTAGCTTCAGTAGGTGGAGTTACAGAGGCCCTAGATCCTCCATATCACATCCATGGGTCAGGTGGTCAGCTATTCATCATCTCCTTGGTAGTAGAAGGGTTACCATTGTTGATCGACGGTCATGAGATGATCGCAGATTATCTCTTACTACAGCTTGATGAGTTTAACCTGATTTTGGGCATAGATTGGTTGTCAGCTCATCATGCTATGGTTGATTGCTTTCTGAAGACAAGTGTCTTCAGAATTCCAAATTTACTCGAGTTTACTTTTAAGGATACTTTACATGACTCCAAAATGGAGTACATCTCAATGATGAGAGCTCGAAAGCTGTTAATCAGGGATGTGATACTTACCTAGCATTTGTCCGAGAGACATCTGATAGGGGGTTGATGACCCAACCCAGATGTATCTCCTGATGACTTGCCAGGATTGTCGCCTGAGATAGAGATTGAGTTCGAGATCACATTGCTGCCAGACACATAGCCGATCTCGATAGCTCCATACCACATAGCATCGGCTGAGTTGAGTGAGCTGAAGGTACAGTTGCATGAGTTACTTGACTTAGGTTTGTGAGACCGAGCACTTTACCTTGGGTGTTCATGTTCTTTTTGTCATGAAGAAGGATGGATCTACTAAATTATGCATTGATTAGCGACAGCTGAACAAGAAAACGGTGAAAAATTGTTATACTCTACCATGCATTGATGACTTGATTGATCAACTACAAGGATCTTCAGTATTTTCAAAAATCGACTTTCGATATGGCTATCACCAGCTGAGGATTCGAGAGTCCGATATTCCGAAGACAGCATTCAGGACTCGATATGGACATTACGAGTTTGTTGTGATGTCGTTTGAGCTCATAAATGCACATGTAGCATTCATGGACATGATGGACCAGAACCTTAAAAAGCGTCTATACTTGGACAAGTTTGTGGTCATTTTCGTTTACGATGTGTTGATATAATCTCGAAATGAATGGGATCACATAAATGATCTAAAGATAGTCATGGACAGACTTCGAGAGCACAAGTTGTATGTCAAGCTGAGGAAGTATGAGTTATGGTTATCCTACGTCTCATTCCTTGGGCATGTCATTTCTGAAGCAGGTATCATAGTTGATCCTGCGAAGATTGAGGCGGTTATGTCTTGGGAGCAGCCGAAGACAGATACTCATATTCGTAGCTTTCTTGGACTAACAGGCTATTACAGACGCTTCGTCAGTAGTTTTCCCCGAGTTGTTCTTCCTCTGACATATTGACACAGAAGGGAGTTCTTTTTATTTGGGACGATTCATGCGAGCAGGCCTTCATGACATTAAAGGAAAGATTGACTATTGCGCCCATTTTTGCACTTTCTTCAGGCACTCAAGAATATGCAGTTTATGTGTGTGTGTGTATGCTTCCGGAGAAGGTTTAGGAGTGGTACTGATGCAGCGAGGTCACGTGATTGCATATGCATCACGTCAGTTGAAGCCGCATGAGTGAAATTACCCCACCCATGACTTGGAGCTGGCGGCAATTGTATTCATTTTGAAGATCTAGCGCAACTATCTATATGGGGTGAACTTTGAGATTTTCACATATCACAAAAGCTTGAAGTATATTTTCAATCAGAAGGAGCTGAATGAACAGCGCAGGTGACTTGAGCTACTGAAGGATTACGACTGAACGACCTCTTACCACCTCGGTAAGGGAAATGTAGTAGCAAATGTGCTCAGTAGGAAAGCTCATGCATAGGGTACAGCAAAATGGTTATACACGTGGGATATACTCGCAGCTTCAACTGATTTGCATACTCATGAGAGTGCATCCATTTCTACTATTGTGCCTCCACGATCCAGCAGCTTATAGGATCGCATAGTAGAAGGTCAGCGGACAGATCCTTGGATCAAGGATAGATACATGTGTGCTATCAAGGATGAATCTGGTGACAGAGTTTATTTTGTGGAAGGCTGGCCGGGTCGTGGTACACAATGATGATCGGTTGCGCCGAGATATCATTGATGAGGTACACAGTTCACGATTGTCTATTCATCTTGGCAGTACGAAAATGTATCATGATCTGTGCTAACATTTCTGGTGAGGTCGGATGAAGCAAGATGTAGCATGTCATGTTAGCAAGTGCATGACACGTCAGATGGTCAATGTAGAGCACAAGAGACTGACAGGGTTATTGCAGTCTCTTCCCATTCTCGAGTGGAAGTGTGAGAGTATTTCTATGGATTTTGTCACAGGATTGCCGAGGACATCCGGTGGTCATGATTCTATTTGGATTGTTGTTGACCGGTTGACCAAGTCAGCTCATTTCATACATGTCAACACGACTTATACTCCATCTCAATTGTCCAGGTCATATGTTCGGAATATCATTAGGCTACATGGTATACCTCGAGAAGTAGTGTCTGATAGAGACTCGAGATTCACATCTCACTATTGGCATCATTTTATGTCAGCATTACAAACAGAGCTGGAGATGATTTCAGCTTACCATCCGCAGACTGACGCTCAGAGCGAGCGCACTATCCAGACACTCGAGGATTCGTTACGTGTATGTGTTCATGAGTGGAAAGGGACCTGTAAGGACCACCTACCGTTGGTAGAATTTACATATAATAACGGCCATCATCCCATTATCGGCATGACACCATTTGAAGCCTTATACATGCAGAGATGCCTCACACCTCTCAGTTGCTGTGAGGTTGGTGATCATACTCTGTACTCCGTGGATCTCCTGGAGGAGACTACGATGGTTGTTGACCTTGTGAGGTAGAAACTTCTGACGGCATAGAGCCGCCAAAAGTGTCGGAGATGAGATTTAGAGTTTCAGGTAATCTGATCCTCTTCTCTAAATTCATTTACAAACATGATTTAATTAATCAAACATACCTTGATGAAATTCCGGTAAATACAGGTGGAAGATTGGGTGTTCTTATGAGTATCTCCCATGAAGAGAGTATAGAGATTTGGTGTTCATGGCTAGCTGGCGCCACGATAGGTTGGATCATTTGAGATTATTGCCCGGGTAGGAAAAGTGGCCTATCGAGTAGCTCTCCCTCCACACTTATTGGTTATTCACAATATTTTTCATATATCCAAGCTGAGGAAGTACGTACATGATCCTCGTCACATCATCAGTTATGAGAATCTTGATATAGAGCCCGACTTGACATATGAGGAGAAGTCAGTTCAAATATTGGACAGATCAATGAGAAAGCTTTGCAACAAGGAGATTTCCTTTCTCAGAGTGTTATGGCACTGACAAGAGATCGAAGAAGCAACCTGGAAATCCGAAGTAGATATGCCGCCAAGATACCCTCAACTTTTTTTCAGAGAACTCTCATTTCAATCCAAATTAAATTTTATATTTTAGATTATTGCTTGTTTCCTCTTTGAGGTTTATATGGGTTAAAAACCTTTGAGGTTTTTATGGTAAGAAATCATGGGTGAAACCAGATAAAACACATAGTGGTATTAACACGAGTCTCGAGGATGAGACTTTCTTTGAGGTTTTTATATTTGTAACACTCGAATTTGAAACCGAATTTGACTCGATTAAGCTCCAGCTGATCTGATAAAACCATGGAAGGTCGTATCCCGATATATCGGCGATATATCGACGATATATCTGTATCGACAGGTCACCGATATATCGCCGATATGTTCGATGTCGGGTATCGACATGCAAAAAAGGCGAGCTGAATCCCGATGTCGGCGATATGGCGTCGATATATCGGCGATATATCGGTATCGACATAGTACCGATATCGATACCAATATCGATATGTCCTTCCATGGATAAAACAATCAATCGATATTAAATGATATGAATCGATTTCATAGATCGTAAATCAAATTTTGTTTGGGATCAATTGACCAAAAACTGATTACATCGTAATACGTGTCATCGGAAAAAGCTATGTCGCAATAAAATCGCAAAAATGAACTGACACCATCATAAAATTCCTATCGTAGAAACAAAACCAACAAAATAGATCGTTCATCAATCGGAGGCCGTTTGTCCATTTAAATCACAAAATTTTAATCACAAATCAAGACTGTATTTCATCAATTTTTGAATTTGTCTTATATCAGAAGCGTATGAAATTATACTCATTTTGATCGTCATTCAGAGACGGTCAAAACGAGCTATTATTCATCTGAATCAGAGATTCGGGTTGATACAGATGACTTTGGTATTTCACATAGAGTGGGATATAAAGGAAAAAATAAAAACGACGTGTCAATTTTCCAGCCCAACACATGGCCTCTACTTCCCTCCATTTGTCAACACCAAGGCTTACCATCCTCCTTTTTGATAACACCACCCTGCCCCTTCTTATTTTCCCATATTTATCCCAAATCTTTTTTTTCTTCTCCAACCGAAGAAGCATCCCCATCAATCTTCCACAAGCTTCGGGAGCTCCTGCTAGAGTTGTTGTGGTTGTAGCAGCAGGTGGGCTATTTCCCCCAGCCCTGCTGCTACTGTTGCAAGCAACTGGAGGTCAGTTGCTGCTACCTCTTCTCCAGCTGGAGTTGCTGTTCAAGCAGCTCTAGAGCTGTTGCTCCCCTTCCATCAGTGGTTGTTGCTACTCCAGAAATCCTCTATTTTGGAGAAATTCAAGGTACATTCCAGCATGCCTCTTGCTGCCATTCATGCTTCCTAAAGACCCAATTCAAAATCCCTTTTTAGCTACTGATTTTATGTTTTTAAATGAGAATTTGCGGGTAAAAAATTTGCATGCAATGATCTAATTTCAGACCACCGTTAAGCTATCATATTTCATTTTTAAAATTGAAGATTTGAGGTAATTAGCATGTAATCATACCCAATTTCAGATCACTTATTTAGCTATTGATTTCATGTTTAAAACCGAAAGATTTAGGGGTGATTAACATGCAATTAGACCCAATTTCAGATCATTTATTTAGCTACTGATTTCATATTTAAAATTGAAAGATTTGGGGGTGATTAGCATGCAACTAAGACCCAATTTCATATCACTTATTTATCTGATTTCATATTAAAATTGAAAGATTTGAGAATGATTAACATGCAGTTAAGACCCAATTTCATATCACTAATTAACTACTGATTTCATGCTTAAAATTGAAAGATTTGGGGTGTTCAACATGCTATTAAGACCCAATTTCATATCACAAAATATGATACAATTTTCCTGCTTGAAAGATGAAGATTTGGGGTTAAATTGGCATGAATTTGATCTAATTTCAGATCATTGTTTATGCTCTAATTTCATGGTTAAAATTTAAAGAATTTAGGGTAAATTGGCTTGTACTTGAAGGAAGGATAATTGAGGATGTTTTGTATGCAATTGATTTTAAAATCAGACCATTGTCTAGAATACAGATTTCATGATAAATATGATGAAAATTTTGAGATTTTTTCATGCAATCCTAAATTCAGACCAAAGAATATGCTCCGGTTTCATGCTTTTAAAATTTTAAACGAGGTGTTCGTGCATGAACTGGACTCTAAACTCATATCAATTATTAGTCTCAAAATCTTGTTGGAATATATGCATCATTTACGGTGTAGATGGGTAAATAGATCACTACATGATCCATTTACCACATCCAGTTGTTTAGTCCCACATCTACCAGTTGTGAGATGTGGAGACTCAATAAGGACTATATAAGAAGCCCCACACCTTTTGTATTAAGTGAGAAAGTGCAATAGACCCAATCAACTCTTTGAAGCGTTGTCTCGTGGTTTCATCTCGCTCCTCAGGGAGTAGGGTTCAACGTAAAATCATGTGTTCCTCAAGTTTTATTTCTTTTCTCTGATTTTGCATCGGCATTCTTTATTTTCTAACATGATATCAGAGTGGGCCGTTCTTGGTTTATTTTGAAGATTTATGCTTGAAGATTTTTATTGTTCAAGATCGGACAAGTCATGTTTCAGTTTTGGGGTTTCTTGAAACTATAATTCACAGTTGATCAAGAGGCGATTCTTCGATTGTACTTGGAAATTATTATTGATGAAGAGTATTTTGTTGTGCAATCTTGTCATGTGTAAAAGATCAACAAGAACATCAAGGGTTTTTCAGAAAACCCTAATCTGGTTTTTTTTACTGAAGATACTCAAAAAGCTACATCGCAGGCGTACAGGCTGACTCCTAGCGCCACCAGCCCTCCAGGCGGCGCCGCCCTATCTCCAGTGTAGTTCCAAGAGGTGAAGGCCTCCCCTTCGCTCCTCCAGGCGGTGCGCATCGCCGCCTCTATCTCCTATCCGACATCCATCGCCTCGAATGGTTGCGCGCAAGGAGCATCGTGCGAGCCCTAACCCTCCAGGTGGTGATAGCCGCATCTTCAATTTCAAGGCAGCGAGCCCCAGACACGAGATCCGATCTCCTGACGGTGCATATTCCCGACAACGAAGCCCCTTGTCCTCGCACAGCATCATCGACTTCTAAGTGGTGCTGCCTCCGCGCAAATTCCGATCAACGCACCTCTTCTCCAGGCGATGGGAACCATACTCGATGGCAGCATCCCCATGCAGCACACCCATCCGTGCACTCAAGGTGGAGCCTCATCACGTGCCTCCTCTTCCAGTACACATGTTGTTGTCGCCTTCTTGCTTCAGACAGGAGCTCACCGCCTAGAGCCTCTCCCCGATGGTCTCGCCAAGCGATGCCTTTTCTCCCAAGCCCCGTCAGGGGCAGCGAATCTTCAAAGGAGGGTTCCCAAGTGGGAACCCTAAAATAAGCCCTATGGGGGCTAGGGGCGTATTTTAAAAAAAAAATTAAAGTTCAAGTGGACTACGGTTGAAAGAAAAAGGGGAGGGTTGTATATTAAAAATAAAGGGGGGAGAGAGAGAGAAGGAGAAAAGACACCCAAGTGGATCGTTTGTATTAAAATAAAAAATAGAAGCGGGAGAGAGAGAGAGCAAGTTGTTGCCCACTATTTAGGCCATTATCTTTGGGCCCAAGTGGGCCAAGTCCTTTGTTCAAAAAAAGAGAATGAAAAAAAGGTGTGCACAATAAAAAAATTGTAAGCAGGAAAAAGGATGAGTTGGCTATTAAAAAGGGCAGAATAGCCAAGGAAAAAATGCAAAAAAGGGGAAAGCTGTAAAAAAATATGAAAGGCTTATGTGATGTTTTGTTTTTCCCCATTTTCTTGTCTTCTCCCAACTTTCTCAATGCCATTGTATTCCGACAAGTATGGGAGAAAGGGGGAGTATAGTGTAGAGCTCCATGGCATCATACAGCATCATCACTCTGATGATTCATATTATAGTTCAGATCCAGAGTTCAGATTCCAGTCCAGATGCCCATTCAGATTTCAGACTCTACAGTTGTTAAATTTCTGACTCGATTATCATATTCCAAGTCTTCAGTTTGATTCGCACATGTTTGCGATCATCAGTACAGAGGTCCCATCGTTTATGGCAGGCTCAGAGTTTTCATGTGTTCCATAGAGGACTCCAGAGTAGAGATCCCATTCTCTTAGAGACAAAGTTCTCCGACGAGGAGACTTTTCAGACTCCATTATCCAGTAACCATGGACTTCGACGAGGATGTCTCCACGATTTTTTCAGTTCAGCCCTTTCAGAGATGGAGTAGTTGTCCACATGTTGTGGTGGGCCAGAGTTCTCCAGGTGGAGACTCGTTTTCAGTTTCAGTGGCTCTGACAGGCGTAGTACAGAGCGCACTCAATTTGACTCACACTCCAGCTCGTTTGGTCCTCCTCACTTGCACGGCATGAGAAGCAACGTCCTCAGCAGCAGCCAGGTTGTACACGTTGAGTTGATATTGTATGTAATGTCATGTAGCGTGCGTTTGAGATTTCTTTCAGTTTGTCCAAGCTGAGCATTGCATGATCCATCCAGCTTGAGGAGGAGTGTTGGAGTATATGTGTTATGTGTCACTTATGGTGTAGATGGGTAAATAGATCGCTATAGGATCCATTTACCACATCCAGTTATTTAGTCACACATCTACCAGTTGTGTGATGTGGAGACTCAGTGAGGTCTATATAAGAAGCCCTACACCTTCTGTATTCAGTGAGAAAGTGAATAGACACAACCAACCCTTTGAGACGTTCTCTCGTGGTTCCATAATCCATTCCGCTCGTTAGGGAGTAGGGTTCCACCTAAAATCCCATGTTCCTCAAGTTTTATTTCTTTCTCTGATTCCGCTTCCGCATTCGTTATTTTCTAACAAATCTCATGACTTTCTAATTACAATTATTAGGATATTGATACCCTTCTCTTAAAAGCCAACAAATTGTTGAACCATATGGAACCATTATCCAATGATAGCATTAGTGTGTCAATATCTAGGTCACATATTCTTAAAAGAATAATTCAAATATAATTGAACCAATCTATAACTTTATGAGATCATTATGACTAATAATCTTCATCAATTGATCATTTGCTAATTATACATTACTATGGATAAGTTGTGACAAAATACCTAGATCTATAAAGGCAACCACGTGCCATATTGTAAAAGGAATGTATAATCAAGTATGACCAGATGATCGTGAATCAGTGATAACTAATATATGTATCATTCATGATGATCCTTACACCTGATTGTGTGAGGGTATGGATACCCTCAACTGGGCGAGAGATAGGAAGCCCAGTTAAGACAGCAACCGCCTAATGCACGGGTCTAGGCTCCCAGTCTCTTGTAAAGTTTTTCGTGAGCACATAGTTACACTTCGTTGGGATCCGGGTGCTTTAGTTTGACCAGTTCCGCTGACCTTGTTTTCAATAGGGTGCCTAGGCTGGAGGACCCTTGGTTTTGTATTACGAGCTCATTTTGCATGCACATTGGTCGAGCCGGACTGGAGTGACTCGGACCGGAGAGTCTCTCCCACCCGTCTCAGGGGGGTAGTTAGCGTGTACCTAGCCTTCTCATGGATCGTTACATATGAATGACACATAACACATATACTCCAACACTCCCCCTCAAGTTGGAGCATGCAATGCTCAGCTTGGACAAACAGCAAGAAATCTCAAACTCACGCTATAGGACACTACGAACAATATCAACTCAACGCACACAACTGCAAGTTGTTGTCGAGGACGTTGCTTCTCATGCTGTGCAGGTGAGGAGGAACACTGGGCTGGAGAGTGAGTCAAATTGGGTGTGCTCTCAACTGCGCTTGTCAGAGCCACTGAAACTGAATGAGTCTCCACCTGGAGAATTCTGGCCTACCACAACATGTGGACAATAGCTCTATCTCTGAAAGGGATGAATTGAAAAGGATGTGGAAACATCCTCGTCGGAGTCCACCATCGCTGGAGAATGGAGCTCGAAAAGTCTCTCGTCAAAGAATTGGATCTCTCCCATACTGGCTCAAAGAATGGGATATGTACTCTGGAGTCCATGTGAAACCACATGAAAATCATAGCTCACATGACACATGGAATGAGATCTCTATTCTAAAGTCCCTATGAAACACATGAAAACTCTGAACAAAACAAAAATGGGGACAACAAAACTGAAGATCGCATACATGTGCGAATTTGACTGAAGAATCGAAATCTGATCGTCAAGTCTACAACTGAACTACTGCAGAGTTTGAAATCTAGCCTGCCTCTGACTGGAGAATCTGACTCTGAGCTGGAATCATCATGGTTGTAGAACTCTACACAATACTCCCTCTTTCTCCCATACTTGTCGAAAAACAGTGACATTATCAAAGTTGGGAGAAGACAATTAAATGGGAGACGCAAATGAACCAATGAATCACTTGGCCATTCTTGATTTTTTTTCAGCTTCTCTCTTTTTTTCAAAAACATTTTTGGCTGTATTAAGTTTTTTTAATAGTCATCTCTTTATCCATATTAGTCGTTCATCAATTTTTCTCAACTTTTCTTTTCTTATTATTTTTTTCCTTTGCATACGATTTTTTTTGTACATGTCTTTTCTCATTTTTTAATAAATTGTAGCCCACAAGGCTTGCTTTCTTCCCCTCCCTCTTTTTCTATTTTTTCCCGATCATGGGCCCTTACAATGAAAAGAATTTTTTAATAAAGATGCATACATCCCTTTATGTAGGGTTCCCACTCGGGAACCCTCCTTCGAAAGATCCCAACCCCGACTGGGGTCTCTTGTTGTCGTCGCGTGTCTCTGCCCGATCCTCCACCAAGACGAACCTCGCAGCTCCGAGCCCTAAGGCCTTGTCTAGAAGATTGGGGGACGACCTGCTCATCTCTATCATCGGCTGGCGAGGGTTCGATATCGTGAGATCCTGGAGGAAAGGAGGTGCGTCGTCTGCATCTGGAGCTTCGATGGGAGGAGGCATCGCCTGCATCTGGAGCTTCAGCAAGAGGACGGCACCGCTTGGAGGAGAGTCATACGAAGGAGTCGGATCTGTGCCGCCCAAAGGGGTCGGAGCACGTGCGCAAAGGAGTCGGAGTTGGGGTTGTATAGGCAGACGTCGCGGAAGGTACAGCCTTGCAGGAGACGCACGGTGGTTGCCAATGTCGGCAGGTCGCTCCCCAACAACCCATAGGCTATACCCATATCTCACGAAGAGTCCGTGAAGGCAAACTGAACGCCTATCAACGTTCCTTCTGTGGCCATCGAACTGGGAGGATTGTGACTCCTTCTGGAGGCTTCTGCTAGGTAGGCTGTTGCGTGGAGATACTGGAGAATGGCCATCTTTGTCTTGTGTCGCTTTAAACTGGATTTGTTGCTGGACAAAAATTAGGGTTTCAACAAAACCTTAGTTTCCGGAACTTCAAGAAACTTCAAATTTGTAGAAATTAGGGTTTTTGAAGAATTCCCAAAGTTCCTCTAAACTTGGACAGATCATGGTCATTCACATATAATAATCTTTACAAACAAATCTTCAAGATCAAAACGCCAAACTCGAATCTCAAATAAATGATAAAACTAACTCCTCAAGAATCAAACCCGCTCTAATACCATATTAGAAAATATAATGCGGAAGCAAATATCAGAGAAAAAATAAAACATTGAGGATACGGGATTTAACGTGGAACCCTACTCCCTAAGAGCAGAATGAAACCATGGGAGAACGACCCAAAGGGTTGATGTATGCATTGCACTTTCTCATATGATACAAAGGGGTATGAGGCTTCTTATATAGCCTCCACAGACCATCCAAGATACACCACTGGTAGATGTGGGACTAAACACTGGGATGTGGTAAATGGATCATAGAGTGATCCATTTACCCATCTTACATATGAATAACGCATAACGCATATACTCCAACAGTTGTCCTCTTCAAAGGGTCTCTCTGCGACTAGATCTGACCACACACCCGTGATATAGGATTCGAAGAGAGCTTAAGACCCTCTTCTTATTTCAATTTTAAGGAAACATTGTTGTCTGAACCGTCATAGTCTAATTACGGCGAGGAGACGATGGTGGCCTACGTGCTTTCCTTTAAGCTTTCGGCCTTTAATGAGAAGTTTAATAATATAGTCAATAAAGATTAATGAGATAAGCAGCGACACAAGAGCCGGTGCATTTATTTGATAGGACGAAGGACTCTAGGCCATTTTCAACAGAAGAGATTTTGCTTGAATTGAGCAACAAAATGTGTTGAATGACAAAGAAAGTAAGATAAAGATTAATTGGAGGCGCAATCAGAACAGACCGTGGCAAAGGTAGAGGACACCAACAATGTCCTTTTTCACTCCATGGTGAGTTATAGAAGGCATCAGATTCAAAAAAAATCATATTCACGCTTATATAGTTGATGTGGCCGACTCAATATTTCTTTATGGACCAATAAATAGGCAGAGTGGTTGTGGAACATTTCAAAATAGGGTTTTTATCCGGCGGACTCTATAATCTTTGTCAATTACCTCCATGACCTTTGAAACAATCCAATTCCCCCCTCGACCTCGTAAACTTGCTCTGTCTTATCCCACAGACCTTGTCGTCAGTTTTAAATTTATTTGAGTCAATTACTTGGGTTAGTATTGAGTTAATCTAACCAATGGAAATCCAACGGTGGATATTCAACCCCCATGGCTCAAGTTGCGGCAAGGGTTCAAGGCGGATGACTATGATCGGGGCAGGATGGAGGGCTCGGGCAGAGAGCGGGCACGGAGCTCTCCCACCGCCACACTGGCGGTGCCCCCAAGTTCTTCCGCAAGGTACGTACTCTCACATATCCACATCGATCAATCTTATTGTTTGTCCTCTGCTCTTCATGCTTTTTTTCTATTTTGGCATTCAGATCTCACAGAATCGAGGCAGGAGTGGCACCGATGCAAACAGATGGCCTGCAGGTGTTCAGGTTCGTGTGCTCACCGCTGCAGAAGTACTCGTCGGTCCTGCAGGCATTGCAGCACGCCTGGTCGTCGACGGCTCTGAGCTCGGCGAGGCAGGCATTGTTGAGCTCAGTGAGGCAATCGGTGGCAAGGCAACGGGGGTGGAGGGGGAGATGAGGATAGGGAGGTCGTAACCAGACTTCGAGGCTGACGTCGTAGAAGTCACGAACGGAGGAAGAGAGGGTGAACTCGGCAAGGGTAGCGGGAGGGGCGGCGCCAATGCCGTTGTAGGGGACGTCACCGGAGGCACAGTCGACGGTGGAGCAGAGGAAGATGTTGGTGGTAGGGTTGAGGGAGCAGCCGGTGCGGGCCCAAAGGCAGTCGGACCAGGAGGAGGGGAGCTGTAGGGGGAGAGAGGTGGACGAGGGGAGCTCGAATCCGATGGTGGGGAGGGGAGGGCTGGAGGTTGTGTGGCACGGGGAGGGGGGTGGGAGGTTCGGCGGTACAGGAGGAGGGGTGGAGGTCAGGCGGCACAAGCGGAGGGGTCGGAGATCACGCAAGACAAGGAGGGGTGGTGTTGGGGAAGGAGGGCATCTTCTGTAAATTTGGTAAAGAAATAGGGTAATATATACCTATTTTAAACGGAATCCGATTATGTCTCATGGTTAAATGGATGTGAGTTAACCCCAGGGTATGTGGAGTAAGGGTTAGCAAGTTTACGAGGTCGAGGGGGAGTTAGGTTGTTTCAAAGGTCATGAAGGTAATTGACAAAGATTACAGGTCTGTCAGGTAAAAATCACTTCAAAATATTCACTACTAGGTATAGAGATTTTAGTTTGATGAAGTCAAAGCAAGGAGCTAGCCACCTTGGACTAGAGCAAGGCAAACATGTTCATAACATATTTTTCGAAACATGAGGTATGGGAGGCAGTTCGCATAATAAATATAGATACCTCCTATGGACCATACAAATTTCTAGTTTTTTTCTTCAAGGAAATTCTGGGCACTGATGATGTCGTAAAGATGGTTAAGGAGTTTCGATGGGGAACTCTGGTGTGAACTGAAAAGAGTCTTATTGTTTCAGGTTTCTAAGAGCGATATAACTCTGGGGATTAAGGATTAGCGACCAATTGCTCTCTTTACTGTTGTCTACCCCAATGCGGCAAATGTGCTAACCAACAGACTTGGGGGATGGTGGCAACGATTATCAGCCTCCTACAAACAGTTTTTGTTCCTGGAAGACCAAATGGTAAACATGGTGGTCATGGCTTTTATAATGTTGGCTAAGTGGAATTGGAAGGTGGAGAATTTTCTCTATATACATGGCTTTTTCTTAGGTCTGTAACAACATTGGTGGAACATTCTATGGATCTCATTGCAATAGAGAGTATTCTTGGTTGGATACCTAGATAGCTTAAATGACGGGATGTGTCATCAGTTCATCCTTCTCAATATATATATTGATGGTGAACTAGGGGAATGGTCTGACAAGGGTGAAAATTGGCACCTTTGCCTTTTGTTTAGGTTGCGGATGTTTTAGCCCTTTCCATTGGATAGGTAGTGAGGACAGTTTTTTACAGGTTACCTGGCATATGATATATCTATGTCGATGTTTTAGTACGAGGATGATAACATATTCTTCATGGAGGGTGATTGTGGGAGGCACACTGGCCATCTATGTTGATTTATGTATTCGAGGGATCTTCAGGCTTGTTTTTAGAAAGAGACAAGTCTGCATTTGTCGCTTTTGGTATGTTTAACGAGACTACGGGGCATGTGGATGCCTAAAAGCAAGCTTCCCTTATCTTACTAGGCTATCCACCTCTCAATGGGAAAGCTTCAGGCCTCTAATTGAGGTCCCCTGCTAGAAAAGATGGAGAGAAAGTCAACCAGATGGAAGACAAGGTTATTGTGGAGGGTTCTCTATATTTTCTAAAGCTTGTCCTTTTTATGATTCTGATCTATTTTGCACGTTATTGAAAATATTCCAAAGGCAGGAGGGTTTCGTATGGCAGATCTTTTACACTACACTGGGTCGGAGAGCAGAGGAGTTGTCCTGGTAGCGCTAGGTACTCTTCATATGCAAGGATGAGGGAGGTTTGGGAATGTTGCACCTTATTAGAGATATAAGCAAGGTGTTGCTTATTAAATGTGGTGGTGAGGATTTGGGAGATGACATGGATCTCCTTTGTCAACTAATGAGAGGGATTCATCGATCTCGGTTGATCACAGTGTGGTTAGGATGGTAGTGGAATCTGAATCAATTTTCTGGAGTGGTTTATGCCCGATCATATAGGGCATATCTCCACTACTCATATTGGCACTTAGTAGTATGGATTCATTCCATTTCTAAAATAATAAATGGGCTAAGAGTGGCGATGTCTGCGAAAGTTACAATTTTTGCTCTCACCCTTGATGGGGGTGCAACTGCAGCATACTTAAATGTTGTTCAAGTTCAAGAGAGGTAGATGGTGTATGGATAATGAGGTTTCCTTGGTCACTTTCAGATCAGAGGATCGAGATATTAGTTAAGATGACCTAGGAACTAGAGTCGAAAGAGGGCCCCACTGTGGAGAGTGATCATTGGGAATGGGAGGACAATGTCTTCTCGATAAGGAAGGCTTTGGAAAGGTGAGATACGCAAGGGACGGACAAATAGGCTAGGGATTGTGGTCTTATCTGAAGAATGAGGGCTCATTTTAGAGTAAAAATTTTCATATGGTTCCTACGAAGGGGGAGAATAATGACGAGATTTTTAAGCCACGTTTTCCAAACTCAGAGGTGTACTATTATCTTTGTGCAGATGGACTGAAAGACATTGACAATCTTTTCTTTAGTGTGTCAATGTGAAAGAAATTTGGTGAGGACAGGATTTGAATGGTCAAAAGTTACGAGGATGGGTGTCAATGTGAAAGAAATTTGTTTCGGAGGAAGAGATTGTTGACAAGGGATCACTGTGCAAGACTGTTTGGCTCTGTCCCGGATGGGTGTGTTCTTTGCAACAATGGTGTGGAAACTTTGGAGCATCTTTTCTTCGCTTGCCCGGCGGTGATGGGTGTGTGGGAGGCAGCGGCTGAGGCTTGGGTCAGCATCACAGATCTGGCTTCTTTTTGGGAATCGATGGTGACTAACAAGAGTAGGGACCGTAGAGAGCTCCTGCGCCTCGTGGCGAGTGTTTGGGCAATCTGGCTTGGGCGGAATGAAGCTATCTTCGTGGGGCAGCGGATTTACAAAGAAAACGTTCTGTTTCATTGTACCCGTTTAGTTGATGATTGGTTGTTGATTTAGCTCCCTATCTGGTAGCGCGTTGGATACCTTGTAAAGTTCTTTTCTTTTTTCTGTTTCTTTTCTTTTGTTAGTAAAGCAGGGCCGAGCACCACCGAGAGTACCCCCCGAGGTTCTAGACTTCAAAAAGTTACGAGGATGGATGACTGTTGGACTGATCTCGAGGAACGGGGTGTGCCACTCCAAAGCCGAGAGGGTGAAACCATTCACTTTCATGTGGGACATTTGGCTTTGCTAGAAAATTGTCGCTATTCCATAGAGGTGATTCTGTGGAAAATCTTATAGTGCATGTCAAGTTCTTGTATATATGATGAATCCCGAACTTGCAAAATTTTTTAGAATATGTTAATGAAATTTGTGGGTGAGCCGTGGGTTACCCCATGTTGTGTGCATCCTCTTTTTCTAAAATAAATATATGGTTATGTGACAGATATATGAATTTATATAAAGTGATGATATAATGTTATCAGTGCTCCCAACATAAGCTGAGGATATAATGCTATCAATTATCCTGACAGAATAAGAAAACCAAGATATATTGGTGTATTAGCTCTATTTTATTTGTTGGTATTTCATCACATGATGTGATTTATTTTTGTACGGAGAACGTATTGAAGGATATTGAATTATCCTCAAGCGCATCACGGAAGCGTGATCGTCGTATCGGATACGACGCAGAACGGCTAGTCGTACTAGTTGTTCTGTGCAGCGGAATTTAAAAAAATTCATGCGATGAAACCACATGATCCAAGAACGATTCTCGAATCGTTTCATCTATAACCACAACAAGTATAGACGAATACCTCTTGAAGCGTGGTTGATCAAGTCTCTAAAGAAAGAGACCTCCTGTCTCATGTCCGATCGTCGGCGAGACCGCTTACGAGTGCGGGGATGAACCGCGTAGTCCTCGCAATCCAAGAAGATGATCCAAGCACGGTTGCTCCAGATCTCGTCGTACGAGATCGAACATCTCCTTCGAGAGCATAGCACTCCAAGAAGACGGAGAACCGAAGAACGTCGAAGCAGCGACGCGGTGGCGAGAGCGTCGACGTGTCTCTCCTTTAGGGTTGGTGGACGGCCACCAAGAAGAGGGAGAGAGGGTTGGCACGTGAGAAGAAAAAGAGAGCGAGAGAGAGAGAGAGAGAGAGAGAGAGAGCTTCAATATTGCATAGCCCTAGAGAGCATGGTATGCCTCTCTATTTATAGGATTTTGGGATCCGTGGATCTCAATCCATGGGACGTATAAAATCAATGGATGAGATTGATTTATATCCAATCCAATGGTCAAGATTGTTGTTGGTAAAACCAACAAATTTGGATTAAAATATATTTGACAAAATCAAATATAAATCAATCCTAAATTATACCAATAAATAAGGAGAGAAGATTACAAAGGAGATCATGCCTCCCCACGGAATAGGGTGGACGGTCACCCATTCCATATAGGAATTGGGTGCCGCCCATCCCATTCCTAAATGGGGCAATCTCATGGATTTCCATGAGATTGCATATCTCCTTGAATTTCTCTATTATTTATTTCCAACAATTTTTGTTGGGATTTATTCACCAAAAATAATTCACAATTAATTTTGGGAATATTGCAATCTTGATATTGAAAAATTGTGAATCATATTCACAACCCAAAACAACATATAATTTACATTGTTAATTAATTATACAATGTGTATCCAATACACATAATAATTAATCAACAAGTATAAATTATAATTAGCTCTCTCTAATACATTATAAATCACATTTATAATATATTATGAATAATTGGATATTTCTATCCACATTATTCTTATCCATAATAATTAAATCATATTCAATTATATTGAATAATTTCCTCACACATTTTGATTAAATCACATTTAATCATTAGTTCTTCATTGCTTAGATGTTATGGAATTATTCTTGAACCCTTCAAGAATAATGTGATCTCTCCTCAGATACTTGGAGATAAGGACAGGGTGATTGTATTGTTTCACGTATAAAGACTTGGATGTTGAGATCATGTCTCAAATCCAGATCCCATGGACCTCCCACTGATGCTTGATCAAATCAAGACCGTAGACCTAATCTTCTCATTGCATCTGAATCTCATTCAGATCAATGTCCAGATCATGGACTAAGATTAGGCCACTTCTCTAATGAGAGGAGTCACTAAAATCCAAACCTGTTTCATCACTCCCTCGGAATGGAAGTGTCATGGTTATACAATCGTTTATGATCACATCACCCTCAGGTATTCCCAATACCTGTACATCATGCATACTGGAAGACCTATGATCATTCTGAAGATAAAGATCACTTTTACACTGTCATCTTCAGGGTTTGATCATTAAGTTTCTCAATCTTGGTCACTGGAATTGGTATAGATCATATGTTTTCCCAAAGCATATATCTTACCTTCAAATTCATGTCATACTTCCAAAGCATGACGACCATGTATGGAATTTGATCAGTCCCAGTACCTCATGAGTGAGCTCATGTCTCCCGGTTCACAAGTGAACCCGTATGATCCCTTTGAGAGATCGTATTACTCATATGTCCTCACATGCACACCAGCTCGCCGGCATATAGACCTTGGCTAGGTCATCAACCTATTGGTCTGCCAAATATACACACTTAGACATATAGCAACACATCTGTCTCCGGTCAGAGGATGCATGCCTATGCTGTGACAGTATTCAACATAGGTCTTTGATTATCTCGATCTCATTGAGTCAACCCATTGACTCAACTAACCTGACACCTCCGAATCACAATTCCCATGCAGAGGACCTGCATCAAGTGGTCAGTCAGATATCAGCCATCTGAGAGAGGATTGCCATCTCCTACTCAGGCTGGAGATCATCACTTAATAATCATTTGTCGATGCTTGATGAGTCCTCCATCTAACTCCTTAGATATTCATCCAAGCATCAGCCTCTATGATTCATTCAATGAATCAACGGCTATATGATTATCAAGTTGGCCATGGTACATAACCCTAATTGTATAGAGGGACCTTATAGTGCATTCATTCATTTAATCTCGGAAAGGGAGTGAAAAATAATCAATAACTTTCATTGATAATTTATTCATTACAATAACATTAATTGTAGAAATGGTTCGCCCGGGGCTCACATTGCTAACAATCTCCCACTAGCCCTCAGAACCATTCAGGTACAACCCTTAAACCCATACTCATTACATGTTGGTCAAAAGCCTTCTGTGTCAGAGGTTTGGTAAGAGGATCAGCAACGTTGTCGGCAGAGGCCACCTTGGTGATGATGATGTCACGACGCTTTTGTATCTCCCGAATGATGTGGTATTTCCTTTCCAGGTGCTTGCTCCTCTGATGCCATCTAGGTTCCTTTGCCTGGGCAATGGCTCCCGTGTTATCGCAGAGTAACGGGATGGGAGTATCAGAGGAATCTATGCCAAGTTCCAGGACGAACTTGCGCAACCACACCGCCTCCTTTGCAGCATCTGATGCGGCAATGTATTCGGCTTCTGCTGTTGAATCTGCAGTAGTGTCTTGCTTCTTGCTTCTCCAGCTCACAGCACCGCTATTCAACAAGAACACAAACCTCGATGTCGACTTTCGATCATCTACATCCGATTGGAAGTCAGAATCTGTATATCCCAAGACTTGGAGATCACCATCTCCATAGACCAAGATGTAATCTTGCGTCCGTCTTAGATATTTGAATGTGTTCTTTACTGCATTCCAGTGTTGTTCTCCATAGCAGGATTGGTAACGACTTACCACTCCCACTGCATGGCAGATATCTGGCCTAGTACACATCATGGCATACATTAAGCTTCCTACGGCTGATGCATAAGGACATCCAGCCATGGCCTTCTTTTCCTCAACAATTTAAGGAGACATTCCTTTAGACAGGTGGATACCATGTCTTAAGGGTAGGAATCCTTTCTTAGAACTATCCATACGGAATCATTCAAGAATCTTCTTAGGGCATGTTTGGTTGCAGGGTTGGGAAGGGTTGGGTTGGTCCAACCCTTCCCAACCCTCCAACCAAACAGCCCAATCCTCCTCACAGTTTACTATTCACAGGGGTACCCCTGCCCAACCCAACCCTGCCCAACCCTGCAACCAAACAGGCCCTTAATGTATCCATGTTGTGACAATCCCAAAATCCTCTTTTCTCGGATTCTGAACAACTTCAGGCCCAAGATGTAAGAGGCTTCTCCAAGATCTTTCATCTCAAAGGTATGGGATAGCCAAATCTTCACACTGGCCATCATCCATGTATCATTCCCAATGATAAGGATGTCATCTACGTGAAGCACGATGAACACAATGGCGCTCCCACTGGTCTTCTTGTACACACAAGGTTCATCAGGATTTTGCACAAAATCATAACTCTTTATGGTTTCGTCAAATCTGATGTTCCAGCTACGAGAAGCTTGCTTGAGCCCATAGATGGATTTCTTCAGCTTGCATACTTTGCCATCCTCAGTCATGAAGCCTTGGGGCTGCTCCATGTAGATATCCTCCTCGAGGTATTCGTTGAGGAAAGCCGTCTTGACGTCCATCTGCCAGATGTCGTAGTCAAGATATGCAGTTATAGCTAGCAGTGTCCTGATGGATTTAAGCATAGCCACAGGAGAGAATGCCTCATCGTAATCGATGCCTTCTCTCTATATGTAGCCCTTGGCTACTAACCGTGCCTTGAAAGTCTCTACTTTCCCATCAGGTTCCCTCTTTCTCTTGAAGATCCATTTACACCCAATGGGTTTTACCCCTTTAGGTGGATCCTCTAGGATCCATACACCATTCTTATGCATGGAGTCAATCTCTGACTTCATTGTTAGCATCCATATATCCATGTCTTGATCCGCGAGTGCTTCATCAAATGAAGTAGGATCAATGTCAGTCTCACTTGACACATGGAATACATATCTTTCAGGTGGTGCAACCACCCTCGAACTCCTTCGAAGAGATATGGGTGTTTCATCTTTAATTATCTCTTCAGTTTCTGGTCTAGGAAGTTCAGAATCCTCAGGGGATTCAATGGGTTCCTCTATTTCATTATTGTCTTGACCTTTAAGGAAATCATTCTCCAGAAACTTCTCATCTCTAGAAACAAAAACCTTTTGGATCTCAGGGTCATAAAGCTGGTATCCAATATCATCTTTAACATACCCAATGAAGTAACACTCACGAGAGCGAGATTCTAGCTTACTTGCGTCCACGTTATTCGCATGGACCAAGCAACCCCAAACCCTCAAGTGATTAACACTAGGTTTGGTTCCATATCAGAGCTCATGAGGAGTCTTAGGCACGGATTTGCTAGGAATCTTATTCAGGATATATATTGCAGTTTCTACTGCATATCCTCAGAAACTAAGAGGTAAATGTGCTTTGCTCATCATTGAACGGACCATGTCCATGATGGTCATGTTGCGTCTTTCAGCAACACCATTAAGTTGGGGAGTTGCAGAAGGAGTGAGATTGTAAAACAATTCCATTCTCCTTAAGGTATTCCTTGAATTCATCCAAGAGGTACTCGCCACCTCGATCAGATCGAATCCGCTTAATCTTCCTATCGGTTTGGTTCTCAACCAAAGCCTTGAATTCTTTGAACTTTTCAAAGGTTTCAGACTTATGACGTAATAGGAAGACAAACCCGTATCGCGAATGGTCATCAATAAACGTCAAATAATATCGATATCCATTTCGAGTCGTGGTACAGAAGGGACCACATACATCGGTATGTATTAGGTCAATAATACCTTCGCATCTCGTAACCTTGTTACGGAAAGGCGTCCTAGTCATTTTACCCTGAATGCAATGTTTGCAAGTGGGCAACGGTTGAACCTGTAGAAAAACTAGAGGTCCATCCTTTATCAATCTTTTTTTTTGAAACTCATCCTTTATCAATCTATTGATCCTATCAACAGATAAATGACCAAGCCTTTGATGCCAAATCTCATTTGAGATGTTTTTATCCTCCCTGGATCTTTTAGGGTTTTTATTAGTGGTTGTAACATTCATGATACATTTATCAATGCGCAACTCATAGAGTCCACCAGAAGTCAAAGCACCATCCGCAATATATTTATCATAACGATTTATGACTAATTTATTACAGAAAAGGAATGAATATCCGCTTCTAACAAGCTTAGATACAGATATCAAGTTCCTTCTGACTTCGGGTACATAAAGACACTCTTTAAGTATAAGGACTCTACCACTAGATAATGATAGTCGACAAGTCCCGACGGCTACTGCTGCAACACTTGCATCAGATCACATCTGGATGACTATCTCCCCTTCTTCAAGACTTCGAGTTTCCTGAAACAAATGCAACAAATTGTATACATGAACAGAAGCACCAGAGTCTACAACCCAACTTCCTGCTCGTCCAACGAGAAAGCTAGTTTCAATGATGAAAGTAGATTTCATACCTGTTGGGGCTTTACCTTTGTCTGACGACTTCAGGTATTCCGGACAGTTACGCCTCCAATGCCCTGGCTTTTTGCAGTAGTGACAGACGTCGGTTTTCTTCGACGCCATTAGAGTGGATGCATTGGAAGAAGAGCCAACACCTTGTCCCTTCTTCTTTCTCTTCTGGGCCGGACCCTTTCGAGAACCTTGCTTCCGACCGCGCTTCCCTCTGACCTGTGCAACTATTGCACTGCCAGCGGGACCATCCTTCTTCATTACATCTTCCGCAGATTTTTTTTTGAAAACTAAACGATTCGAGGGATACACGGCCTGGTGTTCGCCCCAAAAACTTCATTCATAAAAAGCGGAGAACAAGAAGATAGAGAAACAGGAGAGGAGGGAGAAGAAACAGCGATCGGATCGAGAAGATCCTACACAAGAGGGTGCGAACTACACCGACGACCAATCATTAGTCAAAATAGCCGCGTGAACCAAAACATTTTCCTTTTAAAATCTCTGGCCCCTGAAAATTGACGTGTTACGCCCCAGCCAAATCGCCCAGATGAATGCGAAAAGGCCTAAGAAATCCCTGCGGTCCCTGTCCTTGTTCGAGCGCAGAGAGTCCCAAAAACCGACCAAGTCCAAAGTGTTGATCCAAGGCATCCTCGCCTCCTCCCAAACGCCACTAGTGACCGGGCAGCCGAAGAATAAATGATTTAAGGATTCCACGTCGTTGCCACAAAGAACGCAATCCATCGAAGGCACGTCACCAAAGAGTCTAGCGCAGATTTTAATGCGGCAAGAAGACCAGCGCTTGTCAATTCCAGCTTGTTCATGTGGAATGACAATACAAAGTTATTGAAAGACTTGGGCAACGACAGCAGAATGAAGTCAGCTTGCATGTCTGCATCCATGGTTGCCCCAAGAGTCTCCAGCTCCGATAAGTAGCCAAACATTTTGAGTACATGTTCACGGACCGAAGTCCCTTCCTGCATCTTGCAGCGAATGAGATCTTTCATAACAATGTACCGCTGGGTGCGGTTAATGTCACCAAACATATCTTTCAGATTCTGCATGATCGCCTGACAAGTGCTCATCTCCACATGTTGTTTCTGCAGAACATTGGAGAGAGAACCCAGGATATAGCATCTAGCCAAGACATGATCTTCATCATACTTGTCATTATATGCTTTTTCTTCCTTGGATTTAGGGTTCTCATGCTTGTCCTCGGAGAGCACATAACTTATGCGCTCTGCTGAGAGAACAAGCTCCAAATTACGGATCCAATCTGAGTAATTTGGGTCGGTCAATTGATTGACCTCAAGAAGCCTACTAAGTGGATTCAAGGACTTCATTTTCTGAAATTAAGAATGCACTATATTAGAATATATAAACATATATTCATATTTATGATATTTGATTAAGGTATTTTAAATCAAATTATTCTTGCATTGTCGACTTTGAAAGTTCATTCCCTTAATCACTTTCAAGGTAGGAGACATACTTACCGCTATATCTCTAGCAAGAATTTGGGATCTTCTCTTTATCTTTGTCACATCCCAATAATATGAGAATCTGCGACTCCAATAAAGAGAAGCGGGAACACATTCCGCCTTGCAAGTCCAACTTGCATTTCCCAATTCGGTCTTTAACACCCGGGCCCACCACCCCTAAGGAGATGTTGACCCGTTGTTAATTGAACCAACCGTCAACAGGAATAGTACTCGCTATGCGCAATCCAATATCGCCCCAATAATATGAGGATCCGATATTGGGGTCACTACGCATACGGCCTTACTCTTTCGAGAAGCAAAGAGCCCGATCCAGATGCGCTTGCATACAGGAGTTGTCACTTCGGACAGGCGTCTCCTACATGCAATCCCTGACGACGGAAACCTTCGCCTTGACGGGAGACCATGGATGTCACTTATGTGATCCTGCATCTCATATTCAAATTTTAATTAATTATCATGAATCACATTCATATTATTAATTCTTCCAAGGGAAATAATAATTCTATTCATAATAGTGTCTCAATTGGACATAATCAATTTAATCATATTAAATTCATTATCAATCCAATTCAATCAACAAACTTGATTATTTTTACTTGAATATAAATATGGTAATATCTCAAAGTACGTGTTAATTCGAATTTTAATAATTAGAAAATACACCTTGATTTTCTCCGGCATTATACAGTCCCTACCCGTTGTCATGGCCAGTACCGACGAGAGTGGGACGGACCACATACGTTGCAACCCGCAACCCCAATGCTCTCCGACTAGTCACCATATCCACCTCGGGAAAGCATAATGCCAGATATATCAATTTGTACTTGAGATGATCATCGGCTTTTCGACCGAAATTATACCATATAGTAATAATCAAAATATTTTTTATTATAAGGAAATTTGCTACACAAATTCCCAATCCTATTCAAGCATCAAGTTTGATGATTGTGTTTCCAATTAAGATTTAGATCAAATCTAATACATTAATTGGTTGAGGCCAAGTCAATTAGGTAAATAATCATCTTCCAATATTTCACAAATATTTTTCATGATTATTTCACAAAATTAACAATTAATCTCACTAATTGGCAATCACTTGGTTCTAGATTAGGACTGCAATTTTAGTAATGACCCCTACTCACTAAAATTAACAAATCTCAATCAATTTAAATCCAAATTAGACAAACTTAATTTTCAAAGATTGCTAACTTGATTTAGGACAGAACCCAAGTGATGTTTCACGCATTTCGAGGCGGATCAAAACAGTAATTAACTCTTTAATCATGTTAAGATCTACAGTTCTCGCAACAGTGCATACATGTCCATTAAAACAACCATATCTCGAGCATATGAAATCCGATTTACGCAAACTCAGATCCTATGGTTTCCTTATTTAATGGGGAACAAAATCCAAGTAAATAATTCGTGTTTAAACATTTTAAACATGGCCGAAATTATTTACTAAACAGATCTGCGAAAAATAAATGCGACAAAAACTTTCGCGACCTTAACGAACCCAAGTCGTCCTCGGTTTGCGAATCATATTCGTAACCGTCGACCTAAGACTCTGATACCACTTGAAGGATATTGAATTATCCTCAAGCACATTACGGAAGCGTGATCGTCGTATCGGATACGACGCAGAACGGCTAGTCGTACTAGTTATTCTGTGCAGCAGAATTTAAAAAAAATCATGCGACGAAAGAACGATTCTCGGATCGTTTCATCTATAACCACAGCAAGTATAGAAGAATACCTCTTGAAGCGTGGTTGATCAAGTCTCTAAAGAAAGAGACCTCCTGTCTCATGTCCGATCGTCGGCGAGACTGCTTGCGAGCGCAGGGATGAACCGCGTAGTCCTCGCAATCGAAGAAGATGATCCAAGCACGGTTGCTCCTGATCTCGTCGTACAAGATCGAACGTCTCCTTCATGAGCGTAGCACTCTAAGAAGATGGAGAACCGAAGAACGTCGAAGCGGCGGCGCGGTGGCGAGAGCGTCGACGTGTCTCTCCTCTAGGGTTTGGTGGACGGCCACCAAGAAGAGGGAGAGAGGGTTGGCGTGTGAGAAGAAAAAGAGAGAGAGAGCATCAATATTGCATAGCCCTAGAGAGCATGGTATGCCTCTCTATTTATAGGATTTTGGGATCCATGGATCTCAATCCATGGGACATATAAAATCAATGGATGAGATTGATTTATGTCCAATCCAATGGTCAAGATTGTTGTCGGTAAAACCAACAAATTTGGATTAAAATATATTTGACAAAATAAAATATAAATCAATCCTAAATTATACCAATAAATAAAGAGAGAAGATTACAAAGGAGATCATGCCTCCCCATGGCATAGGGTGGACGGCCACCCATTCCATATAGGAATTGGGTGCCGCCCATCCCATTCCTAAATGGGGCAATCTCATGGATTTCCATGAGATTGCATATCTCCTTGAATTTCTCTATTACTTATTTCCAGCAACTTTTGTTGGGATTTATTCACCAAAATAATTCACAATTAATTTTGGGAATATTGCAATCTTGACATTGAAAAATTGTGAATCATATTCACAACCCAAAACAACATATAATTTACATTGTTAATTAATTACACAATGTGTATCCAATACGCATAATAATTAATCAACAAGTATAAATTATAATTAGCTCTCTCTAATACATTATAAATCACATTTATAATATATTATGAATAATTGGATATTTCTATCCACATTATTCTTATCCATAATAATTAAATCATATTTAATTATATTGGATAATTTCTTCACACATCAAAACGATTAAATCACATTTAATCATTAATTCTTCATTGCTTAGATGTTATGGAATTATTCTCGAACCCTTCAAGAATAATGTGATCTCTCCTCAGATACTTGGAGATAAGGACAGGGCGATTGTATTGTTCCACGTATAGTGACTTGGATGTTGAGATCATATCTCAAATCCAGATCCCATGGACCTCCCACTGATGCTTGATCAAATCAAGATCGTAGACTTAATCTTCTCATTGCATATGAATCTCATTCAGATCAATGTCCAGTTCATGGACTAAGATCAGGTCACTTCTCTAATGAGAGGAGTCACTAAAATCCAAACATGTTTCATCACTCCCTCGGAATGGAAGCGTCATGGTTATACAATCGTTTATGATCACATTACCCTCAGTTATTCCCAATACCTGTACATCCTGCATATTGGAAGACCTATGATCATTCTGAAGATAAAGATCACTTTTACACTGTCATCTTCAGGGTTTGATCATTAAGTTTCTCAATCTTGGTCACTGGGAATTGGTATAGATCATATGCTTTCCCAAAGCATATATCTTACCTTCATTCATGTCATGCTTCCAAAGCATGACGACCATGCATGGAATTTGATCAGTCCCAGTACCTCATGAGTGAGCTCATGTCTCCCGGTTCACAAGTGAACATGTATGATCCCTTTGAGAGATCGTATTACTCATATGTCCTCACATGCACACCAGCTCGCCGGCATATAGACCTTGGTTAGGTCATCAACCTATTGGTCTGTCAAATGTACACACTTAGACATATAGCAACACATCTGTCTCCGGTCAGAGGATGCATGCCTATGTTGTGACAGTATTCAACATAGGTCTTTGGTTATCTCGATCCCGTTGAGTCAACCCATTGACTCAACTAATCTGACACCTCCGAATCACAATTCCCATGCAGAGGACCTGCATCAAGAGGTCAGTCAGATATCAGCCATCTGAGAGAGGATTGTCATCTCCTACTCAGGATGGAGATCATCACTTAATAATCATTTGTCGATGCTTGATGAGTCCTCTATCTAACTCCTTAGATATTCATCCAAGCATCAGCATCTATGATTCATTCAATGAATCAACGGCTATATGATTATCAAGTTGGCCATGGTACATAACCCTAATTGTACAGAGGGACCTTATGGTGCATTCATTCATTTAATCTCAGAAAGGGAGTGAAAAATAATCAATAACTTTCATTGATAATTTATTCATTACAATAACATTAATTGTAGAAATGGTTCGCCCGGGGCTCATATTGCTAGCACGTATGGCTTCCTAGTGATATGATAGTCATCCCAAGATTAAATCTTATATGAGATCAAGATATTTAATGGTGATGAAAATTTTGGCATATGTTACTGTAATCTTATGCCGTGGCACGTGAATGATCAGAAATGCAGAATTATGAAATTAGCAACATACTTAAAAATCTCTCGACGACATGGTATGTTCACTTGGAGAAATTAAATTAGACATTAAAAAATGCACCAGTAAAATAGTAGCTTACAAGAGCGCATTCTCCAGTGTCAAAGTTCCGGATATCCAATACCTGACAACCAAGATGATACATGATCAGCAACAAATGCAGTAAATATTTGTTCCTCGAGTGGAAAAGAGTTGACATGCCTCTCCTCGGTCCTCATATATGTAATCCAAGCCCTTGAAATTAGGAGGATGTCCAACAGACAAGTACTGGAAAGGAGTGCATATAGATGTCATCACCAAGATAATTTCACAAGTATAAGCCAATGTTCAGGGTTGAACAATAATTTGTTATTCCAACCGATAACTGATTAGTAAAGTTATAATACATTTCAAGGTTGGCCAGTGGAGGGGAGAACTCTGAACTTACCTGCTAAAACCTGCTTGATTTTGCATTGAGGGTATAAATATCATTAATTATAGATGGTGAAAATATTTAAAAAAGGAATGCACATACATGACATGCACAAGATCACAGATCCATTCCCCGCATTCAACCGTAAAACTGCACTGCAATAATGCTATCATTTCACGGCTTCTCATTTGCATATGCTTCATTTCTTTCCATGAAGATCCTGCTCTCATCATGGTTGACCTCACATAGGGATTGCACGAGGGAAATGCATAAGTTCACACTTAGCTCTTAAAAGATACCAGAATTATAAAGAACACCGCACTCTAAATAAATCAGCTTTGAAAACCTTGCAAAGCAATTCTCTTACAGGCATCAAAAGAATCCAAGAGCACCATCACACAATGATTAAACCAACATATGCCATATGCATGAGCAGCTTTCGCATACATCGCTGCCTTACTATCCACAACAATCGACAAAAATCCATCCAGATCACCCAAAAAATCAAGGTTTTATCTGACACACATCAACATCAAGGTGGAGGTGGAGATCAAACTTCCAGGGATTCTTTCTCGTATGGATGTTCAAAGAAGTTATAAACTAGCAGAAAATGTACAGTTCCCCACTCCAACTGTTGCACAGGGGCACCTACAAATGTATGAAAAGTAGCAAGCCATCCGCACAGGATGTCATGTACATGCATATTAATAAGATCTATAAGTAATATTATGCGTCCTGGAATTAACGGCACAGCCAACCTTTGTATGCCATCACCTGATGGCAGTTTGACTTCGATCCCAAATTGTATCTAGTCTTGGTCACTTTTATGCCGCAGCATTTAACCTTGTATATTAAATGCCAGCTAGTGTATCATCTGATGTACTTCATAAACCCAATCCAATGGATCCGTGACAAAGAAATGCAACTCTCAATTTCACATCGACGGGTAGTTTTTTTTTTTTTTTGAAGTGAAGCATGACCATCCCAAGTGTGGAATGTCATCAAAATATTATTCAGAAAAGGATACATAGAATTCAACAAAAGTATCCGACAACGTTATCAAAGCAATGACACCCACGATGCTTGATATTTGCAACATCTCCGCACACACCGCATTGTCACTATGAGGTAAAGAATCTTTAGTGCTCGTGAAAAAAAAACCAATAATTGTTCGGTAATGCTCTAAACCTATTGTCAGCTGAAATTCCGAAACAAGCATAGCCAATTCAATCTAATTCGACAGTAAATCTACAACTCACATTAACACTGTTGAGGTATTTCTCCTTGTCGACCCTCACAATCTGTCCTTTCTTCACTGGAAACCAAAACAGAGATCAAACCGGTCTCCAATCAAAAAAATCATAGAGAACCGAGTGCAAAGATACGATCTTTGGTGCTTGGAATTACTCGAATAGACGGGTTTCTTGGGTCGGAGTGGGGCGGCACTTGTGGGGGAGGGCTCCTCGGTCTTGGCAGTGGCGGCGGCCTTGGCCTCCTGCGGCGAGTCGGAGGCGGCGGAGGCTCTGACGCGAGGTCGGGGTGGGGGCGGCGTTGGGAGAGGTCTGCGGTGGAGTCGGTGAGAAGAGAGGGGTGGGGAGGAGAGGAGGGAAGCCATTTTGATAAAGCAGGGAAGAGAGTTGGGATCAGTTGGCCTCCTCTCGTCTGCAGTTGGCTTATCATAAGAGTGGTCGCTCGGTTGGTTTATGTTTTGATAGAGTTCAGTCGACTTATCTAATAAATCCGAACAATTGACATGAGTGGCTCGTACTTTAGATCTAGATCTATCCAATCCGATCAAAAAATCATAAGAATATATTTATTTATACATATAAATAAACATGCATATGTGCACAACCATTATATAAGATATTTAATTCTATTGTGGAAATGGAATAGCCTAATAAGTTTGACGGCATATGTGAATTAAATGTATGTTGCCATGTTGGAAAGTGAAATCCAATTGAAGAACGTGATTACGTGAAAGACGGATTTTATATTGTAATTTACTTCTTATTAACAAATAAATAGTCATCAAAACCCCATTAAACCACAGGCCTTTGTAGACATGTAAGCTTGAATCTAATTTAGGAAAAGTGATTCGCATGATTATTAAGTGGTAACTTTCACCTTTAGTCGATTTCATTAATTTGATTTTAATCCAACCCAGTCGACCCAAACCAATGACCCGAGTAGCCCAACCCGAAGTAATTCGACTGGGTGATGGATTCCATTTTTCCAACCAAAATCGAATTCAACCCGAACCGAATAATCCAAATCCACCCAAATCGATCGAGTACCCAGCCTTGCTTATGTATTTGTTAGCTTCGGATTTTTTTTCTCGAATATTTACATACATGTTCATGTGTATTTTCATTATTACATTGTATCCCCTTCATAATTCGAAATTGCATCACGATCGTTTGATAGTTGATTTGTTTTACATTGCATACCCTTGCGTTCGACTATAGAAATTTGTATGTAATAGAAGTATTTAAGAAAATATCTTAAATATCAAAAATTCCTTTCAAACTCGTCAATTCTTCTTCACCCTCCTCCATCTGAGCTTCCTCCTCCCATATATTTTCTTTCATTGTTTTTGTTCTTGTCCTCTCCTCTAGTTGAAAAGGCATGTTGGTGGGGATATTATTGGGAAGTATGGAGCCCCCAAGATGTGAGGAGAGACTAGAGGGCCTCTACGACAATGCGCAATAACCGCTCTGACCTTTGCAACATAGATGACCATTGAGCACATCGACCATTGTCACGCTCCGAACTCGCCTGTCTACACTCCGCTATACTCAACTTGCAATCTTCCCTTCCCCCCTCAACTGCAAACACATCTTCCTCTCTATAACATCATTGAGCTTTCCCCTTCCCTCGTTTGAGCCACCTTCCCCATTTCTTGAGCTCAATATTCCCTCGTTCGAGCCACACGAATCCATATAAATCAGACCATTTATTGATCATACGACCATTGTGACCATTTTTTAGAAGAAAATACGACTACATCATGGACGTATTTGGTTCACGGCCATTATTGCATGGACGTATTTGGTTCACGGTCATTATTGTATGACTATGGTTATTGCAACTACATGTAGCTATAACTATAATAATTATTGTATGACTATAGTCATAGCAACTACAAGCAACTGTAAATATAGTATATTGTATAAAGCTACTATAATGGCATTATTATTCCACTAAATGTATAGTCTCATATTGTCAACTTTCTTGTAGTTATAAGTTATAACATGATGAGGAGAGATATTGGTAAATCCTCCAAGTTCAATTCTTTGGGAGGGTGACTACCATGGCAAAGGATCCTCTAATTAAAGCATGTCATTGTTGGACTTTGTTACAGGTTTTATATTTCAATTCACATGCTCCCTTGCCTTCCAAATGATACAACCTAGATGACTTTACTCTTCTAGGATCAAATTCATTCACTTGATGGTATTTCCTTTTGGGTTGCAACTCATGAGGGGACAGGAGAGACTTTTCAAGTTTCCTACTACCCACCGAAAAGGTACAAGCATGGTTGCAGGGCCAATACAAGATAGGCTCTAGACCTGATCTAGTATCAAAATGAGACAAATGACCACTCTGCATGCAGTACTCATTGACATCAAAATCGGAATTTGTACGAGGAAATTGCCGGTGAAATTCAATTAGTTTACGGCTTTCAAAGACATCAGCATGTGGAGCCATGTAGTGGACATGGAAATATGCTAAAAGTCGTGGAACGGCCATCTCGAGCGAGGGAGTGTCACGGGGGACGAAGCCAAGGATGATTTTTACCCTCCTTTTGCGATTAGATTCGTGATGTTTTCGCATCGTAGAGTTATGAGGGTTGTAGTCTATCTACTATCGGTGTTTTCATCGCAACATCACGATTTTGGGCATGACGGGCAATTAATCGCATCACGTTGTTGGATTTTCCTATCAACATGTGGCTTGCATGTGAGATCCATGTATGTTTTCGTGATGTGGATGTTAGTAGGAACACATTAGTGTAGTTGGATCTTTGGTCCAAACGATTTCGGAGTACATTGACGGAGTGGTCCCGGCTATTGTCCATGTATCATGATCGATCATGCAAATTTATTGATCGATCGTGCCCTTAAGGTTGATCAAACATTTTGACCTAAAATTATCCATCATATTTGGCTTTCTGATCAATCAGTATCGATCGATTATTAAAGTTAGATGATCGATCATTATGGGATTGTTGACCCATTGGGACCTTAAAATTGATGGACTTTGTTAGTGAAAATGAGGTAGACCTTATAGGACATTAATATACATGTGAAATATCTGGATTTATATAAAAAGTCATAAACAGATGCAACTTGAATTGAAATGTAAGTTACTAATTCTTTATTTCTCCATGATTTTAACGACGACTCACACCCAAGATTATAGCATAGTCTCGTGCATGTTCTTTGTAATTATAAGACTGCGAGTGTGGATTTCAGCTCGACATGACTATGAAGAGCCATTGCTTTTAAGCAAAGCATACGCTCAACCTTAGTTGCTTGTCTTTATTCAAAAGTGTTGTAGTTTCTTATTTGCATTGTGTTATAAAGTTGTAACCTCAAGAAATCTTCGACTAGAAGTTTTCAAATCGAGAGATAAAGTATTCACGAATTGATTTATCGTCCTTTTTTATTGATCGACCGTCATTTGTCGATCATGTTCATTTCACATCGATCATATTTGACCGATCATCCTTGTTGAACTTATCAATCATATTTTCCCTCTCAATGATCATCAATTGATCCATTATAGCTTTTCAGCTAATCGATCATTTGTAGTTGATCGATCATATGAATCATTCCCAAGACTTTGGACACGCTCTTGATCTAAAGATATACCTCCTTTCTTGTATCGGTATCGAAGAATTATGATGCATGGGATTGCTGGTATACGATGTATGCAGTTTGATGCATATGTAAAGCATCAGCATCCCCGTACAACTCTAGATCTAGAGATACCATCCTTTATACGATATACTCCTCCTCTCGGGAAGGGCGGTAAGACGAGCCATCCTGTTGTTGCAGTCTTTGCTCAATCGCCTCCTAGCGATGCTACATGTAAATGCATGGCCTAGACCAGGAAGGCTAACTGTTGTGCCATGTCATGATCTACTCGAGACAGCATGGTTCTGCATAAGGAACCATAACATTAGTATCTTTACTTAATGAGATATAAGTGGATATGTATAATACTATTTTTTTGCTATTCAGGTTCGGTCAAAGACTCTCAAATGCAATCTTGTGCTTCGAATATTGGAAAGGAATTACATATATGGAATGGAGTTGAGTATCACAGCTCTGATACCAAAGGTTGACGCCCCTGGGATGCAGATACTCAGTAACAAATCTGTTACGTAATCCCACATTAGAAGTATAAAATCAAGATATAATATAACATAGAAGACAATAGAAAGTCCAATAAACTTTTTCCATTAACATTCCATAAGTAATCATGTCCCAAAATTCATACATGTACTCACATAAATGTCCACACATATCTCTAAAAAAGGTACAAGTAAAGATAGAAAAATCATAAAAGTGTGAACATATCAAAAGTAACTACATCGAGAGTAGGAGAACTGAACCAACAAGCAGCTTACCTCTGTGACTGCTTCTGAGAATATGCTAGATTTATGAAAGTAGGTACAACATACACAAAGTTGCCCAGCATGATACTAAACAACTAAATAAAAGAACCGCTAGAGTATAGATGTGTACAAAGCAAGTAAATGTGTGAAACCCAGATCACATTGTAATTGATCAATAAAACCCAAATCCCTGGTTCTTCTCTTTATCCATATAATACCGATTTTAATTCTAAACATGTAATCCCACACTTTACAAGGTGCCAAGTCCATCCCACCCTTTATCATGTGCCAAGTCAAACCTTACACTTTATCGTGTGCTAACCCCTAACTATTGGTATGAAACCAACCTTTGGCATGTATAGTCTTAAAACCATGTGAACCTTCTCCTTCAAATAAACCCACAACTCTTGGAACTCTCCGTCTAAGATTAACACTCATGATATTAATCAATGTGGCCTACATCAACCAATACCTAAGTTTCAACCTTAAGCGGAAGAAGAGAATAACAGACAATCGATCATAGCTACTTGATACAACACATCCGAAATTGAGGATGTACATTGGGAAAAAAGCACTTCAATGCACCAAGCAATATGTCCCTCAACTAATGACCTGATAGGATCAAGGTAAACTAAGCTTCTACCCCATGTCTCAAGGGTGCATGTCTCTCCCTTGGCATCGCTACTCCAAGCTACAAGTAAGACATATTGACATAATGGCATAAACCATAACTATAAGGGAAACTCAACTGCTAATCCTAAGAGCCAAAACTCAAATCTGAAGTGTACGCGTGATGCTCAAATATCATTCACATTAGACATTGCCAAATCCATTAGATCATTTATGTGAGTTCGGGGATTGCGACACCACTAAAGGGGGGGTGAACAATGGTTCAGGACTGTTTTAAAACTTTTCGCAGAATAACCAACAAGCACATAAATAATCGGTCAAGCAATCCAAGAAACACACTTTGCAAAATTGCAGTATGGAAACCCATTTGGGTAAAAATCATGACTTAAGTTTTCCTCGGTCAGAATTTCCTAATTAGCTGAGCTAATTAACTACTTCTCTAAAAGCTTCAGATATTTACGTAGATATCACAACCGTTTACAAAGTCGATGCTTCATAATCTTGGATCAACCACCAATTTCATACACTGTAGCACAAGTAGAAAAACAAGAGATCTTTCAAATTTCATCGTGGTTCCTTGGATATATCATGTCCAAGAGCTTCTTTGCACACTTAGGATCAGACACCTCAGTCCTGCAGAAAGATGTTAACCGAAAACAAATAGATATATCAATAATCTATTCTGGAGAGTATTATCTTCACATATATCAATAAAGAATTCTCCAATTAAGAACAATGGTACCTAGATATAAACCATCAAAAATTAAATACAGTAATATTTACAGATAGTAGCACAACAATTTTACATAGATAGCACATACAAATAATCAATATCAGATAAATAATAAACATCATCGCATTGAGAAGACTACCAAAAGTACTCTGACTCCAATCAAAAGAACTTGAGAGAAGGAAAGCGATCAAATTCTATTGAACTGAAAAAAAATTTGCTTCACAACTTTCATCTAAAATATTCTCCTCAAAAGATCGAAGAATCGATAAACTGGAGAAAGAATATCGAGGATATCACTAAAAGAAAGCTTCTCTCTTTCTAGACAGTGTACTAGTGATTGCTCGAGTGGTGTATATTCCAACAATTAGTATGAGGTCCCTTATATATGGGTTTAAGAAAAACGATCGTTGGAAACAAAATAGGTATGAAATCAGATACGATTCTGGTGGAGGAGTGGGAGAGAACGACTGAGTTCTCATTGGCTGGATATGCAAAGAGATGATAGCAAGCTATCCAGGAGCACACTATTGGGCCTTTTACTTTGGATCTATTTGTCAAGGAGTTTTGCAGTGAGTTATACCATGAGCACTGGGTAGAAGAGCATAAGGTGATAATTTACTAAGCTTGCACAGGGTCGATGATAGCCCATGTATACTTGGTATGATAAACGAAGTTGCCTCATCATTCTCACGTTAGTACAATATATCCATGGGAGAACTTACATTTCATCCGTGGTATGCAACAGGAGGAATAGTACAAGTTGTCTATCTTAGATCTTACCTCCATCAATGAGTTATTGATAAGGTGATGGGATTGGAGGCTACACAAAGCCGAACACCACGAGTACAAATGCAATTACCACACTTACCACCTAGCCAAGCAGTACGTTGGGACCTATTTCCATCGACAGCGTCATTACCATCCCACGGTAGTGACACATCCAACCGTTATTTTTATCTCACTCCCTACCCTTGGATAGGTTTTAGAACTTGTTGTGCAGAACATTCTCACTCCTCGACACTTGCACAAAGTCACATATCTGGGGGAGGTAGCTTGATTTCTGGAGGCGCACATTCTCATCCGCATGATTTATTTCTATCGTAGACAGTTGGGCCATTTCAAGGCCCAATGTCCTTATTGTGTTAATGGCTCGAGTATCCAACAACAAAGTGAGAGATCAGCAGGACCATCCAGATAGTTCCAAAGATTGGGTTTTGATCATGGAGATCATGACTCACACGGTACACTACAATAATCATTCAACATCATCAGATCCAATGCACCACTGATGAAAGGGAATTTACCGAGGTCGTGTCTTTCCACAAGGCGGATCGACAGTCGCTGAGGTGACCTCAGACAGAATCCCAAATCAGTCAACAGTTAACCCACAATAAAATATATGCAATTAATATAAAAAAATGTGGAGTTAAAATTTATTATAACTCTACATGCAAATGTGTATAGGTGTAAGCACAAGTAGAGGTCGAACACTGCGAGGCGAATGGTTGAGTGATGAAATTGGTTGTGCAGTTATTCAATTCAATGTTCATGTCCAATTCTTATTATTTTTGTGGGTTTTTTATTTTACATTTTTTTAATTTTATTTTTTTGTTTTTATAATTTTTATTTTGTTTTTATATTTTGTATTTTTTTATTTTCTTTTTATATTTTTAATTATATAATATAGATTTATATACATACATATATATAAAGAGATATATAAGAGAAGAGAGAGGAGTAATATATAAGGATATGTATATTTATAATATTATTTATCTCTTTTTTTATTTTTATATTTTTATATTTTTTTGGTTATTTTTCTGAATTTTACTAATATTTATGTGTTTTTAGTTCCAAAAATGTCCCTAATATGGGACTAATTAAATAGGCCGAAACTAATTTGGGTTTTAAAAATATAAAATAGGTCCAAAAATTATCCAAATTAATTTTAATATGTAAATATTAATATATAGATAATTATAAAATAGAAAAATATATTTTTGGTATTTTTGTAGGGTTTTTATATATTTTGTAGGATTTTAGGGCTTCTTGAAATTGTTATATTTTCTTTTTCTATTTTTATTTCATTTTCTGGACTCAATATATATATATAAATACCATATATAATTTTCTTGTAATTTTTCAAAATGTTTTTATATTTTTTTTGGGATTTTATAAATTAGACAGTACAAAAATGGCTCCTAATTGAATTTTAAAAATTAGGTAAAATGCAAAAAATGCATGTTAAAAATATGGGCGTGAAAGTACACTACATGAAACATCTAACCTAATTTTTGTGGATTTTTAGGAGCTACATAAGTATTTCTAATAAATACATAAAAGGCATAAAAATTACACAACCTGGTAGGGGCATTTTTGCAAATAAAATAAATACAGGGGGCTCTATGCAAAAATACCAAAAGAAATAAACATTTATTTTAATTTTTAGAACTAATTTACAATTACAAAAATTGCTAGGGTATATAATGCAAAATTCACGCGCCTCACGTGGGACTGCACGTGAGGCGTGGAAGGACCTGAACGTAAATACAAGAACTGCGGGGGTCCTTTTGCAAAATTTATATTTTATTTACAACATGATATTTAATTTACATAATTAAAAATTAATTACAAAAATACGAGGGCATGGATTTGCAATTTACCCCCAAAAGGCGCGTTGGCGAACGGCTAGGATTGCTTCACTTGCCACGCGTCGCCCATCCAGCGGCTGGTATCGATTCGCCGATGAACGCACGAGATTAGATCTCGTGGATGAGATCTATGGTGAAGGCGTCGTTCCATCGGACGGCTGAGCTTCGAACTGGGGAGCCTCGGTTAATCGAACGGCTCAGGGGACTTCTGGAAGAACTCGGAAGAAGGTTGCCTGAGGCGACCTTTGATCGGTCAGTGCGTGCTCCTCCGGGCAGCTCCCTCGCCGCAAAACGTCTCTAAACCTTCTTGATGCTCCCCCGCACCCGCTGATGGCTTTGTTGAGGCACTTGGAGCTCGCCTGAGTTCAGGCGAGGTCGATGAAGATGGCGAGCTCCAAGTACATGCTCTTCGTGATGAATCGAGCCTAGACGGTTCTCCTGGCGCTCTGGGGCCTGCACAAGAAATCACGGCACAAAAAGAGGGCTTCGGGGTCCTTATTGGTGGTGGAATGGGCGAGGATGGCTTCGGGCGAGGATCTCCGGCGATGGGATGGGTGGAATTTTTCAAAAACATTTTACATTTTTTTGGTATTTTATCATTTAAACAGTGCAAAAATGGCTCCTTTTTCATTTTTAATAATTAGGTTAAATGCAAAAAATGTAAAATAAAAAGTGGTCATGAAAGTACACTACATGAAGCATCTAACCTATTTTTTGTGGATTTTTAGGAGCTACATAGGTATTTCTAATAAATACATAAAAGGCATAAACATTACACAGCTTGGCAGGGGCATTTTTGCAAATAAAATAACTACAGGGGGCTCTGTGCAAAAATACCAAAATAAATAAACATTTATTTAATTTTTAAGAACTATTTAGCAATATACAAAAACGTCAGGAAGTTACATGCAATTTTCACGCGCCTCACGTGGGACTGCATGTGAGGCGCGGAGGGACCAAAAAGTAATTCGAGAAAGATCAGGGGTCCATTAGTAGAATTTATATTTTATTTACAATGCGATATTTAATTTACAGAATTAAAATTTTATTACAAAAATGCAGGGGTATGGGTTTGCAATTTACCCCCTCAGGCGCGCGATCCAACAGTTGAGCTTCGTCCACTTGACACGCGTCGCCTCCACGTTTGCCGATGACGGTTCGCGGATCCACGGTGGAGATTAGATCATCTGGCGTAATCGGACGGTTGAGGCACGGGTAGATCCGACGGTTGGGGCTCGACCTGGGGAGACCTATTTCATCCGATGACGGAGAGGCAAGGTGAAAGAACAGGGAAGAAGGCCGGGATGGCCGAACTTCCCCGCCTTCGATCTCGCTTCTCCGGCATCCTTCGAGGCTACTGAGGGTCCCACGGGCTTCCTGGAAAGTGTCTCTAGCTGCTGGAGGGGTCAAATCGAGCGTAGGATCACTAGAGCGCCGCCACGACGTCGGAGAAGACACGGAGCTTCAGGTGCCTCTGATGAACTACTATTGCGCCTCCTGGAGCTTCTCTTCGCTCCTAACCTGCAGGAAAAGGCTCACATGGTTCGAGGGGAGGTCCCTCGACTGATAATGAAGCTGCATCAGCACAAAAAGCGGGCGGAGATGTTCGTCAGAGCGGAGCTCCTGCGAACTACGGGTAGGTGATTTTACGCTAAATCTAATAGCTAAACGCTAATCTAAAGACGACAATGAAATTCTAAAACTAAAACCTATCCAAAACAAGTAAAGGCGCAGCTCATACCTGGCGTTTGGCCAAGGAGCAGAGGCCTCGCCGGAGCGGCAACCTTGGGGGCATCTCCTTCCTCCGCGAGCATCCATGACCTTCAGGGGACCTCCAGCTGTCACCTGGATGCACGCTAGACCGAAGGTGGGAGCTCTAGGGTTAAGTAAATGGCCAAAAAAGTTCGGAGGAGGAAGATGGGTTATTTATAAACATGGTGGTGCGCCCTTATTACCCGGCCGATAATGAAGAATAGGGGCTATGTACAAGGGATTAAACAAAAGGACGTGGATGTACAATGATCAGAGAGCATTTTGTCTGAAGGAAACAACGTCGAAAGATGGACGATACGCCCATGAAAATTGCAAGAAAATCGGGGATGAGATGGTTCTGACGCGCCAAGTCCCAGATGGGACAGTTGACCAGGGGTCAACTCGGGCCGCGTCCTGATTGGTCCACCTAAGATCACTACAGGACAAAACAGAGGCATTTATTCGAAAATAATTTATTTAACATAATAAATGATTTTATTATTTTTTTGCTTGTAAAATAAAAAATATTTATTAAATAATGTATTATTTATTTATGATTTTTATTTATTTTTTGATGTTTTTTATTATGGGTTTATTTTAATAATGTATTTATAAGTGTATTTACATGTATTTCGTATAATTTATTTTTATTTTGTATATTTTATTTTATTATTTTATCTTCTTATTTTATAAATTTATAAATTATTTTTGTGAGTATAAATATATTTTTATTTAATTTTTATAAGTTTATTTACATTTTTAAATAAATGGGTATGTATATAATGTAGGTATACTTATAGGTTTTTTACCTATATTTTATATACACTTTATTTATTTAATGTGTTTTATTGGTTCTTATTTTGGATTTGTATTTTTAATAATATATATATTATATTTTCATTAGAATTAAAGAATGTATTCCCCCTTTATTTATATACATACATAACATAGGTATTTTGCATATGTATTACATAGACTTATTTTATTTTACAAATTCTTTTTGGTTTTATTCTAATTTCAATATGTATATGCATTATATATTATTTACAAAATTATGAAAATATAAATTTATAAAAATAATGAATGATGAATATAATGAATAATTTAATCGGGTAAACTGCACAATGAAGGGCCAAAAACCTAACTTTCACAGATGAACTCCAAAAATTATGAAACCAATTTTATTAAATAGTTCTTGAAAAGCTATATAATATACAATTAAAGCTGATTTTGGTTGATTTTGAGTTTTTATTTGCAAGATATGGGTCTGTGAAGTTGGGATTCTGGCTTTTTATTCTGTATATAAAATGTACACTATATATTATATTTACACAAACTCAATTTTGTATTTTTATTCACGTTATTATCTACAACTTTCATGTAAAAAGTATTTTTGTTTGATGAATAAATAATTATATACAAAATAGGTGTCAAAATGCATAAATGAATGAATTAATAAATGAGGTATTTATTGTATTATTGGCCCTTATCTCCCCCTACTTTATTCTTTATCGACCAATTCCATTCTGGACTTGGTCTCGGGGTTCGGGTCATAAAATATTTGTAATATTTTATTCCTTTTTCTTTTGTTCTCTTTATTCTATAATTTTGGCATTAAAAACCTTATTTTATGTACAATAAATACAGTAAATAATAAATGCTATTATGGACAAATTGATGATTTTTACATGCATTTGCTTGGGTTTTTAAGGCCAAAATGATAGAATAAAGCATGATGAATCGAGATTCATCATCCCCCTATACTTGCCTTTGCTAGTCCCTAGCAAATACTTATGCAATAAGTACAAAAAGAATAAAGAATAAGAAGAAAAGAAAAAGAATAAAGAATAAATTGAATTGATCATGATTATTAAACTCATCTGTACAAAATCAAAGTTTGGAGCTCAGGTTAGACCTTGGTGTGAAAATGTGTGTGGAACCTAGTCGGGAACCAAATTTAAAACACAACAGCCTTCGAGAGTCACAGAACTCAGTTCAAATCACCTCAATAGCCAGGTCAGAACTGCCCTACATCATACGCAAACCCTTATGACTATGAAGCTGACTTGTACAGTGTAAGTGATAGTGGCTCTCCCCAACTAAAATGACAAAGGAACTGACTTCTCCATAATGACAACCCAATGATTCCCCAATCCAGCCCTCTACCGTCGAGGAGCGGGGTATTCCCTTCTAAGTTCAATTGGCATCCAACTCAAGAGGAGGGGGTGAAGAAGAGAATGAATGGTAGCCAGTGTAGCTACCTATCCTGGGATGCAAGACCAGTGTAGTCAAGTCATCCAGCTGCAGGCTCACATGGTATAACTTTGATGCTCAAGCTTGCTTATTTTCTTTACAACATATATACATACTCCGCCAGGCACTTTTATTTTTATTTTCAAGCCTGTCCACTTTTTTGGAGTTTTTTTTCAACATACTATTTACAACAGCATTTACATAAGGACTTTTTCCTCTTGAGCCGGAAGACTATCCCTCTTTTGAAGCTTTATTGCAACCCACACTCTCCTGTCATTCGACTTCATTGAAACTAGACCAGGTTGGGTGCACTTCCCTCCCTAGATGAGGACGAATGTTTCCACCCGTGTGCGTCTCAGACTGGCAAATCCAACCCCCTCACCACTCCAACTGAGTTGAGCCAAGTGAAAGGTGCAAGTGTCCAAGTTAGGTCACGACCGACAAGAGTCATACGTGTGTTTCGGAAAGTTCTAGTTAGTCCACTGAGGTGACTTGAACCCAACCCTGATTTCTCAAAGAATTAAGTCTGACTAGACCTGAAGTATCTTAAACCTAGTTCCCATAAGGTTCTAGTGCAGTTAGGTGCGGTAAGGTCCAACCAAGCTCCAATCTTCGACTTTATTGGACTAGTTCAATCATCAAGCTCAATCAAAGAATATGAATGCTATGCAAATGCTATTCACAAATATGCAAAGAATAATGCAATTTTTCAAAGTATTTGAAGACAAAGAGAAAATTTTTGCACACAAAATTTACAAATAAAAGAATTTTGGCACTCAAAGTATAAAATATTTACAACTATTTTTACGGGCGTGCTGCTTTATTTTTTACAAGAATTTACAGGTTTTAACAAGTGATTTGTTTAGGTTTATATAAATTGATAAAGAATTTTATGTATTTTATTTATGATTTATTTTTGTTTATTTTATTTATTATGATGCTTTTATTCCTCAAATTTATTTGAAAATAATTTTACAAACTACAGTACAAAATAATTTTCGCAAATATTTACAAACATTTGAAAGCCATTTTGCAAAGATTTTGCAAACACTATATATACATTTTTCAAAATAGTTTTACAAAATGTTTTCAAAACCATTTGCAAATAGGTTTTCAAATCCTTTATTTCACACAAATATAAGAATTTTTACAATCAAAATATTTCACAAAAAGGTTTCCAAACAGTACACACCATTTTTCAAATCATTTTGCAAAAATATTTTTAACCTGATTTATTAATCAGTATATACAAAAAGAATCCGAGGAATAAGAAGCATTATTAATTAATTTTCAATGAATTATATCATATTTATTAATAATTATACGAGTTATGGCTGAAGTATATACGGAGTATATACGACCCCCCTATACTTAGCATGAGCTATGTCCTCATAGACCGGAAAAGAGAAAGAGAAGACATAACTCGTACTGAGTATAGACAAGTCTAACGAATAAACGAACGAAGAAATGAAGGAAATAGAAGTTGACCGCCCCCCCCATACTTAGGATCAAGTAATCCTAAGTATAGCAGACTGTACACAAGGCAGGGAGGGTCAAGGGTGGGAATAAACAGATCAAAGAATTAACAAATCGGGGGTGCACCCCCCTATACTTAGGACAAAGTACGTCCTAAGTATAGAAGACTGTCAACAAGGGGCGACACCTTTTATGTAGATAAAGAAATATGAAAAAGAAAAGAAGAAAAAAAGAAAAGAGAGATATATACAGAGAGATGAAAAGATCGTGGAGAATATACGCATCACTCCCCTTATACTTAGGGTGAGATATCCCTAAGTATAGGCAACAACAGGAGTGACGAAACTGAACGAGGAAAGAACAACGCGGTGTGTGATGAATCCACGATTCATCATCTCAATATCTTGATCTTAGCAAAATCCCCGAGTAAAATCCCAGAAATATGTGCATAAATTCATTAAATTAATAAAATGTCTCTTGTAAATAAAACACACTAATTATTGTATATTAGATTGTACAAAATAAATTACACATAAAAGCCACAAAAATAAAGGAGTTTTATACATGTAAATAGCCCAAAACTTCATGTATTATTAATAATTTCATTTCAACTCCTTTTTGGCTAATTCTTTTCCAACGAGTTCATACCAATGTATATAAAAATACAAAAATACAAAACAGATTTTACCTCAATTAAATGCTCCTAGAATCCAAAGGGAAAAAACCGTAAAGACCAACTTTCAAGCCAAATTCCTGCTCCGTATGAACTCCAAATTCACCAAACTCACTTTTAACGTTCAAGTTAGAAAATTATCTATCCAACGGAAGTGGTTTCATTAAAATCGGAGCTCATTTTGCAAAAGTTGGGTTTTGGGACCTAGATGTACATTGTATATTATGTATATATTCATTCTTTCTTCATTTTTTATTTTATCTTTTCTAATTACTAAAAATACAAAAATATCATGATTGTGTTTTATTTTAATTATATTATTTTATAGTATTTTTCTGTTGTAAATATCTCTTATTAAAAAGACAAAAAAATACAAATTAGAAAAGTAAACAAAAATTGTACATGGTGTTTTGTCTTCTTTTGTAAATTCTCCACTATTTGTCTTCTCTTTCTATTTTATTGTATTTAAAGTAGCATACTTTATTTATTTATTTATTATTTAATTTCCATTCTCTACAATAACCACCAATTGAACTCCATTATTCCACCATTTGTTCCAACTTCCCATTCAACTCCATTAATAATACAACCTCCCATTCAACTCCACCACCTTAATAACTTCTCATTCTTTCCTCTTTATATACATCCCATCCTTCTCAATTTGCACTTGATCCATCTTTATGTGAGGAGAGCCTAGTTCCCAGAGTTGAATCGGTGACAACGACGCAACCGCGGTCGAGCGACGACAACTCTCTCTCCGGTGAGATCCGTTGGTCTTTTTGGCCAACATCGCAGCCGCATTCGCACGTTGCTCGAGCTCATCACTCGCCGGCGATTCGAGCAAAGATCGTGCTCTCATGAGCACACCATAGGCGACCGTCTCCATCGTAGGTAAGTTTAGTTTCATCTTGTCATTATTTATAACTTTGCAATTTTTTTAGTCCATCACATCCACATCCGTATACCCACATTTGTTCCATATCATCTCCACCACCATATTTACATTGATCATATTATCCATTGCAACCATTGCATTTGTTCATTTTCTGTTTAAGAAAATAAAAAATCTAAAAAAAATTAAATTAAAAAACACATCAACAACAATAAAAAAATTAAAAAAAAGGTCAAGGGAGGAGCAGCAGCGGCACCGTCGCCCCCCCATTCCTCCTTCCACGGCCGTCGCCCCTGCGGCTACACCGCCGTCGCGGCCGCGCGCGGGCAATCGCCAGTGCCGCAACTGAGCTCAGCCCCGCGCGCGCGACCCCGCGCCACTGCCTCCGCCTCCAATCTCTTCCGCGGCCACCCTCAGCCCGTCGCGAGCTACTCTCCGTCGTGCGCACCACCGGCCTCCACCGCGCTCCCCGCAGCCCGCCAGCCGCTCCCCGCGTCACCCTCCGCCGTCCAAGCCACCCGAGCGCGGGCGACAAGTCTCCTGGGCCGCCGACGACCCGTGTTGGGTTCTTCTCCACCTACGCCCTATTCCTGGAAGAAGAAGGTCCATTTACTTTTCATTTTTTTATTTTGTAATAATTGCATATATTTGCCTGAAAGTTTCTGTAACTACAAACAAGTCCTTGTACATATGTGTGTTGTTCATTTTTGATTTCTGATTTGCACTGATACCCCTGTGTTTGTCTGTTAATTTGGACATCAATTTTGTATCTTTTTATCAATGAAAAATATCATTGTGTTGAGCAACTAATTGTCTACATTCTGAATATTTATTTGTATTTTTGTGAGTTGTGGGTAATTAACTAAAAATATTTAACTGAAATTTTGCATATCTTACCCAATCAGTGATCTTAAATTGATATATAACTTACGGTTGCTCTAACAATTCTACAAAAATTAGGAATGATGCCTTGATATCTGCTTAACTTACTCCAAATTTCATCCAAAGTGGAGATGTCTTTGCCTGAAATAAATTGTAAAATAATTTTCATATTTGATTTTTAATTAAATCCGCGTACATCATTTTTGTGAAATTTCAAATCTCCTGTATTTTATATGAAAATATCTATTTAGGATAATTCGCACTCTGATTAATTTGGTATTGTGGATTTATTAGAAATTATTTACTCACTACCATTCTGATTTCACCAAGAAATCCATAAAAAATTCATATTTTATCAAAAAAATCCGAAAAAATTACTGTAGCTTCATTGTATCATGTTTTCATTTCACTAAATTTTTCGTAATTTTTACTTACTGTTTGTTCGAAAAATTACGAAAAACCCCATAAAGAATGTGTATTTTTACTTATTGCATTATAACTCTGAAAAATACAAAAAATGTGTTTTGTGTTCATCACTGGATTAGGATAATAGCAAAAATATAATTTGGCTAAATTGAATTGATTTCACATTAAATTTAATTTGGCTAAGTTGTGTGCTTTCTTGGTATCTTAATTCAACCGCATTCGCATTTGGCATTCATTTTGCATTAAAAAATCTAAAAAAAATACCGCTTGAAAATCTAAAATTTAATTTTCGAATTAAACCCGAAGTTGTTCCTTTACCTCCCTGAGTTCGACCCCAGACTTGCCCGGGATATAAATTAAGCCGAGACACTCTTCACGGAGATTTTTCTCGGTTCTGATTGAATCACTAAGTACACGTACTACAACGTGTCCGAATTAAATATCCTATTTAGCGACTCGTCAGTGTATACCCTCCTATACTTAGGACATGGTACGTCAGATATGGCGCGAGATCTGGGGCACACAAGACATATGAAGGAAGAAGTAACGGAATACACAACACATATATACAAGTGGTGAAGAACTGGTGAAGTACAGGACGGTATCTGACAAGTGAATACCGTACTCGCGTTATTGTCTCCCTGTGAGAATAGTGAAGCAATCAGACAGTGTAAGACACCCGGACAGGCAGTCAGGTGGGTGTCGGCTACCGGGGCGAAATAGATCATGAAGTAAAGCAGGGACCGATATCATATAGCAGTCAATCGGCTCGTAGGGTCAGCTTGAGGAACAGAGCCGATACTATAAGATCGGGAGGAAGAAGGAACAGTACAGAATCCTCCGGTTAATCAGAGTCTCAATAAGAAATGGAAAGGTAAGGAACAAGAGAGAGCATGGCATTCGGTGGTCCTGAGGTCGGAAGATCACAAGAGACCCACCGAAGACCACAAGTCATGGCTCAACCCTGCGAGGGTCGTCAAGGTGAGCAGGCTCAAAGGAGTCGGGGATCATAGAATAATCAGAATACTTGGTCCAGTGATCCGCAGATCGGATTCACAATTAGAGAAGAGACCAAGTACATATATCAGGAAAATCGGCTCCGTGCTCCGCAGATCGGAGACACAATCAAAAATGAAACAGAGTACCTAGAAAATGATGTACCCTCCCGCAGATAACCCTCGGGGAGTAGTACATGCTAATCATCGAATAAGCAGAAAGAGACTCGACCTTGCGAGGGTCGTCAAGGCGAACAGACTCAAAGGAGTCTAATCAGATGGGTCCCATGATCTGTAGATCGGATATGCAACTCAAGGTGGGACCAAAATCATATATAACAAATGACTCCATGCCGTGCTCCGCAGATCGAAGACACAGTCAGCAGGGAGAACCAAGCGTAAAGAGAGTGTTGCATTCTCCCGCAGATAATCCTCGGGGAGTAATGTAATCTAGGCAAAGAATAGTCAGAATATGTCTCTACCTTGCGAGGGTTGTCAAGGAGAGAGAAGGCTCAAAGGAGCCGGATCCATTAGACGGATCCACATAGAGTATGGTCTCGATAGACGGCAGACCGTCCATTAGCAGAAGAGACCAAGAGAGCTAAAATGTGTCATAGCCTCTCGCAGATAACCCTCGGAGAGCTATGAACTAGGCAGTGAGCAAATGGAATATCAAGGCTCGTCCTTGCGAGGACTGTCAAGGAGAGCAATCAGACAGTTGGCCTCATGTGCCGACAGATCAGGCACACAATCAGGATGGAGTCCAATCAAGCATATCATCTGACTTGGTTCCGGGTCCCACCAAAATGGCAACCCAAGCTGTGAATGAAACTGCAGTCCTAGAATTTATCGCATTCTCCCGCAGATAGTCCTCGGGGAGGTATGCAAGCTAGATCAATGTAGGTCAAGGGAATGCTGGCGTAAAATCTCAGGTACTCAAAAGCATTCAATCATTCAATCATCCGGAGGGCATAAGATCAAGTGGAGGGACACCAGAACAGAATATCAATCATAATGCAATCCCTCGAAGTCAATCCAATCAGCTGAGATGGCACAATATTATCGTAAATCCTCTACGTGCCATGGGTGGATCAAAGAGTCAGGAGATCAAGGATGGGTCAATCAAGAAGATGAGGAGGTTCATGGGGACTCGGGGCACCGTCATCATGAAGCATATATCAAGATAGTCAATCCAAAATCCGAATCCAGACGGGCCGAACCGAGTGGGTAGATCAATCAATCAGGTCACATGAATTCCTTATCGAAGCATCAAAATGCACCACACCCTCAATCCGGTGTGCGAGACCAAAAATTCCTCAATAATGCATCACACCTATGCTTGTGCCCAAAATCAAATATCCTCAAAAACATGTACGTATCGGATCACTATCCCATGGCACACTCATCCTAGCATCCTCAATCATGGGCTCGGCTTACACAAATAATCAAGGTAATCATAAAATCCTTGATGCGGGCCTCATCGATGTGCACAGCAATCCTGGGTAATAGAAAAGTGATACAGAGGGGATGAGGAAGGAGGGTGAGAAGATCGAGACATGGACAAAATTGGGTGTTCTACACAAGGCGGGGATATCATCACAATGGTGGTCCGAAGAGCATGCTCTCCTCGAACCTGAGAAGATGGGGATGGTACGGTGGATACGAGGAAGGTGGTGGAGAAGAGGGAAACGAAGGACTTGGCGAAGAAATGATTGAGCTCAAGCGCCAATATCACGACTCGATGCAGATGAGGAGATATATGTATAAGAGAGGTAGAGAGACTCAAAGATGAAAAAGACGACTCACACGATGGGACCGACTACTCTGATAATGAATGAAAAACGCAACAAACACCAAGTCACATTCAATACTCAAGGCAAACCCCCAATTCACCTACTCGACACAGTGAAGACCATCAGATGATGATCATTTATCTTTTAAGTTTTAGAGTGAGGTGAGAATCACAAAGTTGTGCAAACACTTAGGAGGCTTGATGGGATTTGGGCTCTACTCCTTAGTGTGTACGTGAGCAATAAAAATGCATACAATGAGGGGGTTGCTCTCCCCAAGACAAGGAAGTCCATTATGTTTTATTTTTAGGTCCAATAGAGTTAACAGTCCCAATTTTATTTAGGTTATCACTTTTTGGGTATTTTCAATGCACGTGCCTATCGAGGTTCCAATTTCCATTAAGCATCCTAGGTAGGCAAAAACAGAGGAAGAAGGTCGAAAAAGCCATGCAAGTCGGAAATCGATGATGCATGCTAAGTAAGAAGGCTTACAGTGCCTCCATCTCTCTCCATGCGGGATGCAGAACAGAATTTGAAACCTTATGCTATATGCAAATGCAAGCCGAAGAAATCGCCCTAGGATAGTGACTGCTATTATCGTGAAGCACCACAAGTCGGTCACCGATCTTCAATCCAGGAGTCCGGTCTTGGATCATCCCTCCTCCTCTTGACACATCGAGTTCAGGAGCAGCGCTTGGCAGGGTGGGCTACGGCACGAAGGCTCGAAGATGATGAGGCGACTGTTTAAAGTTTGACTAAGTCCAAAACACACTATAGGTACATGCAAGAGTTATTAGGGTGTTTGGACCTACTCTACGAGCAAGCAATTCCTAAGCTAGGGCTCATTCGCACAAAATAATAAAAATAAAATAAAGAAAAGAAAAAGCGTCAAAACCATCGAGGCCCCCAAGGGAACAATCCCTTAGGCAATGGACCTCGGGAGTCGGAGTGTACCTCTAAGAGTCCTGTATTATTACATGTCAAGTGCACTCTCTCACATAAATATACATATTAAAAATAAAATGCATAAAAATAGAGACAATCTTCAAAAATTCTCCTCCATCTTCCTTCGATGCTCTCTCCTGTTGGCTGGTGTAGAAGAGCCAACTCTGCCTCGCTTGGGTGCATTGGTCCTCCTAGGAGGACCTCCTTCGCTTGGCAGTCCCTCGCATCAAAGACAAATAAAGGAGATGGGTCAGAACAGTCTCAATAATCTCAATAATAATCAAATAAATAAATGAATACTGGACATGAGCAAAGAATTAAATAAATGAGTGAACAACCATACAAAATCCGTTGCCTCCCCGGCAACGGCGCCATTTGATGAAAGAGAATTTGCCGAGGTCGTGTCTTTCCACAAGGCGGATCGACAGTCGCTGAGGTGACCTCAGATAGAATCCCAAATCACTCATTTTTTATTGAGATCAAGTCTCCAGATCTGAGGAAGATCTGGGTGAACGAAGGTGTCTAGGGTGAAGGGAAACGGCTAAGGAAGAAAGTGGAGGTGGTTTGGTGGTCGGAGGATATCGGGAGCGTCGCGAATGCGTTCGCCGGAGCGGAGCTCCGGCGAACTACGGGCACTCGATTTTAGGCCACTTCTAAGAAGTACTAATTAACCTAAGGACACCATTGAAATGCTAATATTAAAAACTACGAAAAATAATTAAAAAGCGCAGCTCTTACCTTGTAGAACGCCAGAGAGCAGAGGCCTCGCCGGAGCGGCGGCCTTGGGTGCAACCACCGCCGATTCCAACCGATTCGAGGTGCTGGACATGCCCTCCTGTCACAAGGAGCATCCCCAGGACCGAATGCAAGGAAGAAAATGGGTAAAGGCTGACCAAACTTGGGAAGAAGGCGGAGGTTTCTTATTTAAGAACAACGGAAGCACCCTTATTGACCGAGCCGTAGCGGCGAATCGACGATATGTACAAGGGTTCCAGAATCTCGGCGTGAATCTCTGATGATCAGAGCGTGTTTTTCATGAAGGGGTCAGGGACGAATGATGGATGGTTCATGCGCGAAAAAAGGGAGAAGACGGGCGGAAAAGACCAGCCACGTCTACTCAGCCGCCTGGGGATCGAGTTGACCAGGCGGTCAACATTCGCAGGGACCTGATTGGTCCACGTCTGCACGAATTTGACTTATTATTTTAACATAATAAATGATTTTATTAGATTTTATTTATAAAATAAAAAATATTTAATAAATAATGCATTATTTATTTATGATTTTTATTTATTTTTTGATGTATTTTATTATGGGTTTATTTTAATAATGTATTTATAAGTGTATTTACATGTATTTTGTATAATTTATTTTTATTTTGTATATTTTATTTTACTTTTTTATCTTCTTATTTTATAAATTTATAAATTATTTTTGTGATTATAAATATATTTTTATTTAATTTTTATAAGTTTTTTCATTTTTAAATAAATAGGTAAGTATACTATGTAGGTATACTTATAGGTTTTTTACCTATATTTTATATACAATTTATTTATTTAATGTGTTTTATTGGTTCTTATTTTGGATTTGTATTTTTAATAAATTATATGTAATATTTTCAATAGAATTAAAGAATGTATTCCCCTTTTATTTATATACATACATAACATAGGTATTTTACCTATGTATTACATAGACTTATTTTATTTTACAAATTCTTTTTGGTTTTATTCTAATTTCAATATGTATATGCATTATATATATCATTTACAAAATTCTAAAAATATAAATTTATAGAAATAATGAATGATGAATATAATGAATAATTTAATCGAGTAAACTGTACAATGAAGGGCCAAAAACCTAACTTTCACAGATGAACTCCAAAAATTATGAAACCAATTTTATTAAATAGTTCTTGAAAAGCTATATACAATTAAAGGTGATTTTGGTTGATTTTGAGTTTTTATTTGCAAGATATGGGTCTGTGAAGTTGAGATTCTGGCTTTTTATTCTGTGTATAAAATGTACACTGTATATTATTTTTACACAAACTCAATTTTGTATTTTTATTCACATTATTATCTACAACTTTCATGTACAAAATATTTTTATTTGATGAATAAATAATTATATACAAAATAGGTGTCAAAATGCATAAATGAATGAATAAATAAATGAGGTATTTATTGTATTATTGGCCCTTATCTCCCCCTACTTTATTCTTTGTCGACCAACTCCATTCTAGACTTGGTCTCGGGGTTCCGGTCATAAAGTATTTGCAATATTTTATTCCTTTTTCTTTTCTTCTCTTTATTCTATAATTTTGGCATTAAAAACCTTATTTTATGTACAATAAATACAGTAAATAATAAATGCTATTATGGACAAATTGATGCTTTTTACATGCATTTGCAGGGGTTTTTAAGGCCAAAATGATAGAATAAAGAATGATGAATCGAGATTCATCAACCACCCCAATATTCAGTTGAATGCAGTGATACATAATCGGGCACATACCTCTGGATCAGTTGATCGAGGTACGGTTTCAGTTCATGGAGTTCCTTTACATGCATTGTTTGATTTTGGGCTGCACATTCTTTTCTTGCATGTCATGTGGTGCCTACATTGGGCAAGTTTGTAGCGAGTGTACCTACCTCCCAGTACATCAAGGTCCTAAGGGATTGGTTGTTCATTATCCGACAGGAACTCAAGGATGTAGTTGTATAAATAGGTGGGCACGAGATGTTCGACCCTCTACTGTTGATACAGTTAGAGGACTTTGAAATCATCTTAGGCAAGGACTGGCTAGAGGCACAATTTATGCATGAACTACTTTGGGAAGACTGTTGTCTTCCCACCTATCAAGAGTACTAGTCTTTTAGTTCAATGGACTTACATCAGATACAAGAGCTGAGTAAATATATGCCTTGAGTTGAGAGCATAACAATACCCCAGTCAGGAATGTGTGGGATACCTTGCATACATTGTTGACTCATCCACCCAAGATATGATAACTTGGGATGTTGGGGCAATACACAAGTTTCCTGACGTATTCTCAGATGATTTACCTAGATTACCCCTATGAGATAGATTGAGTTTGAGATCACTATGTTACTAGATAAGCATCCAATCTCTATTCCTCAATAAAGGATGACACATGCCTAGTTTAGAGAGCTCAAGGTTCAGTTGCAGGAGTTGTTAGAGAAGGGATTCATCCATCCTAGTACATTACCATGGGTAGCATTGGTTCTCTTCATCAAGAATAAGGATGGATCCATGCAATTTTGCATTCATTACAAGCAAGTGAAAAAGAGGATGCTTGAGAACTGTTATCCTCTCCTACAGATTGATGATCTTTTTGATTAGCTGCAAGGAGCAATGGTGTTCTCTAAGATTGATCTATGATTTGGATATCACTAATTGAGGATCAAAGATTGAAATGTGATGAATTCCACATTCATATGAGATGTAATCGCCACTACTCAGTGGTGATACAATTCGGAATCATGAATGTGCATGCTACATTCATGGATTTGATGAACCGAATCTTCATTCATTACTTGGATAAGTTTGTGATTGTGTTCATTGATGATATTCTAGTCTATTCTCACGATAAGCATGAGCATGAGTCACATCTTTATACTGTACTGGAGACCATGGATTTATAAGTTAGCATTTAATAGGCCACGTGATTTCAAGGGCAGGGGTGGTAGTTGGCCCTTCCACGATAGATGTCATTTTATCTTGGGAGCAGCGCAATATGATTACATAGATTCGTAGTTTCTTAGGTCTAGCTGGTTATTACAGACGATTCATTAAAGGATTCTCTAAATTGTTTTACCCCTCACACGATTTACATAGAAGGATGTGTTATTTGTCTATAGCAACAAATGTGAGCTGAGCTTCCATACACTCAAGAAGCGGTTCACTATTGCTCTAATTTTTACCCTTCCTTTTTGGTACTTCAGATTTCATGTTTTATACCGATGTTTCCAAGGAAGGTTTGGGTGATGTACTTATGCAGTGAGGACATGTCATAGCTTATGCATCTTGACAATTGAAGAGCCATGAGCGCAACTACGAGCCGGTAATCTTTGCACTAAAGATATAGTGCCACATCTATATGTGATGACATTTGGGATTTTCACATATCATAATAGCATCAAGTACATCTTTCATCACTGATAGCTGAATATGAGGTAGAGGCGATAGTTGGAGTTGTTGAATGGTTATGATTGCACTATCCCTTACCATCCTATGAAGGTAAATATGGTAGCATATGCATTGAGTAGGAGGGCACACAGTGCAAGATCATCATCTTGGCTGCAGACTTGGGATGCCCTCACTGCACTTAGTTGGTGGCATCCATTTGAGAGCACATCTGATGCAGTGACCGTACCGGTGAAGTACAATGATCCATGGGAAAATATTGCCTAGGGACAGTAGGTATATTAGAAGTTCCAAAACTTATATCATTGTTTCCTAAAGGATGGGTTTGACGATTTTTGAATTAGAGAATCCATTATGTGGAAGGGAGACCGTGTTTGTGTTATAGACGACAAGGACCCAAGGAGAGACATCTTGAATGAGGCGTACGAGTTCAACATTTCCATTCGTCCCGGTGGCACCGAGATGTATAGGGACCTCTGCCCACATTTATTGTGGGAGGGAATGAAGAGGGATGTAGCAAAGCATGTTTGTCAACGACTCACCTATCATATATAGTGAAGGCAGAGTACCGGTGGCCACCTAGTTTATCAATGCTTCTTTCTATTCTGATATGGAAATGGGAAAGCATCTCCGTGGATTTTGTCACATCATTGCTATGTATCCCAAGCTTCATGACGTGATATGGGTGATCGTTGACTGGGTGATCAAGTTAACTCATTTTGTTTCGGTCAACATGACATGTACTCTAGTTGAGCTAGACATATTGTACATTCAACATTTCATCCGCTTACACAAGATATCCAAGAGGTAGTATCTGAAAGAGACTCATGAGTTACTTCACATTACTTGGGAGAGTTCATGAGCGCCTCGAAGAGAGATACGTCTTAGTTCAGCCGACCATCTGGAATAGATGGGCAATATGAGAGGACCATTCAGATATTGGAGGATTTTCTCATTATTGATTGGAAGGGATCCTGGAAGGATCATCTTTCACTTTGTTGAGTTCACGTACAACAACTATCATGCCATCATGGGCATAGCGCTTTTTGAGGCCTTTACATGGGAGGAGATGTACCACTTCCTTGTGTTGGCAGCAGGTGGGTGACAACTCCTTGTTCTCCCCACATATCATTGTAGAGACTTAGCAGTAAAGACTACTAGGAAGAGATTGTTGATAACTCAGAGCCATCAGAAGAGCTACACCAACCGGCATCATGGAGACCTTGAGTTTCAAGTGTCGTATTTTATAACCACACCTTAAGTAAAATTCATAACCAAATTTATATTTCCAAGTATCCCTCATCATCACAGGTTGGGGATTTGTGTTCATGAGTATCCTTGATGAAGGGAGTGTAGAGATTCAGTGTAGGAGGCAAGTTGGCACCGTGTTTTTAGGACCATTTGAGATTTTGGTTAGAGTTGGGAAAGTGTCTTACAGAGTGTCCCTTGCCCCACATCTTGAGGTCTCACACAACGCGTTCCATGTATGAAATTTACGAGAGTATGTTTGAGACCCCATGCATGTCATCAGCTATATGGATTTGAGGTGGATCCCAACCTCTCTTTCCTTAAGGAGGTTGTTCTAATACTAGACCATGCGATCAAGAGGCTTAGGTGAAAAGTGATACCTTTAATGAAGGTCATGTGGTGCGGTCAGGATGTCAAGGAGGCGATGTGGGAGTCTTATGCTGATATGAGAGGAAATACCCTTTGTTCACATGTAACAATCAAGACCTTGGTTCAATTGTTTTGAGATTTTTATGGGTTTCACCTTCTTTGAGATTTTTAAGAGTTCATACAAACGAGTTTGGGATACATGGGGACTAAATCTGATTAGATGGTACACCTAAGTCTTTGGGGATGAGACTTCCTTTGAGATTTTTATAATGTAATACCTGTAAGTTGTGGGTCTCACGCATTCTAAGTTTCAGACATGATCTAGTATCAAAATGAAATAACTACTTTATCTCGTAGTACTCATCGAGACATTTCCAACGATCCCAATAACATTTAAAGTGGAGTTTGTATGAGAAAGTTACAAGAAAAACACGACCGACTTATTGCTTTTTGACCCGGATCTAGATCCGATTAGTTATGAGCCTATATAAGGTGGGATGCCTAAAGTGGTTTCGCTACCCAGACCAATTATCATCATTAGAGCTCCACCTACTTCACCAAAGCTCCACCACCAGATATATTTTCAGCGTAGATCGGAGATTCGAGGGAACCGCTTCAAAGATCTTGACTTGTGGAGTCACATAGTGAGTGTATAAATACGTTGAACATCGTGGGACAACCATTCTGGATGAGGGAGTGTCACGAGCACCGACCTCAGGGTACATTTTTTCATCCTCCTTTTAAATGTTTTTGCATGTTTGGGTTACGAGGGCAATCTACTGTCAATGTTTCTGTCGCAATTCATTGTGGTGTTCGTAGTGGCAGACAACTTATCGCATCACGTTTTTAGATTTCCTGACCCAATTATGGCCCCACATGTAATTCTAGGTTTGTTTTCATGATGTGGATGTTAGCAAGAACACATTGGTGCAGTCGGATCATCGATCAAAACTAGTTTAAGGTATATCACTGAAGTTGTTCCAGCTATGTCCTATGTCTGTTGATCGTACAAATTTGTTGTTGATCATTCCCTTAAGTTCGATCAATCATTTTGGTCCAAAATGATCGTCATGTTTAGCTTTCTGATCGATCAGTAAAGTTGGACGATCGATCATTATGGGATTGTGGACCCATTGGGACCTTAAATTTAATGGATTTTGATATTGAAAATGCAGTAGATCTTATAGGACATTAATATATGTACACGTATCATAGAGGGAAAAGAATAGATTGCAGTAATGAGAGGCCCTCACCCTCAGGTTCTCTTATATAGGAGAGGAACCTATTGGGTAAATTACAAGAAGAATACAAAAGAATCAGAAAATAAGAAAATAAGAACAAAGATAATAAACATCTCAACACTTCCTCTCAAGCTAGAGTGTAGATATTGATCAAACTCAGCTTGGAGTAACATCTCTGATAAGGCCATTTGGCTACGGCCTTAGTAAAAACATCTGTTGTTTGGTCTCCAGGGATGACATGCGTAGTGGCGATAAGACTCTTCTGTATCATGTCACAAGTGTAGTGACAGTCCACCTCTATGTGCTTCATCCTCTCATGAAAAACTAGGTTGTTGGCAATAGAAAGAGAAGTTTGATTGTCACATTGGAGGTGCATGGGAATAGGCACCTCTATAGTCAGGTTAGTAGGAAAATATCTGACCTGCATCATCTCTATGTTAGCATGCATCATGGCCCTGTATTCCGACCCAATACTCAATCTGACAACCACATTCTGCTTCTTGCTCTCTCGTGAAACTATGGAATTCCCTATGAACACAACAACGACTGATGTAGACTTCCTATCCTTTGGACACCCAACGTAATCTGCATCTGAACATGTTGTAACTGCAAGAGATGTGCCTCTATTGAAAAGAAGTCTCGTACCAGGTGAACTATTCAGATATCTCAAAATCATATAGATTGCATCCATATGTGCATGTCTGGGCTGCTCCATAAACTGACTCACTTTGCTCACGACAAAGGATATGTCGAGCCTGGTAATAGTAACATCTCATAGCTTGCCATCAAGCTCCATGTACCTCCTCTTGTGGACCTCCTCAATGTCATCATCATAAAGCTTCATGCTTGGGTCAATAGGAGTAGTGGCAGTACTGTAATCTGCAGTTCCTGTCTCTAAAAGAAGATCTGTAATATACTTCCTCTGGATCATCACAAGACCTCGCTGGTTCCTAGCAAACTCCAGTCCAAAGAAGTAAGTAAATGCCTAAGGTCCTTGGTCAAAAATTGTTGACCTAGGAAGTCCTTGGCACCCTGAATGCCCTGCTCATCATCCCATCTAACAATAATGTCATCAACGGCTGGGTCCTCTGCACAAACAAGGAGTAATCATCCATCGACCACATAATCCGATGTTGCGCTATCAAGTCCGAGAGCTTCTAGAAACATGATCTTGGACTCTGCTTAAGGCCATAGATAGCCTTGTGTAGCCTGCAAATCTTTTAACACTCCCCATCAGCACCAAACCCAGGTGGTTGCTACATGTAGACCTCCTCCTATAGATCACCATAGAGGCATGAATTCTTCACATCAATTTGGTAAAGGGGCCAATCTAGTGTCACACCAATAGAAAGTATAATACGCATAGTAGAATGCTTGGAAATTGGAGAGAAAGTATCCTAATAGTACGCCCCATATATATGAGTAAACCCACGTGCCACAAGTCTCACTTTATAGCGATCCACACTACCATCCGCATGGTGTTTCACGATACACATCCATTTGCATCCCACAATGGATGCTCCAACTGGAGCAGAAGTAAGACTCGACATACCACGTGACTATAGTGTGGTCATCTCCTCCTCCACTAATTGCCCTGAATAGCCTCCTAATATGTCTGCGGTATCTTCACGGCTAATAGTGCCAAGGTAAATCTCCTGAAATCCTCTGAAAGTCTGGTCACGGAAACCTGGGATGCAAGAGGATAAGTAGCACATTTATGTTTCGGCTTGCGTAGAGTAATCGACACATCAAGATCATCAGCCAAGTCTCTAACCTATGAGTTCCCCTTTTGAGAGGGCACTTGGTCATCCTACATGGAATCCTGCTGCACATACAACCCAATAGTGCCATCAGTAGAAATAATGTGCTCTTTACATACCTGAGGCATGTTGGATGATGGGAAAGACATGCGAGTAGGGGGAACCGAGCGAGACATGCGAGTAAAAACACATGGCAAAAACTGAGTCATGGTAGAGGGTGGAGCCACAAGAGCAGGTGTAGGTGGTGGTGTTGTTGTTGGTGGTGGTGGTATGATAGTAGAAGGTGGAGGCATGTAGATCTCATCACCATAGTCAAATGGGGCTAGTTTGTCACCCGTAGGCAAAAAATACACGACAGACTCAAAGAAAGTGACGTCAACAGTAACAAAGTACTTCCGTCTGAGCGGATCAAAGAATTGGTACCTTTTCCAGGTACGAGAGTAGCAGACAAAAATGCACCTGACAACTCTGGGAGAGAGATTGTCATGACCAGGAGAGACATCATGAAAAAATGCATCAGAGCCAAACACATGAGGTACAAAGGGAGAAAAGATCCATCCCACGAAACACAATCGAGAAAGGAATCTTGTCTCCCAACACAGACGAAGGCATGCGGTTCACTAGATAGCATGCAACGAGGATAGCATCTCCCCAATGAGCATGAGAAGCACGACTCTGTATTAACAAGGTTCTAGTCACATGAAGTAAGTGATAGTGTTTGTACTTGTGATTGACCGCTGGTTATCCTATGTTAAATATGTTGTATTGTTGTAGTCAGGAAATCGGGATTGATAAAAAAATTAACCATACGAGTCAGTGAATCAACGAATTAATTAATGTGCAGTTTTTGTATTTTTAACATAGACAAGCCCCAAGGTCGACTCAAGGAGGCAAAGGAACAAATTAAGATTAACTTAGATGAATTAGCTCACAGTTTTCCAAGTAGATTTTTGTATTTTTTATACAATAAAAATGCAAATGCAAATAATGCAAATGAACCAGGTTATTAAGGAATCAAGCAATTTAGCCAAATTAATTTTAATGTGAAATTAAACCAAATTAGGCAAACTGTATTTTTCCTGAAAACCTAATCCAACTGTGAATGCAAAATGTATTTTTTTCATAACTCTTGGATTTAAAATGCAACAACTAAATATGCAAACTTTTTAGGGGATTTTATGCAAACAAAATGCAAAATTAATGAAATTTTTACTGGAAGTGAAACGTGAAGAAATGAGGCTACAATATTTTTTGGATTTTTTGACAATATAAGTTTTTTATAAATATTTTAATGAAAACAATGTGATTGTGAGTATTTAATTCATATTAAATACACGAAATCAATTTATCTAGAGAGAGATTTATCTCAAAAAGATATTTTAGTAAGCAATCCATAAGAAGTGAAATTTCATAAAAATAATATCCGTGGATTTAATGAAAAATCACTCAATCATTTATTTTAGGAAAAAGATGATCCATTTTTTTATGAAATTTGTACAGTAGTTAAAACACATTCATATGCATCATCTCTAACCTTTTCACAATTTTGGAGCAACTTCTAATTAAATATTAAATTAAGACCACTATTTGAGTAAAATATGTAATTTTTCACAAAAATAATTTTAATTAATTACCCAATTCTCACAAAAATCCAAATAAGTAGACAAATGATAAAGAATTAAATGATGTTTAACATGCTATCTTTGATTAAAATAAATAATGTAATCTTGAGGTCCAAATTAAAATAATAATGTAGGGGTGTTTGTACAATACAAGAAATAAAAAGTTAACAAAAAATCGTGCACAAAGGCACTTTTGCAAACTAACAAACTTAATGAGTTACTATGCAATTGTTCTAAATTAAATAAATAAACAAAGATAAACTTTGGGAGATATGGGTTCCCAAATTGGAACCCACCTTCCCACTACGGCTCACATGGGTGTGACGGGGGATTGGCACAAGTGCGGTTGTGGCCTTGTGCAGGAGATGCGGTGGCTTAGGAGATCGATCGTTGGAGGGCAACAGGTAGAGGTACTAAAGGTAGATCGTTGGAAGGTGGTTGGAAGGCACGGGGACGACGGACCGGTCGTTGCGGCTGCTATAGAGGAGGGATGGTTGGGTACGATGCATGCGGAGGTGGCAATTAGACTGCGAGAGGAGGAGACGCGAGCGGTGATGGCGATTAGGCGGCAAGGACTAACGGACAACGGGGGTGCGACCGCAAAGGTCGAAAGGAGAGCACTGCTGCTACGGAGGACGGATAGGAAGAGGGCATCGGCAGAGGCGTGCACCAACTGGAACTGGTGAAGAGCGCGGGTGCAGCTGGACGTGCACGTACGGGGATGCACGAGGCTGTGATGCAACGGTGCGACAGGAGAAGGGGCGGCTGGTGTACGCGTTGGGTGTGCGTAGCTGGAGATGGAAGGATGGAGGGCGACGGGAGAAGGTACTAAATGCTAGCTGATGTAAGGTGGCTGGAATCAAGGTGAGGGACCGAGAGGCCGACGATTGCTTCCCCCTGCTCTTTTTTTATTATATTTTGATTTTCTTGTAAACATGAAATAAAAATGTAGGAATGAGATGAAGAGGTGGTGTTAGTGATGGTATGATGAAGATGTTGATGTACGAATAAAAAATGATTATGAGATGGTGTGCATGTCATGAACAACAAGAAAAATAGATGACTTTAGATGAAAAATTGAGAAAGTGAAGATAGAGAGTTTACATGTGATTCGTCGAGGGTACGAAGCAACTATGCTGGACTCCTATCATCGCCTCAAAAAGGTTGGCGGAGATGGGCCTTCGAAGCTGCGTAGTGACGTAGAAGAGACAACGATGTGAAGCGGAGCTCCGCGAATCTTGCCTGAAGGACGTCGTTTTTTGAGGAGGATGTTAGGCCATTGTCACTAATAAACACTACAAGCTCGCTCCCTTTCTTGTTGAAACATAGAATGGGGGATGAATAAAAATGAAGAGGATGAGGGGGGGGGGTAAAAGGAGGAGAAAGATAAGGGGAAGTTGGAAAGAAGTGGGGGTGGAAGTTGGAGGAGTGTTGGAAGATGCGGGGAGAATGTGAGTTGGTGGCTTGGGGGGAAGTTGTAGTAGAGAAGAAGTAAAAAGGAAAAATATAATATATAAAATAAAATAAGTAGGATAATACAAATAATGAAGAGACAATAAAATAAAAATAGAAGAAAAATATAAAAAATAAATTAAAAACTATAAATAAATAAATAAATAATAAATAATAAATAAATATAAGTGAAATAAAATAAAATACGGAAATAATATAAAATAGGGTGACAGGTGGCAGCTCCAAGAGCTGCCATGTGTCACTTCCAAAAAATAGAAAAATAAATGTAAAAAAAATAAAAAAGAAACAACAAAAGGGGTTAAATAAAAAATGATCATCATGAAAGTTCCTCGTCTCGACGAGATCTACAACTTTCGTGAAGGACCCAAAACCAAAATAAATCATATATATAAAGTGCATTTTTTAGGTGGTATCTGTACTTATAGATATAAAATACTGAATTTCGTATTTTACATATTTTTTGACATTTTTTAGTTATACAAAAATCAAAATAAAATCACTAATCTAAAAACAAATATTTACAACTTAAATTAATTTTTTATATTTTTATTAATTAATAAAATAAGAACGATAAAATAAATAAGTAAAGGGACATATATACGATATATAAAAGGGCCCAAAACCCAAATTTCACATAGATCACTTTTAGACCGTCTTCTTCAGGATTTTGTCATCAATTTCTCATTCGATCATCAGGAGTAGGTATCGATCATATGCTTTTCAAAAGCACATTTCATACCTACAATTTATTGTCATGCTTCCAAAGCAAGATTGTCATGCATGGAATTTGATCGGTCCCAATACCTCCTCAGTGAGATCATGTCTTCTAGTTCAATAAAGAACTTGTACGATCCCTTTGAGAGATCGTATTACTCATATGCCCTCATATGCACACCAGCTCCTTGGTGTATAGACCTTGATTAGGTCATCAACCTATCGGTCTGCCAAGTGAACATAATTAGATATATAGCAATACATTTGTCTCTGATTAGAGGATGTATGCCTATATCGTGGCAGTATACAACATAGGTGTTGGTTATCTCGATCTCGTTAAGTCAACTCTTTGACCTAACTTATTCGACACCTCCAAATCTCTATTCTTATGTAGAGGACCTGCATCAAGAGGTTGACCAGATATCAGTCTTTAGATGAGGATTGCCATAATCAGAAATCATCTCTTAATAATCATTTGTCGGTGCTTGATGAGTCCTCGATCTATCTCTTTATATATCATCCAAGTACCCGCCTCTATGATTCAACCGTTGAATCAACAGATGTATGATTATTAATATGGCCATGGTACGTAACCCTAATTGTACAGAAGGACCTTATAAATGAAATCATTCATTTAATCTCAAACACAGAGTGAAATAAATCAATAACTTCTATTGATATATCAAATATTACAATAATATTTATTGTAGGAATAGTTCACTTCATGCTCACATGGCTAACAAGATGGCAAATCAAGCACATGCCAAAATAATCAAGAAGTATGTCTAAATTGTCGATCATGGAGAATATATGAGTACATCATACCTAATGTTCCCCAATTTATATCAAATGCAAGTAAAGAATATATTACTTTCATCCACAACAATAAACTATGACAGAATGCGAGGACAATACCATAGGGTCAAGAGAGAGGATGGGATGGTGGACATCCTAGACAAAATTGCTAAATTCATATTGTTATCGAGCATGTGAAATGAGAGAGCAACAGTTGTTATGTTTCGTGCAATCCATTTTGGGCTTTATGCCACCTAAAACACGATAAAGAGTGACAAAGGGACAGATGAGGGTGCATAAGAAAGGACGAGTACACATGAATTGACATAACTGTTGCGCTATCACTATTTTGCGGAGAGTTGTGATATAACCCTCATATCACACACAATCATGAACCCATGTAAGGTCTTCGTGTTCAGAAGTGTGACGGCGTTCATTTATCCTAGGGTAAGGATACTTTATCTCAAAATAAGTTATTCCAAGCTAAAGTTGTTATATTATGGTTTCATGATCCATATAGTATTATCTCTTCCGTATATTTAAAGGGATAAACTCCGATTCTTTTGAATTTGGTCGTGTTTTGAAGATATTTGAATTTAAATTAATTCAAAAGTGAGTAGGGTTCATAGGAGACTGTATTAAAGAGATATTCTGATTTTAAGGTTCTTGATCTCAAACTATGGTTTGGATTTTATTGAGCGATTTTACAAGTTAGTATTTTTTATATTTTTCCTTTATTAGTGTTAGTTATATATACACTATAGAGATTGATTTTATTGAATTTGGAGTTAGTATAAAATATATAAAATTGGAGAAGTTAGTTAATATGCAGGTGAATGTGTATAAGTGAATTTGGCTCCTTACTTAATGCAATATACATGCTAAAATGCGAACATTAATTCTAAATGCATGAATGCAAATAATGCGCAATAAATGGAGATATGCATCTAATTACTTGGAACAAAGCTCTATATTTTACTTTTAGAGTGATGAATCACAGATTCATCATCTCGACAACACCATTCTGTCGGGAAGTATAAGCACATGAGGTCTGATGAACAATGCTCAGAGATCTAAGGAACTCAGAAAGTTGTAAAGTGCAGAACTCTAAAGCATTATCAGAACGAAGGTATTTAATTTTTGCAGAAAAATATTCTTTATCTCAATAATAAAATATTTGATCACTGATCCAGCCTCAGACTTATTCTTTAATAAAAACTAAGAGAATCTAGAAAAATCATCGACAACAACCAGATAAAAACAATGTCCCTGTTGATCATGAACATGAATTAGACCCCAAATATCTAAATATAGGATCTCAAATAGCTGAGAACTGCTTCGACTCCGACGGGATGGAAAGGAGGAACGACTATGCTTCCCAAGCGGGCATGCCTCACACTGGAAAGAGAATCTCGTAGAGATCTGAGGGAGAACATGCCACAACTTATGCATACAAAAGGTGGACAAAATGAAGGTGCCATGAATATGATGAGACTGGTCCAATATGTATAGTAGAAACACCAAAATGATGAGGTTGGACCAATATGTAAAGCCCCTGCTACTCACGACCACATCCAATCACGGCTACATCCAAATATGGCGAGACTGGTCTAATATGTATAGTAGAAACACCAACATGAAGAGGTTGGACCGATATGTAAATCCCCAAGCTGGCATGCCTCACACTGGAAAGAGAATCTCGTAGAGATCTGAGGGAGAACATCATACAACTTTTGCAGATAAAGGTGGCCGAAATGAAGGTGCCAAAAATATGGCGAGACTGTTCAGTATGTATAGTAGAAACACCAACATGATGATGTTGGGCCAATATGTAAAGCCCCAGCTGCTTACGACCACATCCAATCACCCTGCCCGTGGGTATGTCTTGAAGCAGAAGAGACAAAGGGCAAAAAATGGCATGATAATGTAGATCCTTAGTAATCTAACTAATGGAAAGTAAATTCATCTGAAAATCAGGAGCATATAGAATATTCTAAAGGTGCATGGACGGCGTCAAATGCACCTCCTCATGTCCTGTAACGTGTAAGTGGTTGCCATTAGCAATGAGAACCCATCTTCCAGGTGGGATGGTCATGTAGAACCTCAGTTGCACTCTGTCTCCACGCAGGTAGTATGAAGCACTGATGAATCTGTGATTCATCACTCTAAAAGTTGAAAATAGAGCTTTGTTCCCGAGTAAATAATAGCACATTTCCCCTTATCTTGCATAATTAACATTCATGCATGCAAGCATAATATCTGCATTTTAGCACTCATATTTGCATCAAATAAGAAGCCAATTTCACTTGTAAATATTCACCTATATATTAGCTAAAATACCCTATTTGTATATATTTTATACTAACTCCAAATCCAATAAAACCAACTCTATTGTGTATATATTACTAACACTAATTAAAGAAAATATCAAAAAAAAATACAAACTTATAAAATTGACCAATAAAACCCCAATCCAAGTTTGAAGTTGTGAACCTTAAAATGCACATATCTCTCTCATACAATGTCCGATTGAGGTCTACTCACTTTTAAAGTAATATACTTTCAAAAACCTTCGAAACAAGACCAATTTCATTAAAATCGGGGCTCGTATGCAAAACTTGGGTTTTGGGCCCCTTTTGTATATTGTACATATTGACCGTTTTGCCCTTGTATTTTGCCATTTTATTTTCTTCATTACTAAAAATCCAAAAAAATTAGATTAAGTTGTAAATATTCTTCTCATATTCTTCTCTATTTTTATTTTTATTTTTCTCTTTTAAAAATGACAAAAAATTACAAAAGATAAAATGCAATATTTTATTTCTATAAGGTACCACCCAAAAATACATTTTTATACAGATGATTTATTTTGATTTTCAGCCCTTCACGAAAGTTGTAGATCTCTTCGAGATGAGCAACTTTCATGTTGACCACTTTTTTATTTAATCCTATTTGTTATTTCTTTTTACTTTTCTTTATATTTAATCTTTGAATTTTCTGGGAGCGACATGTGGCAGCTCCTGGAGCCGCCACATGTCACCCCATTTTCTTTATTTTCGAATTTATTTTATTATTTTCGGATTTATTTTTTATTATTTTCGGATTTTATTATTTTAATTATTATTATTTTTAGTAGCCTATTATATTATTATATTATTTTATCCCCTTTTACCTCTTCTCCCTTACTTTTCTTCCACTCCAAGCCACATTTTCTCCACTCTCTCCACCACTCCATTCTCACCACCTCTTCTCCAACTTCCCTCTCCTCTTCCTTTATACTCACATCATCCTCCACCATTTTTCTCCATCCGCCATTCCTTCGATTGAGAGGGAGAGACCACCAGCCCCCGAGTCTTGTCGATGACAGCGTCAATATTCTTCGGTCGAGCAACGACGGTTTCAAAGGCGTGATCCACGGGGACTCCTCGTGTCGTTGTGCATCAATTCAGGTCACAACCAAGCTTCTTCAATTTTTTCGTCGAATCGAATCGAGGCCACAACCGGAAGCCACACGACGCAGCTCCACAATCCGGCGAACCACATGTAAGTACTCTCTATCATTCCCTTGTCATTTCATTTTTTTATTTAACGTTGTTTGTTTATTTTGTTTATAAAAAAAAATCCATCTATCATTTCCTTCAAAATCACCACCATCCACAAACCACCACATAAAAACCATCATCACCATCATCATAGTGCCCACATTCATCAAACACCACATTCACAAACATCTCATTTCCATCACCACATTTTTCAACACAACAACCATCATCACCATCTACCTTTTCACATACCCATTCCACTGTTTACTACGAAACTACAAAAAAATTGCAAAAAAAACAAAAAAAATAAAATTCACAGGGAACAGGAGAAGCGGCTGCAGCTCCCGCCGCCGCCTCCCCCTTTGGCGGTTGTCTCCACCCACCGACCCCACTCGGCAGCCGAAGCCGCCAGGCCACCCGCGTCCGCCGGCCCTCCTCCAGCGAGAGCCGCGCGCCGCCCCGCCATCACAGATCCAGCAGGCAGCCGCACCGCCACCGTCCAGCGCGCCGCCCTCCTCATCCCGTTCCGCCGCCACGCGCGCTGCCGAGCGCCTCCACGTCGCCGCGGTGCTCCCCGCAGCCTCGGCCTGCCAGGTCTCGCCGCCCCTCCGCGAGCCCTTCCGCCGCGCGCCATCGCCATCGCGCGGCCAGAACGCGTGCACGCCGCCCACCGCCATCGCCTGGTCGACCCCGCATCGCTCCTTCCTCTAGACCTCCCATAGCCATGCGCCGCCTTGGCCCCACGTGCCACCGCAACTCGTGCCGTCCACGCACGGCCGTGAGTCGTCGGCCGCCGCACCACCCTACTCCGTGTCCAAGCGACAGCAGCGCCGCCCTTACGCCACTGCCTCCTCTGACGCTAGCCGCTCGACGCGTGGCCACCGCCGCCGCCTCGCGTGCCCTCGCCGCCCTACTCGATAGCCACCGCCGTCCAAGCCCTAGCCGCCTCCCCCACTGTGTCCTGCGTGCCCTAGCTTGCAAGAGAAGATAACGAAGAGGTTCATTTGCCTTTATTTTTATTTCTGTGAAAATTGCATGTTTACCTTTTGACATTTCTTATTTACAAAAGTGCCCTTAGGCACAGTTGTTGGTTTATTATTTCATTTCAGTTTTGCAAAGATACCCCTGGCTTGGCATGATGATTTGGACATCAAAATAGTATCATTTTTTCAATCAAAAATAGCCTGTTGTAGAGCAATAAAATCTTTATTCTCTGGCCATTTAATTATATTTTTATGAGCATCTATTTATTTATTAAAATTCAGAGAGTAAAAATCAGTGATATTTTACCCATTTAAGCTCTGAAATTCGAACATCTTCATTCTTTGCTCTAAAAATTGCAAAAAAATTGTGAATGATGCCCCTAAGTGTGCTTTAATTACAGTCCAAATTTCGTCCAATTAGGAGTTGTCGTTTGCATAAAATAAATTGTAGGGTGATTTCTGTAAATGATTTTTAGTTAATTCCACGAATAACATTTTTGAGAAATTTCAACTCTTCTGGATTATTTATTGAAATATCTATTTTAGATAAATCAATCTCTAGATAATTTGACTTCGTGGATTAATTAGGAATTAAATACCTACAGTCGCTCTATTTTCAGTAAAATATTCATAAAAAAATTAAAAAGTGTCAGAAAATTCCAAAAATATTAGTGTAGCTTCATTCCATCATATTTAACTTTCAGTAAATTTTTCATAATTTTTTGTATCATTTGCATGAAAAATTACATAAAAACCCAAAAAAACTTTGTATTTTTCATTTGTGCATTTTAAATCCAAAAATTCCAAAAAAATATATTTTGCATTCATCATTGGATTAGGTTTATAAGAAAAATATAACTTGGTTGATTTGAGTTAATTTGACATTAAAGATTAATTTGGCTAAGTGATTGTTTTCTTAATAACCTAGTTCATTCGTATTGTTGCATTCTTGCATTTTTATTGCATAAAAAAACAAAAAAATCCCACTTGGAAAACCGTAATCTAATCACTCTAACTTGATCCCGAGTTGTCCCTTTGCCTCCTTCAGTCGACCCTGGGGCTTGCCCAGGCTAAACAAACATAAAACCGCGCATTAAATTCATTCGTTGATTATTCGATTTGTGCGGTTATTTTTGATCGACGCGGATCTATCCGACTGCAACACACTAGTCAATTCGACACTATTAACAAGGGTAGGTCATCCCGTGTTCATCAAATGGCGCCGTTGCCAGGGACACGACTCATTTCTTGTATTTTTGGATTTTTGTTTATTTAATTTCGTGTTTCTTTTATAGGTCAATTTGTTCATCCATTTTGCATCCAAAAATTTTCTTTATTATTTTGATCTCTAACCTTCGTTTTTGTGGCAGGGCCCTTGATCACTCAAGGAGGCGAGGAGCTGGTGCTTCTCGCTGCGAGGAGCCGCAGAAACCTGCTTGGAGCAAATAGTGAAAAAAGAAAAAAAAGGTGTGTCTCGCATTTTATTTTTGCTTGTAATAAACTCGTCTTTTACAGCGGTCTTCGATCGAAGACTCGCGAATGTAATCGAACGATCGTGGTTGTGTGGGGATCGACCCCACTTGAGTGTCGACTTAGGATCAGGCACGCTGCTCTTTGAGCGGTTTTTCATTTTTATCTTTTACGTGCTTGTTCGTAGGTAGGACACACCTTAAATAAAGACGCACGAAGCATCGCCTCACTTAGCCAAATTAAAAGAAAAATTTTTCCCCGCTAATAGAAGCATGTTAGGTGCGGCTTTTTGATCGACTTGCATACTTTGATTCTTGGTTTTCAAAACAGCCCAAGTTTTCACGTGTTTTTGTCAAATCACTGCATGTTTTCTCGCTTAGCCTAGATCGTGGTTTCTATCGAATACACGACTTTTCTCGGTTTCTTTTTCCTAGCTTGATCATCTAGGATTAATGGAAAATGGGAATGAACGGTAGACGATGATTGCTTGATTTTGTGCTAACCATAATTCAGTGATAGCTTAAAATAAAATTGGGACTGTTAATTACAAGTCAAACAAAAAAATGGAGTAAAATTCGGTTTTGGGAGAGCAACACCCTCGGTTACGCATTGGTTTTCACTTCACATTTTTCTCCGCGTAAAATATTTAATGTTTTATCACCAATAAAACCGACAAGATAATAAACCAACCTCGGTTGGTTTCATGTGTGTGTTGGTGAACCTAAGGGTCTTGCTTGCTTGATTGAGCTTTGTTTGCTTCGATACACACCCCAAATCCTTAGTCGCTCCATTCATCTCCGCAGATTCAAACCGCTCACTTGTAAATCCATTCCTCTTCTTCTTTCACCTTGGGTCCCTTCCAACATCAATTTCCATCTTCATACTTAGGCTAATCTCAGCCTAAGTATAGGGGGGCCCGAGTCCCTGTGATTTTCTCTACTTGCCATTCCTTGCCTTTATATTTAGGTTATTTCTAACCTAAGTATAGGGGGAGCCCCTCTTAGCTCCCGTATATTTCTCTACACTTAAATGGTCCTATGGACTTGTATCATCTAGTGCTATGAGGACATAGCAAAGTTTAAGGATAGGGGGGTATACCGTATATACAATTTACTTACTTTAGCTATAATCTGAAAATTTGAAAAATTTAAAACTTTTTGGCTAAAGTAAAATCCTTTGGACTAAGAGAACTCAAAATGATTTTACGGCTTTTCTCGGCTTTGTTACACTATTTTGATAAAAATATTTTTGAAAATGATTTGAAAAATGAGATTTTCTTATTTTGAAAAATTTTTTAAAAAATGTTTTGAAAATTCTATTTGTGTGACATGGTTGTGAAAATCTTTTCTATCTCTTTCAAGGAAAGTTGAGTCTAACCCATATTCTAACCTTTAAATTAAAACCCATAAAAATGAGAAAAATTCAAAAAAAGGGGTGTTTTTGAATGAAGGAGTTGGATTAAACCTCTACACTTACACTTTCACCCAGGATCTGAAATGTTCAAGGAAGCTTGATTTATGAGGTCTTTGAGATTTTAGGTTAACCAGCCTTAGCCATTAGGGTCATAGACTTAATCATCCACATTTCCCTAGGTCTCTAGATTTGCATGCTATATTCCATGCTTAGTATCAGACAAAAAGAATATGATCAGCACATCACATGCACGACTGCGGTTTTTGATTGAGATGAGTTGACTTTTCTCATGAGGAATTGGGATGAGGGATTCGAGTTTGGATTTGATCTAATGATGCTCGAGGATGGGATAAAATCTTTGAAGGCTTCAGGAAACCTGAGTGTCAGCAATATTAGCCAGTATGAGAACTTGGTTCTTATACTAATATCTTGATAAAAGCAGTGGAGCTAGCCAAAAATTATACAAGTCAATGAAATTTCAAAGAAAAGCTCTCATTCCACAAAGTCAAAATATTAAAGAGCTTCCACCAAAGGCGAGCGCTCCCAAACATTTCAAAGTGTCCACTTGGACCACCGCTATTAGGATCAGGAGTCGGGCTTGCACCAAAAAAAGGGCTCTGCATCGTAAATGCTACAAGTCTGGGTGTCGAAGGTACGACAGGTACTCAAAAGAGACACACCCCGGTGTATTCCCAGGAAAACAAGTGCAGACGGCTCCAACTTCTCTTGACGGACGCACTGATCAACACCGAAAAAATGTGTTGCGTAAAATGCACTAGAGAGAATCCTTGTTCCAATGAAAGGGAGAGAAGAAATGACACAATCCCATGCCCTTCAATACTGGCCTGCCATCTGCATTTTCTAAGTCTGACAACTAAAGAGACGGTGGAATGGATGCAAGATTGGATTTATTTCCTAGTGTTGAGGATTGGGTCCTTAGGAGAATTTCTTGGACCAAGATTTTGGGTGATGATTTGACTCTACTCTCAAAATTGCAGTCAACACTAAACTTCATATCATTTAGTTTATATGTACATAAGAGAGAGTCTAAAGAAATAGAGGAATTGGGTACCTCTTGGTTAAGGCTGGGTTGAACTCAAGAATTTTGAACCTCTAAAATTGAGTCGACTTGAATAGTTTGGATCCTGTACTCACATGCACAAGGGGGTTAATCCAGCTTATTCATTTTTCTTTGATGCTCGAGGACGAGCATAGTTTAAGTATAAGGGGGTGATGAAACTCAGTTTCATCATCATAATTTCACATTATTAACCCCCTTGCTTAAATATGTGTCAATAAAACCCAGCTAATGTCTTGCAATTATCAGAGTCTCACATAAATTAAAAACCACAAAAAAATGACAAAATTAAAATTCGTGGTATTTTTAGTCTTAAAATACCCTCAAAAATATTTTGGATCGTTGTTTGATGTCATCTCCAGTTTTGGTCAACATGAAACTTGTAGATCTTATCAAGATCTACAACTTTCATGTTTTGAGTTTTCTCAAATTCGGCCAATTTAACCCTCAAAAAATCAAAAATACTCTCTGAATAGTCTGATTGGGCCACGTGGCCCATTCTGGGGGCTCCACGTGGCCCGCTTCCCTTGTCTTCTTCCGCCTTCACCTCCAACCGTTGGATCATCTTCATATCCAACGGCCAGGCCTTCTCCACGCACGCTTATGTTCCCAGCCATCAGATAATCATCAGAACTCCATCATCACCGCACGTTTGCGCCTAAGCCAGAAGCCGCCACGTGTCACATTGTGGGCCACTCGATCCCGCTCTCGTTCAGCCATCTCCACCATCCATTGCTGACGGGTCCTAATTTAATCTAAACCGTCTGCCAGCGCCCTTCTCGCAGCTCGACACGTGGCACAACCGTCAGCCCTTCGTTCACATCGCCCAGATCCAACGGCTAATCGTCATCGTCAACCTCCGACGACCACCTTCCCCACGTTTTCCATCTCGCGATGACCCTTCCCCCTTTCCTTTTTCTCCGCCACTCCAGTCGACGTCTTCCATCGCCAACATCCCCACTCACTTCCCCAATCTTCCTTCTTCCCCGCGCATACCTCCACGATCCACGTCGTCCTCCCAGTCGCCCCATATTCCCCTCGCAAACCACGACGCCACTCATCAGCTCCGTCATCAACCACCTTCAAATACCCGACATCCCCCTCCGTCAACACTTGTCCACCTTTACATGGGAGGAGGCCCAGCCCTCCTCCGCCTCCCTATGACAGAGGGAGGCGTCAGATAGAGCGAAGATGACCTCACCTCTCCGGTGAGACCCTCCGCCACACACGGCGGAGTTGCGGCACCCCAGGCCCGCTCGAGCTGCTCCGAGTCGCTGCCGGAGTTCAGCGACGACCAGGGCTCTTCATCTGAGTCCGCCCCAATCGCCGGTAAGTCTTCTTCTTCTTCCCTTGCATTTTTCCTTAATTTCCTTTAATTATCTAGGCTTCTTCATCCACCCTCGATCTCCATTGTTCAATCCGTTAGCTTCGCCTTCAACCCCCCTTTGCCGCGCATCGCTCCGATCACATTTTTCTTTCCTCCAGACCCTCAGACACCTCCGACCCACCTTCTCCGCCTTCCACGACGGAGGAGCCTTGAGCTCCCGTCTTCTCTGCCCATGGAGCTCCCACTCCATTCACGCACGCACATCTCTTGCTTCGGCGTTGTTGCTAATCCTTCAGGTCAATAAATCCTTCAACGGTCGGAGCCTCGTCGGAGCCCATTTCGTCTCAATCACCCCCGACCTCAGAGCTCCGATGATCGACACCAGCAGCTTCTGGATCTTCCCCGAGTTTCCTGCTTCATTGACGATCTCTCTTTGAGCTCGGGGGAGGTCCACTGAGCCCAGAATGGAGCGGCGGAGGAGGAGCTCCTTCGTCGGAGCTCCAAACTCGCCGCCAGCCGATGCTCGAGGATGAAGCACAGTTGCCGTTGGATGGTCTCCTCTCAGCGACCGTCCAACGGCCCCGATGAGGCCACGCCATCAACGACGATAGTCCGTTAGATCCTCTCGATCCTACGGACTTAAACGCAACCACGTCGTCCCTCCAGGAGTTCACAGCATCCATCCGATCTCCATAATCGGATGGTTTGTAATCAACCACGTGGCAGATCCAGAGACCTCTCCGAGCCTCAGATGCAGACCAGCAGGTTCGGATACTCCGAACCTAGCCCGAGCCTGCAGCGAGCCCAAGCCAAATTCCAAGCCGAACCGAAGCAAACTCTGAGCCTCTACCGAGCCTAGGCCTTCCTCTGAACCTGGATGGCACGTGCCTGGCACGTGCTTCTGGGTTATTTGCAGAGACGTCCACAAAGGTCTCCAATATTGCAAACATGTCCTGAAGTAACGTGAAGCACCTGCGCGCCTGGGGTTATTTGCACTCAGATCCTTGCGGGTTTAAATAATTGCAATTATACCCCCGCGCGTATGGTTTATTTACAGGGAAGGCCCCACAACTTTTTTTATTACATTTTAGTCCCTTCCAGGGACCTGTTTGTAGTTATCCTTTCATGTTTTCTTTTAGTCATGCCCTTGCTTTCTTTTATGCATATCTTGAGCTACGTATGTCCAATTGAGTTGATTTTAGTTTCGTTTTAAAGCTGGTTTGATGATCTTTCTAATGGCATGCTTAATTGTTGTTTTGGACACAATGAATTTTGATGTATTATTTTATAGCCATGTGTCTCTAATTTCTTAACTTATGCCTTGTTCAAATTGAGTCTGTCATCCCATTTAAATCTGAAATTAACTTATGGTTTAGTTGGCTCATCATCATGATCTAAGGCATCTCTGTGATGCATGTCATTGCATTTATTTGCATGATAAAAACTGATAAAAAATGCATGTTTATTTTTAATGCATTGTATTTGCTTGCATGCTTTGACCCTTATATGCTTCAACTCAACACTTAATTAAATAGATAAAAGTCCGGTTAATTAGAGAAAGGCTCGTGTCCCTGAGTTCGACCTTGGCTTCTTGCCAAGTAAAACATAAATTTCGACCATCTCATTCTTATTTGAAATATATCAATAAGATGGTCTTTTTGATGAGCCCGAAATTGGCCCGACTACTACGACAATTCCAAGTGCTAATTCTGCACTATTAAAGGGTCGATTTTGCAATTCGTCAAGCACCAGAGCATAATCCACTCTGTCAGGTCCGCACCAGTACTACTAGTAAATGCACATGCGATACATGAGGATCTCGAAGAAGCTCTGGCTAGGATTACGGTATCTATAGAGGTTGTGCCAGCAGTAAGAGTCATGATCTCTCGAATACGAGAGTCAATATCATCCAGGCAAGGATCGACCTAGGAAGTTGTAGTCTCTGAAGGTGCAATCTATTCTGCTACACACCCAAAAGTAGGCATTGAAATAGAGAAATCAAGGGATTTTTATTTATTCAATTAAGAAAATGGAATGTCGATGCAACCATAAAATTCCCTCAATAAAAACTATTCAAGAAAGAAGCTCTCAAGCAAAGAAAATGAGAGAAGAAGAGTAAGCAAGAGAACTGAGTGTTATTTATTTAGATGTATAACGTGCATGATCAAACTCATGGAGGCGAAAAATCCCGAGGATTATTTAAATCAAAGAAGAATCAATGAAATAAAAGGAGTTCTTTTATGTAAGTTCTTTGTCTTTTATGGATTTCTGTATTTTAATTTCTATGGAATTTTTTATTTTTATATTTTTTTATGATTTCTTCATTTATTTTATAATGATTTTTAATTTTTCTGATTTTTATATTTTTAATTTTAAAATAAATTAAACAGTAAAAACAAAAGGAAGAAACAAGGTCATTTTATATTTTAAATAAGATTAAAATATATATAAAATCAAGTAAAAAATATTTTTTGGGTTTTTATTAATTGTATATTGTTTTATGAATTTTTGATAAATTTTTAGATTTTTAAGATTATAAAATAATTAAAAACATGGAAATCAACAAACAGAAAATAATGTAGAAGTTTGTGGGTTTTTAAAATAGAAAATAAAATAAAAAAGATAGAAAGTATATAAAAGTAAATGCTATTTTTTAAGGTTTTCATTATGGTGTTTTATGAAAATTTAGAAATTTTGTGTGGTTTATATGATTTTTCTAGTGTTTTAAATGTTTTGCATTTTTTTGGTTTTTATAAGAAACTTAAAGATGAAATTTGCACAATAATCAAAACAATGTAAACTAACAGCCGCAAATTTTTCTAGAAATTTTCAAGTAATTTTTGTATTTTTATTGAATTAAAACTACAAATAGGGATAAACTGATTTGTTTTTGAATTATTAAAAAATTGTAAAACTGATTAAAACACAAAAGCAAATTTATTGGTAATAAAAGGAATTGGCATGTACTAAAAATGATTTTTAGGAAATTATTAAAGGTACTTAGTGATGAATATTTGATTCAAAATTTTAAAAGAGTTCAATTAAGCTCAGTTCCCCAAAATTCATCTGCACTTAATCCTCTAATTTGCATAATTGACATTCAAGCATGTGCTCATAATAATTGTATTTTATCATGCATCATGTCATAAAATAAAGGAGTCAAAAAAATCCAAGGGTGAAATGATTGGAAAAACATCTAACTTCAATAATTTTTAAATAATTCATCCTAACTCCGATTGACCTCAAACTACCTTAATTTCACTAACAAGAATAAAGGAAAATATAAAAAATAATAACTTAACCCTTGTTTGAGACTAAAAGCCTTTAAATGTGAATATATCTCTCATACAGTCTCCTATGAACCCCAACTTACTTTTGATGTAATGCGCATTCAATTACATTCAAAACAAGACCAAATTTAAAAGAATCAAAATTCTGAAACTTGGGTTTTGGACCCTTATTGTATTATGTAAATATGTTCCCTCTATTTTATTTATTTATCTTTTTATTTTCTTAAAAATATAAAAAATAGATTCAGATGTAAATATGTCTTTTATATCTTCTTTAATTTTATTTTTATTTTTTATCTTATTTAAAAATGGAAATATCATAAAACACAAAATGCGAAATTTTACCAAAAACACTTTTTTTACATATGATTAATTTTGGTTTTCGATCTTTCATGAACGTTGTAGATCTCATCGAGACGAGCAACTTTTATGTTGACCACTTTTTATTTGACCCTTTTTAATATTTTTTATTTATTTTCTTTTATTTTTTATTTTTATTTTTATTTATCAATTTAATTCATTTATTTTATTTTATTTTAATTTTTATTAAACCTACCACGTGGTCATACCCCTGTGCGTCATGTGGCACCCCTTCCTTCTCTCCTCGTGTAACCTGCACGTAAGGGTCTTCTCCCTCCTCTACCACTCGTCCAATCACTCATCCTGACCGAAACATCTCCCCCCTCCCTCTCCAGTAGTGTCACCATGACCATCCATCACCTTCCTTCCCCCATCTTCACCAACACTCCTAACAGCCAAAATCCCAACCACTCATCCCTTATCCCCTCTCCATCTCCAACAGCCAATTCAATCTCCAATCAAAACCCTAACAGTCAATCGCGATCTCCAAACCCTGACCTTCTCTTCCTATACTATCCCCTTAGACGAATCACCTAACTTACCAAACCCTATCACCTTCGATCCCTAAATCCTAGAACTCACTGGCGAACTCCTTATCTCCAGCCACCATAGCCTTATCCCCTCTCTTCCTATCCGATTTGAGCTCCATCACTGACAACCTTCAGGGGCATCCGTCGATCCTCCATCTACACTTCTTCACATGAATGAGAGGAGTCCAAGCTCCAGACCAGTGACAACATTCTAGGCTCAAGGCACCGAAGTCCTTGGAGGCACGATCCAGGAGGTTCCTCAACACTTGTCGCTACAGTAAGCACCAAGCCTCCTCCTCCTCATGGAGTCCAAGCGATCGACAAGTGGGGGTCTCTATCTCTTCCATAAATTGATACCCATCTCTTATTCCTCTTCCCTTCTATTTTCTTCTCGTGTCTCAATCGTACCTAACTTCTTCTTCCATCGCCATCGTTCACATCGCAGCCCCCTTCGACCACGAATCATCAAACTCCATCGTCGTGTCCCTCCACTTTCCCTTTTATATCCTCAACCTACCATCATCCTTGCTCTGACCACCACCAACGAAGCCTTCTCCTTCGCTCACCAATCTTCAGGCATCAAGTATCCACCATGGAGCGAGCCTCACTGCCCGTCATCGCTCTTCACGCATCGATGTCACCGCCTACGCAAAGCTGCTTCTGCCCCGACGTACCCGACTGTGTGTCGGCCAAGAGTAAGGAGCATTATTACATCATCCACCTCTACCCTCATCATCTCCAAGCAGTAAAGAGCAAGCTGCCTTAGATCGAGGACGTGCAGCTTGTGTTCGATCAAGAATTCAAACCATCTGAACCCTTCAGATATGCCCAAACCAGGATTGTTGATTGATACTCAATCGAATGGCCCTGATCAATTCCGAGCCAAGTGCCTCGGGCTTTCTCGAAACAATCCAGCACAACCATGGGGAATCCTACACCAAACTGCCAACCATGCCTCCCCTGCATGCACTCATCACGTGTGCGGGTGGGCAAATTACACCCCAGCCCCACATTCTTCTCGAACTACAAGATAGTCCCAATTACATGCAGTAGGCACGAGAACTTGAGAAAATTACACTGAAGCATCAAAAGGTACCAGAAATCACAAATACACCCCTACTGGGGGTAAATTGCAAAGGAGGACTGTCGAATTTCGCATGGTACAGAACATACCCTATATAAGGGTGTATTTGCAAGTTTTTTTTAATTATTTTTATTAACACGACTAAACATTTATTTGATCATATCTTGAACAAAATTAGATACTTACAACACTGACTATCATAACATTGGGATTCTATTTTTGAGACATTATTTGACAATAATTAATTGAGGATCTATTTTGTTCACTTTGAGCATCTTTATTTATATTCGTTGATTCTTTTTGTACAACAACTTGTGCCTTGATTTTGAGACATTTATAGGAGAATTTAATCATATATTAATTTTCATATTAACTATAAGATAAATTAAGGAGGACGTTTACTATATTTGATTAGTTGTTGATTGGCTCATCTTGCTTCATATTCAACGCACTTTGCATAATCATTTCATCATAATATTACAGCATCTAAAAACTATAAAAATTGTATTTATTTATTATCTCACACAGCATAGCATAGCACTAATTTCCTGCATAAAATTACTTTGTAGAAATCTATGCACGATATTTGCTTTGATTATTATTTACATCTCTTTAATTAAAAATTCATAAAAAACTGAAAAAGATAAAACACCCTAAAATATTCTTCTCTTTTGAAAACCTAATTCATTAGATTATTTAAGAATTAATCTTAGACCCTCATATTACCTCCTTGAGTTCGATCTTGGGGATTGTCCAGGTTAAATAAATAATAAACCACCGTTGCATCAACTCATTAATTTATTGTGGTTAATTTCTTGATTGATTCTTATTGCCCGACTACAATACATTTACAAATCTTAATTTGAAATAACTAATGAGGGTGATTTCAGGAACAATCAGATGGCACCATTGTCGAGGAGGTATACGATTATTTTTTAGTTAATTTAACTTTTAGGTTTTTCTATCCCCAGGTAGTCTGACCCATTGTCTTCTTTGTTTATTTTCTCTTTTTATTTTTCTTAGTATTTTTATTTATATATATTTTATTTTATTTATATATATTTCTGTGAACATCTCTCTAATATTTGTTCTCTTATTTTTTGTGCGAGGTACCCGGTGGAATTGAAGCGGCTTTATCGGAAGTCAGTGCAACTCGGAGCGACTGGAAGTGCGGAGAATTTTTATTTTGTAAGAGAGAGTTCAAATTTCAATTTTGTAATTGTTTGTAATAATTTAGATAATTTCTAATTTCCAACGATCTTCATTTGAAGGCTCGTGCTTGTACCCGAACCGGACAATTAGCCTATCGAGCTATTTTTTGTGGTGATTGACGTAGTCATAGGATTGCACCATGGCTATTAGAGCTACTAGGTTTATTCTTGTGCCCGTAGGACTAGGATTACACTCTCACTTTAATTAGATGCACTAGATCGATTTTATTTAGCCAAATTAAATTTTTCAATCACTCGCTAATAGAAATTCTTGTTCTATGAGCGGTTTTCTGGCGCATTCATATAGATTAAAATTTCAATTATGTTTAGCATCCTACATGGAGATTGCGAGGAAGAACTGTAAGTATTCCAATTATGCATCCATCACTGTGTTTCCTGCTGCACAGATTTTTCAATTCTCCCTCAGGTTTTCATGCACATAGGATTAAAGGAAATTAGAATCCCCGTATAGACATGTATTGATCTCCACTCAAATTCAAAGTGATAACCAAATTGTAACAAGGGGATTGCAAGCATTATAAACTAATTAAAAACCAGATAAAATTAAATATCATTGTTTGCGGGAGAATAACCCCATCCATGGATTCATTTATTGTTCTGTGAGTGAGGGAAACATACTTAGGATAGAGACATGCTTTGGAATCTTCATTTGGACTACTGATTCTAAAAATGACTGGCTACTTCTTAGTGAGGGAACTACAGTCTCCTTTAGCAGAGTGGATGGTTAAAGGACAATAGGATTGGCATCATCCTCAAGTAATATGGGTAGTTGTTTAACGGTCCGTACTTACACCCATACCAGTTGAAAGTGTATGCAACTAGTCGTACAAATTCAGGTCAGTCTTTAGGAGAATTTTCAGCACCTAACAACTCATTTACAATTGCAATTATTGGAATTATCACTAATTAAATTTGAAAAAGATATTTAGTCAGACCTTTGCGGCCTTCACCGTGTTGAGTTGGTGAATTTTGGAACTTGCATTATGTATTAAGTTGTGTGCATTCAAAAATAGTGCACTTGCACACATAGATCGAGGTTTCGCTAATCATTCTCACCGTCCTTTTCAAAGATGTCGGAATTTTGGCATTCATACACAAACTCTGTGGATCACGCTTACGTGATAAATTCCCAATCTTCATCCCCATTCTCTCTTCGGAGGAACCCCTTCTTAGAAGAGGTTCCTACCCAGCCATCCATCCTCCCACCCACACATCCACCTGTAATTGAGATTTTGAGATACGACTCGCTCGTAGAACCGAAAACATATTATGCATACTCAATGGAATGAGCAAATTCAAGGATAAGCATGGGTGTAACCGACTTTGACAGAAGAATATGATATCCGATTATATCTGACAATTCACTATTTGAACCATCCTCTACTCAGGATGACTCTTGTCCCAAGTACGTTCACTTTCCTTTGACAACACGTGAGACACCTAGGAATTAGGAATTACGACCAGACCCTGAACACCAAGAATGCCTACTACTCAACTCAGGTTTACTTGCGGAGTCATGACATGACAAGTACGGTCATTCATCTAAAGTCATGAGATGACGTCAGATGAAATACTCGGATCAATCAGAGAACTGATTCTTTGGTAGAAAAACTTGATAATATCATCCGAAGAGTACAAGACATGATAAATAATCAAGGAGAATTGAGGACACCACAAAGCGAACCCGAGATACATCACATGCAAAATTTTCACACACATACACCACACACATCTGACTAGTCTACCGACCATCGTACTGACTCCAGCAACAATTCTAAAAAATAAAAAAAATAGAAATTTCAAAAAAAATGGATAACATAGATATGGCAACATTTTGCAAAAGTCCGATTTTAGAGCTTCCATTAATCAAGACTGTAGAGTATGTACTCGATCTTCAGAGAATTGTGAAGAAGCGATTATCACTAAAAATGACGGGCAAAAGCAGATATTGAATCGAATAACATTTAATCACCATGGTCAGTTTATAAGGATGACCCAAAATAGCAAAAACTGCAAAGTCAAACAATTAACCAAGGTGACTTGTGAAATTGAGAATACCGAGTTTATTCATGTTCGGATTGACGACAATTCCACCATGTACATCCTCCCGAAGTCTGTGTTTTGACCGACTCAAAATCGGACCACTCAGAAGACCGGAGTGATCGTTTAATTTCTCGACCAATCCACAAAAAAATCGAGAGGAATTATTTCTGTCGTCATGAACTTAAAAGGTGTCAAACATAGAGTGGACTTCATTGTCCTAAACATTGAGCACCGATGAGAGTTTTCCGAGTCTCTTATCATTCTAGTTAATGTGTTCCTTGTCTTTGCAAGGGCAACTATCGACTATAAGATTCAAGACATTAGATTTCCGAACCAAAACCAAAAGGATCAAAACTGAGGACACACCTTACCCCGAGACAACCGAACAGGAAACTGGTAGTCGTGACATAGAGGAGACAAAAGAGCCATACCCTCTACATGATTAAACCTCTCTACAGATCACAAACACGAACCAAGGAGAGATACGTTTATGAGACGACTGTCAAGGATACAGAGATGAATATGCCCAACCTAGAAACATCTGATTCACCACACCTAAAAATGGCTATTTCGGATTGCCTTGATCATTAATGTGATTCTGCACAAGCGAAGTTGACATGGAGCACCATAGACATACCATACGTGAGACGTCTGTTGACCAGTGAAGAATGTTACAATGATTATTCATCTGATGAGGACATGATTGTCAGTACATCACCTCTTGGACCGCCACCAAAAGAGACAATCGAGACCAGATTGACCCATCTTGATAAACCAGTTGCTCCATCCTCTAGTCGGTTATCTGGTAAGAAGAAGGAGAGCGATGATCCCTCGAGGCGTTCCTCCGAACACCTTGAGCTGTATCATTCTCATCTTCCTCTTAATGCTTCAAGTTCTAAAAACCGACTAAGAGATCTACCTTCGACATACTTGGGAAGGAATTTTCTGAGGATTCATTGTCAAGACCATATGAGGAGATCTATGAGTGAGCCCAGTTTGGATGCTCTTGAGCCTTATCGAAGCAAGTAGTCATATGTCAACCCACGTTGGACTTTCTCTGCCGTTTGCCGTTATTCTTTTGTGGCCGACTCCCCTAGTCCCATTTGATACATTGGAATAATTTGTTATGACCAGGTTGATACTTGTTCGTCAAAGTATTCATCCAAAAATGAATTGATTGACCCTAAGACTGAGCAAACTTTGAGAAAGCAGTTTAAGAATAGGAATAGTTGGAGTGCCTCCACCTTTTAGTATTACTCTTCTGAGGATAACTCTGACGATGGCTAGGAAACTTCTACTTCATCTTCTTTCTATCTTTATTCCCTTCCACCACATGCTTCTAAAAAGATCGATCGTAAACCTCTTCGATCATTGGCCATCCTCCCTCCCACCCCATCTGTTCCCTTGTTCACCTTCTTCCTATACATAGGCCCAAGATCTAAGTATATAGGGGATCCATGCCATACGTATTTACTCATCATTCTATTCCTCACTAATCCGTACTCACTATTTTATTTTTATTTTCTTTTTTCTATGCTTAGCCTGAGCTATGGCTTCTTTGCACTTTTTGTGCTCTGAGGACATAACACTCGCTAAGTATAAGGGGTATTTGTACTCCGGGTCAAAGAGTTGACTTAACGAGATCGATATAACCAAAGTCCTATATCGTATGTTGTCACGATACATCCTCTGACCGGAGACAGATGTGTTACTATATGTCTGAGTATGTACATTTGACAGACCAATAGGTTGATGACCTAACCAAGGTCTATACACCGACGTGTTGGTGTGCATGAAAGGGCATATGAGTAATGCGATCTCTCGAAGGGATCATACAGGTTCAGTTACTGAACCGGAAGACATGAGCTCACTCATGAGATATTGGGAAGAATCAAATTTCGTGCATGGTCGTCCCGCTTTGGAAGCTTGACTGAATTTGTAGGTTTGATATATACTTTTGGAAAGTATATGATCAAGAGCTAGGTATGATATATGCTTTTGGAAAGTATATGATCGATACCAACTCCCAATGATCGAATGAGAAACTTACTGATAAAACCATGAAGTAGACAGTGTAGTTGATCTAATATTTTGGGTTTATTCTGAGTCTTCCAGTATGCAGGATGTATAGGTATTGGGAATACCTAAGGGTGATGTGATCATAAACGATTGTATAACCAAGACGCTTCCATCTAGGGCGTGATGAAACGGTTCTGGATTTTAGTGACTCCTCTCAGTAGAGAAGTAATCTGATCTTAGTCCAAATGTTGGACATTGATCTGAATATGATTCAAATACAATGAAAAGATTAGATTTACGAAAAAGAGTTTTTGAAAATTATCTCCTTATCCAATTTATGCATTAAAAAATACCAATAAAGGTCTTGCACACCATGAGTCTTGCATTTCATTCACCACCACATTTATCGGCATGTGATTCATCCATGCATTCTTAGTTGGATGTATTCCTGACACTCACACTTTCACACATGACTTCTGAAGTTCAAGGACACTTGGTTTCTGAGGTTCTAAGATTTTAAGTTAATCAGCCTTAGTCATTAGGTTCAATGACTTAATTATTCACAATTCCCGAGTTCAAAAATGTGTATGATATATTGCATGCTTAGTCTCTTCCTTAAAGAATATGATCATCACCTCACATATTGCATACTTAGTCTCTTCCTTAAAGAATATGATCATCACCTTACACACATGACTGTAGTTATGATGAGATGAGTTGAGATTTCACTTGAGAAACTGGGGTAAGGGATTTGAGTTTGAACTTGATTTTATAATAGTCGAGGATGAGATAAAATTGATGAAGGCTTCATGAAACCCGAGAGTTAGCACCTTCATCCAGTATGAGAACATAGTTCTTGTACTAATCTCTTGATATAAACCTATGTGCCAGGGTGTGATAAAACTAAATAAATTATTGATCAGTATGCGCCACTTTGGTAAAAGCAGTGGAGCTAGAAAATCATTAATGAAACAAATTTCTAGAGAAATTATCTCATTTAATTACAAATAAAATCTCTCTCATTACAAATATAAATTCAAAGAGCTTCCACCAAAGGTGATCGCTCCCAACCTTTTCAAAAGTGTCCACTTAGACCAAATCTAGTAGGACAAGGAGTTGGGCTAGCACCTAAAAAGGGCTCTACATCGTATAGTGATACAAGTATGGGTGTCGAAGGTATGACAGGTACTCAAAAAGGACACACCCTGGTATACTCCCTGGAAAACAAGTGCAGATGACTCCGAACCCTCTTGACAGAAGCACTGGTCAACAACCTAAAATAGGAGTTAATAAGGAACTCGAAAGGATCCTTGTTTCAAAGAGAGGGAGAGAAGAAAATTACACAAACCTATGCCCCTCCATCAATTGGACTTCCATCTGCACTTTTAAGACTGAAAACTAAAGAGATGGTAGATTGCTTGAAAGAATTGTTTATTCCCTATGTGTTGAGGATTGGATCCTTAGGAGTGTCTCTTGGACTAGAACTTTGGGTGATGTATTGACTCTACTCTTGTCACTGCAGTCCACACTAAATGTCATACCCATACTATATATGTATACAAAGAGAGTCTCAGATCTAGAGAAGTTGGATACCTTTCAACTAGAGTTTGGTTCAGTTCAGAATTTTGGGATCACTAAAATCAAGAGTTTTTTAATGGATCAAGTCTTGTACTTCACATGTACAGTCAGGGATTAATCCGATTAAGTCATTCATCCCCCAATGCTCATGGATGAGCATGGTTTAAGTATAGGGGGTGATGAATCTATGATCCATCAACCTAAAAGAGTCCAGTTAAGCTCAGTTCCCCAAATTTCACATGCATTTAATCATCTAATTTACATAATTGACATTCATGCATGTATTAATAATAATTGCATTTTATCATACATCATGGCATAAAAGATGGAGTCAACAAATCTAGGTGTGAAATGACATGAAAAGTATCTAAATTCACTGATTTTTAATTAATTCATCCTAACTCTAATTGACCTCAAACCACCTACATTGTGTACATATCACTAACAAGAATAAAGGAAAAACAAAAAAATACTAACTTGTAAAATTGACCAATGAAACCCAAACCCTAGTTTAAGACTAATAGACTTTAAACGTGAATTCTCTTTTATACGTTCTCCTATAAACCCGTACTTAATTTTGAATTAATGTACAATCAATTACCTTCAAAATAAGATCAAATTCAAAAAAATCAGAGTTCGTTTGTGAAACTTGGATTTTGGGCCCTATTATATTTTGTACATATGTTCCCTTTATTTTATTTATTTTTATTTTTGTTTTATTAAAAATACAAAAAAATAGTTTCATGTGTAAATATGTCTTTTATATTTTCTCTAATTTAATTTTTATTTTTTATCTTATTTAAAAATGACAAAAAAACAAAACACAGATTGTAGTATTTTATATCTATATGATACCATCAAAAATATTTTTTGCACAAATAATTTATTTTGGTTTTTGATCCTTCACCGAAGTTGTATATCTCATCAAGACGAGCAACTTTCATGTTTACAATTTTTTATTTTTTATTATTTATTTTTCTTTTGAATTAATTTTGTTTTTTTGGGAGCGACACGTGGCAGCTCCTGGAACTGCCACGTGTATGTCCTTTTCTTTTTCCTTTTTACTTAATTATTTAATTTAATTTAATTTTAACTTTAATTTTATTTTTTGTTAAACCACCATGTGGCCACATCCCTATTCACCATGAGACACCCCTTCCTTCTCTCCTCACGTGCCCTGCACGTGAGGGTCTTCTCCCTCCTCCGTCTGACTCACCGCCTACAGTTGTGCTGCTTTGCCTTCCTCTACTGCTCCTGCAGTCACCCATCTCCGACCGAACCATCTTCTCCCCCTCTCCAGCATTATCACCATGACCCGCCGTCATCTTCCTTCATCTTCGCTAACACTCATAACGACCGAAATTCTGACTACCCATCCCTTACCCCCTCTTCATCTCTGATAGCCAATTTAATCCCCAATCAAAACCCTAATGGTTGATTGCGATCTCCAAACCCTAATCTTATCTTCCTATTTTATCCCCTTCGATGAATCACCTAACTTACCGAACCCTATCGCTTTCGATCCCCGAATACCCTCTCTTACTCTCCTATTTAAGTGCCATCACTAACAACCTCTAGGGGCATCCACCGATATCCGCCATCTACACTTCTTCACAAGAATGAGAGAGAGTCCGAGCTCCAGGTCGATGATAGCAGCCTGGGCTTGAGGTAACAAACTCCTTGGAGGCGCGATCCAGGAGTTTCCTCAACTCATGTCGCTACAACAAGAACCGAGCCTCCTCCTCTGCCGTGGAGTCTATGCGATCAATAAGAGGGGGTCTCTACCTCTTCCATCCAAGGAGACTCATCTCTTCTTCCTCTTCCCTTCCATTTTCTTCTCGCATCTCAACCGCATCTAACTCCTTCTTCCATCATTTACACCGCACCCCCATTGGACATCAAATAATCAAACTCCATCCTTGTGCCTATCCACTTTCCCTTCAATCTCCGCAACCTACCATCGTCCTTGCTCCGACCACCTCCAATGGAGCCTTCGCCTCTGCTCACCAATCTTCCGGGAATCAAGTAGCCACTGAAGAGCAAGCCTCGCCACCTGCTATTGATCTTCGCACGTCGAAGACACCACCTACACACAGTTGCTTCCGCCCCAACGTCCCCCGATCATGTGTCGACCAAGAGGAAGGAGCAAGATTACATCAGCCACCCTCTGCCCTCATCATCTCCGAGCAGCAAAAGATCAAGTTGCCCTAGATCGAGGATGTACAACTTGCATTCGATTAAGAATGCAAGCCATCTTAGCCATTCAGATATGCCCAAACCAAGACCATTGATTGATACTCAATCGGACAACCCCGATCATCCGAACAAAGTGCCTCAGGAGTTCTAGAAGCAATCTAGTGCAGCCACGTGGAAGCCCAGCACCAAACTGCCAGCCAAGCCTCCCTCGCACGCACCCGTTGATAAGTCTGCTGAATACGATATATAATTTGCACACATTGTAGTATGTGTCTTAGCGAATCAGTCATAATCGAGAGAAGATCTACATGAAGAGTGTCTTGGCTTTAATTTATAAGCGAATTTAAGACCACAAATAGACTAAAATAGGTAGAATTTCACTTAAATAATTTAATTAATTACCCAGTGCTCACAAAAATACAAATAAGTAGTCAGATGATAGAAAATTATGTGCTCATACTATTTTCATTGAATAAAATGATGCAAAATTGAGGTCCAAACTAACATGCAAACATAGGGGTTTCCGTGCAAAACAGAAAACAAATGTTACAAACAAAACTATCACATGGACTATATCGCAATTATAAAAACTTTACAAAACACAGATGCAAATTTTATAATAAAAAACTGAAAAGGAACAGACCTTCTTTGTATGATGGGGAGTTGGGGTTTGATGGAGAAGAGGTAACCACCGGCGATGGCCCACACGCAACCGCACGTGGAGGATGGGGGTCGACACTCGATCGCGCTGCGGATGGTGGCTGCGGGCAATGGAGGCGGAGGGGCGGTGGCACGCGCGGCTGATGGCGAAGGTGGGCGGTGCTTCTCGGAGACTGGGGTGGAGGGCCGCAAGGGAGAGTTCACGGGTGGCCGCAGCTGCGGGGTAGCGGGCGGTCTGGGGGCTGCAGCGTGTAGGGGCGGGCAGCCGGGCGGAAGAGGAAAGCCGTCGGCAGCCTGGTGGGTGAAGGGGGTGGAGGAGGCGGCGGCCTGGCCGCTGCTTTTTTTAAATTTTTTAATTTTTTTCTTCTGCTGTGATATTTTTTAAATTTGTATATTTAATTTTTTTGTTTTCTTAAACAGAAAATGAGCAAGTGCAAATGAAAATATAAACAAATGCAAACATGATGGAGTAATCTGATCATTGCAAATATGAACAAATGAAGGTGACAAAGAGATGACGATGTGAAGTGATAAACATGATATTATAAATAAGATGAAGGTATGGTGATAATCAAGATGGTGATAATAGTGATGATGTGATGGATAGAAAAATATGATGGTGGTGATGTGATAAAAAATTGCAAAAAATAATAACGATAACAAGATGAAAATAAACTTACGTACGATGGAGATGGTCGCCTATGATGTGCTCACGAGAAGAACGGTCCTCACTCAAATTGTCGGCGGGCGATGAGCTCGAGCAACACACGGAGTCGGCTACGATGTTGGCCTAGAAGCCAACGGATCCCACCGAAGAGAGGGTTGTCATCGCTCGATCGCGGTTGCCTCGTTGTCACCGATTCAACTCTGAGAACTAGGCCCTCCTCACATAAAGATAGATCAAGTGTAAATTGAGGAGGATGGGATGTATAAAAAGAGATAGAAAATGGATGTTAGAATGGAGGTGGAGTAGAATGGAGGTTATTAAGATGGTGGAGTTGAATTAGAAGTTAGAAAAAATGGTGGAATAATGTAGTTGAATGGGTGGTTATTGTAGAGAATGGAAATTAAATAAAATAAATAATAAAATGAAGTAGGCTACTAAAATACAATAAATTATAAAGAAAAAAATAGTGGGGAATTTACAAAAGAAGACAAACAACATGTACATTTTTTGTTAGCTTCTCTAATTTATATTTTTTTCCTTTTTAATAAGAGATATTTACAATAGAAAAATATAATAAAATACTAGAATCAAAATACAACACAACCATGATTTTTTTAGATTTTTTTAGTAACTAAAATAAATAAATAAATAATGAAGAAAGAATGAGTATTTACATTATATACAATATACATCTAGGTCCCAAAACTGATATTTTACAAACGAGCTCCGGTTTTAGAGAAACCACTTCCGTTGGACAGATAATTTTCTAACTTAACTTCAAAATGAGTTTGGTGAATTTCGAGTTCATACAGAGCGGGAATTTGGCCAGGAAGTTGGACTTTACGGGTTTTTCTCTTTGGGATATAGGAGCATTTATTTGAGGTGGAATTTATTTTGGATTTCTGTATTTTTATATACATTTTTATGTCATAGAAAGAATTAGTCAAAAAGGAGTTGGAATAAAATTATTAAAAATACATGAAGTTTTGAGCTATTTACAGGTGAAAAACTCCTTTAATTTTGCGGCTTTTTATTGTTAATTTATTTTATACAATCTAATATACAATAATTAGTATGTTTTATTTACAAGAGTTATTTTGTTAATTTATTGATTTTGTATACATTTATTTGAGATTTTACTTGGGGATTTTGGTAAGATCGGGATATTGAGATGATGAATCACAGATTCATCACCCCCTATACTAAACTTTGCTAGTCCTCGAGCAAATAAAGAATGAATAATTTGAATTAACCCCTGACTGTGCTTGTGAACATAAGACTTGATCCGTTCAAGAACTCTCGATTTTAAAGATCCTAAAATTCTAAACCGAACCAAGCTCTAGTCAAAAGGTATCCAATTTCCCTAATCACCAAACTCTCTCTGTATACATATATAGTAGGGATATGACTTAAGTGTGGGCTGCAGTTACAAGAGTAGAGTTGCAACATCACTCAAGGTTCCAATCTAAGAGACTCTCCTGAGAACCCAATCCTCAACACTAGGGAATAAATCATTTCTTGCATCCAATCCACCGTCTCTTTAGTTGCTAGACTTGAAAGTGTAGATGATGGCCAGTTGATGAAGGGCATAAGATTGTGTCATTTCTTCTCTCCCTCTCATTGGAACAAGGATTCTCTCAATTGCCTTATTACTCAATGCATATTTTTGGTGTCGATCAGTGCGTCCGTCAAGAGAATTTGGAGTCGTCTGCACTTGTTTTCCTGGGAGTACATTGGGGTGTGACTTTTTTGAGTGCCTATCGTACCTTCTACACCCAGACTTGTAGCATTTACGATGCAGAGCCCTTTTTTGGTGCAAGCCCGACTCCTGGTCCTAATAGCGGCGGTCCAAGTGGATATTTTGAAATGGTTGGGAGCGCCCGCCTTTGGTGGAAGCTCTTTGATATTTGACTTTGTGGAATGAGAGCTTTTCTTTAACATTTCATTGCTTTGTAATATTTTTGGCTAGCTCCACTGCTTTTACCAAGAGTTGGCGTACACTGATCAACATTTATTTATTTTATCACACCCTGGTACTTAGGTAAATGTCAATAGATAGTACAAGAACCATATTCTTATATTGGATAAAGGTGCAGACACTCAGGTTTCATGGAGCCTTCATTGATTTTATCCCATCCTCGAGTATCATCAAATCTAGTCCAAACTCAAATCCCTCATCCCATTTCCTCAAGTGAAATTTCAACTCATCTCATCATAATTGCAGTCGTGTATGTGAGGTGTCGATCATATTCTTAAGGTAGAGACTAAGCATGCAATATAGCACACAAATCTTTCTAACTAGGGAAATGTGAATAATTAAGTCAAAAGACCCTAATGACTAAGGCTGGTTAACTCAAAATTTCAAAACCTCATAAATCAAGTGTTCTTGAACACCACAAGTCTTGTGTGAATGTGAATCTGTCAGGGATTAAACCAACTTATCAGTTAGCTTTTTTAAACAAAGGAAAAGAAGAAAGTTATTTAGTTTGTTTTTTTTAGAAAAAGGTTTTTTTTCAAAAGTTTTTTTTGAAAAGGTATATAAATAAGAAAAGACATTTTTTGAAAAAGTTTTGTTATTAAAGCAAATAAGATTTTTTTTCAAAAAGTTTTTTTCAAAAGGTTTTTTTAAAGAGATTTTTTTTGAAAAAGATTTTTTACCCACCCCATAATTAGTGTATAATATATACAAAAATACGTGAAAGTACGAGTTATGGGTAAAGTATATATGTAATATATATACGCCACCTATACGTAGCATGTGCTATGTCGTCAGAGTACAAGAAGCGAGAAAAAAGATATAGCTAGTGCTAAGCGTAAGATGACTAAAACAATAAAAAGTATAGAAGTTGATCCACCCCCCTATACTTAGGCTCTGGTCAGCCTAAATGTAGAAGAAGATCAAAAAATGGGCCAAACAAGGTCAATAGGAGAAATGGATGAGTATATACACATGGTGGGCATCGGTTCCTCCTATACTTAGGCTCTGGTCAGCCTAGGTATAAGACAGGAGTAAGTGTGAGAACTGATGTGATCTGGAGAATATAAAAAGAAGGGAGAATGTACGAGAGTGATTGAATCTTCTAAGATGCTGAATCTTGATGCTGCATCTTCATGAAGAGTAATATGATGTATATGCTCTGTGCTCGCTCTGCGTGAAGTTGATGACCTCGACTTGGACTAACTGCTCTTTCAAATCTACAAAATGCTTCAACAGTTGTCCATTTACCACATGAGATTGTGCACCATCTGTGAGATCAACTATCTCTACACTTCCATTCCCGTGCACTTTCTTAGCAACAAAGGGACCCGTCCATTTAGATTTGAGCTTCCCATGGAACATATTCAACCTAACATTGAACAACCATACCTTTTGTCCAGGGACAACGTCTTTGCACCTAATGTGTTGATCATGCCATCTCTTTACTTTTTCCTTATAAATCAAACTGTTGTCATATGCCCTGTTTAGAATTTCCACGAGCTCGTTCAAGTTCAAGTCTTGACAAAGCTTCCCTAGGTGACAACTCCAATTAATCTGCTTAATTGCCCGTTCGGATTTATGAATTAACTCTGCAGGCAAATGGCATGGCTTGCCATAGATCATTCTAAATGGTGAAGTACACAATGGTGTCTTGTAGGTTGTCCAATAGGCCCACAGAACTTGGTCCAAGAGTTGCGACCAATTCTTCCTATCGGGACGAACCAATTTCTACAAAATACTATTCACCTCTCTGTTCAAAACATGTGCCATGTCGTTGGACAGTGGATCGTAAGGGCTAGTAGCTCTATGCTCAAATCCATAGTCCTTAGCTAAAGATCTCAAATCTTGGTTCACAAAGTGGCTACCCCCATCATATATCAAAACTTTTGGCACCCTGAACCTAGCAATAATATGGTCTCTCACAAACTTACAGGCAGTCTTGCTGTCTACGGTTCGGGTTGGGATAGCATCCACCCATCTAGAAAGATAGTCAACCGCTAACAAAATGTACTCATGTCCTTGGATGTTGGGGAAGGGACCCATATGCCCCATGCATCAAAAACATCACAAATAATCACCGGTTGCATGGGCATCTCATCTCTCTGTCCAACCATCTCTCCCATCCTTTGACAGATCGGGCACGACCGTACAAAATCAATAACATCTCTAAACAAGATCAACCAATATAATCCACATTGAAATACCTTGTGAGCGGTTCTCTTCTCCGAATGTTGTCCTCCAGCCTCAAGTGAATGAAAATATGTGAGTACACTCTAGTACTCCTCTTGAGGAATACACCTTCTCCAAACACAATACGACCCTTCGAAGAAAGGATCGTCCCAGTGGTATCTTCTCGAATTCAACTTCAGTCGGTCAATGTTGCTCCTAGTCCAACCATGGGGAACCTGCTTGGAGACAAGATAGTCCACCATGTTGGCATACCACGGGAGTGAGTCAATAACACAAATTGACTAGTCTGGGAAGGTCTCTCTTATCCGCTCATAATAAGGAGAATCCTTAAGTTCAACCCGAGAAAGATGATCAACCACATCATTCTTCACTCCAGGTTTATCTTTTATCTCCAAACAAAATTCCTAGAGAAGTAAATTCCACCTAAAAAAGACGTGCCTTCGCATCCTTCTTTTCCATTAAATATCGAATGATTGTATGATCAGTGTAAATTGTCATCTTAGAGCCCAAAATATATGACATGAACTTCTCGAGGGCCCATACTACAGTGGGCATTTCCTTTTTAGTCACTGTATAATTCTTCTGTGTAGGATCTAATACTTTGCTCGCGTAGTGCACTACAGGAAAACTCTATATTTGCAACATTCGTAATAATGTTGCAAAAGTCTATTCGCGACGTTTATTTTTTTAACGCGACATTTATTGTATGTCGCTTTTAATGTTACTAAAGGTTGTGCCGCAAATGCTATTTGTGACATTTATTACAAACGTTACAAATAAGTAATATTTGCAACGTTTTTATATTCGTTGTAATTAAATAGCAACATAAAAAACATGTCGCTATTACAATTTTTGCAACACTTAGTAATTGACACGAATACTATTGCAACAGTTAAATAAATGTTCCATATATATTTCATTGTAACAATTTTGTTGCCTTGTTGGTAATAAAATTGTAACATTATGGAAATGTTACAGTTGTTTCATAAATGCTACATATATTCAAGTTTACTATTACAATAATTATACCTGCAATATTTACGGCCGTTGTAGGTAACTTTCGTCAATTTCACGATCATTATAAATAAACTATAAGATCTTAACAAAATACGACAAATCTCAACTACTATTACATAGAACAAACCATGATAACATAATAGTGTAAATGCTTCACTTACCAAAATAACACTATAAAACTTACTACCAAAAGTTGTAGTACAAGAGTACTTATACAATGAAAAAGAAAAACTAATTTTAAGCATCTTCAGAATAATACTCATCATCCTCACTGTATTCATCATTTTCACGAGCACTATCACTTGCATAAGAAGACATGTCCTTTTCTTTTGACGTCATGGATATAAGACCTCTCATCTCTTGACGATGAACCTCCATCATATCCATCATTTGCTTTGCCATCTGTTGTTGTTGATCTGCCATTTGTTTTGCAAATAATTGTTGTTGCTCTGCCATTTGTTGCATAAGAGTCTCTTGTCCTTTATGCATGGAAGCAAGTTGTTCCGTCAAATTGCGCACATTACTACGAAGTTCGACAACCTCTTGACTCGAAGAGCCACCTTGAACAGCAAAATATCTAGAAGGAGTAGCACCACGACCTCCACAACGAACACGACCAAAAGGTTCAGGTCCTTTAACTTTCAAAAATGCTTCTTCTGGAGAGAGTGGTATCACAGGTGTTCCATTCTCATCTTCGGTACAATGAGGAGACATTAAAGTCACCATTTCCTCCTAAACAAATCATATAAAATTTTATAATCTTTAAAAAAGAAAAAATAGTATCAAAATTTACTTACGTGTTCTTTTTGGTGGACCTCGGATGTCCACATCCTCACGCCCTTTAATCTCTCGACTTTTAGTTAAAAGAAAAGTATCTACTCGTGATGGCTCATGAGAATTCAATTTCTTCTGCATGATGAATAGATAAATCAATAAATGAAGGGAAACATAATACATATAATGAAAATTTAAAACAATACATACAAACTCGTCAATTTTTTTATGGGTATTTTTTCTTCCCATTCGATGTGTTGGATTTACTTCCATTGCACGACTTCTCTTGTTCTTAAGTGTTCTCTCCTAAATTACAAAAAAAACTATTAATACCCAAGTTAACATCATAAACCTTTCCTAAAAATATATTAAAAAATATGCATTTACCTTATACTCCTCAGAAGACCAATATCAACAAGTTTTCTCCATGTCACTGCATCAAGCTCCTTGGGTGTTCTTTTACGTAGCTCTGATAGAGGTATCGTCTCATCAAAATACTGAAAGAACAAAACTAAAAGATATTAATTACAAATTTAACACACAATATTGAATATCAAATATTTAAAAGAATACTTAACCTTCTTTTTTATTTCACATCGATGTATCGACGATGTAGATCACCTGCATGTGATAATATTTGTTTATCTATCTCAGGGCTACGCTCCCATGTAAATGAACCCTATAATACCAATGTTAGAAAATATTTTTATATTTTTTAAAAACAACCAATATCTATAACATACCTCCAAGTCATGCAAAATTGAAGCTTTAACATCATCTGAAACATCTCTTCTGAAATCACGAGTTAAAATATAAATTCGAAAACGTGCAACCTGCCCTAAAAAACTTTCCATAAAATCAAATTAGGGATTTTGACTAGGTCTCTCTTTCACCAAAGAGTGGGATGTAAGGCAAGGACATGTTGAACCTTTCCATGGAGAGGAAGATAAGATGAGAAGACACATTCAGGGAGTAAACTAGGTCTGGTTTTGCCAAAAAAGTATCATTTCAAAATGAGAAATGATCTTCTCCAAATACCGGTGCCTAGTATTCCAGCATGGATGTAGCTATTGCAATAAAAGGTAACAAATGGTACAAGTGCATGCGCACGAGAGAGCATGCAACGAAATCTCTTGATTCCTACTAAGTATATGTCATCTTTACATGGAAAAGGAAGCTCCTCTTTCCTTTTCTCTCTCCATGTACTCTCTCTATCTCTCATATAATTCTCCCCACCCCCAATCCTCCACTGCCTCTATGCTCTTTCATACCCATATCCCACACCCTCCTCTTCTTCATCACATTCCTCTACCATCAGGCTTCCAGTTCTATCTTCTTTCTATACGGAAGTTTGCGCACCTTCATGCAATTTCCATGTGTCGATTAGGTGCCTCTTAGCTAGAGATTGCAACTAGGTAGGGCTTAGGTGATCCAACGAAGATCGCGGATTTGGGTAAGCGATATTGGTGAGGTTCAATCTGATGACGGATCTTACACATGGATGTAACTCAATCTCTGATTGAGCCGCGCCAATATCACTCATTCGCCTATGTCCTAATGATCCACATCACAAGCTATCCATGTATGCCTTTCGTTTTCCTTGACAGCTATCTACTGCCGTCGATGCTTAGTTTGGAATATTGTGTTTGAGATTAATATTACTTCATCAATTCATACTTGGATTACCCTGATTCATGGTTACATATATTCTTTCCAGTAGTCTAACACCATGTAGAAATAGGATGTCATCTATTATTCCAGCGAGTACCCTCTACTAGATTTGGATTTAAGTGCATATATAAATAAAGAGATAGAAATCCTCCTGTAAATGTACTGAAAGAAACAGTCATTGATCATAACAAAATATATCAGTACTGATGTTATGCAGCTGCTATTAGTTGTCAAAAAAAATATTGCTACATGCGCATCTTTCAAAGAGGAAAATGGATCTCGGTCTGAATCTACAAAATTTTTAGACTGTCCTTAATTTACAGATCATGGCTCAACAAAGCTATCCTCTTCATGATTTTAAAGAAGGATGTACCCACATAGGTAAAGAAATATCACATTTATGCACAGGGTTAGCAACAAATGACGGCCATTGCAATGGGAAATAAAAAAGAAAGGGAGGGGAACTGTTACCACAAAGATTGTGCAACGGCAGAGGAGGGAAGGGAGGGCGAGCGTTGCCGAGGAGGAAAGGGCGACGAGGGGCGAGCGCTGTTGACGGAGGCACACGATACTGCAGGGAGGGAGGGGCGGCGAGGGGCGAGGTGGGACGGACAGGCGGAGGCGCGCGGTGGTGTTGACGATGATCCGGATGGAAGGGCGGCGAGGGGCCGGCTACGGATGATGGAGCCGCCGTCGAGGGTGGGCTGGGGGAGAGGGGCGTGGATGTGTTTAGGGTGGTCGGGTAAAGAAATTGGGAGGGGAGGGGGAAAGGGTTTCGTTGGATTTTTAGGGTTGAAAATTGGGCGGGTTTTATTCCGCCAAATATTTGTTTGTAACATTTGTTTTAAATGTCACATTTATTTCTATAAGTAACATTAGTATCTAAGCGTTGCAAATATGTTACCTAATTATTACATTTATTATCAAATGTTGCAAATATCACAATCAAGTGTGATGTTAGTGATTAAATGTTACAAATAACATGTCTAACCGGACATTTATTTGAAATGTTGCAAATAATTCATCATTTACGACATTTTTTTTAAAATGATGCTTTCATCTGTTACTAAAAACCAGTTTTCCTGTAGTGGTGGATCGTAAATGGGATCCCCTCTCACTGTTGTCCTAACACAGCTCCTATAGCGAAATATGAAGCGTCGGTCATGATCTCAAAGGAGAGAGACCAGTCATGAGCTTATAGGATAGGCGAGGCACAAATCTTTCTCTTCAAGAGCTCAAAGGCCTCCAGACACCTGTGATCTACAATGAACTCTGTGTCTTTCCCTAAGAGCTTAGTCAGTGGGCGGGCAATCTTTGAAAAATCCTGAATCAATCTCCTATAGAATCCAACATGCCCTAGGAATGATCACACTGACTTCACGTTGGTAGGTGGATCGAGTTTCTCGATCACCTCTACCTTGGCAGGGTCAACCTCCATTCCCCTTTTGGAGATGACATGCCCCAACACGATACCCTCCATCACCATAAAGTGACTCTTCTCCAAGGAGAGTACTGGATTCACCTCCTCTACACTTTGTGAGGACTCGGTCCAAGTGCACTAAACATGTATCAAAAGAATCACCATGGAGTGAGAAGTCATCCATGAACACTTCTAGGAAATCTCCCACCATCTCGGCAAATATGGCTATCATGCACCGCTGAAATGTGTATGGAGCATTGCAGAGCCCAATGGCATGCACCTGAAAACATAAGTATCAAATGGACATGTGAATGTGGTCTTTTCCAGGTCCTTAGGAGCTATAGCTACCTGGTTGTAGCTTGAGTACCCGTCAAGAAAACAGAAGAACTCTTTCCCTGCGAGTCTCTCCAAGATCAGATCAATAAAAGGTAAGGTGAAGTGATCTTTCTTGGTTGCAACATTCAGGCACCTGTGGTCAACACAGACGCGCCACGGCGTGGGTACTCGTATCGCAATCTCTAACCTGTCCTCATTGGTGACCATCTGAATTCTCGACTTCTTCGGGACAACATGAAGCGGGGTCACCCACTTGGAGCCAAAAATAGGGTATATAAACTCTACTTTGCACCATTTCTCAATCTCTTTCTTCACTACTTCTCGTAGATTGGGGTTAAGTCTCCTCTGGAACTCACGGGAAGGTCTTACATTATCCTCAGTAAAAATGTGGTGCGAGCAGAGAGAGGGATTGATCCCCACGAGATCTGACACTGTCCAGCCTATTGCTTTGCGGTTACTCTCTAAGACCTCTAACAACCTAGACTCCTATTCTAAAGTCAAGTCTGATCTAATGATAACAGGATATCTCTCTTTGGGTCCCACAAGAAAATCATACTTGAGTATAAGAGGAAGTGATTTTAGTTTTGACAATGTGCTATCATCAATCAAATCTGGTTGAACTGAATCTGAATCTGGTTCCGTGCTGCATGAAGGTGGGCTAAGCTGCGTAGTACTTACCACCAACTCAGAAGTATGGAGAGTCGGATCACCAAAGAAATACGGTAATTCAGCCAAAGCTGCGTCCGACTCATCATCTATATCCCATGATCGCTCCGAAGGGGATGGAATTGACAGATCCAGATGGTTCTCTATGTCATCATGGAAATAGGTAGATGCATCTCTAACAAGATCAGACAATACCTGACAAACTACATCATCCACTCTATCCTTTCCAGATGAAAGGGACTCGCTCTGTCCTGAAGGAATCTATCCCCAAATCCCAACTATGCTAATCATTCCGCAATCTGCCTCTGAAGATGAGTACTCTGTGCTACTCTCTGATTCAGGTCGCTGACACTTGGTTTGCTTCATCTCAAGGTTCACTTCTCTGTATGGAGAACGAAACTTCATCATTCTCGTACCATAATCGAAAGCTGCGCCTGCATCCCTAAGGAAGGGACACGCGAGAATAATATGAGATTCTCTTCAATGATTGGGGGTCTCCATGTCCAAGACGGTGAAGTCAACTTGATAGTTCCGCCCCTCAATCGATATAACGACGTTCTTCACTTCTCCCTTAGGTCTCTTCACTGAATGATCTGTGAATTGGAGTAAAGCTTTAGATTTGCGAAGTGATCCCAACTCCAATTTCTGATATAATGCTAAGGGAAGTAAGTTGATTGAAGAACCGTTATCCAAGAGTGTGCGTGCAAATGCAAGGTCATCGATATGACTCTCCACATAATGAGCACCCATCTCTCTCTTTTTCCTTGGCAAAGTCTGATTCTTGAGACAATGAGTTATGGCTACTAACAAGACGCGTGTCTTTATATTTTGGTTCTCTTTCTTTCTGCTAACCCTTGTAGGTGTGAATATCACCTTAAGGTATTTTTGGAATGCAGGATGGTTAGCTACATACTCATCAAATGGCACCTTTATAATGATGTTTTCTTTACAAAATCGTGCCATATCGGGGTCATTTTTCTAAATCTTTTTGATGCGCTTCCTGTCGTAAGAGCACGGGGGAAAGGGATTGAAGCTAGGGAAATAGATGATGAAGAGTCTGAATCATGAACTGAAAGATCATTCTTGGCAATAGTGGAAACAGAGTTCTTCATACAAGAATCTTTTTGATGCAATATCGAATCAAAATCATAACTATCTACTATAGGTTGTGGAATAGAAGCTGAAGTGGTATCCGCCACAACCGGAGATGCAAGGTCCTCCATAGACTCAGAAGTGTATCCATGCTGCCGATGTTGCATACGCGCTCTCCTCCTCCTCTCGGCTCCTTGAGTAGAAATCCTCGAATGGTGTTGATAGGGCTCCGGAATATGCTGCCTCTCCTCCTCGTCCTCTGAAGACTCCTTAGATAGATATCCAGAGATGCCCCTCCTCGTGTCCCTCGCCCGCTCAGGTACAATCACGGTCCTTTTGCTCCTGAGTGACATATGATTAGCCTCGTCATGCGAAAGAATCTCATGTTCGGATCTAGGAGATGTTGAATAGTATACCTGACCAAAATGCTGCTGAGAACTAGATCGGTTCAGGCTATTGGGGTTAGCTCGAACTTAGGTTGGGATCGAGGTAGAGGGTGCAGTCTGCTCGTCTCTCCATCTCGACAGGCGGTTGACATCCACCCATAAGTCATGAATTTTATTCCGATAGGAATGGAGCCCGTCGAGTATATGTTATTGTATATCCATGGGTCCAGACGAAGAAGGAAGGGGATAAGTCTGAGAAGAAGAACATGAAGACTGGCCTTGCTAGCCAGGGTACTGCCTCTCCTGCTGCTGGAGTATCTACTAAGATTGCGGGCCCTGCTAGCCCGCTTGGTAATGGCCATGTCGGCCATACTTCTGGTATTGCTGTCGCTGCTGGTGGGGTGGATGGAATCCAGGGCTCTGCTGTGAACAAGGTGGTGCGGAGGTGAATGTGGTGTTGTAAAAGGTTGAGGGACGTTGATAGGTCTGTCGGTCTCCCGTACTTCCCTACCTGGCAGGGACCTGAGTATACCATACTCCATTCACCTCCCAAACTGGTGGAGGTTCCTCCTGAACTGTATCTGCTAATGGAGGTGGCTGCTAGAAAGAGTGGGCACGGGACTGGTCCTGCTCCCACGGCTAGGGTTGCCCTGACACCAACTACTCCTGAACATGGTGGACTCGATATACGGCAGCAGCAGGTGCAGTCACACCGAGTATCCTTATCTTAGATACCTTTTCAGTCAACTCCTCCACCTGTTTTGGAAGTTTGGAGACGCTCTGGTTTAATTCATCAATCCTCTTGTTGATCTTCTCGACTACTATTAGCTTGTCTGCGAGGAGTCCCATGCTAGGGATCACGTCCTGAGAGAGATCAACTACAACTGATTTTCCCCCTCCAAATGAGAGTGAACTGGGGGATGATGTATAGGCCTTGTTGGCCATCTTTGAGCATCTGGTTTCAGCCATCTGCTCGATTACCTTCTAGACGGTATCCGATCCTCGTGATGTATTGCTGCCTCCACAGGCAACGCTCACTAAACCTGACATCTCGGGGTTGAGACCAGTGAAGAACGACTGGACCAAGATGTTATCATCTAGATTGTGACAGGGACACTTCTGTAGGATGTCCTTGAATCTTTCCCAAGCATCACAGAAGGCTTCATGGGGTAATTGGGAAAACTTGTAATGCACATCCTCATCATATTAGTCATACTTAGCGGGTAGAACTTCTTCAGAAACAGGTCCTTGAACTGGGCATAAGTGGTGACGGTAACTCTCAAGTTCTTTACCTAGTAGTCAGCTTTGCCACCCAAGACAAATGGAAGGGCCGTGAGCCTAATATAATCATGGCTAACATTAGGATGTCTAAGGTTAACACATATGAGCTCAAAGTCCCTTAGGAATGCATATGGCTCCTCAGAAGCATTCCCATCAAAGTATGGCAGCAGGTTCAAAAAGTACGGCTTCGACTCAAAATCAACTGTGGGTTCTGCTGGACTCAAGTAGTTTCGAATTCTGTACTGTCCGAGGTTGTACGGCGCATCCATTGGTGGTTCGACCCCAACATTGAGTTATCCTAACTGAGATTTCAGTAAAGCGTGTTGTTGCTCAGATGCAGCTAATCTGGCTAGTACCATTCTCATCAGGTCCTCGGGATGTTCTTCTTCCTCTTCTTTCTTCTTTGGAGGCAATTTTTCTTGTATCTTCTTTAGATCCTGAATCAACAAGGTGTTCTTGTTTAGAATAGGATATATGAATCAAGATATTCTGACCAAGGCGAAGGTCTTCCTCGGTGAGGTGCGAAGAGAGAAAGAGAATGGTTTGCGAGTAACCATCCCGAGAGTGGGTGATCCTAGGCTCAAGAGGGTCATGAGTCCAGGTTGGTCCAAGTTGCGCATGGACCTTTGAAGACGTACTTTTTGGAGGGTTCAATAAGAGATTTGCAAAGTCCGAATAAATATCCCCCCAATCGGTCATCTTCGATGTCAAAAGAATCGATTAGAACACGATATTCAATGAGGTGCTATTTCTACTGTGCACGTAAATGTGCGGAGTAAACTTACACAATACAAACGCAATTCAAAACCTCAATTTCACCAACTCAACATGTGATGGCCGTAGGGGTTCAACCGAATTATCTAGTCAATTTAGTTGGTGATAATTACAATCTTGGAAAGCTTAACGAGCTGTTAGGTGCCCGTATTTTCCTACAGACTGGCCCGGTTCTTACGACTAGTTGGACCTACTTTCAACCAGTATAGGAGTAAGTACGAACCATATAAATACAACTACCCGTTCCTTGAGGACTAAGACGCCCTCTAAACCTCCCACTCTGCTAAGGAAGTCCGGACTGTATAAATAGGACTATCCGTATTCCTCACTGAAAAGTAGCTAATCACCTAAAAATAAAGAACTAGTAGTATGTAAGAAATCCTGGCTTGGCTCTATCCTAGGGTCATCTCTCTCACTTGCAAGTAAATCAAACAATGAGGACTTTATGCACCCGTGAACAAGGTTCTATTTATTCCAATTTTTTAAAATTGATCTCCTCATTTTAGTCCCAATTTTAGATTTAGGTTATCACTTGAAAATTAATCTGAACACAAAAGCACGTCTACCATCCAGTCTCAATTTCCTTTTTGACCTTAACTTTTAAAACAAGAGGGGAATCAGAAATCAGAATGCAAACGTCAAACTACGACGCATGCTCAGAAAAGGGTATACTTACATTGAATCTCAGCACCCTCCATGCGTTATGCAAAACTGAATTAGTAAAGTTTACACTAAATGCATGCAGATCGAGAAAACTGCACCAAAACAATATACTATTAGCGGGGAAGAATTGATTTGATTTGTGCTAAGTAGTATGTGTCTATATGCGTCTCATTATGAATCGTTTCAGATAAGGGAATCTTCCTATATATGTGTGGCCTAAATTACGATAGCCACAAATAAATATGATGTTAAACTACCGTGTGCCTAATCCTTAAATTTGTCACTCAAGTCGAGCCCCACCCTCACCGGAGAGTGAAATAGGTCTCTCCACACCACAAAATGAAGTCCAAGTATTTTTAGACGCGCAAGCTCTCAATCAAGAGCCGCTATAAAGGGGCAAATTACCTAATTTATTACAACACAATAATTACAAAATTTTACAAAAACTCTCTCGAGAATAAATTAATTTTCTTGTTCTTTAACAGTCGACGTGCGTCTCGTCCGTCGACCTCTATTGCACTCCAAGCCCACCGGACCCTAGTAAGGAAAATAAAAAATTATATTAGAGAGATCAACAACAAAATATATAAAAAAATGTGAAGAGAAATAATTAAGAGAAAAATGGATTAATTACAAGTGGCTCGGGGGGTCAGACTACCCAAGTGAAAATCTAAATCCAATTTTTTAAATTAATCCCTAAGTCATTTGCCTCCCCGGCAACGACGCCATATGATAAGTCCGCTGAATATAATATATAATTTGCACACATTGTAGTTTGTGTACTTAGCGAATCAGTCAGAATCGAGAGAAGATCTCCATGAAGAGTGTCTCGACTTTAATTTATATCCCGGGCTAGTTCGGGGTCGCACACAGGGAGGCAAAGGAATAACGTCGGGTTAATTCAAAAATTAAGATGTAGATTTCTAATGTGGATTTTTTTTTAAATTTTTTTATGCAAAATAAATACAAAAATGCACAATGCAGGTAAATTAAGACACTAAGAAAGCACACAACTATGCTAAATTAATTTTAATAGAAAATTAACCAGATTTAGCAAATTGTATTTTTCCTAGAATACAAATCCAGTGATGAACACAAAACACATTTTTTTGGAATTTTAAGAATTAAAATGAAACAAATAAAAATGCACAATTTTTATGGGTTTTTTCGTAATTTTTTGCACAAACAGAATGCAAAAATGATGAAAATTTTACTAGAATTAAACCGTGATGCAAGTATACTACAGTATTTTTTTGGAATTTTTAGACAAAATATGTTTTTTATGGACTTTTTTGTAATCAATTCCAAATCAATCCATGTTATCAAATTAAATAAGGTGTGATTTATCTCAAAAAGATATTTTCATAAGAATCCAGGAGATTTGAAAGTTTGCAAAAATCTTATGTGTGGATTTAATTAAAAATCATCTATGAAAATCACTCTACAATTAATTTAAGGCACAATACAACTCCAATTGAGGTGTATTTGGAAAATAATTAGAATGCAGTTAAGGCATCATTCCCTTTTTTCATTATTTTTGGATCAACCGTGAGTAAGATATGAATTTAAGACCACAAATTGAGTAAAATAGATAGAATTTCACTTAAATAATTTTAGTTAATTACGCAGTGCTCACAAAAATATAAATAAGTAGTCAGATGATAGAAAATTATGTGCTCAACAACATAAAATTTTTCATTGAATAAAATGGTGCAAAATTGAGGTCCAAACTAACATGCAAACATAGGGGTTTCCGTGCAAAATAGAAAACAAATGTTACAAATAAAACTATCACAAGGACTATATTGTAATTATAAAACTTTACAAAACACATATGCAATTTTTACAATAGAAAATTGAAAAGGAACAAACCTTCTTCTTCGTTTGATGGGGAGCTAGGGCTCGATGGAGAAGAGGGAACCACCAGCAGCGGCTCGCGCGCGACCGCACGTGGAGGATGGGGGTCAGCGCTCGGCCGCACTGTAGACGACGACTGCGGGCAACGGAGGCGGAGGGGCGGTGGCGCGCGCGGCCGATGGCGCAGGTGGGCGACGCCGTACAGAGACTGGGGCGGAGGGCTGTAGGGGAGGGTTCGCGGGTGGTCGTGGCTGCGGGGTGGCGATCGGCCTGGGGGCTGCCGTGCGTGGGCACGGGCGGCCGGGTGGAAGAGGAAGGCCGCCGATGGCCTGGTGAGTGAAGGGGGTGGAGGAGTTGGCGGCCAGGCCACTGCTTGTTTGTTTTTTTAATTTTTTCATTTTTTTTCTTCTGCTGTGATTTTTTTAATTTATATTTTTAAATTTTTTTGTTTTCTTAAACAAAAAATGAACAAGTACAAATGAAATATAAATAAATGCAAACATGATGGAGTAATGTGATCAATGCAAACATGAACAAATAAAGGTGACAAAGAGGTCACGATGTGAAGTGATAAACATGATATGATAAATAAGATGAAGGTGTGGTGATAACGAAGATGCTGGTAATGGTGATGATGTGATGGATAGAAAGATATGATGGTGGTTATGTGATAAAAAATGCAAAAAATAATAACGATAACAAGATGAAAATAAACTTGCCTACAATAGAGACGGTCGCCTATGGTGTGCTCACGAGAAGCACAGTCCTTGCTCGAATCGCCGGCGAGCGATGAGCTCGAGTAGTGCACGGAGGCGACTACGATGTTGGCCAAGAAGCCAATTGATCTAACCGGAGAGAGGGTTGTCGTCGCTCAACCGCGGTTGCGTCGCTGTCACCGATTCAACTGTGGAAACTAGGCTCTCCTCACATAAAAATGGATCACGCACAAGTTGAGGAGGATGAGATGTATAAAAATAGATAGAAAATGGATGTTACAATGGAGGTGGAGTACAATGGAGGTTATTAAGATGGTGGAGTTGAATTAGAAGTTAGAAAAAATGGTGGAATAATGGAGTTGAATGGATGGTTATTGTAGAGAATGGAAATTAAATAAAATAAATAATAAAATGAAGTAGGCTACTAAAATACAATAAATTATCAAGAAGAAAAAATAGTGGGGAATTTACAAAAGAAGATAAACAACATGTATATTTTTTGTTAGCTTCTCTAATTTATATTTTTTTCTTTTTAATAAGAGATATTTACGACATAAAAATACAATAAAATACTAGAATCAAAATACAACACAACCATATTTTTTAGATTTTTTAGTAATATAAAAAAATAAATAAAAAATGAAGAAAGAATGAGTATTTACATTATATACAATATACATCTAGGTTCCAAAACCCATATTTTACAAACGAGCTCCAATTTTAGTGAAACCACTTCCGTTGGATAGATAATTTTTTAACTTGAACTTTAAAAGTAAGTTTGATGAATTTGGAGTTCATATGGAGCGGAAATTTGGCCAGGAAGTTGGACTTTACGGCCTTTTCTCTTTGGGATCTAGGAGCATTTATTTAAGGTGGAATTTATTTTGTATTTTTGTATTTTTATATACATATTTATATCAGAGAAAAAATTAGCCAAAAAGGAGTTGAAATGAAATTATTAAAAATACATGAATTTTTAGGCTATTTACAAGTGAAAAACTCCTTTAATTTTGCGGTTTTTTATTGTTAATTTATTTTGTACAATCTAATATACAATAATTAGTATGTCTTATTTACAAGAGTCATTTTGTTAATTTATTTATATACATTTATTTGAGATTTTAGTTGGGGATTTTGCTAAGATTAAGATATTAAGATGATGAATCGTGGATTCATCACCCGTTACGCGAGTAGGCAAATTGGACCACAACCCCCGCATTCTTCTTAAACTGCAAGATAGTCTCGATGACGTGTAATAGGCACGAGCATTTGAGAAAATTATAATGAAGCCCTGACTAATTTCAGAAATCACAAATACATCCCTATCGGGGTAAATTGGAGAGGAGGATCATTGATTTTGCATATTACAGAACATTCCCTCTACAAGGGTATATTTGCAAGTTTTCTAATTATTGTATTACAATTATACCCTAAACATGTATTTGATATATATATGTATGTATATTTTGAACAACATTTATTAGAATTTGATGTTCTTGGTATGGTTTTAATTCTTACAACATTATTTATTATATTAAACACCAAGATTATATTTTTAAGATATTATTTGATAATTATTATTTGAGGATCTATTTTGTTCATTTTGATCATTTTGTTTATCCTCATTGATTCTTATGCTCAACAACTTATGCCTTGATTTTGGGACATTTATTTTTATAAATTGATCTGATATTAATTCTCATATTGATTCTAAGATAAATTGAGGGGAAGGTTCACTTGATTTGATTGGTTGGTTCTTGGCCCATCTCACTCCATATTCAACATCACTTTGCATAACCATTTCATCACAATACTGCATGATCTAAAAATAATAAAAAAATGCATTTATTTATTGTCTCATACAACATAGCATTAATTTCTTGCATAAAATTATTGTAAAAATCCATGCATCATATTTACTTTTATTATTATTTACTTCTCTTTAATAAAAAATCCATAACAATTTGAAAAGGATAAAAACACCTAAATCTTCTTTTCGTTTGAAAACCTAATTTCTTAGATTATTTGAGAATTAATCTTAGACCCTCATATTACCTCCGTGAGTTCGACAATGCGGCTTGCCCATGTTAAATAAACTGTGGTTAATTCCTTGATTGATTCTAATTCCCCGACTATAACACATTTACAACTCTTAATTTGCAGCAATTAACTAGGATGATTTCTGGAAAAATCACATAACTATTTATTAAGCACAATTAACAAGCTAATTAAAACACTACTTCACATGGACTAAAATGAGTCGTGTGCTGATGCAGGTGATATGCACTCACACAGATCTCGAAGGGAATATTATATTTTGATGGTCCAAATAGTAACAAATAAGCATAGCATATAAATTCCAAATCACTACAATGTCATGTACTGCGCATGTTTATCTACTCACACTGAACTAATTTGCAAATGAAAGAAATATGAAGGGCCAATATGCTAATAACCAATTAACTATAACAAGAGTCCCTTTAGGGGATTATTTACAAAACAATGACAAGGGGTAAAGTGAAATTATTCACCTATGCACGTGCGGGTCACGTTCTAGATGGACAGTCGTGATTTGGTCAGGAACTGGATGATCTATGGTTGGAATTTTGGGTTGCGTTGTTGGAGTATTCGTGTACGCGCCATATTGAGTTGTAGCAGGGTAAATGGATCCTGGAGAAGATCCATTTACCCCATCCAGTGTTTAGTCCCACATCGTCCAGTGGTGGGACTTGGAGGCTCTGGGAAGGCTATATAAGGAGCCCCAGACCTCCTGTACTCATAGAGAAAAAGCAATGCATAACATGCCCCTTTGAGGGCTTCTCCCGTGGTTTCATCCCGCTCCTCACGGAGTAGGGTTTCACGTAAAATCATGGTGTTTCCCTGTTCTATCTTTCTTGTTTATGCTCTGTTTATCAATCGCTTCCGCATTCTTCATATTTTATAACATGGTATCAGAGCGGGTCGATTCTCGGGGAGTTTTTTTGTGTTCTTTATATTTTGTAAGAGAATCGATTATCAAAATCAGCTCTCGATTGTTCTTGTAATTTCTGTTTTAAAGATTGTTCGAGAAGAGTTTTTTCTGAGTTCAAGATCGAGTTGTGGGGTTTACTTCTTGAAACCCTAGCCGCAATAGCTTTTCTCGACGATGGACGAGCCTCCTTCCTCCATGCGCACGATCTCAGGCTGTGTAGCGCACAGGATCCTCCAGCCAAAACCCTTGGCGGTGCAGGTTCCCAATCAGGCGCATCTCAGCAGGTGGAGGCAATCGTGCCTCCATTATTTACGCTCAGGCGGAGCCTTCCATACCATTCGCAACTGCGCTTCACGCGCAGCCCCAGGCGCTCCAGATGATACCATGCCCAGGTCGACAACTCCTTCCTCACGGAAGCCCCTTCGTGCACCTCTCCAGTCCTCCAGACGCAGGAGCCCCAGCAACCCTCCCATCAGGCGCAGGTATCGGCGGTCGAATCGTGGCTAGGACCCATCGCCCTCACGCAGGCGGAGCCGTCTCCAGCCATGGCGCAGATCCTTGCTGGTGGCACTCCAGCAACACTATCCCTCCTGCAGGCGACACCGCATGCTCCAGGCCTTGTGCTTCTCCAGGCAGAGCCCCGATCGTGGCTCAGCTACTACGGCGAGTCGCCTCTCTCCTCAGCGCAACTCCCTTCCAGGCGGTCCCCTTCCCCAGCGCTCACAGGCAATACCCTCCAGAACAGCGGTGGCCCCATCTTCCAGTAGTTCACGTGCATCTGCACGTGTTCCTCTCACCGTGCATGGTCGAGCAGCACTACGCGTGGACCAGCTGCTCCATGCGATGGCTCCCTTTCAGCAGGCGGCGCTGCCCCATGCTCCCCGTGCTCCTCTTGGCATGCGATCCTGTTCTTGGGACCGTCTTCTCCTCCCCATATCAACTGCGGCGGCGGCATATGAGGATCCCTCCATGGGCGGCCTCTATTGCGATGGAACCCTAAAGGTTCACGGGTCCATTTAAAAAAAATTCAGTAAAGAGGGGAGAGAGAGTGACATTTACTGTATCGGCCCATGAGCCCGTGTGATTAAAAAAAAGTAGGGGAGCACTGAGCTTAAGCCCAAATTGGGCAGTTGTATTAAAAAGGGAAAGAGAAAAAAAGAAAAGAAAAAAAAGAAAGAAATTCGAAAAAAAGGCCGCGTACATGAAAAAGTCATACGCTGTTAGAAAAAGCCGCGTACAAAGAAAAGTCGTACGCAATTTTTTTAAAAAAAGGTTGCAAAAGCTGATAAAAAGGTCAAACGGCTTATAAAAAAATTGAATGAAAAAAATGATGAATGTTTTGAAAAGCCGATAAAGTTGTAATCGGCTAAATGGTTTGTTTTTGTCTCCATCATTGTTGCCTTCTCCCAACTTAGTGGACATCCATGTTTTATGACAAGTATGGGAGAAAGGGGGAGTGTATATGTAGAGTCATAGGTCATGTTGCAGATTCAAATGTTAGATTCCAGAGGCCAGTCATTGTTCAGACTCTACAGTTTTCAGATGAAGATTCTCCATGCGCAATTCCAGACTCGACGTTCAGATTCCGAGTCCCAGTTTGATGCGCAGAGACTCGACGATTGATACCAAGTCTCCAGTTTTAGACACGCACGAGTTTGCAGTCATTTTCTGATGAGCATATGTTGCCATCATTTGTTCGTGGTCCCCATCATTCTTCTAGTTGTTAGGCCAGAGTTTTCATTTGAGCCATAGGGACTCCAGAGTAGAGGGCCATTCCCTATGCCATGTTGGCAAGGGTTTTCATGGTATCATAGGTATACCAAAGCAGTGCACCATTCTCTGAGCCAGATGGGAGAGACCCAGTTCTCTGATGAGGAGACTTCAGGCGCAGTTTCAGATTCGATGGTCAGATTCCGAGTCTTCAGTTGACTCACACTCCAGCCCGTTCGTCCTCCTCACCTGCACGACATGAGAAGCAACGTCCTCGAGTGCAGCAATGTGCACGTTGGGTTTATATTGTCCATAGTGTCTTGTAGCGTTGAGTTGAGTTTCTTTATGTTTGTCCAAGCTGAGCATTGCATGCTCCAGCTTGAGGGGGAGTGTTGGAGTATTCGTGTATGCACCATATTGAGTTGTAGCAGGGTAAATGGATCCTGGAGAAGATCCATTTACCCCATCCAGTGTTTAGTCCCACATCGTCCAATGGTGGGAGTTGGAGGCTCTGGGAAGGCTATATAAGGAGCCCCAGACCTCCTGTACTCATAGATAAAAAGCAATGCATAACATGCCCCTTTGAGGGCTTCTCCCGTGGTTTCATTCCGCTCCTCACGGAGTAGGGTTCCACGTAAAATCATGGTGTTTCCATGTTATATCATTCTTGTTTATGCTCTGTTTATCAATCGCTTCCGCATTCTTCATATTTTATAACATGCGTGGATGGTGCGGATGCGATCTGTGGGACTGGGAATCCTCGTTCTTGATCCAATGGAAAGAAGGGCACCATGAAGAGCTCGTAAGAAGGAGATACCCAATGACTTTCTATCGACCACAGATTGACTGATGAACGAACGATGGATGTAGCCTCGATCCACAACGAAATTCAAAGAAGCATCGCCGGGGCCGGCGGAGCTCCAACCACATGCTTAGACTATGCTCCCAGATGCTCTATTGTACTCCCAATTGAGGAAGCAAAGACACCGTCACCTTCTCCTCTCTCCTAGATCAACTAGAGAAACCTTCTGAAAAATGGATCATGAAACGAGGTTGATCTGGGAGTTGGTTTTATAGAATGCGAGATGTGGTGAAATTCGAACCATTAATGCGTACGTGAATCGAGATAGATTATTGAAAATAGTGATCAGACGAGAGAGAGGTTTATTTGGGCAATGAAATCCACGAAGAAATCAGGCACGATGAATTACTAGATCAAGAGGGAAAAGGATGAGAAGAAGGTCCCATGATATGAGATATATTATTCGAGTAAGGCTGGAAATGGGAATGCCGACCCGGGTCAACGGACTTGGGTCCGCCAATGGGAAAAGGATCTAGCTATAGGACAAAATGGGAAAAGGACAAAATAATAGTGGCAATTAAATAAATAAAAATAAAAATCAAAATAAAAAATGGTATTAAATAAATAAATAATGTAAATAGAAAAGGTTAATAAATAAACAATCTTAATTTTAGTGATTTTTAATAAAAGTGACACATTTTATATCTTATCTCTAATTTTAATGAAACCACATTCATTTTGAAGCTTATTTTATTTAGAGTATAATAAAAGTGAGTTTGCTTTATTTTGAGGTTTTATGGAGTAGACATGAGTTTGATAAGTTTAGTTTTGTGACTTTTTCGAAGTGTCATTATTTACACATTGTACAGTGAATCTTCTTGCAATTATTTTTAATAATTACAACTTAATTTTATGTACAACTTTCAACTTTCAAGAAGAAAACATCTTTATTTGAGATGAATTGAGCGATAAATAAAATAGAATAAAGAATTATATACAAAATAATGGTGTATGTGCAATGATGAATAGTGAATGGAATTCAATTTTCTTTATTTTTTCTACATTAGGCCTTATCTCCCCCTACTTTATTTCTTGTCGATCGAGTCAAGTCTTGACCTTCTCTTGGGGTTAGAGTCAGCATGTATTTATTGCATATGTATGGTATTCTTTTTATATTTTCCTCTATTTCTTTCTTGATTTATTTTAATTAAAAACAATGATACTTATACGATATTTACAAAAGAATCAAGAATTACAGAAAGCATGATTTATTAGTATTTACATGTGTTTAAGAAGGGATTTTATGCTAAAATAAATGTATAAAGATGATGAAATGCATAATCATCAACCCCCTTTACTTTACCTTTGCTAGTCCTTAGAAAACACTTATCAGAAGAATAAGTGACTAAAAAGAAAAATAAAGAACTCAGAACAATTTTGTTTTTTAAACTATTCTTCACAAAATCAAAGTATGGAGCTTGGTCTAGCCTTCGGATTATTAATTTCGCAGAACCTTATTTGTAAAAGGAGTTCAAACCTAATAGACTCTAAGTTCCACAAGACTCCTATTGAGGTTGCCTCAACAGTCAGGTCAGAACAAATCCTCATACGTAAATTCTGATGATTGTGAATTTACTTATAGTGTGTATGTGAAATATAGCTCTCCACATCAGAAATGACAAAGACCAACCTTCTCTTAACAAGGTAACCCTTATTCCCTTATCTAGCTACTCTTTCTTCGAGGAGCGTGGTATTTCCTTCTAAGTTCAGTTACGTGATGTGTCCACAATAGAAGGGGGAGAAGTATAAGAATACGAATAGAAGCGGAGTGTGGCTAGTGTAGCCACATCTCCTTGTGAAGTCGGACAGTGTAGCCAAGTCTCCACTAAGATCTACAGTCTCTATGAAGCTGGACCAATGTGGTCAAATATATACATGCTTGATTTTTTATTGGATAAATATTGCTTCTATTTGGTGGAAAGAATTGTTACATTGCATAGATATTTGTTGTGCCCCTATGGATATAGAATCTTTCTTTTCACACATGTTTTGGGGCCTTAGAAAAACTGTGCCAGCAGACCATCCCTCATTTGAAGTTTTATTTCAACCCACAATTTCCGTTGTTAGGTGTCTATGCCACTAGACTAGGTTGGGACGCACTATCCACTCAAGGTGACTACATATGTTTCCATTGACAAAACCAACCTTCCCTTGTCTAGATACTCTTTCTTCAAGGAGCGTAGTATTTCCTTCTAAGTTCATGTACATGGTGTGCCCACAATAGAAGGGGGGAAGTAGAAGAATACGAAGAGAAGCAGAGTGTGACTAGTGTAGCCACATCTCCTTTGGAAGTCGGACAGTGTAGCCAAGTCTCCACTAAGACCTACAACCTCTCTGAAGCTGGACGAAGGTGGTCAAATATATGCATGCTTGATTTTTAATTAAATAAATATTGCTTCTATTTGGTGGATAGAATTGTACATTGCATAGATCTTTATTGTGCCCCTATGGATATAGAATCTTTCTTTTCGCACATGTTTTGGGGCCTTAGAAAACTGTGCCAGCATACCATCCCTCATCTGAAGTTTTATTTCAACCCACAACTCTCCTCGTTAGGCGTCTATGCCACTTGACTAGGTTGGGATGCACTGTCCACTCAAGGTGACTACGTATGTTTTCATTCGTGTGCGTCTCTTACAAGAGGATTCTATCCCTCACAATCTCATCAGTGAAGAGCTACATGTAAAGTGTTTGTCCAAGTTAGGTCACTGTCTAAAAGAACCATGTGTGTGTATGAAATATTCTACTTAGACAAATCAAGATGACATGTGAACATAGTCTTGTGGACTCAAAGAATTAAGTCGCTAGATATGAAAAGTTTCAAATCTAGTTCCTATAAGGTTCCTCTGAAATTAAGTGGATTAAGGTCTTAACCAAGCTCCGTTCACCGATTTTATTCTAGACTAGTTTAAGCATCAATTTCATTCTGAAAAATGCACATGCAAATGCAAGAAATATATACGAAATACTTTTTTAAGGAAATGAGAAGAAAAGAAGACGAATCTTTTTGAAAAGTTTTACAGAGAGTTTTGCAAAATTTTATGATTTTTTCAAATTTAATAGGATTTTTGATAGATTAAATTATATGCATTTACAAAAGTTTACAAGGATTTTATACAAAAATATATACAATATTATACATATTTTACACAAGATTTTACAAAAAAGAATATTTACAAGTCTCACGTACAAATTTTACAGCAAGAATTTTATCTTTGAAATAATTTTACAAACATATTTTAATAAATAACTTTATATACAACTTTATACAAGTTTTATAAAAGATATTATTAAAAAAATTTATGCACAAAATAATTATTTTATTCACGTTTACAAAGTGATTACAAGTTCTATTTACAAAACATTTATACAACTAGTAAATACACCCAATATGTACAAACAAGTTATTTATATATAAAAGGTGACAAAATAATTTACAAACAATTTTACAAAAGATTTTACAAATATTTTACAAACCTTTTGCAAAATATTTAACAAACACATTTTACAAAACATTTTACAAAAGTGTTACAAAGAATTTTTATAAATATTTTTCATATAGTTTTCAAAAATAATTTACAAAATTTTACAAATCAATTATACAAATATTTTATTTACAAACATATTACGAACATTTTTACAATATAATTAATTTTGATATAAAATAATTTACAAAGATTTTACAAATAAAACAATTTTACAACAAATTTTACATAAATAATTTTATAAGGATTTTTACAACAATTTTTCAAAGAATTTGTAGAAAAATATATACAATTGTTTTACAAAATATTTTTATTTCGGTTCTATTAGTCGTATTATTAGAGAAACAAAAGTACGAGTTATGGATAAAGTATACACACACACACACAAAACCCCTTTATACTTAGCTCGAACTATGTCCTCATAATGGGCGTGCTGCAATGGTCGAAAGTAGAAATGGAAGATCGAGGAGCTCCGATCGTGCATATGAGAGCTTAGGATAAGGTAATAGAATTTAAGCTATAAACCGAAATTGAATGCATAATTGAAAATTTAAATGAAAGGAAAATTACCTAAAATACACACACACACACACACACACACACACATATATATATATATGAACGAACGATGGTTGCAGCCTAGATCTGCAACAGAATTCAGAGAAGCGTCATCGCGACCGATGGACCTCCAACCACAAGCTTGGGTAGCACTCCCAAATTCTGTATCACACTCCCAATTGATGAAGAAAAGATGTTGTCACTGTCTCCTCTATCTTGGATCATCTACGGGCGAGAAACTTTCTGGAAAATAGATCAGGAAATGAGGTTGATCTGGGAGGGGATTTTATAGCAGGCGAGATGCGGTGAAATTATACACATTTACAAGAATTTACAAGGATTTTATACAAAATTATATACAAGAATATGCACATTTTATACAAGATTTTACAAAAAAAGAATATCTACAAGTTTTATGTATAAATTTTACAACAAGAATTTTATCTACAAAATAATTTTATAAACAAATTTTAATAAAGAATTTTATATACAACTTTATACAAGTTTTATACATATATTTTATTAAAGAAATTTATGCACAAAAATATTAATTTTATTCACATGTTTACAAAGTGATTACAAGTTCTATTTGCAAACATTTGTATAACTAGTAAATACCCAATATGTACAAACAAGTTATTTATATATGCAAAGTGACAAAATATTTGGCAAATAATTTTACGCAATTAAAACATCGATATTAAGGGAGCGATTTTGAGGTTCATCAGACCCCCAGCGTGGACCTTGCACTTATTGTCATAGATCTAGCATGCAGAGGATACATGCTACCAGAAGCATGTATATCCTGTTGATGAATATGCATTTCATCAACATTATTAATTTATTTTATCTTAAAATCTCTTCTTAAATACCTGTAAATACTAATAAATCATGTTTTTTATAATTATTGATTCTTTTGTAAATATTATATAAATATCATTATTTTTTAACCTAAAATAAAGAAATAAAGAAACATAAAGAAAATGAAGACTGTATATATATGCAATAAATACATGGTAACTCTAATCATGAGAGAAGGTCAATACTTGACTCGATCGACAATGAATAAAGTAGAGGGAGATAGGGCCCAGGGTAGAAAAATATAGAAAATTAATTCCATTCAATATTCATCATTGCACATATACCATTATGTTGTATATAATTCTTTATCATATTTTATTTATCACTCAAATCATCTCAAATAAGAATATTTTCTTCTTGAAAGTAGTACATAAAAATTAGTTGTAACTATTAAAAATAATTGCAAGAAAATTCATTATACATTGTGTAAATAATGACACTTCAAAAAAAACCATAAAATCAAACTTGTCAGACTCATATATGCTCCTAAAAACTCAAAATAGAGCAAACTCACTTTTATTGTACTCTAGATAAAATAAGCTTCAAAATGAAAATGGTTTCATTAAAATCGGAGTAAAGATGTAAAATGTGGCTTTTTAGAGTGTATTGTATATTGTATATGTATTATATATTGTGTGAATATATTATTACATGTATTTTATGTGCATATTTGTGCACATTGTATTTTAAATTAATTTTAAATATTGTATTTTATCCAAGAAAAATTCAAATAAAAATTAAAAAATCAAAATCACTAAAAATATATTGTTGTATATATTGTACAAGTTTCACTATGTATATATCGTATATATGCCTATTTATTTAACCTAATAATTTATCTTATAAAAATACAATAATATAATAATTGAAATATTTAAAAATATTGTAAATAATAAAATATTAAAGTATATACTTGTATGTAAAAATTTATTTATTAAAAATCAAGGTGTTGTACATACAGGTGAAAATACCTATGAATAAAAGTAATTATTTATTTTAACCTATTTATTTAATGTATTTAATTCTTAAAAATCAATAGAATTAGTTATTTATTTATTAACATTTTTTATTTACATTATCTATTAATTTATTTAAAATCATTTTTTATTCTTATTTTACTTTATTTAATTTTCATTATTATTTTGTCCTTTTTCTGTTTTGTCCTGTATCGAGGTCCTCCTCCCATTGGTGGACCCAGGTCAACCTCCCCATTTCCATCCTTGTCGAATAACATATCTCATGAGACCTTTTTCTCATATTTTCCCTCATGATTTAATGATTCATTGTGCCCGACTTCTTCGTGAATTTCATTGCCCGAATAAACCTCTCGCTTGCCTGATTATTATAATAAATAATCCATCTTGATCCACGCACACACTCATGATTCAAATTTCACTGCATCTCGCCTGCTATAATCTCCTCCCAGATCAACCTTGTTTCTTGATATGTTTTCCAGTAGGTCTCTCGCCCGTAGTTGATCCAAGAGAGAGGAGACGGTGACCATCTTTTCTTCCTCAATTGGGAGTATGATATAGTATCTAGGATCACGATCCAAGCATGTGGTTGGAACTCCGTCGACTGCAGCGACGCTTCTCTAGAACCACATATTTGAATATGTGGAGTAATTATAACTTGGTAAGTGTACCAAGGTTGAATACAGGGATACGAGCCTCCAAGTCATTTAATTGAAAGTTAATGATTAAGTTGAGTGATTATATTCTTAGGACTAGGTCTTCTTATTACAGACAAAATGATGCATACAACACAGAAATGCAAACAAAATATGATGCATAAAATAAATGATGTTAATGATGACACAAGTCATTTAAATAGTGATCCACACAAAATGCAAGATTAATTTCATGCATTTTTATTTAGTTTTATGCAAATTATATGTGATGCATATGCAAGGAACTGTGATGCGTGAAAGTATGATCAATATAGAATGCATTGAATGATGAGAAATATATTGTTTTTTATTTTATTTTATGCAACTTAAAGTTGAAGCAATATGCTATGCAATGATATATATGAATGCATGCAAAAGTAGAGAAAGAAAATGTTCCAATCCTTGAGCAATCAAAAAAATGATTAAATTTAATTATCAATTCAGGCATGAAATGGCATAAATACATTTAATTGGAGAGCAGATGACATAAGAAATATCTAGAATTTAGCATGTTAAACGTTGCCATCAAATTAGCAATCAAATGAAATTGAAATCAACCAATTTGAATTCGTATGTTCAAGTTATAAATAAAAAGTGCAAGGGAATAATCTAAATAAAAACATGGAGAAGAAAATGTGAAAACAAGCAAAAGGGTCCTTGATAGGGCATAAATGTAATTATGAAAAATCAATAGGGTTCCTGCATAAATTTCCCAAGCACACGTGCTTGGGAAGGTCCTTTTTACAATTATTTGAAACATACAGGGCTAAAGTGCAAAATGCCTAGCCCGCATGTGCGCTACATGCGTGCGAACCGGGCTCAGGAGGTGGGCTAGCTTCGGATGAGGCTGGGCAGCAGTTGCAGGAGCCTCAGGCCATGTGGCAGTCCGAGGAGCTTCGGGTGAAGGCACATTCCACCGAGCCATGAGGCTTCAACGAGGCGATGTGTCTCCATTAGGGTCGTTGGATGGTCGCCAAGGAGGCGTCATCCAACGGTAGTTGCTTGTTCGGAGGCATCCGCTCCATCGCACTATAGGCAACGTGATTGGAGCTCCGTCGAGGCTGTCAAAGCTCCACCACATCCCTTCTTGTGTGTTGAAGGTTTGGGCAACATGGGGAGTGCTTGGCGATGAAGTCTAAAGCTCCGAGGAGGTGCGAGTGGTGTTGGAGTCAACTGTCGATGGAGCCTCACGAGAGGCGAAGCTCTAGAATTGAGCTCTACCCGAAATCCGGCTAGTGAAGAAGTACCTTCAATTGGGTTAGCGGGGTGGATAGCCAAGCGAGAATGAGGTGGGTGTTTGGTGAATGGGGCGTAGAAGATTACCTGGAAAGGAGGGGGTTGTGAAGGAAGAAAAGTGGTGACATGAGGGTAACACGAGGATTGGTGAAGTGCGACGAAACTCAGAGGATGGTGCATTACAAGTGGAAAAAGTGTGTACACATGATTAGTTCAAAGAAATCAAAGGAAAAAGAGGTGGAGGAGCTTACCTGATCAGAGATGGAACTCGAGTGGAGTGCAAGCTTGGACTGAGGCTCCTTTGGAGCGTCTGGCCGTCGCTCGATGTGGTCAGTCCAAGCATGGAGATCAATAGTGACGGAGCCATCATGAATTGGCTATGGCAGCCAAGGGTCGATACCTTGGCATAGAAGAGTCGTTGGCCCTTCCCCTCTGTCACATGAGGGAGCAGAGGGCCTCATCCTTGGCCTTAGAATGGTGGACGATGTGATATAGATGGCGGATCATGCCTATTCAAGGGTGATGGAGTGGCGATGTCTAGTGATGAATGGGTGTGGTTTGTAAAGTGTGAACATTGCCCAAGAAGATCGATCTTGATTGGTTGGGAGTTAAGCGAGAGAGAAGGATATTAGGGCTATCTGGAGGTGGTGTTATGTCGTGGGAGAGAGGCCGGTGGTAGTTGACAAAATAGGAAGGGGCGATAGATGTGACATGCATTACGTGGGGGAGAGGAGGTCGACGGGAGGAAGACGAAGAAGTCTGGACCATTGGATCATGTGATCAAACGATTATGAAGGAAGAATGAGCGTGAGGTCTAGATCAGATCGGAGATCTGATCGGAGGACAAGGGTTGAGGTGCGGTTGAAGGGCTTAGATGTGTGCATGGGTCTCATCCTACAAATGCAAATGAAGAGGAGACGTGGAGAGTCCTCAACTGATAGATGTGTCATCATCTAACGGTTGATATAAAGGTGGAAGGGAGCGGTTAAGATCACGTCTGGGGGAAGAGATCCAATGACTGATGATGTGGTGCAAAGGAACAGTCGAGACGGAGCAGGGGGGCTGGATCCAAGGGCTGAAAGAGGAGGCGGGTGGTGCATGGAGGAGTCGCGGGGCACCTTGAGAGAGCGCCGCGTGACCCTATAATTTTTTCAGAAAATATGAAAATAAAGAAAAAATTATAAAAGAAATAGAAGGAAGATGAATTAGGAAAAAGTCAAAATATGAAAGTTGTATATCTCGAGGAGATCCACAAGTTCATGTGAACGAAAAATCAAAAGAGATTAAAAAAACATAAAAAATTTAGAATTTTTTAGTCAATGCATTTAATGGTTTTGTGATTTTTTTTCTTTTTAATTTCTTTTAGGAACCAAATTAATGTATACAATAATTAATCTTTTTTGGAATTTTTAATAGGAAATAAAAGAAGAAAAACAAAGAAAATAGAAGGTGTTAATTCATATACAATAATTAAGGATACTTACTAGAAGAGGGTCAATTGTTAATAAAACTGAATTAATAATGATTATTATTGAATTGACATTGCTCACAGGATGATTAAGAAGTATAGTGATGATAAATCAGAATAGGTGGATGCCAAAGTATCCCACATCGCCTTAGGGGTGGGTTGATTCAGAATATCATTGGCTATCTCTGTAGTGAGGGTCTCACAAAGCAAAACAAGGACATATGCATCATCTTGCTTCCAAGAAGCATTTGCCCCTATCTTATCCGTTGGCTTTGGATTTGTCAAGATGTGATCCTTATTTTGTACTGCATGAGGGTAAGGAACTACATGGACTACAAGTCATAGTTGATCCCATCCATCTTGACAATGGAAGCTGGTCCCTTGAAGGCTATAGACGAAAAGATAACACCCTTGTTCTCTGCCATGATGGAAAAACATCAAGCTAACAGACTCAACCAGGGAGTACCGAGATGAACAAGTATATACGATCATACATAGGAATGGTTGTATGTGTATACTCATACAACCATCCTCATCAATCTTTGTTGCTCGCTACGATAGGAAAACATGATTTTTTGGTCTAAAATCGCATTCTGCAGTTAAAATCAGTCTGAATCAAGTAGTATATCAAGTTGTAGGAATGTGTGGAGGGGCACGGGGAGAGCCAGCAATGGCCCAAGATGGTTGAAGGGTAGTGACCGATGGCCTGGGGGGGTGTAGCCGGCAGACTTGGGTAGCCTGGGGCAACAGCCTGGAACCGAAGGCTGGGACTGGAAGATCGGGGGCCAAAGGCCTGAGCGGTAGCGGCATGGAGCATCGACGACCGCAGCGGTGCGGGGAGGAGGTGTGGTGGGTAGGGTTAGGGTGGGATACGTGAACTCCGATATAGGACCGTTACTCTGATACCACGTAGAAGGAAATGAATAAAGTGTACTAATGAGAGCCCCTCGAGTTCTCTTATATAGGAGAGGAACCTATTGGGCAAGTTAAGAAGAAGACAAAAGGAATAAAAAACAAGAAAATAATAATAAATATAACAAATATTTCAACACCTATAAGTGTCTGGATTATATTAGTAAAGTGATACACAAGTGAAATGGGTCCAGTGTAACTTAAATTAAAATATAAATGAGCTATTGGATTCAGTGAGATCCTGTGAATGGATTTTCATATGTACACTTCAGATCTGAGTTTCATCTCTTAGGATCAACGGTCAAATTTCCCATGTAGATATGGTTCATGCTACAATGTCTTACTTTTAGTGGCACGGGATTAGCTTGGAGCAGCGTCACCAGGTGAGGGGCATGCACCCTTGAGCACTCGGGTAGAAGCTTAGATGGACGCAATCTTGACATGTCATTGGTCGGGGGACGTACTGATTAGAGCACTGAAGTGCCCTTTTTACCATGTGTATAACCTTGATTTCAGATGTGCAGTGCCAAGTAGTTATGGTCAGTTGTATGTGCTTCTCTTCTTTCACTAAAGGTCGGCATTTAGGTATTGGTAGGAGTAGGCCACATTAATTAGCATCACGATTGTTATTCTTAAGGTAGAGTCCAAGAGTTGTGGATTTATTTGAAGGAGAAGGTTCATGATGGTTTCTAGACCATACATTCCAAGGGTCGGTTTTACATCAGTGGTGAGGGATGTCACATGGTGAAGTATGAGTTTGAATTGGTACACAATAAAGTGAGGAATGGACTTGATACACGGTAAAGTGTGGGATGGACTTGGCACATGGTAAAGTGTGGGATTATGTGATTTGAATCAAGGACGATATGGATAAAGATCCAGGTTCTTGATCAATTACAATGTGGTATAGGTTTTACATGATTACTTGATTTTGTACACTTCTAACCTCTAGTGATTCTCGTGTTTAGTTGTTTAGCACACACTGGGCAACTTTGCTCATGATGTACCTACTTTTGTAAATTTGACATGTTCTAAGGAGCAACCGCAGAGATGTATTATATATATATATATATATATATATGGACATTTATGTGAACACATGTATGATCTTTTGTGGATATGTATACTCGTGGAATTTTAATGGAAAAACTTTATTGGATTTCCTGTTGTCTTTTATGATATGTTTTTATCTTGGTTTTGTACTTCGAATGTGGGATTGCATAGTGGATTTGATTGCCAAGTATTTGGGTCCCATGGACGTCACATCTACAACCTCTTAGCATCTTACCATCATCCAATATGCTTGGGGGTTTCACGAATCTCCTTAGATTAGTATATGTTTCATTTAAAATTAAATTACTTAGTTAAGTTAACACCAACATGAAGTCTCTTCAAAACTCTTCTATTCTCACATCATTGTTCACTCACTCTATCTTTGCATATAAGAACGTTAATTGAAATTTATAAGGCATCTCTCCATACACTTAAACATGAATCTCAGTGTTGGCAAGTAGTTTTTTCATACATTCAATCACCTTATATCCTATCATCATATATCATAATCAGACATAAGAGTGCAAAGAATACCATGTAAACGGATAACATGCTCAAATAACAAGTTTGCAACACGAGCTCCATATGATTTTTTTACACATAACGAAATGTGCCATTTTTGAAAATCAACGAACAACAAGAAAAACATAATCGAACGAATGCAATAAGTGAAAGTTCGAAAATTAAATCTATGGAGTCATCTTTCTAGGTTGCATGAGAATAAGTAGGCACCCTTTAAAATGTTGGTAGATTTGGCATTGGTGGATGATTCTTATGACAACAATTTTTTTAGACCAAAATATTTTTTTAACAATGAACGACATTTTTTACAACTGAAATGATGACATAATCCTCCACCATAAATTTCATGGATCAAATTCTCACAAAAAAGATGAGGGCATAATGCAAAGCATGGTGCCATGAAAGAGATGCTTATCGTGGAGAAGATACAAAGGAAGTTCGAGAAGAGATACATTCAAACATTCCTCAAAATAAAATCAAAATCATGATAAAACAGATACAAATCTCGAATTGACTTGAAACTAAGTGTCTACATAGAATTAGTGGTCAACACGCACAAGCATTGACTAATCGCATCATTATTCGGTGTTTTAATCATGATATGAGAGGTGTATTCATGTAGGAAGTTAACCCATTTAGAGTGCTTTTGATCAAATTCCATTGAGAACTTAAGATAGCTGAGAGATTCATGTTTGAAATTGGGAATAAATTCATGCTAAATAATACAATGATGCCAATGCTTCAAGCTTGGATGATAGCATAGAATTCAATGTCATATGGGGAACATTGTGTGCATGTATCATTAAGCCTTGCGCTAAAAAATGCTAAAGGTTGTCCTTCTTGATAAAGGACACCTTGAATACTAACATGGGAAGCGTCGCTCCTTCTAGGAGGCCTCTAATGACCATAGATTGAGCATATATAATTTTTACAATGCGATTGTTCGTTGTTCATGGACTAGATTCTGCCTTGATTTTTTTTGGAGAAATCGGGGAGTGCATGAAGAAGGACATAAGTCAAAGGATTTAAGGTGTTCCCTGGGAATATGTCAGAATCAATAAGGAAAGTGAACTATTGAGGTTAAGATGAAGCATGCTCAAAGTATACAAAATCTGTCTCAAAATGTGACAAATGGTGAAACGGATTTGTGCTAAATATAGATGTCATTTAATTAGACATGTGGCAAATTTTCCAATCAATGATTGTAACACTTGCTTCATGAAGCACATGAAGGCGCTCGAGGTGTTAGAAAGCCCAAAAGACAATACAACCATTCATACGATCCTTTGTGTGCCTTGAATGTGGTCTTCCATTCATCACCCGACTTGATATAAATTGGTGATAACAACTACGAAGATCTATTTTGGAGATAACAATGACACTCAAAATCATGTCAAGTATATCAACATGTCAAATAATTGGAAATCGATTTTTGACAATGATTTTGTTAGTGGAACGACTATCAACATAAATAGGTCAAGAGACATCCTTCTTGGGGGTAAGAAGGGCAGGGATGGACACAAGGCTCGTACTCTTGTATACAAAGCCCTTGTCTATAAAATTTAAGACTCGATGTTACATTTTAAATGCTCGATGGGACTCATTGAGTAGTGTAGGAGGTGTGGAAGATTGAAAATGACAACAAGTCAATATGGTGTTGGATATCACAAAGTGGCACTAGACATTAAAGTCAGTCCACAAGCATGACATCGACAAACTCTGATAACAAAGGTTGTACCTCGAGGGGTAAATCAATATGATATGCCAGCATCTTCTACGAGGGCATAGACCACTTATGCATCACATGCAAGATTCTCAAAGGGACTGGACTTGACGAGCATCACCAAGTTAATGGTTGTTTTACCATCAATAGGTGGAGGACGTAGTGAAGATGCCATTTGGCATGGGCTAAGAGCACCACGTTAAGGGTGAAGCATGATCTAGGTCCCACCTAAGAGGAAATGATATGTGTTTTGATGCCCTTAATAGGCAGTATCTCTATCAAAATGCCATGAACCACCAAAAAAGATGACAAGTGAGACATATGATGTCAAGCCTCATCTTTGTAGATAGGTCTAATAGAAAACTAGATGAGGTACCAAAATTATACATGTATTAAGGTCTCTCACTTTGAGCCATGTTACATTATATGGCTAGTCCAACGGTTGGGTTTTCATGCTCAACATATGTACCAAGTCCTCAAATACAAAATTCTCAACACTACCTTCATCAATAAATAACGAGCAATGTCTTCAACAAGAGGAGCAAGTGGTACATAATTTTTCATCACAACAAAAGATTATCACAACCAAAGATCTTTATCGTTGACATGGGGAATTAATATGATTTGCCTGACAGTCTCACTAGTCCACTAAGACCACCTAAGCTTCATTCATGTTCAATGAGTAGGAATGGAGCTGAATACTCTCCCTTGACATCTATGCAATCAAAATCCTCATGTAAAGTACCCAACCACCATTGTGGGAATGCCATCAACATCATGAAAGTTTGAAGAATATTTACGAGATTCTTCCTAAATTAAGTGGGCACTTGATACACATGGACTAAGGCATTCAATGGCTCGATATTCATTTTGGTAGAATTGAAAGCAAGTATTAGATCCCATATTAGAATTACATCCTAAAATTCCAGGACTACCATGGGCAAGAAGAAAAGAGAACTGTCTCATATGAGGATTAGAAGGGGAATGAGCTTTAGGTGGGGGATGAGAGATATTCCAAGGTTTTCAGTGAAAGGTTAAAGAAGCAGAGGGTCCTATGGGAGCTAAAAGATGGCTATCATAGTCTTTTGAGTCATAAGGCAAGCTAACTTAGCTTCAATATGCAACAACTTATAACATGAAGCATCATTGATCTTGTAACTGCACATATAGAGGTCGTCTTCGATGTTGATTCTAAAATAATGGAGATAATATGAGATTAATTGAACATCATCCTCTAGTTGATTGTTCCTGGCCAATAAGGAATGAAGTTCCTACGTGTATTCATATAGAGTACATGTACATTTTCCCATGTTTTTGTAAACAAGTATACAAGTTTTGATGGCACTCTTCCAAGAGGAATTTCTCCTTAAGCCTCTTTTGCATCTTAGACCACAATCGAATTTTGTTACAACATGTGTTACGATGCTTGTCTTGTACGTGCTTCCACCAAGGTGAAGTAGAACCCTTGAATTTGAGCATGAAAAATTGAACCTTCCTCTCACCGGGTAGATTTTTCTAAGTAAAGAAGGTGGTCTGTCCAATAGAGGAAAACATGAGGATCTTAACATCCGTCAGAATCTCGAACGTCAGTATGAATGTCGTGATCCCAACAATCGTCTTGTCGAGGAGGTAGGCTTTCATCTCCATATTGTAATCCATCTCCTGGTGGATTTGGTTCTGCATTAGAAACTTGAATACTTTATTTGGTAGGATATGAAAAAGGGAGCAGTAATATTGTTGATCCAACGAGAGTGACTACTCGGTGATCGATTGGGCCTACCAACCATGTTCATGTTGGACATGTGAGGCATGGGAGATCCATTTCTATAATAATTATTATTGTAATCCTTTTTATATATCAATAAAAGTTATTGATTTTTTCACTCCCTATATGAGATTAATGAATGAATGCACTTATAATGTCCCTTAGTACAATTAGGATTATGTACCATGACTGTCTTAATAATCATACAATTGTTGATTCAATGGTTGAATCATAGAGGTCGTTGCCAGCATGATAGCTAAAGAGTTAGATTGAGGACTCATCTAGCACCGTTAAATGATTGTTGAGAAAGGGTCTCCATCCTGAGAAGGAGATGGCAATTGACAATCCTTACTCTAAAGGCTGATATCCGACCGACCTCTTGATGCAGGTCCTCTACTTAGGAATAGAGATTCGGAGGTGTCAGATAAGTTAAGTCAAAGAGTTGAGTTAATGAAATCAAGATAACAAAGACCTATATCACATGTTATCACGATACATGTACACATCGTCTGATTGGAGAAAGATGTGTTACTGTATGTCAAAGTATGTACATTAGGTATACCAATAGGTTGATGACCTAATCAGGTCTATACATCAACGAGCTGGTGTGCATACGAGGGTATATGAGTAATACGATCTCGCAAAGGGATCATACATGCTTACTGCTAAACCGAAAGATATGATCTCACTCATGAGAGATCGGGACCAACCATATTCCATCGATGGTAATCTTGCTTTGGAAGCATGATGGGATTTGTAGGTATGATATATGCTTTTGGAAAACATATGATTGCTAACAACTCCCAATAATCAAATGAGAAACTTAATGATAAAACCTCAAAGAAGTTGATTTAAATGTAATCAAAACTTCAGGATTATTGTAGGTCTTCCAGTATGCAACATGTACATTTATTAGGAATACTCAAGGATGATGTGATCTTTATCGATTGTATAACTGTGATGCTTCCATTCCGAGGGAGTGTTGAAACATGTTTGGATTTTAGTGACCCCACCAAGTAGATTGATTATTCAATCTTAGTCCAAATGTTGTATATTGATCTGAATATGATCCGGATGTAATGAGAAGATTAGATGTTCTGTATGGTTTGATCAGACATCTCTGAGTGGTCTTTTAGATTTTGACATGAGATTAAATTTCAGTATCCAAGTCACTATACATGGAATATATGGTCACCCTATCCTTATCTCCAAGTATCCATGGAGAAAGCACAATGTTCTTGAAAGAGTTCAATTATAATTCTATTGTTGACAATATCCAAGCATTAAAAAATTGATGATTAAATATGATTTAATTATCATAAATGACATGGATATGATTCACATCATTTGGACACATGCAGAGAGACATCTAAGATAATTAAATTGGATTTAATTATTATATATATGATTAATGTGGATAACACTATCCACGATACTTATACTTGTATTGCAAATTTGGTTCATAATATCACATAGAATTAATTGTAAATATGATTTATAGTTTATCAAGCTAATGTGAATTGGATTCACATTATATAATTAAATGTGGTTGGATACATATTTGTATAATTAAATGTTAGTGTGATATACATTTAATATTGGTTAGATGAATATGATTCATAATTATTAACAACATGATTGGAACCGTCATAACATAATTTGGAGTTATTTTAGTGAAAAATTAAAGTAATAAAAATTGTTGCAACATGTGGAAAATATGACGAGATTTGCGATTCTCATCAATTAGGAAAGAGGAGGAGCCTCCACTCCTAATAGAAATGGGTGACCACATGGAGAGAATCTCCATGGTGGGCATCTACCCTAATTGGGATGGAGGCTCTCCTCTTTTCATTATTATTTCACATTAAATTGATTTAATTAGAGTTAAATACTAGAGAATATATTCAATTTATTTATTTATTTTTAGATTAGTTAATTACTGTTGAATATTATTGCGACAAAATCTAGGTTATTTATTTTAATCATAGGTGCATCCTAGCCATCTAATTTTGTATAAGAGAAGGGCAAACCCTAGGCTCTTCTCTGCACAATCAACACACAAATTGAAGCAACAAAGCTCTCTCTCTCTCTCTCATATACGTCCTAGCTCAATTCCTTTCAAACTCTAGTGTTCTTCCACTCTAGGGTTTCGTGAGAGCTTCACCGTCATCGCATTGCCGTTGTCCTACTAGATCGTCTGCTCGTGGATCTCTATCTTCTTCGGTGCCCTGTGCATGTGAGGAAGAATACTGATTTTGTGAGACGAAATCAGGAAGTTCCACGCTCAGAGCGTCAACTCGGATTACAAGAAGCACACATCTCATCCGCATGCCCTTAAGTGCTCATTCTGTCAGATCAGACTTGAGGCATGAGATCTCTTCATTTAAAGAAACAAGGATCGCAATCATGATACAAGAGGTAACCATAATACTTGTTTGTGATCAAGATGAAATGATGTGGGAATAGTTCCCATATCATGTGGTTCATCGAAAAGTTTTAATTTCCAATGCCCTTTTCGACTAGCACGACTTGTTGACTTAGATCACATATGATGCGATCTCCACGCTTCCATGATGCATGAGGTGAAAACCCTTACCTTCAGTTCACGAAGATAGCCATTTGGCCTCTCAAATCGTTGATAATCTCCCCCTTTCTATTCACGCAGTTTGGTTGATCTCCCATTTTCATATATAATAAAAAGATAAATAAACTCAAGAACTTTCTTTTTCTTATGCAAATTCATAGAATACCATCGCTGTAATATATGAAACAAAGATCGAATGCAAACAAATGCAAGCAATTTTTTTTAAACCACATGAAATCAGAGACTACTCAACAACCATTTTTCTAAGACCACACAAGAAAATGGAAAACAACGTCAACGTGCAATCTTTTTCTTTTAAATAGTGATAAAGAACAGAGACTATTAAGTAAAAAAATCAATAATACATAGCAACAATATTTATTGCTTTAAAGAATAGATACATGCTATCATTTTTTTAAAGACAAGGAAGTGGAATGCATGACAATCCAAAAAACATTCAATGTACACCATGCTCTGGCTTTGATACCACATGATGTACTCTAGATACTCAAATTGAAACTTTAAAGTTGGTTGGAAATCCATTAAATCAATGGTTCCTTTAATGCAACATATGTTAACTTATGAAAATTTTGTTGCAAAGGTGGGGCTTTAATGTTCAAACTCACGTTATAAAATTCCAAAATAATACTTAATGCAAAAATATGTATTAAATTACTCATATGTTGACCTCATTGAATAGTTTATAGGGCAATTTGTTAGAGTAATGAGATTGTGCAAAACACGATAATAATGACAAAACATATAGTACACGAGTTTGAAAAAAAACCTTGAACTGCAACAACATGTAGCAATACTCGAAATGAGCATCAACAACAGATCAACTCATCATTGGAGCGGGTTGGAAAGATGCAACAACTGGAGTAATGTGTGGCTGTAGGGGCTTCGACAATGGTGGAGAGGTTGTGAGGGTGTTGTCAAGAATGAATTCTTTACAAGATGGCAGTGGAGAAGGGAGGATAAATATATCAAAGGGGGATGCAAAAAAAGATGACAAGGGGAAAAGATAAGAAATAAAGAGGGGAAAATGGAGAGGGATGGTAAGTGGGGGTAGGCATTGAAGGGAAAAGAAGCGAATATGTAAGGTGATTGCTAAAAATTAGGCAAGATGAGAGAGAATGGGTATGGGGAATAATGTGAGGGGAATTAATCAAAGAGGAATTATATAGATAGATATAGATGACGTAAAAGGATATTTTTATGCAATACATATATTGTTTTAAAATGCATTGCTTATTTACTTCCTTTTATTTATAGAGGAAATTGCACAACTTTTCACAAATAAACAAAAATAATAAAAATAAAATTAACAAACATCTTTTGAGAATGTTTGATGTTAGCAAAAGTCACCAACATATTATACAATTAAATCCAAAAATGAAAAATAAAAATTTAAAATCCTTTAAATGTGCATACTGCATTACATATCTAAATCTCATTGTAATTCCCTAATCAAGAGCTCAATTTTATAGTAGTAGATTTGGGTTTTTAAGCCAGAGTTGGCAATGTAATAAGTAATATAATGGTACTAAAAAGGCAATACACAATTTATTATACCGATACAATATAAACCCGGTATTTTAGACATGAAAACCGAGAATTGAAAAACTACTATATCATGATGATTACTAGTTATCTTTTCACTATATGTGCATCAATTATTGCTAATTTAGCATCGATTAGAAGAAAATTTCCTTAAAGATACATCCATATGAGAGATAAAATAAGCCAAAGGTTAAGTGAGATTTATCCATTCATTATAACAAATCCGTCTAACACAACAAATAATTCAATATCATCGTCGTATCTTCTGTAGATAAACAACGAATATTATTCATTGTTCGATTTAACTTCACAATGAATATTGTATTCAATGAATATGTTTCTAATAAAAAATAACGATTATTTATTGATTTCTTCTTATAAATTTATTAAATTTAACAATGATTACTACAATATTTCACAAATAAGTCAATGAAAAAAATATTATTATATGAACCTTTAACAAACAGGATATTCATTATTAATCACAAAGAACAAAATCTAGTTTTATAATAAGTAATATTCATTTGTTGTGCATTTAATATAAAAATATACGACAACAAATATTTAAATTATTCGTTGTCTCAATTCAAAAATATTGGAGTGATTATTCTTATTTGGTTGGTTTGGGTGATAAGGAAGGGATATATAAAAAAGGCAAAGACATAATGAATGATGTGATCATGATGTGATCACTTTCTGAATAGCTTATTATATAATAAAGTCTTTTTATCACAAGATAAATGGATGGTACGACAAATCAAATTCTGATATAAAAAATCAATAAAAAGCCATGTGTGATGTGTTTCCTTTCTTTTTATATAACAATTAATATTATATTCGTTGTCAATTTTAAGAATTAAGATAATTTTACGATATTAATTTTATCGCTACATATTTAACATAAGAAGTCACAGTAATAATTCCTCAAATTATTCATAAAAATAACCTGATGTTGCATGAAGTCACTAACATAGAATGCAAGGAGGATACATTTTATAGTATATACAATTCAATTTATAATATTATTGGTAGAAATAAGAGAGTCATGACTCATTTGTCTGGTCTTAAGTATATGTAAATCTACCTCTATGACAACAATAATGACTTTTCTTATTGATATAACATAATTCATACTTTTTTAAGATTATTTTGGTAAAATAAAAAGTAGGAAGGAATTGGGAGTTTTGAAGAGCATATTTCAAAGTCGGTTTGGAAGTCTTTAAGCCAAAATGGGAGAAATGCCCGAAAGAGAGGCGTAAAAATAGACGGGAACACTTTCTACGAGGGAGATAGACGGGACGACCTCGGAGCATCCAGCCATGGAGGCGACGAGAGAGCAACAGCCGCCGCCGCCGCAGCAGCAGCACGAGGGGGAAGAAGGAGACGAGGAGAGCCAGCTCCTCCGCCCTCGCAGGCCCACCATCCGCCTCCGCTCCACCCCCAACCCGTGGCCGACTATCGACGGTCCCCTGGGCCTCACCGTCGAGGAATCGGAGGGCTGCGCTCGCAGGTTCTTCCTGTGGGGTTGGTGCCTCCTCCCCCTCCTTTGGGGCGTCAATTGCCTCTACTTCTGGCCCGTCCTCCGCACCTCCCGCCCCTTCTCTTCCTCCTCCTCGCCCTCCGCGCCTCATCCCTTCGATCCCATCCGCAAATGTGAGTTGCTGGATTCTTCCTTTTCTTTTTGCTTTGGTCTCTTGATTTGGATGAGTACCGCGAGCGATGTTATTTTTTGTGGTTCGGAGATTTGGGTACGGAGAAAAATGGTTCCTTCTTGTAATGCAGAGCAAACTCCAGGGTCAGTGTTAAGGTGCTAGTGATTGAGATGGGTGTTGTTCTTTAATGATGTATTGCATTTGGTGATTTCACGCTTTGGGTAGCGAGAAAGGCGGCTCCTTTTTGCGGTTTAGCGTATGAGGGTCTTTGCATTGGATAATTGGTGGATAAATGAACTGTTTTAAGGTAGAGCTTGTTGTATTAAAAATTGTATTTAGGTTTTAATTGGAAAACCTATGTAATTACAATGGAATTAATTTGATTTCAATTTGGAAATCAAATGGTTTGGAGGGAAAGTTGAGAATTCTCAAATTTGAAACATGGATGAGTTTGGGTTGAAGTTTACTACCATACCTTAGAGATCTAAACTTTTGATGGACTTATATCTGAGTCCACACCCCAAGCTCTTGTAGCAATAGTAGAGAGGAGGAATGGAGGACCACACGCGCGCGCGCACGCGCTCCGCTTTGTCTCCGGCACCGGCTCGGGCTCGGGCTCGGGCTCGGGAGAGTCAATTCGGATCTCGAATCTCGATACTTTTGCTGCAGGTTTCATTTGGCTGATCGATTAAATTAATCAGGCAGATTAATTTGATTTCTATCACATTGGAATCCGACTTAATCCAAACGACTCGATTTAGCCGCGGTTTTAGAATCCGAAAGGACACGACCGTTGAGGACCGTTTTCGGAAATCGAAGGGACCGCGCGCTAGGGCACGCGAGCCCCTCTTTTTATACTCCCCACCCGACGCCGTCTTTCTTCACTCGCAAGAAAAACTCGCCGTCCCCCTTGTTCTCTCTCTCGCGCCTGCGACTCTGTTTCTTCTCGGCTGCAAGTTCTCGGAGGTGCTTTCGAGGACGGTCTCATCGGTGTGCATGGACGAAGACCGTGAACCGTCGTATCCTGGGAGCGGATCGCCAGTACCCTTCGCACCGGTATTGTGGGGGCGAAATCCTCTCTAAGGACAGTCCATTTCATGGACACTTCAGTGATCTCTGAACTAATCGTTCTTATATTTTGCTTGCCGCAATTTGTTTATTGCTTATCTTTTCCTGGATCTCGCCCGTATGTTTGTTTCCGTGTGGTTAATTGGCTCCTACTTGCATTTCGTAATCGGATAATGGATTGGAAATATATGACGTTAACGATATTAATCTGTGATACGTTTATTTCCGTTCATTGTAATCTGTATGATTACTGTATTCTATATGCATAGATGTTCCTGTTTTCAACAGAGTTTGAGTATTCTGCAAGAATGCAGATCGACATTCCAGGCTCAACCACAAGGAGCCACTGATTGAGATTGCGAGGAGCATATAACGAGTTGATTTGGGTTGCTCTCGAAAGTTGCATTTTTTGGCAGTTTATGAGATTTGGGCAGCGAGAGAGATGGCTCCTTTTGAGGTTGGGTCTTTGATTTGGTTGATCCGGCACGACGACATCTGATTCAAGGTAGAGCTTGATTATTTTCGAAAAAAAATGCAAATTAACATTCAAAGTTCCATCTTAAGTTGACAATAATGAGGATTGGTATTGTTAAAATTCATTTTTTTGAAGTCTATTCATTTTGTTTTTGGTGGTTTTTAAGATGTGAGTATATGGCTCTGGGCCCACGATTAACCATCACCATCACGGAAGCACGTGCTAAAGGAAAATACAAGATACAGCTGTGGTTGATACCTCTTACTACCGCCAAGAAGAGAAATCTTCGACGATCCCCCAATATTCTCTTTTGCACTTGCTCTTTCTCTTTCTTTTCTCAAACTTTCTATCGGTGTCAAGGAATTCTACTACTCAAGTCCTAATACAGCACCTCAAATCAAACTCCTAGTCAGGACTTTAATATAGAGCACAACTCTATACTCAAACTGAGAATACAACTCTTTATTCCTGACATTGTGCAATTTTGGGGTGGGGGGTCGGGGGTTTTGCAACTTGGATCAATGGGCATGATGGTACTGCTGTAGATTGACAAGTGAGTGAATCTAACAGTTGAGTTGGGATGTTTTATAAATATACCAAGTCCAGTGTCAAGATGCTTTTTATGAGTTGAGACTCGAGACGATGCAAACTGGAAGATTCGTCTAGTAGAACTACTTTATGGCTTGGAATATAACGGTTTAAGTCCATTTTTCCACATGCCCGACAATCCATTAGGTCAAGATGTGCTTGATTAACTTTGGATTTTGGCAAGTAGTAGCTGATTTGGTTTCCCTCGTGTGCTTGATAATGCAAGTGCCACTTTTCACTTTGAAGGACTGTATCTATGTTGCACAGTGTAGTAGCAGGGAGCAAGTTTCTCCACCTAGGATGGGAGATTAGCCTGAAGAAGTTATCAATTATGTTGTAAAAATTTTTGGTTTTCCTCCTGAAAGAATTATGTTCGAAGATAATGTATAATTGAAGAGCAAAACAAACATCTGAGAGCTTATTGAATGTTGAGCTAGAACCCTTTAGGATTGGTTTTCCTAGAGTCGAATTATGGTTGCAGAAAAGAACCAGCAAGCCGTTTATGGGTCCGAACCTAGTAGGGAAAAACCCTATGTCACATTGGGTTGTTTCTCAGGTTTTGAACCCGGATTTGTTAGTATTGCCATATTTGTTTATCCCCTCTACCCCAATCGCTTGTTCCAACCTTGTGGCACAATGCTTGGACATGGTTTTGCTGCAAAGCACCTTTCAACCTGATGAAGGTAGTGCACGTCTCGAGTGTGTTCCATCTTCAGGCTCTCTTCCATACCTACATGCTTCATCAGAGGTCAACCCACATATTTGGATGGTTGAAGTCGCTATCCCTTTTGCGGGGATGAATATTGCCGAGGTCTCAGAAACAATATCTTCGTAGGCTGTAGGTACTGATGTGGAGTGCCTTGGCTAGCGGGGACGATGTCGAACATGAACCTTCATATGATTGGGGAGGAAGCCAATGTCACACACCTTGTTGTAGTGGTGGGGGATTCTGAGACGATCATCTTGAAGGAGTTGCCCCTTGTTACAATTGTGGGGACCGAGTCTAGACCTGAAGTGGGTGCACCTACTGCTGAACTTGGGGCCTCAGTACTTGCTATAGGTCCTAGTTTCGGAGAATCGATTGGGAGCTCGACCAATGACATCATTCATGGCAAAAGGCTAAAAAGATAAAGAAAAAGAAAGAACAAGTTCTCCCAAGCCAGTTTTAGGCTTACGCAGGAGTCTCCAAAGAGGCTGGTGGAGGCTGTGGCTGATCAGCAATGCGCATAAGATGAAGAAATAAGCAGAAAAATCTTCTTCACTAGGTTATTGCAGATCATGGGTGTGGTTCCAACCACATGGTGCAAATTGGGTACGAAATGAGGGTGATTGTGCGGAATCCTATAAGTCTTAGGGACCCAGGGAAGCATAGTTTTTGTCTTTGCTGTTGTTTGGGAGGTATGAGGATTACATGATGTTACTGGAGTGGAGACCATTGCACATTTGGTAAGGGCGGTTGCAGCTGTGGGTACACCGTTGTGTCCTAATGATGGTGCATGACTTTGTTTATTGTAGGGGATCATGTAGAAAGTGTCATTCGTTGTAGCAATACTTCCATGGAGTCCTTTGTTCTGTAATATTTTTCCATTTCCCCTAATTTAATAAATTTGGGGCAGGCACTTTTGTGTTTCTCTCATCTCTTGCTTCAAAAAAAGAAAGAACATCATCACCCTAGAAAGTTTTGGGGACCTTCATATTGAGTAAGTAGAGTACGAGCTATGTTAAGAAGATGACAAAGTTTCCCTCTGAAATACCATTCTGCTGTGAGGTGTAAGAACGTGATGTCCGGTGCATGGTTCCTTGGGAATCAAAGAAACTAATCAAACCATTCTTCATAAACTTAAGAGCATTATCGGGTGAAGATATTTTAATGTAGGCAGAAAAAGAAGTCTTGACCTTTGCAACGAAATTCTTGATAATAGGCTGATATTTGATTATCCCTTTATAAGATAAATCCTTGAAGTCCGGTGATAATCATCAATGAAAACGACAAAATATCCGTGTTATGCAGTAGTAGTGCATATTGGGCACGAACTGCAAATAGCACAATGAATAAGATCAAGTAGAGATGACCTCTGTGGCTCTGTTTATTGAGGAAAGGATGTCTTGTGGTGTTTCCCTAACTTGCACGCCCCTAAAATCCATTCTGCAAATAAAATAATGGGAGAAAGAGACCCATTGGTCAATTTAACTTATCACACACAAATAAATGGTTGAGAAGGAGAGAGCTACAATATCGGTCAAATGGAAGCCCTTGAGTCAATGAATCTACTGTCTAACAGGAGTGGTTACAATATTAGCTACAATAGTGACGAGTCTACCGGATGTAGTTGGATCATTTCTGAGAAGTTGCATAAGATAATTGTGATCTTAACAGAGTAAACGGACAAGGGAGCCAAAAGGCAGAGAGATATAGTTGAGGCAATATAATTTTCTTTTAAACATACGGTTGAAGATCATATCATTACACAGAGATATAAATCTCACACGAAAAGATAGATCTTACTCAACATGGAGAAGATGTGTTAATGCATGTTACTGTCCCGCATGCAACATGATTACTGTTTGAAGGGGGTGATCACACGCTGAAATGTTGCATGCTATTACCAAGCAAAATCTCAGATAGATTAGAAGACCTCCGGAACTCGCGGTAAAAGAAGCATACTTGCAACAATAGAAGGCATGTACACAAATCTTAGACTCAGACAACCTGGCATTCTGGTGGTGACTCCAGTCCAGATCAGTGTTCAAGATATCATGATATATCTGTATCGGTGAGATGGATATATCTATAAATGCATATACATTTCTAATTTATCGATCGATATCTATCAGAATGAGATAATTCTCAAGGGGCAGGGTATCTTATATTAAGTGAAAATCTAAATTCCAATTAAACCAAAGAGAAAAATACAATAGAATCCTTAACGGTAATACTAGAAATAGAAAGGAAAAATAGGCAAAAAAGCTAATGTCTATTATGGAGAACATCAATAGTTCCTAAATGGATGAATATTATAATTTTACTATCTTCTATAATTAATGTTTCAGAGGAACTTGAAACATGACATATCATATATTTTGTGGAGATGGTTTCAATCCCAACCTATCAATTAGTCCAATGCAATTATGACCCATGTTTGTGACTTTCTTTATTAATAGGCACCCCTGAACCCTAACTATGTGGGTTTTGTTCGCATAGGTGTGGGAATGGGGTTGCATTGCCATGGATTTCTGGAGTGTTGGAATTCGATTGTTTGTTTTCAATGTAGCTAGGTGGGCAATCAGAGAAAAACTTGCACGTCAGTGGGAGTCTAACGTGGGAAGTTGCAGAATTGCAGGGTGTTGAAGGGATGGTGGCTGCTGAGGGTGCTACAGATCTTGATTTGCACGTCCTTGATGAGCCAATGGATAAGTGCCTGGTGGCGAAATTATTGGTCGGCAACATTGATTTGGTTGGTGGCAAAGCTTGGCCCTAGATTCCTTGAGGACATGGTTCTTCTTGGGTGGTATGTTTTGCGTGCAGGGACTCCTGCTGGTGGGGGTTGGACAAAATCTGAGGGAGAAACATAAGGTAGAGACACATGTTAGTGGCTTGAAGATGGCAATGGTTGCGCGATGGTGCTCTTCCTAGATCAAGTGCTTGTCAGGTTGTTGTCCAGGGTGTTCCACTTAGATGTAGGGATCGTGGTACCTGCATCTTGGGTTGCAATGGGTAGGTCCATGCGGCATGGTTTCTCTAGGGACTCCTTCACAGGGAACGGCTAGACGTGATAATGGATCTGATTCATTAATATGAGATATTCTAAATGCCATATATGATATGTTAGATTAGCTGAGTGGAAATTCAGGTGTAGGTGGCTCACTTGGAAGATAAGGACTCCTTTTGGGATAGTGCAGTGGACATGCAAATTGATGACACTGTAAACAATGAAAAGCAACGATGATGAATCACCACAGTAGGTGGAGATGTCGGTGGGAGTTGAATTGTCAGTGGAGCTAGAGTTTTGGCGGCAACCTCAGGAGGAGGTCCTGAGATTCGAGTTGCGGATTGCGGAGACAAAAGGGTCATCATTTTTGCTTCTTGAAGTTGGGGCGAATATTCCTTTGGAACAAACGACAAATGGAGGAGGCACAATTTCATGGGCAAGCAACAAGGGTATGCGACTGTCACAATCAGTCTTTGTGTCGGGGATCTGCACGCTGTTAGGGTGTCACATGTTTCTGATTCCTGACCATATTAGCTTGGATTTGTTATATCCAATTCAGAATTATCAAGGCCCTAACACCTGTAGTAGAGATGGAATTAACAGGGGAGGGGATTCAGACTAAGGTTTTAAAACTAAATCGAACACCAAACTGAGGAGGCTTTGATTTTGGGTTTTCATGGTCGAATCCCTGTGATTGATTGGTTGAACTTGTGATGATATCAACAATTTATTTAAATTGGAAAAAACCGAATGTATCTATGGTCAGCTTGCAATATGGTCCAACCGAGTGAAATCGGGTTTGGTGGTATTTCATATAAATAAATATACATTATGCTACACCATTCATCTAAATGTATTTTGCAAAATTCATATAAATACATATATGCGACATTTAAAATTTAAATTTTTTGAAATATATGTGATGTCAATATCAAACTAATGAGGTTTCAACTTTCAGTTTTCATGGTCAAATCATTATGGCTGATTAATTGAACTTATGATGATATTACAATTTATATAAATTGAAAAAAATTGAACGTGTACATTGTCAGCTTGCAATATGGTTCAATTGAGTGAAACTGACTTTGGTTGGTATTTCATATAAATAGGGTTTTTATCAGTTGTGCCCTTATGAGATATTGCATTAGTTATGTAGTCGTCAATGAGTTGAACTTAACCATGGTTTTTTTTCAAACCATGATGCGATTAAGAGGGGCATAACTATCCAAACACCCACCTCCTTTCGGTGTCTGATCTATTCTCCTCGAGTTCTCTTGCCAGCAATAAAATCTCGTCCCTAACAATCCTGGATCTGCCGGAGCACTTTCGGAGCAGAGCTTTGGGGTTTGACTCGCTGACAGGGACTGGATTCTGCTTCTTGCTGCGATCGAGCATGTCGAGGACCTTCTTCACCTCGCCCTTCCTGATGGGTTTGTTGTGGTTTGGATTTGACGTTGGCGAGATGGGTCGAAGGTGGAGGGTTTTTTTGCAAGTTCTTTCCGAGGTGGGTCGAATGTGGTATGCGGTTTTGGGGGTTCTTGTCGAGGTAGGCCGTCGTGGGTGGCTGAGTTGAGGGAGGACTTGACGACGGGATTGGAGAAGCCAGCCTGGAGGGGGATGGGCAACGACGGTGGAGGGTCTGGAGGGGAGGGGCATCAACGGTGGAGGGCTTGGAGGGGGAGGGGTGGAGGACATGGGCATCACTAGCCATCGTGGGGCTATGCAAGCTCGGGAACCGCCCTCAAATAGTGGGCTGCGATGTTCAACGGTGGGCGCAAGGTCCGTGAACATCGTCAACGTGGACCCAGGTGCTTTCTACCTTGTGGTTATGGTAGTGGCTGCAGAGGAGGAGAGCCTGGAGGAGGAGGGGCGGAGGAGGTGGTTAGAGGAGGAGGAAGGGTTAGAAGGGGAGGGAGATGGAGGAAGAATGGAAGGAAGAAGAAGAAAATGGGAAGAAAAAGATAATTCTACCCTCCATTTTTATATAATTATCCATGTGTCCTTAAAGTTAACGTCCGTTTGGGATGGTGATGGACGACAACTAACTTGAGAGGCACACGTGATCATTGTGGAAGAAGTCAGGGACACAACTGATATTTCCAAAAAGGAAGGGGCATAACTGATAGTGCAATATCTTAGAGGGGCACAACTGATAAAAACCCAAATAAATATGCATTACGTTATGCCCTTCATCTAAATGTATTTTGCAAACTTCATATAAAGACATGCGATGTCTAAAATTTAAAATTTGAAAAAAAAACTATTAAGGTAATATATGATGACAATTGCTTCTTATTACTTCTTATGATGTGATGATGGCAATTTTTCTTGACTTAGAGAGGCATCGTTTGTTGTTGGAGGGGGAATGACATCGTATACAATGCAGGAAGGGAGAGATGACACAAAGGCATGGGCAAATGTTGGATAGTTGACTTGTCCGTGCTTATAGTCAAGAGTAGAATTGATGGAAACTTTCCTTACAAAAACTTAGGAAGGGGAAGAGACTTACATTGGGGGAGATATAGAAGGGGAAGAGTAAAAAAAGAGTAACATATGCGGAGTTGGGTTGAGAATGGAATACAACAACAACAACAACAACAAAGCCTTTTCCTACAATTAAGTAGGGTCAGCTACATGGATTCTTTGCCTCCATTCAGATCTATCTTGGGTCAATCCTGGTTCCGGGCTTATATCCAAAAAATTAAGATCTCTTCGTATAGTCTCTTTCCAACACTTCTTGGTCCGTCCTCGCCCTCTCTTAGCCGGCTCAACATTCCGATATTCGCATCTCCTAACTGGAGTATCTTCTTTGCAAATGATCAAACCATCTTAAGTGGTTTTCTCGCATCTTATCCTCGATCGGAGCTACACCAACTTTCTTTCTGATTGCATCATTCTGAATCCGATCTTTACGTGTGTGTCCACACATCTACCCTAGCATTTTCATTTCTACTACAACCATTCTCTGCACATGTCTATGGCTTACATGCCAACATTCAGATCAATAGAGCATAGCAGGTCTCATGGCTGCTTTGTAAAACTTTCCTTTAATTTTTAAAGGAATTTTTTTTATCATAGAGGACTGTAGAGGCTCCTTTCCACTTTAACCAGCCCGCATTTATTCTATTAGTAACATCTCCATCAATTTCCCCATCATGTTGCAAAATAGATCCCAAATATCTTAAAGAATCTCTCTTCTGAATGTTATCGTCACCAATCTTTACCTCGATTCCTTCACTATTGCTTCCATCAAAGGTACACTCCATATATTCCATCTTAACCCTACTTATACAAAATCCTTTAGTCTTCAATGCATGTCTCTAGACCTCAAGCTTCTTATTTACTCCATCTCTAGTCTCGTCAATCAACACAATATCATCAACAAATGACATACACCAAGGTAACTCATCGTAAACGTGATTTGTCAACTCGTCCATAATCAAAGTAAAAAGAAATGGACTAAAAGCTGAACCTTGATGTAAACCAATGTTCATTTTAAAATAGCCAGTCTTCCCAGACGAGGTCTTTACACAGGATAAAGTCCTATCATACATATCCTTTTTGAGATTAATGTATAGGACAAGTACTTGTTCCTTCTCCAAAACTCTTCACAATATCTCTTGTGGGATAGAATTATAAGCTTTTTCCAAATCAATAAAAATTATGTGGAGGTTCTTCCTTTTAGCTCTTTAAATCTCCATTATTCTCCTCAACAAATGGATGGCTTCAATAGTTAAGCGACCTGGCTTGAATTTGAATTGGTTTTCTTTTACTTTGGAAACTTGCCTTAACCTTCTTTCGATCACACGTTCCCAAATTTTCATAGTGCGACTCATCAGCTTGATACCTCTGTAATTTGAACAATTTTGAATGTCTCCTTTGTTCTTATAGAGGCACCATGATACTCCAATCTCCATGCATTATTTTGCTTCACCAAATAATATTGAAAAGATTCGTAAGCCAAGTCAAACCACGCTCACTTAAAACTCTCCATACTTCTACATATCATCCGGTCCTACACCTTTCCCAGGCCTCATAACCTTCGAAGTCTCATCTACTTCCTTTCTTTGTATTCGACTATAGCTTGCACGATTCAAGTAACTTTCACTACTAGCTAGATCAGCCAAAATGATCTCTCTATTTCCTTCCCCAATGAAAAGTTTATGGAAGTATCGCTCCCATCTAGTCTCTATATCCTTCTGAATAACAAGTACGCAACCTTCCTCACCCTTAATGCATCTCACTTGCAAGGTCTTTGGTCTTTCTTTCTCTTGCTTTGGCCAACCTGAATATATCCTTCTCGCCCTCCTTAGAGTGGAGATTTTTATACAAAACTTCATAAGCTTTTGACTTAACTTTGCTTACAACCTTTTTTGCTTCCTTCTTCGCTATTTGGTAGTTTGTGACAGTTTTCTCTGTTCTATCCTTAGACACAGCTTTAATGCATGCTCTTTTAATTTTTAGCTTCTCTTACACCCCTTCACTCTACCACCAAACCTCATTTTGACCTGGAGCTTTTCCCTTTGACTCGCCTAACATTTCTTTGGTTGCCTTTCAGATACAAGATGTTACTGCCTCTCACATCTCGTTTGCACTTCCGCTACAATCCCAAGATAAGTCTTCTAAAACATTCTCCCTGAAGCTTGATCGCTTCACTAGAAGATTCTACCATCTAGTTCTAGTGATCTTAGGAACCCTCTTTTTCTTTACCAACCCTTTTATGTGCACTAAGACTAACAAGTGATGTTTGATTATCAAACTGTCTCCTGAGATTGCTTTGCAGTCTTTACAACACAAAGATCTCTTCTCCTCAACGCAAAGTAATCTATCTGTGTTCTAGTTGGGCCACTCTTATAAGTAATTAAATGCTACTCCCTCTTCTTGAAGAGAGTATTTTCTATGAAAAGATCATATGCTGTTACAAAATCCAGAATGACTTTTCCCTCTTCATTTTTATTCCCAAAACCATGTCCTCCATGAATACTAGCATACCCTGAAGCATCTTTTCCCACTTCTCCATTAAATTCTCCACCTATACAAATCATCTCTCTTGTGGGATTCCTTGTAAAATCTTATCTTGATCATCCCAAAAAGCTTGTTTAGTCCTTTCATCTAAACCAATTTACGGCGCATAAATTGAGATGATATTCATATTTTCTTCTTCAAGCACCAATTTTAGCAGAATAATCCGATCCCTGAATCTTTGCACCTCAACCACACAATCCTTCAAATCCTTATGAATAACCACTCCACCGTTTCTGCCTTTATCTTTCCCTGAATACCAACGTTTTAAACATCTCTTCTCGATCCCCCTTGCTTTCTCTCCAACCCATTTAGTTTCTTGAAGACATAGTATATGAATCTTCCTTCTTTCCATTGTATCCACTATCTCCATCATTTTTCCAGTTAAAACGCCAATATTCCAACTATCAATCCACAACTTCCTTTGCAATCTCTTTTGGACCAACTTCTTTACTCGCATGCCTCGATTACGCGAAAACTCTTGCAAATTTTGGACTGCATCCGAGTGGTGATGCAGTGGAACTAGCTTATTTACCCGCATGCGTTCCTCATACGAGAACCCTTGTAAATTTTGAACTACATCCAGGTTGCGATGTAGCGATCCTTAGCAATTTTTCATTGCATTCGGGTGATGCAACGCGTCACAAGTAGGGAACACCCCAACGAAATCTATATGTTTGCTTAAATCCATGTTGAAAAGATCCGACTGTCATGAGGCAACTTCCTAAATAATATTTTTTAAAAAATAGTTTTTAGGAAGTTGTCTCCGACTATTTTATGTCGGCTGTCGGCTACCTAACACAACCCTCCTCATTTACCCGGGCTTGGGATCAACCATGGCTGAGTTGGGTTGGGAATGAAATATGAAAAATATTTTAAAAATTTCTGTTTCTAGAAGTTGTACTTACTTTTTTTTAATCACGAAATGAGTGATTGAACAAGTGATTTGGTTTTACCGGGTCAAGCGGTCCAACTCATTTTTGATAGGTTTTCGATTTCTAAGTAAAACTCAAGGTTTTCGGTCATTTTTTGTCCACATATTGGGTTAACCCATTGAATTGACCGATTCGGTTCGATTTTCTAAACTTTGATCCTGACACATTTTGTACTCTTTGAGGGTACTCCTAATTAGAGCCCGTCTCTTCAGGCAGTGACTACTACCCCTTCGTCTGGGACTACCCCTCCAGCTGGGGCTTGAAGGCATTAGGTGAGTAATCGAATGAACGAGGGTACAAGATTTGTGTTCGATATAGTGTTTGGGAGGGTTTGTGTAGACCCTAGGTTACTAATCAATGTGGGGGTGTTAATGGCTATGGTGGAAGCTCATCTATGTGAGTTGGGTCCATTGTTCTCAACAATGGTGGAGGGGCGGACTTATGCTAGGAAACGACTTTAGGTGAAAGGTATGTTTAGCAATTTTGATGTGCCATGAGAGAGCCCTGAGGTAGAATAGGGATTGAAGCGTTATGGGTCAAGCGAAGAGACATGATTACATTGGGCCAGGCGAAAAGGGCTCGTTTACATTGAAAGGAGGATGAAAATATTTTGTTACAATTCAGGGTTTTGACAGAGAGATGTGAGTGATAATGCCATTTCGATGGAACATGTTTGTTAGTGGTGATGATCCTTGGAACTTTTGGGAATTCATTTTTTTTGAAAAAAGAAAGGGTGGGATACCGAGATGGGACCCATCACAGAAATGCATTACTAAAATCCCGTTATGTTACCATAATCTGGGCAACATAGCTAGCCCTACAATGATCCATAATATTCTTAAAATAAAAGGTTTGACCACAAAATATACCATCATTTCTACCACACCAAATCACCCAGAGTAGGGCAAAAGGGAAAGAGTTGTCTTCATGACTATTACCGCATACTGCACGGATGGAAGTCCAGAAGCCTGTTCCGCTCCCCACATCCAATCAAGAGATCTTTGCCTTCCTCGGCTGAATGAGTGCAGGTAAAAAAGATATAATCCAAATCTTCCACATCCCCCTACATCTATCACAAGTGATGTCCCCACCTTGTATCATTCTACCCTGTCTCTCCTTGTAGAGCACCCTTCTATGTCTAATCAGCCAAAGGAAAACTTTTACTCTAGTCGGAACCTTATTTTTTTAGATGATTCTTCTGTCAGTCCTAATATCATCTTGCGCGGTGTTTCTGCAAAAACCCTATAGGCTTTTTCACTGTAAACCTATTATTGCTCTAAACAAAATGAGTCCTACCACTACCAGGACCATTGAGTTCAGCTAGCTCACCGAGTAAATTCCAAAATTTGTCCTTCCTCTGGTTAGACATTTATGTCAAAACGAAGGTGTCCATGTTCCATTCTTCCAAACAACATGGATCGAAACATTCTGATCATCTGCAAGCGTCAGAAGCCTAGGAAATCGCCAAGCTTGCAAAAGTCGGTCCGACTAGTCGGTCCGACTAGTCGAGTCGGGGGGGGGGGGGTAGCCGACTCGACTAGGCCTAGTCGGCCCTTAGTCGGTCCACCCGACTAGTCGGCCGACTAATCGGCCGACTTTTACAAGACCCTTTTTTATTTTTTTTGTTTTTCACTTTTTTTAAAGCAAACATATTCTAATATGCTTAATGTTATATTTAAAGTCAATTACTTCTTTTGTTTCATCATGATGTCATATAAAATGTACAAATATATGTATATACATACGAATATATATATATATATAAACTGATTTATATATTTAAAATAATTAAAAAATTCAAAACCGACTAATTCCGACTAGCCGCCCGACTACCGACTAATCCTTAGTAGGTGACCCCGCCGACCGAGTACCGACTACCGCTTTCTGCAACCTTGGAAATCGCTCACCAATAACACCCTTGCCAGTCCAATTGTCAAGACAGAATCGAAAAGTTTCGCCATCCCCAAGTACCGGTGGTAATCTTGCTGCCATCTCTGGTAAAATCTTGGAAATCACCTTCCAAAAAAGCTTTTTCATCTCCTCCACTTCCTAAAACCCCAATCCCCAATCCTCTTCGACGTTGTGATCATGTTCCACAAAACTAGATGAATGCCTCTCTTCTCCTGCTTCTTATCTGACGAGAAGAATCACCTCATCAAGGATTCCATCCTGTCACGGACTCCAACTGGAAGCAATCATGTGGGGCTGAAAAAAGTGGGAATAGCCGATATAACATGCTTTGGTAGCACTAACTTGTCTCCTCTCGAAAGCATTGCTGCCTTCCACCCCACTATCCTCTCCAATCTATGAAGTACCGACTTCCATTCATCCGCCTTCAACCAACCAGCCACGTAAGGCAAACCCACGTAGGTGATTGGTAGAGAGCCAACCAAACATCGCAATACATCAACTGTCAGCTGTCCCTCCGCCTGCAAAAGACCGAAAGGCACCGCCACAAACTTCTCCCTATTAATTTGCTATCCTAAGATCTCACTAAAAATATTCATAATCTGGGAAGCATGCCTGAACTGTCCCACCCCTCACAACAACAAAACATTTTCCCACATTAAATAGGGTCGAGTACATGGTTTTTTTGCCTCCATTCATATCTATCTTGGGTCATTATCTGACTTAGATCCACTGCCCCATCCTTTTTAAGGAAATCGTAATAACATCTGCATGCTGTAGTAAAGGAATCGAGATGCACCATTATTGTAGCTAGGCCACCAGTCTCCATCAGATGCCAACCTCATCATAACAATCAGGGCATCGATAACAATCACAAATAGTAAGGGTGCTAGAGGGCACCCTTGTCGAACACCACGTCATAGTTGAAAGAAGCCACCTTGCGGCCTTCCATTAACCATTCTTGCATATGATGCAATTATGATGCACATCTTCATCCAAGCGATCTAAGTGCTTGGAAAGTCCCTTTTTTCCAACAATGCCCAAAGAAAACTCTAGTCCACACAATCATAAGCTTTAGAGAAGTCAATCTTCTAGGGTTCGTTTGGTTGCAGGGTTGGGCAGGGTTGGGTACTATTCACAGGGCTGGGTGAATAGTAAAATGTGAGGAGGGGGTACCTCTGTGAATAGTACCCAACCCAACCCTGCAACCAAACGAACCCCTAGGGCAGGCCTTCACTCTTGGACATCTTCCAATCCAATACCATATCCAAAACCGGCACCACTCCATCCGCCATTAGTTTGCCAAGTACAAGCTGTTTGTTACTGGTGAAATAATAGTAGGCAGGACCTTCCAAAGATGGTTGGCCAGTATCTTCTCAATGATGAGATAGACTGCATTGGAGAGAGCGATCGGTCTAAAATCCTCCAACCTACTTGGCACTTCCCACTTAGGTAGCAAAAACAATAGAGCCTTGTTTAGCTTCTCAAAGCCCTGATTGCCGTCTTTGAACTCCTGGAGAATCACCATCACGTCATTCTTCACCACCTCTCTAAACTCCCTATACAAAAGCACAAGGAAACCATCTGGCCCACGTGACCCGTCATATTCAACCAGAACATAGCCTCCTTAGCCTTTGACTACGAGAACTCTAAGATCAAAGAGTCTGTCTGCAATGGTGAAAGCTCAACAACCCCTATATCGCGATAGCCCCACCATCCCGGGGGCACCTCCTACTGAAAGCATGGAAGTGGGAGCGTAAGGCAACACCCACATCATCGTCTCCCTGAGACATCTTCGCACCAACTGAGATAAAGTGAATATAATTCTTAAGCCTTTGACCACTACCCATGTAGTGAAAAAACTACGTATTAGCGTCACCCTCCTTGAGCCACTTCTACCTAGATCGTTGCTTCTATTCAACCTCAGTCTTTTTGTCCTCTGAGTGTATAGACGTCTCGCTTGCTCATCAATCTCCTCCACTGCAAGATCACGCTCATTCTCCAACTTACCCAATTTACACACCTCCTCTTGGGCTCGAGCTCGCCTATCTCGCCGCTGCAAATGTATAGTCCTGCCATATGCCATCAAACGTTTCCGTAACTCAACCGGCTTGGTAGCCAGGCACGTTGTGGCCGATCCAACTGGGCATGACTCTCTCTATAATTTCGCGATCAATTCTCGAAAGCCATCTTCCAAGAGTCATGCATATTCAAAATGGAAGATCTTAGACCGTACCTCTTCCCATGAGGACCTGGGAAGTGCCCATGTCCTTGCCAACATAAAAATTTGTGAAACCTCAGACGCTACCAAGAACTGGTCAATGCGTGACCTAGACTTGGAGCTTTCCCAGGTATATTGACAGCTAACTACGTAAACAATATGAAGGCCAAGGTCCCCAACTAAGTTGGACAACTCCATTAAGCCAGTATCCAACCTACCCCGCATCTTGGCCTATTTTCCAGGATTGTAGTATTGAAGTCTCCAGCTGTGATCCAAGTAATGAATGGTAACCTTTTTCGCACCACATGTAAGACCTTGATAGCTCCGCTACATTTGCCCCATTCACAGTTCCATACACATTAGTGACCACCACATGGTATGATCGACACTTCTTCGCAGTAGTACATGTATAAGGTGTCTTCCCCACGGACCCCACCTCCTCCACCTCCAAAGTCACTTTATCATCATTCTAACCTGTCAGAATACCCCCAGATGCACCATCGATCGCAATCTACCTGCAGTCCTACAACCACGAGCCTCCTAAATCTTTCCAAACCATTTCTGCATCGATGGATATTTTTATTTCTTGCAGCAACACCACATATGCGTTAGCCTCCCTTAAGAGATCTCTCACTGCGCCCGTCTTTTCAGGCTTGCTCAAGCCATGCACATTCCATGTAACTATGTTCATTTAAAAACTGCATCAAACCCACTGGCGGTACCACACCTATGCACTTTGAGACATCCTTTTCTAGCCCATTCCCAGGTAACCCTTGTTGATCAGGCACATTCTCGTTCTGCTGGTCACCTGTTGAAAAAAAACATCACACTGTCCTTTGATTCGCTATCATAGCCACAACCCCCTCTTTGGAAGAGTTATCGAGCTTCACTCAGATCGAAGTTGTCTCAACTATCGTAGATGGCTGCTCGCAAAACTTCTTGGTCCCATTCTGATCGTCGGGAAGAACCACTTCACCTAATCGCCTATATATTTGAAACCACCTCTTCCTCCTCTCCTTTAAATTTCTCCTTACATAATTTTTGTCAAATCTCCCCATCGGGTCCGATGAGTTCTGGCCTCCACCCTCCCCAATCAAGTTGCTAGACGCAACGTTGTTTGTCGCCGCCAATTCTTGATCCAAAGTTGCACCCAAAATCAACGTCGAGAAGTGCCCTTCCTTCGCCTGATCCGACGGGGGCTTCACCAGCTTTGCTACATCACCACACTGAGCATTCGTATCTCGCAGAAGCATCGTCGTAATCACTTCTCCACCATGGGTCCTGACCATCTGCATTTGCCCCAGATCCAAACCCCACTAGGCTTCGCATGGCCTCAAATTTCAACGAAATTCGGTCGAATTTTTGTCCAATATCAATATCCAGTCAAAATCGAAATTCGACCGAAATGACAGAAATATGGGGGTCCTAGTACAAAAAATGATCGAAATGACCGAAATTCTGGTCGGAATTCCACCGAAATTCTGGTCGGAATTCCACCGAAATTCTATTTTGGTTGATACCGAAATGGTGACCGAAACCGACATTTAGGGCCTTGGGTTCACCCGACCCGATTAGTGGGTCCAGAAGCACAACCCAAGATGCATTCCAAATCTCTTCACCTGATGGTATAATCGGGTCAGACTATCTGGCTCGAGTCCCGACCACTTTACAAGACACCCGACTCGAGTCTCGGATCCCACCCATAATCGATCGAAAGATTACACGGATTCGCTCCATCGCCCGACAAAGCCTTGAAGGCTCCGACAAAGCTTCAAGCCCGAACATCCGACCCGACCTTTCACCGAGACTCCGAGAGGAGGATGACACACATAAAATCTTTGCGAAAGAAGACTGTTGGAGTATTTGAGTTGTATACGTGACTTATGTGGGAGATGGGTAAATGGATATCTCCAGGATCCATTTACCCCATCCAAGTCTTTAGTCCCACATCTACCAGTTGTGAGATGTGGAGATTCAGTGAGGGTTATATAAGAAGCCCCTCACCCCTTGTATCCAGTGAGAAAAACCAATAGACTATCAACCCTTTGAGGCATTCTCCCGTCGTTTCATCCTGCTCCTTAGGGAGTGGGGTTCCACATAAAATCTCTATGTTCCATGTTTATATTTCCAGTTCATGTCCTGTTTATCATTTTCGCTTCTGCATTCCTATTTTCTAACATGATATCAGAGCTGGTTCGATTCTCGAGGTTTTCATGTTCTTTATTTCTTTGAGATTCGATTGTAATAGTTATGTTCTTGAAGATTTTGTTGAAGATTTGTTGACTCAAGTTCATAATCAAGTTCGAGATTTATATCTTGGGTTTCTTGAAACCCTAGTACTCTAGAAGGTTCAACAACATCATGGTGGTGCTTCTGCCTCCTCCAGCTAACTACTAGATCTTCGAGTTTTCGCATAGCAGATTTCTTCTTCTCCAGCAATCGACGGCTAAGGTTCCTTCCTTGGAACCCTAAATCACGAGGCCTTAGCCGATCTAGCTACCCTTCCAGGAGGAACCCGCACAACACGTGCCTTCTCGCACACTTCCCAAGTGTCGCACGATGCATAACAAAAATTTCGATGGCGGCCTGGTGCGCATCCCGGGTGACAACCTCCACGTGCGCTTCTCCAGGCGGAGCTGCTTCCATCCACAGGAGGTGCCAACACCGAAGGCTCAAGGCGGAGCCTTCCCACTCGTGGGCGACGCACTCCCCCTTCTCTGGGGACGCAGTTCTGCGGCGCAGTAGCCCTCGCACATCCACACAGGCGGCGAGCCCTAGCCGCCTTTAAACCCCAGCCGCAAAGGCGGATCCCCAGCACAATGCACGCTCCAGCAATCGCGCGCGCCTCTCTACGAATCTTAGCGGCGCCACCCCTCCGATCCACTTCCCTCGCGTAAGTGATGCGAGATCAAGTCCATCTCCGTGCTCTCTATCGCCCAAGTAGCGAGCTCCGTGGCCCCATCACGTGAACTCCTCGATCTATCCCCTGGGGCAACAACACCTATCTTCCTAGACAAGAAGGGTTCCCAATCGGGAACCCTAAAGAGGTGCATTGGTTTATTTAGCTCAAGTTGGTCTATCGTATTTTTTAAAAAATGGGGGAAGTGAGTGAGGGCTGCTTTGAGTTAAAAAAAGAAGAGAGAGAGAGAGGGAAACAAGTTGGGCCCAAGAGGGTTGTTTGTCAAAAAACGAGGATTTTTCTAAAAAGGGGTCAAAAGAGGCGCGTACAAAGAAAAGTCGCATGCAATATTTTTTTTGCAAAAAAAGAAAGCCGTAAAAAAATATGAACGACTTATTGAAAAGAAAGAGAGGAGAGGAAGAGGCGACGACTATTAAAAAAAGAGGGAATGGAATAACAAAAAAATGATTTAAAAAAAGAGAAAAAATTGATTGAGAAAAGCTAAAGAAAAATGTGACGGCTTATTTGGTTTTGTCCTTCCAATTTTTATGCCTTCTCCCAAATAGTCGATGTCATGTATTCCGACTAGTATAGAAAAAAGATAGAGTATTGTGTAGAGTCACAGATCGGATCCAGATTCAAATGTCAGATTCCAAACCAGCTAGTTTCCAGACTCTACGGATGATCAGATATTTAGACTCGACTCTCAGATGTCTTCCGAGTCTTCAGTTTCAAACATGCACATGTATGCGGTCTTTTTCAGATGTGCACATGTATGCCATCATTGTTTGTTGTCCCCATCATTCTTGTTTTGCCGACTAGGGTTTTCATGTGTTCCATAGGGACTCCAGAGTAGAGATCTCATTTCGTATGCCATGCTGGCTAGGGTTTTCATGTGGTTTCATAGGGACTCCAGAGTAGAGTACCATTCTCCGAGCCAGATGTGAGAGACCCAGTTCTCTGATAAGGAGACTTTTAGACTCCATTCTCCAGTGTTCGTGAACTCTGATATGAGATACTTCTAAGATTCCTATGAGAGAGAACCCACTCTGAGGTCCCAATGAGAGAGACCCATCTTCAGAGATCTGCATATGGATAATTAGCGACGCTCTTTGTTCGGCCTTTTTCAGAGATGGAGCAGTTGTCCGCATGTTGTGGTAGGCCAAAGATCTTTAAGTGGTTACCCATTTTCAGTTGCAATGACTCTGACAGGCGTAGTATAGAGCAAGGTTGCAAAAAACGGTATGCGGTATACAGTTGGTAGGGTCACCGATTACTGATTAAACGGTATGCGGGAGTTTAAACGGAAATTAAACGGTCTATGCGGTTTTACATTTTTAAATTAATAAAAAATATCACGTATATATATTTAATAAAAAAGTATAAATGAACTATAAAAACATAATCACATATTCACAACATTAATTAGATATTGTCAATTTCAATGACTTCTTCATCCAAATGTGACATGTCAAAGTAAATAACATAATTAATATCGGGTTTATGTAACCTTAATGCAAAATGCGGCCGCTTAAACGGCGTGTAAACGGCCGATTACACCCGTTTAAACGGTCTGACCGTTTACATAGCCGATTAAAGGTAATACAGTCGGTCGAGGGCCGAATGAGTTTAAACGGCCGCATGAACCGATTTTTGCATCCTTGGTATAGAGCACATGCTCTCCGACGAGGAGATTTAGTTTGACTCACACTCCAACTTGTTTGTCCTTCTCACCAGCACGGCATGAGAAGCAACATCGCCGACAACAACCGACAATTGTACGCATTGAGTTGATATTGTCTGTAGTGCCTTGTATTGTGAGTTGATATTTCTTTCTGTTTGTCCAAGCTGAGCATTGCATGCTCCAGCTCGTGGGGGAGTGTTGGAGTATTTGAGTTGTATGCGTCACTTATGTAGGAGATGGATAAATGGATCTCTCTAGGATCCATTTACCCCAACCAAGTCTTTAGTCCCACATCTACCGGTTGTGAGATGTGGAGACTCAGTGAGGGCTATATAAGAAGCCCCTCACCCCTTGTATCTAGTGAGAAAAAGCAATAGACTATCAACCTTTTGAGGCGTTATCCCGTGGTTTCATCCCGCTCCTTAGGGAGTAGGATTCCATGTAAAATCTCCGTGTTCCAAGTTTATATTTCCAGTTCATGCTCTGTTGATCATTTTCTCTTCCGCGTTCCTATTTTCTAACAAAGATGTTTTCTTGTAACACGTGCCAAAAGAAACACTCGTTCCTCTGGAACCTTCCCCAACAGAAGACGAAACTTTCGGCGTCTCTTCGAGCCTGTTATTAACAGGGTTGGGTTGGAGTATCTTCTTGTGAATAGTTGTTGTTTGGATGGTTGGGAAGGTTGAAGATGGTTGGAATGATAAATGTGATGCGATGCCGCATTGATTATGTGTCATATTAACTTTTCTTGTGATTATAGTATATTTTTGATGTTAATTTTTTATTTGAACGTGTTTTAAAAAATTATAACAAAGAAATTGTGTGGTCCATATAACTAATTCTAATCCAGGAATGCATAGGTAGAGTTGGGGGTATGCCATGTTACGCTAAGGCAATCTGGCAACCAAACGAGCCCTTCGGCTTCCTCGAAATTCGGCGATGCTTCAAGTCCTACTTTCTGATCTCTGGCCATCGGCAAGTCCGGTCTAAGCCTCTCCTTCAGTTCCATAGAGATACTGTGGGCACTTGCGGTCGCAACCCTGATCGGTGTTACAGAACAGTCTACCTCCTGCCTGATGTACTGCTTGCCATGTTTAGCTCGAACCATGAGGGAAGCGATCATCTAACTTCTAATGCCAAGGCTATCACATCCAGTAGTTGACTTGGGTGCAAACCATCAGTGACAAGGCTGTGGATGTGTCCTACACCCACAATCACATTCCGAACAAACTCCACGCTTTTGTAGAGTAACGGTAATCCCTTGATGCAGACCACGCTCTGGAAGGAGACCTCAATAGCCCCATCACGCGGTCGAGGTTTCCTCCAATGAACTTCCCAACTCTGTTGTGGCTGAAGACCGGCACCTTCTCTGCATCTTGTGCTGCTAAACCTCTCACACACACCGTAAGTCCCTCCATATTGATGACATCCCCAGCAAAAGAAGTCCCAACGGCCCTCCCAATGTCTTCCATAGCTTCTGCAAGACAGTTTTCTTCCCTTCTACTTATCCCCACAAGCTTGATTGACTTTGGCTCCACCAGTGTTGCAATAGTCGGTCGACTATCCCGAATAGTCGGTCCGACTATGCGGTGCAGTGGGGTACCCGACTGAACAGACCTCCAGTCGGCCAATAGTCGGTCCGACCAAATAGTCGGCCGACTATTCGACCGACTGGCCCGACTATGAGGCCGACTGGAGTTTGACTCTTCATATTTTTTATTTTTTATTTTCAATTTTCAATTTTTATGGGTTACATTTTACCACTGTATCGTCACAAATGTCCAATTCTATATGTCTATTATATTGATTGGTACTTTTATCTTGGATTCATGTTAAATAATGATTATATATGTATAAAAATATAAGAATACATGTATTATAAATAATTTTTATATTAAAAAATACAAAACCGAATAATTCCGAATAGTCGCCCGAATACTGATTATTCTCTATTCAGTGACCCCTCCGACTGAATACCGAATACCATCTTCTGCAACACTGGGCTCCACCAAAGCTCCCGCAACATCTTTTGGCTTCTTGACTCGGCCATCCATGCATCCAAAGCTGCAATGGCCATTCTTCCCACACGCAAAGCACTTGTGGGGATCACGACAGCCGTTTGCTAAATGCCCACGAGAACCACACCGTAAACAAATCCCCACGATCCTCCTTTGCCTTCCAAGGATGAACTTCTCCTTCCACAGCTCCTGTGATGCGTGAGATGACGACCATGACGCTCAACAATCTTCCAATCTCCCTCTGTTCTCATCGTTCTCATGAGGCCTCTTTTGGGGAATTCATGACCCATAGAAAAGAAGGATGGCAAAATGTGAGGGACTAGGGGCTAGATGTTGTCTGTTCACAAGAAGCGAAGTTGGAAAGCTGTGATGAGCGGATGTAAGGAAGTGCAGATGTCGAGGAAAGCGAGAGGTTGGTTGGATTTCTGCTTGGTTGGGGCGGTCCGAGTGGATATTGTTTTTAGAGGGAATTTGTGCTCCAAGGAACTGGAGTACTGACTGTAGTCCGGACTTGTGATGACTTCCGGTCGGTGGTATCTTCGGTCTATGGTTCAACTAAGGTTGCCGTGTGAAATGAGCTTCGGCATGATTTCCTAGAGACCCGGCTTCGATTTCTCCAATGATGTTAATTGATTGAACATGGCTCAATTTTGCAAACGGATAGGTCGAGCAACAGACCAGCAGAAGGAATCCTAGATCGGAGGTTTTCTGGAACTTGTTTGGAGAACTCAAACTGGAAATTTTGGACTCATCTAACTATAAGTGCACTTGCCGGAACTCGTCCCTAACTAAACTGGACAGAGTTCTACGGCCTGCAGACCTACTTTAGAAAATTTTTCTTGCATCTGAAGTGATGATATTCAATGCATGAACTATCCATTCCGAACTTTACCATATGCAGATGATACTCTACTCTTTGTCATGAGGAACGTTTGGGAGGCTAAGCGGCTTTCGGCGTGGATGGGCATCATTGTTTGTGTTTCTCTGGTTTACAGATTAATAAAGATAGCAGGCTTCCGTCCCTTTCGAAATGACTGATGTTTTGGTGACTGCATGTGTTTTGCTTTTGTACTCCGAGGGGTAACCTTCCTTTGACTTACAGGGAACTCCCCATATTGGTGGGAGGATTGAGGAATATAGGGCTGGGGACCACTTCTGGAGGAGATGGAAAGAAACCTTGTTGGATGGACATCTAGATGTTTGTCGAGAGGTTGGCTGGTCCTTGTGAAGTCTGATTCGTTCAGTTGTACACTATTCAATATGTCTGTTTATAAGTTGCTGGTAGGGACACATCTACAATTCCCTGATGATGAGATCCTTTTGTTCCCATTTGGGGAAAGGGGGTGGGGGGGTGGGGTTGGGATTCTGCGGTGCTGCTGATGTTCTCTGCTAATTAATGACATGGATTTATGGAGTTCATACAGACTCGAAAGCCTCTAGGCGGGCACGAGATCTGTCAAATTTCTAGAAAGGTATTACTTCAGTGATTCTGAATGTTACCCAATCGCTTCAATGTGTAGTTGGAATCATGGTCCACCGACAAAGGAAGATACATTGGGTGAATTTCACCATATTTGTGCTATTTCGCCACCTCGATGAAACCGATATTTCAACGAAATATCGGCAAAATTCTCCGAATTTCGAGCCATGGTCGGGAGTGACCTTCCATTTCGATTGTGGAGGATGATTTTTTCGAACATGATGCATTTTATGATAAACAACCTCGTCCTATTGCTAAGGACAAGTAGGTGTTCTTGACGGATTATTGATCTGTATTAACATTAGATTGTATGGGCACATTGAGCAGAAGTTCTAAGAATCCGCTTGCTTGTTGGATGAGCTACAACAGAAAGATTGCCCTTCAATGGGGATAGGAAACTGCTGGTGTTAGGGGGAAGGTAACTTTTCCATTATTAGAAAGGTCTTTGTAGCTTTTATAAGCTTGCTAATCTTTGTGATCGTGTAATGCTAAGCGCTATGAATATATAAAAAGTTAGGACATGCACCTTATAATTGTAAGTGATTGCTATTTTTTCTTTTTTTAAAGGGTGCATAGGTCTTAGATATTTTGGGGGTGTGATGTTCTCGTGCAGGAGACTAAGCTCTTCTTTTGGGGCAGGCTTGATTTCTGGCTTTTGTGTACTTGATGCGGATGGGTCAGCGTGCGATATGTTTATTCTCCATCCAATCGGAGCTCAAGGCGAGACATGTGATCACTGTGTTGTTGGAGATCAGCCTCATTCCCGGGGGGGGGGGGTAGGCAGGACTCGGGCTCGGTGGCATTTGCTGTTGTGATTGATGACCTTGAGCTTAATGTGATTGATGCAAATGGCACCAGATTTACTTGGAGGAGCTCCGGTTCGTGCTCACGTATCGATAGGTTCTTGGCATCTCATGAGCTAATGCGGGCCTTTCCCCTTTCCTTTTGCTCCTATAGATGTCGTTCCAGCTTTGATCACTCGCCGCTGCTGTAGGAGTCCGGTGGCGAGTTAGTTCATCGAGGCTTCTTTCGCTTTGAGAGAGCTTGTATGCAAGAGAACTCTTTCAGAGATCACAACTTTTGGCTTTCTAATGATGTTTCCGATTTGGCTGCTTCACGATTTGCACAAAAATTAGCTTTACTATGCAATCACCTTTGTCAATACAAGAAGATCAAAGAATCCAGATTGGCCCGTCGGCTTGTGGCGGAGGCGGGAGTGCGCAGATTAGATGCCCTTGAGGAGGAGGAGGAGCTAGGGGAAGAGGAGCGAGCTGCTAGGTGCGCTATTCAGAAAATTATCTTGGATGAGGACTGTTAGAATTATTATATTACAATTATATTTGTAACCTTTCGGGTTCCGTAACCCTTAACCCTTCGGGTTCCGTAACCTTTAACTCTTCGGGTTCTGTAACCCCTCGAGGGTATTTATGTATTTTTACTCTTGTACTCTCTAGGGTTTTCTCTCTATATATGAGACCTTAACCCTATGGAATAGATATCCCATTCTGTCTCTCCTCTTCACATGTTATCAGAGCAACGGTCCTAGACCGGGGTTCTGATCTAAAATCCCCACCGCCACCTTCAAGCCTCGTAAAAGCCTGTGCGAGCCCTCTTCCCTAAATTAGGGCCTCGCGCAAGGCCCTCCAATCGCCTTTAGTGCAACAACCCTCCCGTTAGCGCTACCTGGCGCTTTCAGGACATCCTACAAAGGTCGTCAACCCCACAACTATCCTCCACGGGTACCGTAGGACTCTTTGGAGATCCAAAACTCATCACCGATCGCTTCCAAGAATCCAGATATGCTGTCCATTGGGGGTTTTCAGCCCTTCGTCAAGGGCAAACGTGAGTTTTAGGGCATTGTTTAGCTCTTATATGCATCCTTAGTTGATCACAGGATCGTCTTTCTATTTTAAAACCACCATGGCATCTTCTTCTACCGAGACAAAGCCCTTGGCTACAAATATTATGGCACAAGGCACTACTATCAAACTCAAGGGCACAGAAAATTACGTGCTCTGGTCTCGATCTTTTATGGTATTCATTGGTGATCAAGGAAACTTTACATTTTGACTAAAGATCCTTTAGATGAAAAGGACAAAGAGTACGACAACTGGCAAACTGATAACTATTTCGTTATCAACTGGATGACCAACAACGTTGAGGCTCATATTGCCTCAAATCTTCTTTACAAAAATACGACCAAGGAAATGTGGGAGGATCTCGAGCAAACATACTCCCAAAAGAAGACGAAGTCGCGCCTTGCAGATATTTACAGGCGAATCTGGTCGGCATCTCAGGGTGATTCCACCCTCATCGAGTACTACAGGCATCTATCCAATCTGTATGAGGAGCTTGCAATATTCCAGCCCTCATGTTGCACCAAACAGATACAAGAGCGTTCTGACTGGCAGGTATACCGCTTCCTTGATGGCTTGCATTCTAAGTACCATGCAGCGAAGGAGCAATTTCTTATATCAGACTCACTGCCAACAATGAAGGCCATTTTGACCGACTTGAGGAGCTCGAGACATCTGATGCCCGGCCTCCTGTCTTACCTTCAACAGAGAACTTTGCACTCATCGCCTCATCTGGGCGAGGAGGCAGATACGGCTTGCGAGGAGGACGCGGTCGCGATCCAAGTCGTGGATGTGGACGAGAATCTGGACGAGGCTGTTACTTTGGTCGTGGTCGTGGGCGAGACTCTATTGCCCCATGCACTCACTGTGGTAGGTGGAATCACCCGGCTGAAAGATGCTGGTAGAAGTTTGGTCTTATTATGCCAATAATGCTTATGAGGATGCCTATGATGTAGAAGAAGCATCGTCTACCTCCAGTGGCAAGACCGTTCATCTTAATGATGCAGATTACTCCCACCTAATGCAGATCCTTTATACTCCAGGGCCTACCACCACTAGTAACACTACAACTGCTGCTCTGGCCACTCCTTCAGGTACCATAGCCAACTCTGCTATCACTTCTACTCCAGCTTGGATTATTGATTCCGCCGCCTCTACTCATCTCACTGGAGAAGGTAGTCTGCTCACCTCTTCCATACCATCTACCTCTGTGAAGTCAGTTCGAGTTGCTAATGGGACTCAATCACAGATTACTAGCGTCAGAACTATGGAATTCTCTTCCAAACTCTGACTTTCGGGGGTTCATTGTGCTCCTAATTTTCCTCTTAGCTTGTTGTCAGTTCACAAGCTTTGTGTTGAGCTTCATTGTCGTTTGATATTTGATGAATCTTGTTATTTTCAGGACATTCGGACGAGGCAGATTTTTGGTGGGGGTCATGAGAAGAACGACCTATATTACCTTGACATACCCTCAGACTCCAATTTTGTTGGTGCTGCATCTATCTCCAAAGATCCGCTCCTATGGCATCGACGCCTTGGACATCCCTCTGCTAAGGCCATCTCCATGGTGTTTCCTGAAGACTCTGCTCTGAAGCCCTTTCAGCGCGAGGAATGTGAGTTCGGGAAACACCATAGAAGTTCGTTTCCTGTTCGTACCGAGTCTCGTAGTACTGTTGCTTTTCATCTTGTTCACTGTGATGTTTGGGGACCTTGTCCGATCCGCACATTAAGCGGTCATCGCTACTTTATAGTTTTCGTTGATGATTATAGTCGATCTTCTTGGGTCTATCTAATAAAGGAGCGTTCGGAGATTAATTAGATTGTCAGAAATTTCTTTCAGTATGTTAAAACTTACTTTTCTAGCATTGTTAAGATCATTCGTACCGACAATGCTCTTGAGTTAACCCATCATGACTTGACCTCTTTTTTTGCATCCCAGGGAACTGTTCACCAAACATCATGTCCATATACCTCATAACAGAATGGTATAACTGAGAGGAAACTCCGACACTTGCTAAATGTTGCCAGATCTCTTCTTAGTCAAATGAATGTTATGTTCCTAAACAATATTGGGGAGATGCTATCCTTATTGCAGTGTATCTCATCAACCGTGTTCCTTCATTAGTTCTCAAAGGGGCAACTCCATTTTCCTTACTTTATCCTACCGAGTCTCCTTTTCCATACCTCTGCAAATTTTTGGTTGTATTGCCTTTGTTCATAACTTTCATGCAGCTGACAAATTATCCTCTCGTGCCATCAAATGCGTCTTTCTTGGGTACTCTCGTACCCAGAAAGGCCATCACTGCTATGATCCTGTTGGATGTCGATACTATGTATCTGCTGATGTCACTTTCTTTGAGCAAACAAGTTATTTCACACATACTGTATGTGACATTCCTCTGGACCTCCCTCCTCCACCAATCGTCTATACTCGCCAGCGTACCTCTATACCTCCTATACCAGTGTCTGTACCTTTGCTTGTCCCTTTTATGCAGGATGATACGACCACTTCAAGTGCTCCCACCACTGCTGTCCCGGATGTACCTGGGGAACTTCCTATAGCTCTACGCAAGCAAAAAAGGAAATGTACGTATCACCCTATGTCACATTTTACTTCTACAGCTGGTTTATGTAGCTGTGACAAGAGATTTGCAGATGCTCTTAATGCTATTACCGTTCCAAGAGATCATTTCAGTGCAATGCAAGATCAAGGTTGGCGACAAACCATGGATGAGGAGATGGATGCACTTACCTCCCGGGGTACGTGGGATCTTGTGCCGTGCCCCTCGGAAGTTCGTCCTATGGCATGTCGATGGGTCTTCACAACCAAATAGTCGCCTGATGGTTCTATTGACTGGTTGAAAGCCAGACTTGTTGCAAAAGGTTTTACACAAACCTTTGGAGTTGATTATTTTGAGAACTTCTCGCCTGCTGCCATAATGGGGTCGATACGTACCATTCTTTCTGTTGCTGCCAACAAGGCTTGGCCCATTTATCAACTTGATGTGAAGAATGCCTTTCTTTATGGTGATCTTGAGGAGGAGGTCTACATGATGCAACCGCCGGGATATGTAGTCGAGGGGGAGCATGTATGTCCACTACGCAAGGCTATTTATGGCCTGAAGCAGAGCCCAAGGGCATGGTTTGACAGGCTCACTACGGAGATCAACACACTTGATTTTCAGAGGACAACATCTAACTACTCTGTCTTTGTTAGACGACGATCTACTGGCACGATCATCCTTGCTGTCTATGTTGATGATATGGTTATCACAGGAGATGATGTAGATGGTATTCAGGAGACCAAGGCCTTCCTCAAGAAGGTCTTTATCACGAAAGATCTCGGCCAACTTCGTTATTTTCTTGGCATCGAAGTAATACGCACTACAGAGGGGCTCCATCTTTCACAGAGAAAGTATTGCCTCGATATTCTGATTGAGGCAGGACTTCTTGGATGCAAGCCATCTGGCATCCCTGCAGAAGTGAGAAAATATTCAGCATCTACCGATCCAGCATTTGAGGATGCAACACGATACAGAAGCTTAGTGGGAAAATTACTCTATCTCACTGCTATGAGGCCAGATATATCATATGCTGTGAGCAGAGCCAGTTAATATATGGAGAAGCCTCTTTATAGTCACTGGCAGGATGTTCTTTTGATGATTCGATATTGAAGGAATCTCCCGGACGTGGACTTTTCTATGGGGTGAATGGACACACTAATATCTCCGCCTTTACAGATTCTGACTATGCCAGCTCTCCTGAGGACCGCCGATCCACTACAGGATACGCCATGTTTGTTGAGGATAACCTTGTCACTTGGCGAAGCAAGAAGCAGACAGTGGTATCCAGATCTAGTGCGGAAGCAGAATACAGGGCAATGGCTCAGGCCACATGTGAAATCACATGGCTTATTTCTTTCCTAATAGAACTTGGCATGTCAGTCGCTACTCCTGTGCCCTTATACTGCGACAACAAGTCTGCCACATACATCGCCACCAATCTAGTTTTCCATAAGAGGACAAAACATATTGAAGTTGATTGCCATTTTATTCGTGATGCGGTACGAGAAGGACGGATCATCACTCCACACATCTCCATTGAACTTCAACTTGCAGACATCCTCACAAAGGCTCTTCCAAGGAAGCGCCTAATGTACTTAGTATCCAAGTTAGGCATGATCGACATATATGCTCCAACTTGAGGGGGAGTGTTAGAATTATTATATTACAATTATATTTGTAATTTTTCGGTTTCCGTAACCCTCAACCCTTCGGGTTCCGTAACCTTTAACTCTTCGAGTTCCGTAACCCCTCGGGGGTATTTATGTATTTTTACTCTTGTACTCTCTAGGATTTTCTCTCTATATAAGAGACCTTAGCCCTATGGAATAGATATCCCACTCTGTCTCTCTTCTTCACAAGGACAAGAGGCGATTTATTAAATGGAAGCAGCGGTCTAGACAGAGATGGCTCAAGGAGAAAGATGCCAATACGACTTTCTTCCATCGGATGGCCTGTGGGCATCGACGGCGTAATGGTTTTCGCTCAATGGTTTCCGCTCTGTGGTGGTGAATGAGGTTTTAGTGGAGGGCGATCTTCAGATGAGAAGGGTTATAACCTAACATTTTTATGAGTTCTCTTGGAGAAAGAACTCGAGAGGTGGAGGTGGATTGGTGTAGGGGCGTCTCGAATTTCTGAGGACGATGCGAGCAATATGAAGGTGGGCTTTACGTTGGAAGAGCTGAAGAATGCGGTGTGGAATCTAAATGCGGACGATGCTTCGAGTCCTTATGGCTTCCCTGTCTTTTTTACCGTGAGTTCTGGTAGTTGGTGGGAGCTGAGGTACTGGAAGTGGTTAACGAGTTTGCCGAAGGTAATTATGGTTTCGAAAGGCTGAATAAGGCCATTATTTTTCTACCACCGAAGAAGGACGTAGTCGAAAGGGTGGAAGATTTTAGGCCGATTGCGCTCTCTAATGTAATTTATCTCATTGTGGCTAAGGTTCTTGCCACTCGTCCAAACATGGTCATGGAACGCTTCATCTTTCCTCTCCAGTCTGCTTTTATTCCGCGAGGCAGATTGACGACAACATTGCAGTGGCAATTGAGATTGTTGTTAACTGGAAGAGATGAAACATGAAGGGTGTTCTTTGGAAGGTGGACTTATCCAAGACTTATGACTCCGTGGATTTGGCGTTTTCTTTGGACGTCCTTGAGCAAGCATGGTTTTCCTCCTCGTTGGATTAGCTGGGTGAAGCGTTGTGTGACTACGTCTTATGAGGTGCTGGTCAACGACCACCCTAAAGGTGGCTTTTTCCAGCCTCAACGCGGTGTCCGTCGGGGCTGTTCTCTTGCGCCCTTGCTGTTTACCATTGCGACCGATGTCTTATCTTGCATGGCAAATCTTATGGCTGAGAGCGGTCTATCCAAGGGCTACTCGACTGTCGGCTTATCTATTCCGCTGTTGTAGTATACGTATGGCACCATTTTCTTCATCGAGGGTGATAAGGATGTGGCAAAAGGAATGACGTTAATCTTAGATATGTATAGTGAGATGTTTGGGCTCTCTTTGAACTACAATAAATCTATCTTTGTGCCTTTTGATCTATCTGATGAGGATTTAAGAGATTGTGATATGGCCCTTAATATGAATTGTGGGTCTCTGCCTATTAAGTATACGGGGGTCCCTCTTGCCGTCGGGAGGATCAAGATTGCAGATTGGCTTCCGCTGGTTGAGAAAATGGAGATGAAGCTTGCGGGATGGAAAGCGACGTTACTTTCACTTTCGGGAAGACTTGTGTTGGTAAAAGCAGTTCTCTCGTCCATTTCGTGTTCTTTATGTCCTCCCGCCTATTGCTGTGAGGTATCAAATCTAGACTTGAGAACATAATGCGTAGATTTCTATGGGGGAAATCGAGACAGGACAGTGCATGGATTCATTTAGTGGACTGGAAGGCTGTTTGTTTGCCTAAAGTGGACGGTGGCCTTAGGGTGAGGAGCTTGGAGACTATGAACAGAGCCTTATTGCTGAAGTGGGTGACCCGCTTATGGGGCAGGAACAATGATATTTGTTGTCGTCTTCTTCATCGGATTTATTCTATCGGGGACCATACTGTCTATACGGAGCATTCCCAGGTGCATTCTTCGACTTTCTAGAAGGGTATATGTTCGGTTTTGCCTTGTTTCCACGATTTGTTTCAGGTGGTACTTGGGAATGGACAATCGTTTACTTTTTAGAAGGACGAATGGTCTGGTGAGGGCACTTTGTCTACTCGTTTCCCTCGACTGCTTCCTTTGGCTGTCGATCAGGATGCACAAGTTTTGGAGTGCTGGACCGATGGAAACTGATGCCTTCTTTGTTTACTGATTTCTTGGACCAATGGTTTGAAGATTTCCTATTACTACTTGATTCCCTCCGTCTTTGCAATCGACCTTCTTCGGGCAGGGACAACGGGGTGTGGCGGGCAACCTTTTCAATGTCAGGAGGGCGTATCAGGAAATCTCCTGCTGCAATCTTATTTGGGAGCTGCGTCTTCCTAGCAGGGTTGGTTTCTTTCCATGGCTAGTGAGAAAAAGACGGATCATGACTAGGGACCGCTGCGCGGGACTCTTACCTGATATTTCCGATCGGTGCCCTCTTTGTGAGTCGTATGTTAAAACTGTGTATCATCTCTTCTTTAGATATTTGAAAACTACAACTATTTGGGAGGACAATGACCTGAACTGGCTTAGTATTCAGGATTCGGACAGCTTCTGGAATCCTTGTACGTTGGCAGGAACTGTGCTTGTTCGGTCATCCTTATTCAAGATCTGGACAACTTCTGGGTGTCCTTGTACGTTGTCAGGAATTGTGCCTGTTCGGCCATCCTTCGCCCTCTGGCTCTATTTTGGTCTATTTTGTGGGTAGGAATAGCTCCCTTTTTTTCAATGGGCGTTTTTACTGTGAAAATGTAATTCTGCATTCAAGTATTCTCGTAGAGTCTTGGTCATTGTAAGTTTTTTTGTAACTCATCTCTTTTTCAATATATTGGGGAGGACACCATAGAGTGTTTCCCCCTGCTTTGGCTTAAAAAAATAGACGAGACATTTAATTCTAAACTATAGATAATTATTAATGAGACAATGTCGCCATATATGTTATAAATGTTAGAAAATAGGAAGCGGAAGCAAAAACATGGAAAAAGATAAAGTACTAGACGAACAACGGGATTTGACGTGGAACCCTACTCCGTGAGGAGCGGGATGAAACCACGGGAAAAGCCCTCAAGGGGGCATATTATGCATTGCACTTTCTCTCAATGGATACATGAGGTCTAGGGCTCCTTATATAGCCTCTCCAGAGCCTCCAAGTCCCACCATTGGATAATGTGGGACTAAACACTGGATGGGGTAAATGGATCTTCTCCAGGATCCATTTATCCTGCTACAACTCAATAGGCACACATAACAAATACTCCAACACTCCCCCTCAAGCTGGAGCATGCAATGCTCAGCTTGGACAAAGAGAAAGAAACTCAACCCACGCTACAGGACACTACAGACAATATCAACCCAACGCGCACAACTGCTGCTGTCGAGGACGTTGCTTCTCATGCCGTGCAGGTGAGGAGGACGAACGGGTTGGAGTGTGAGTCTGCTGAATCTCCTCGTCGGAGAGCATGTGCTCTGAATTGCGCCTGTCAGAGTGACTGCAACTGAAAATGAGTCTCCTCGTCGGAGTACTTTGACCCGCCACAATAATGTGGACACTCCATCTCTGAAAAGGGCCGACCTAAAAAGGGCCATGGCTGTGCAATCCTCGTCAGAGTCCACGGTCGCTGGAGAATAGAGTCTGAATAAGTCTCCTCGTCGGAGAACTGGGTCTCTCCCATCCGGCACTGAGAATGGTACACTACTCTGGTGTCCCTATGATACCACATGAAAACCCTTGCCAACATGGCATAGGGAATGGTCCTCTACTCCGGAGTCCCTATGGCTCACATGAAAACTCTGGCCGAACAACAAGAAAAGATGAAGACCTGTGAACTGATGGCATACATGTGTACATCTGAGAATGATCGCATCCATGTGCGTGTCTGAAAAACGAGTCTCTCTCTGGAGAACTTGAAAATGGGTCACTCAATCATAGAGTGCCTCGAACTTGGACTCTGACCAATCTGTCGAGTCTGAACAATTGCGCATCAAAATGGAACTCGGAATCTGAATGTCGAGTCTGGAACTTGTGCATGGAATCTTCATCTGGAAACTGTAGAGTCTAAATCTGGATAAGCATCTGGACTGGAATCTGAACTAACATCTGGAGACTGAAATCTCTGAAGGCTGGATCTGAACTAAAAGAGATGTCGTATGATCGATGCCGAATAACTCTACACTACATTCCCCTTTCTCCCATACTTGTCGGAAAATATGGACGTCGACCAAGTTGGGAGAAGATAGCAATGATGGGGACAAAACAAACCACTTAGCCGATCACAACTTTGTCGGCTTTTCAAAACATTCATCATTTTTTTTCGAAATAATTTTGAGCCGTTGACGTGTTTTTCAGCTTTTCATCATTTTTCTTTCACCTCTTTTTTTTTTTGTTTTTTTTGCAAATATTTTGCGTACGACTTTTCTTTGTATGTACCTCTTTCTCCTTTTTTTTTAAATATTCCTCTGGACACTCACTCTCCTTGTTCTCTCGACGTAATTGGGCCCAAATTTCTTAATTTAAGGACCGCCTTAGGGTTCCCTGCCTGGGAACCCTCGACACAAAGACTCGCCGTCAAGGGCTCCTTGGAAGAAGTGGGAGCTGCGAGGAAGGGCTCCGCCTGAGCAGTAAGGGGTTGTCGTGCCAGAAGATCGCGCCATGGCTGGAGGATTGTGGGAATGGCGAGGTCGTTCTGGTGTGCGCGTGCAAGGCCAGGAGCCGCCGCATGGAGAGAGCATCTCGCGGCCTGGAGGCGCGCGCGCGCTGGATCGCTGCCTGGAGGGTTCGCGTGAGGGTTGGAACCGCATTCCCTCGCCTGGGGCCGCCGCTGTTGAGGGCTCCTAGAGATCTTCGCCGCTGGGGACTTCGCCGTGCATTGCCTGGAGTTGCTCGATGCCTGGAGGCCCGCCTGGAGCAGGGGGTTCGATGCTGGTGGTGGAGCGTGAGTGTGCGCGTCGCTTGGAAGAGTCAGGAGGTCGGGAATAACCTCCGCCTGATGCATGATGAATCCGTGATTTATCACTCTAAAAGATGAAAATAGAGCTTTATTCCCGAGTAATTAAATGCATATTTCTACTTATATTGTATAATTAGCATTCATGCATGCATTGATAACATTTGCATTTTTAGCATTCATATTTGCATAAAATAAGAAGCCAATTTCACTTGTAAATATTAACCTGTATATTTCCCCGACAACGGCGCCATTTTGATAGTGCGTCCCGCTACCCTTGTTAATTCGATAAAATTAATGGTTAAATTAATTAATAATATTCGTTGCAGTCGGATAATGAGAGCAGATCAAAAACCACTTTCAATTATAGTCAAATTAATTTCGAGCGGTAATTTTTTTTCAATTATAGTCAATTTTGAGCGTCAAAAAAAAAATTAATTTCGAGCGGTAATTTTTTTTAATTGGTTGGAAGTCCAAGGTCGAACTCAGGGAGGCAACTATCCTCCTTAGATTGATTCAAAGCAAATTCCCAAGGTTTGATTTTCAGAGGAGATATTTTTGGTCTTTTTCGTATATTTTATGCAAGACATGCAAAATCAGGCCAGTTTAAATGTTAATTCAGAAAGATGGTCAATTAATTCTAAAAATTATGAAACTTGGCCAGATTATGAAATGGGATGAAATTAAGCTACCGTAATTTTTTTAGAATTTTCTGATGCACGTATAATAAAAATGCAGACTTTAGTGAAAATGACTAAACCAATTTTAATAATTAATAAATGATGATATTCCTCAGAAACAAAATTAATCCAAATAGGTCTAATTAAGAGCTATCCAAATCAACTTGAATTTCGTTAAAACATTTCACGGTTGATTAATTAAAAATCGATTAAGGTTTTCACTAAATGATTTTTCTAAGACAAACTATACGTGCAAATGGTGTGATTTTCGGATATGTTGTAGTATAGGCTTATATCTACCAATGATGATTTTTCAAAGATTTTTCAATACGCAGATAATGCGCAATCAAATTAATCAATCAAAATGGGCAAAATGTTGCAATTTTTTACCAAATGAAATTCCATAAATATTCTGCAAATCAGAAAAATACAAATAAATGCTAAAATGGTAGAACAGGAGTTATGCTAAAATTCTAAAAAAAATTAGGGTAGCTTAATTTCATCTCATTTCATAATCTGGCCAAGTTTCATAATTTTTAGAAATTTGACCATCTTTCTGAATTAACATTTAAACTGGCCTGATTTTGCATGTGTCTTGCATAAAATATACGAAAAAGAGCAAAAATATCCCCTCTGAAAATCAAACCTTGGGAATTTGTTTCGAATCAATCTAAGGAGACAACTGCCTCCCTGAGTTCGACCTTGGACTTCCAACCAAGTAAAAAAAATTACCGCTCGAAATTAATTTGACTATAATTGAAAGTGATTTTTTGATCTGCTCTCATTATCCGACTGCAACGAATATTATTAATTAATTTGACCATTAATTTTATCAAATTAACAAGGGTAGTGGGACGCACTATCAATGCAACGTTGGGATAGCGACGCCTCCGCATGGGATCTGGAGTATCTCGAGTATCCACGGTGGGCGTCATATTGAAGGTGCGCACACGCACTTGAAGTCGCCCCGAAGATTGATAACCTAGAGTGCGAGTTGATGTCGGCTCCAAGAACTGTGGAAGAACAAGGTGGTTGCATGAGGCTGTAATGCGCGGCATCAAGAACATATATCGGCGTCTGACCCGTGATGATCTATGGTTTCATAAGACACATGAAACCCTAGAATTAACTTGAACATATCTGATGGCTGCACAAATCACGAGAATCTCCAAAAAAATTACAAAAATTAGGGTTTTACGAAACCCTAGAACTCTTGAATATATCTCAAATGAATTGCAGAAAAACGAATCTCGAAAATTTAATCTTCAAGAACAAATCCTCGAGAATCGACCCGCTCTGATACCATGTTAGAAAATGGGAAGCGGAAGCAAAAACATGGAAAAGATAAAGAACTAGAAGAACAACGGGATTTAGCGTGGAACCCTACACCGTGAGGAGCATGATGAAACCACGGGAGAAGCCCTCAAGGGGGCATATTATGCATTGCACTTTCTCTCAATGGATACAGGAGGTCTGGGGCTCCTTATATAGCCTCTCCAGAGCCTCCAAGTCCCACCACTGGACAATGTGCGCTAAACACTGGATGGGGTAAATGGATCTTCTCCAGGATCCATTTACCCTGCTACAACTCAATAGGCGCACATAATAAATACCCCAACAAATAAACATACCTATATATATTTAGGAAAATATAGATACTGATTAAAGAGACAATGCTGACAACCACATTAGTTGAGGCGTAATCCTCAATTTATATGGGAATATATAAAATACTATTAAACATACCTAATATATTTATAAAATCATAAATTTAGATATTCCCCAACATATTCACTATATATGTTATAAACATGAGACCGTATAATATTCTTTGCATGATTTGCTTTGAATTGTAACTTGTATTGTCATCCATATACAATGTAAAGCTTATTATGACCTCCGTTGCATGTGGACTAACATATATGTTGATATGCTTTGAAGCCTAACCATCCGATTTGCCAAATCTGGTTGAAGAACCGTTGTGTGCACCCCTTGTCACACCATACCCTACCAACGAGCCTGGGATGGGGTACGGGGAGCAGGTGCACTCCCCCTTGCGGGGTAAGCGCCCCATCCTGAAATGATTTTTTATATGGTGAAATCGATCAACACCGCTCAAGGACATACGTATATTAGTATGTTTGATTAAGAGTTAGGAGAGGTAAAGTCACATCCAGGTCCCTTTGAGCATGATTTATTAAGGGGAGATGGATATGCACTGCCCATTTTGTAGAGAGAAGGTGAATATCGAGCATCTCTTTTTTGTTGTAACTGTAGAGTAGATTTGGAGAAGGGCAGATATTGATCTACGGATTGTGTTTGGTCTGGATTACTTGTGGAGGGATGCAGTATTCTGTTCTCAAGTTGAGATGGCGAGGCCTCTCATTCATGTTTGGATCATTTGGCTCACTAGAAATCCATTTTCATTCACGTGTTAGCGCTTATATGTTGTGAATGTTTGTGCGCAAGCCTATTTTTCTTTTGAAGACTTGGTTAATGTACTAATAAATGCTTTCTTATCAATGAAGTTTTAATAGTATTCGAGTATGCGTCCCTTATGTTGTAGATGTGTAGTTGGATCCTTCTAGGATCCAATTACCACATAGTGTTTAGTCCCACATCTACTAATGGTGGGACTTGGAGTGTTTGTGGAGGCTATAGAAGAAGTCCCAGACCTCCTCTATCAGATGAGAAAGTTCAATGAACACATCATCCTTTTGAGGCATTCTCCCATGGTTTCATCCCACTCCTTGGGGAGTCTGGTTCTACGTAAAATCCCGATGTCTTAATTTTTATTCTTCTTCTCTGATATTACGCTTCCGCATTCGTAGTTTCTAACATGGTATGAGAGCGGGTTTTA